>JARKIB010000037.1:0-702853 GCA_029378385.1 Mycena metata | reverse complement strand
AAACCGCTGTTCATAAAGTCGAGCGATCGGAGAACGAAATTTGCTGAACTCTCGCACCGCACATACGCCAAAAACTGAGCAGTATCACCGTGTTAGATGGAAAAAAGTAATGCATATCGTCATCGAAAGAGCCCAGTCAGCTTATCCCAAATGCTGCTCGACTTTACGTAGGGTTGGTCCTTGCCTCTCTCGCCCACAATAATGTTGCCAGTCCGCGTTCGCAGCCGGCAAAAATCAGATGGTGTCTGCGAGCCTAGCGGCTGCTGTTTCCCAACGAGCACGAGATATTCGGTGTCCGTCGACTTCACAACGTGCATCCCAGACGCGAGCCCAGGCAAAAAATGAGGTCACCAGTCTTCGTGTGCAGTTGGATTGCGCCCGAGAACGTAGAAGGAATGAAGAGAATGATATTCCCCTGTAATCTCTTAGCCGATCCCCGAAATGGTAGGTTTTAGCACTCACGCCGGTGGGTCTCGACCTCGAGATCAAAACGAGGTTTGATGTCTCCACCGGATATTAGATTTAAGCTGATGTTCCCGGACTTGCTAGATACTACGACAACTGCTTTCGGAGTCTCGCTGGCATAACCAGTCGTAGCAAGATCTAGCGAAACGTCGCCACGCCTCGATCGAAATACCGCGTCGGGAATCGGTCTAAACTTTCGCTTCTGTTTTCTACGTGTTGGCACTTCCTGGTTTAAATTCTTCGGTTTGATATAGTGCGTGCCTGTTGCACGTTCAACGTTTGGCAACGCAATAAAAAGAACATGGACGCGCCATTTATATCCGCGAATCGAGTCTGTTGGGAAAGAGTAGTGAAAGGACCCGAGGGAATTACTTCGGTCGCAGTGGCAGATGAACGAGATGACGATGCCACTGCCACCATCTGTGGCTCAAACTGTGGTGGCTTTGACCCACTGTAACCAGCCAACTGCTCTCCATTGTAAGCAGGAGGAGCGGGAACCTGGGGTTCTCCATCAGTCGGGTGGTTCAATGAAGTCCGCCGAACAAGTTGTACTAGCCTGAACCTTTTCACCGTTCGTGGGGCGTTGTCGGTCTAGCATTCTGGCGTACGCTGCGCAATGGGGGTTCAGGACAAGACTTACTGCGCCGTCGGTTCTTGACTGCGGGCAGTGATTGACGCCGTGCACAGCTTTCTCAGAATTCTCATGCATACTTTGTCGAAGTCGGGATTCTAAGTAACCAATGGCTTCCGGGTCTCTTCATGAGAAAGTCTACTTAATGAAATTCGCGTGTCATAATTCAATGAAAGTGATCTGCTCTGTCTGGATAAGCCTGGAAGCAAACAACGTAAGCTTCCGTTCCGATTCACACCACCAACGCCAACTTCCGCGTTTGGTAATTTTTTGGACATGCTCGGATGTCGGGTTGCTGCCAGTAAGTGGAAAGCAAAAATTGGCACCTGCATTCGCATCCGGTTGTATCGTAAGGAGTAATTCGCTGCTTATTAACGTCTTCAACATCAACAAGGGAGTGGGAATGAATACTTGCCGATACATACAAACACAAATCCGTCGGTTAAACGGCGGGGGTGCCACAGTCCGGTGATCAGGCCTGCCCTACATCAACGCAGCTCAAATGTATACGGCGATGTGATAGGTCCCCGAATAATAACCAGCGGAGATCCCGAAGCGGGGTGCTGATGGTGCATCCCGCCCGTGTCTTCACCTCCAAGGAAGATGAATGGGTTTGACGCAACGTACCCGAACCTGAAGCTGTATAGAGACCCAGAGCGGGAGATTTACCGTCAGATGCGCAATGTCGGCCACGCGAGAAAGTCACACTTTGACGTCGCTCGAAAAAAGCGAATCTGTGAATGAAGCAAACAAACTGATGACATGGCACCCGGGGGGCGAAATAACTGGCAACGAGCAGCAACACCGAAGCGACGAAGACAGGCAGGGCGCTCTCCATCCTGATCATCACGGTTTACCTCGGACATGGTGTCAGAGATAGAGGAAATGTGACCGACCCGACCGAGCATCGTAAGCACGGGGCCTTGCAGGACACCTGCCATCTTTGCACAGGACAGTGTAGGCAGCGAACAGGCGCCCGAAAGACGCACCAGCATCAACAACTCCCGCAGAAGTATCAAGCGAATGCCTATTCATGAACACCCCAAAAATTAGGTTTTTTGAACGGAACGGACCATTCGACACGACTCCACCCTGAATCTGGCAGGAGTTGGGGATCGCCGCACCCTGTAGATATTATATTGAATTCAGCGCCGGTAGAAGAATAGAAAAAATCAAGGCGGATAAAAGGCGGCGGATGCAAAAAATATCAATGCGGGAGCAGAGCAGAGCAGAGGCGATCAAGAGGGGGAGTTAACGAGAGAATTAACGTTTACAGTAGGCGACGAAGAACAGCGAAGAACCGAGTGCGAGATGCAAGAAGACCGGAAGGAAGGAAGGAGTGCCCGAAATTGTCTGTCGTCAGAGTGGATACGGCAAAAGCAAGCCCGGATCAGTCTACTAGTCGAGAAAATCGGATTCTTGTGCGAGAGCGAGACGATATGCGTGATTGCCGGGCATTGATTGTGGATGGTTCAAGTAATTCTTGATACGAAGGATAGTTGATGATGTACAGCCGAAGCTGCAGTTTACAAGGAGTACATGGGATGGATGGGCGTAGTATACAGATGACGAGGCCGAGTATGAAAGAAGTCCCAGGAATATGTACAAAGCGGATGCTGAGATGCGAATAGGTGTGGCCGGATATCAGTGGTAGTTCGCGCTCCTACGGGACCTAATGCTCCGCCAGAGCGGGAAATTGGGATCGAGATTATCGCGGATGATCGAAGAGGAAGTGAGGAGCCCGTCGGCGCTAGGGTCGGGGATGATCACTAGGTGAGAGAGGTCGATCGGAGACAGAGTGGACGGAAAGACAGAGCACAATCGAAAAAATTGTTCGCCAGTGTTCAAACTCCCAACTTCTGTTTTAGGTCGAGAAAGTCCTGGGAACGCATCGTGTCCAATATTTGAGGAGGTGGGTCATTTCCTTCTTCCCCTCTCTATCAACACGGTAAAAATAAATAGATGTTGATTAGTTGCCAAAAAAGACTCACCTGTCCTTCTTTATCCATTCCGTCCGCAAAGTTCCACCCTCCCGCCCAACCCGCCAAGTCGGCATTCTCTTCCTCCATTTCCTCTTCTTCTTTTGATTTGCCCTTCTTGCGACCCCATTCCATTTCCCATTCGGAGCCTGGCCAATTACCCTCGCTCTCCTCACGCTTGACGACTAGGCCAGAACCGGCAGAGGACTGCGAGAGCTTCTCTATCATCGATTCACACACAGCGGCGGCCGTCCTATTGGGCACCTGGGAAGAATCGACGAATTGAGCGTGCCAACCGGGCAAAGAAGCCGGTAGTGAACTCACAAATGGGAAAGTGATGTCTGTTTGGATGTAATCAGCGTTTGGGGAAATAAACACAAAATGCTATCAACGCGTACCGAGTCGTGGGACGCGATCCGGGGTGATGACGAGGAGGGGCACGACACATCGGGCAGTCGACGGATTCGTGCCAACCCCCGCAGGGTTTGTGCAGCCGCGAGAAAAAATGGCGGATTATACAGAGGGCACAAAAGGTATGACCGCATTGCCCCGGATTGAGAGAATACGGCTGGGCCATGATTTCGTAGCACCTGGGCGCGGGGAGGTCAGGGAGGCGGCGGCGACGGTGAGAGTCCGAGGACAGGACGCACAGAGCACACGTAAAGTGTTCCTCGAGCTGGGCTAGGGTTGCCTTCGATTCGCGTGTTGCGATCTGAGACATGAGTGTGGAGGCCTCGTCCTCTTTCTTCGAGACGGACAAAGAGCGCTCGTCAAGCTCGTCGGCTCGGCGCTTGCATTCGGCCTCGCGGAACTGCAGCGCGGCTTCACGGCGGAGGAGTTCAGATGGCGTGATGCGTGAAGATCGTCGGCGGTGGTCATATGGCTTGTCAAGTGGTTCAGAGGAGCAAAGAGAAGTGCTTTCAAGGAGCGACGGAGACGAGTCTAGCGGCTTACGACGACCTTTAGGTCGCTGCTGAATCTCGACAACTGCATTATTCTTAATTTCTAGAGACCGAGTGAGGGAGAGCGGAGGGGATAGACGTGGAAGCAGACCTTGATGATATCGAAGGCGAGAGGAACGGCGGGTGCTCTTCGTCGGCTGGGCTGCGCGGGTTGCTCGAGCCATGGACGTCGTGACAGCGAGAGCAAAGGTGGAATCCGGGCCGGAAGCCGGCAACGCTACCTAACTTGGACCCCACCATCATCGACCAAGCTCCTTAACGTCAACGCTGGATATTGTCTTTGCCGGTCTGTCGTGGCCAAGCACAAGTTTTGCCAACGTCGTTCTGTAACTTGTACCTCTCTATCTTTCCATTTATCCTCCTCGGGCTACCTTGTCGAATTTGATATGTCGAGCGCGCCCCCCTGATTCCAGGTCCCGCCCCCGCTGCGGGTCCGGCAAACGTCGGTTAACCGGCGGCCAGACTCGTTTGTCATGAGACCCTCGCCCCATTTACAGGCCAATTCCTTTTTGGGACCACCTTCGCTTGCATTCATTGATGTCAAACCCCTGATCATCTCTGCTCCGAACGTTCGCTGCAGCTGCACTGCCTGCCCGCCCCCCCCGCTCCAATCAGCTTGAAGTCTCGACTCTCTTGTTCTCCAAGTCGGGTCAGGCACTGTCTCCTGGCCAATGACAAACGCAACCCGCCATAATCCGAATCAATTTCAAATGGATTCCCTTTCGGTCAAGGTCAGATTATATTGGCCGCGGAGGCATTTTCCTCGTGGTGCCTTTGCGTCTGGTCGGGGTCGCAATATCAACCCTACGGGACTCGGAAGGTCTATCCTTTGTATTTCCCCACGTGAGGATGGATTGTGTATCTGGTCTTGTCACCCGCCGTTGTCACTGTCAACACTGCGCCGCTGCAAATCTCGCATCACTGGCAGGAATCTCGGTGTGCATCGTCATTTGTGGTCGCCTGCGCGCGAGTAACCGGCTGTTCGGGATGCCAACTGCAGCTATCGAGGAAGCGTATTCCTAGGCAACTCGGGAGTACCGGCGAACAAGACAGCGATCTTGAATAGTCGGACAGATCTCGTCAAACATCCATCGCGTTATATGTCCTTTTGCAGCGTGCAGGGCCCGTGCCATGTCACCTTTCAAACTCCGTTCTTGGAGGAGAGAAATAAACAGGTGGACACACAGAGTTTGAGATTCGGGATCGCGGGATGGCGATAGATGGGCTGTGGAACAGCCGGGAGGTTCGGGCGGGGACTGGTGATGCGCAGGCCGAATTCGGGCCCGAACTGAATGCAAGGCCCCGTAGGGGGTTGTCGCAAAAGATGAACGGCCGGAGGGGAATTACGGAACAAAGTGCCCGATGTGGGGGGTCAGGCACGGTGGGTGTGGGTATGTTGGGTTGGAGGTATAATATTTAGTATAATATTTTGGATAAATAAGTATGGTGTGCAGTATTGTGCGACTGGAGCGGTGACGGAAGGCGGAAGGCGGTTGGCAGCGGAGGGGCTGGTTCTGGGATTTCTGGAAGGACACTCTGGAAAGGGATCTATCAAAAAGTGATGTGTCGGACTATGGATCTTAGATCGAGCAGGACCCGAAAACGGATATCGCGGCATTATTTCTTATTTCTCAAATGACCTGCAGACACTCAAAAGCGCCGCCCATTGCGCCCCCTCCCCAATGCTCTCCCACCAGCACCCGCCCCCCCTCCCCCGTCTGCACCAACTCCTCCCCGCAGACCCCGACACTGTCCCCCGCTCCTCCCACTTGTTCCTCGAAGAACTCTCTCGTCTCGTCGCAGACAGCACCGACCCTCTCTCGCGTCCTTCGTCCGGCACCGTGGAGGACGATTCCCCCGTCTCGCCCTCGGGGCCCAACTACCACTATCTTACCCGTCACTCGCGCTCCCCCCCGGCCATATACGACTCCAACGCGTCTTATGCTGCCCCGTATCCATACTCCAATGATCTCAGACGCGCCCCCTCTTTCCACGCGCCCTCCCCGGCCCCCATCGACGCGCCCCAGCCGCTGAGCGCTCCCCATGCCCAGGATCGCTTTCCGATCTCGGCCTACCCGTCCGGCACCCGTCTCGACTCGCTCGCTGATCGCCAGCCTCGTTATGGTCTCTTGCCTAAAATAACCACAAATAATATTCTTGACCAACGCCGCATGTCCGAGCCCACTGTCCCGTACCTCCCCCCCCGCGCCCAACAGTACAGCTTTAATAATTACGACGAGCAGTCGTCCCCGCACTCTCCCGAGTCGCCCTATCTCTCGCGCGTCGCCAGTCTCGGCTCCCTCCGGCACGGCTATTCGCCCGCCGTCACCCATCCAGACTGGAAACAGGACGTCGAAGAGCATCGTCTCGACGTCTCCCCCTTCCAGTCCTTCGCTTCAGGTATTTCGGGCTCTCCGCCGATGCAGTACGCGGTCCGCGGCGAGGACCCCTACGGCCCTTCTCCCCCGGGCACTAGCACGTCTTCTTCGTCGACCGCTCCTGCCGTGCTGCCGCCGCCGCCATCGCAGAGTGCCCAGGGAGACCCGCCCGATCCGAGTAACAAAAAGACCTATTCTTTTGTTGCGCTCCCCGGGAACGCTGTCCGGAAGCGCCCGCGGCGGCGCTACGACGAGATCGAGCGTCTCTACCACTGCAAGTGGCCCGAATGCAACAAGGCGTATGGGACGCTCAACCACCTCAACGCCCACGTCCAGATGCAAAAGCACGGCGCAAAGCGGAGTCCGAACGGTAAGCGCCTTGGCCTCGGGCTTCTCGAAATAATATTGATCGTCGTTTCTCAGAATTCAAAGAACTGCGTAAACAATGGCGGAAGGCCAAGAAGGAGTACGAATCTCCCGCACTTGGCCCGATCCGACGCAGTATGAGTCTGCGCCGCGATGACTTGTACCACGGCCATCCGTACAGTGGCGGCCACCATAGATCATTTTCGCATAATTCCGCCCTCCCGCCCCCGCTCTCCGTCTCGATCCCCCAGTTGAGGCAAGATGCATCGTACGGTGTGGACCATCTTCGGTACGCCCCGGACAGCCGCGGGGAAATTGACCCACAGAGCTACGGCGCGGGCATAGATTTTCGGCAGCCGCAGAACGCGCCGTGGTCGGCCTCGTCCTCGCGCGATATTTATCATTCCCCGCTCTCGGCGCACCCGACGTACCCGTACCTCGACAGCAGCCACGCGCAGATGATGGAGAGCCCACCGGCCGACTCGTACCACTCTCCCTCGCGCTCGACCATGAGCGGCCGTCTGCCGCCAGACAGCATGCTGCTTACCCCGCTCGTCACGTCGGGCCAAGTCGCGGAGAGCTACGCCACCGAGACCTACTACGACGACAAGGCGCGGAGCGGGCATCCGTCCAATCTCGACCAAAGTGGTGACGAATACTAATTCTTGTATCCACGCTCCTAATTATGGACTCTCCCCCAACAACAATCTTGGCCAAACCAATCTTGTACCACCACTGCAAAACCCATCTTGTCTCACTGCTCCTCTTGCGCTGTGATAATTATCCGTATAATAACCTGGCTTTCGACCTTCGATCTTCACTGCACATAGCTTGCGTGCTAACTTATCCCAGTTGTACATCCTCTGTATATTTTCCCTGTCATATTCGGTTTATCTTACTACCAGTGTACATTCAGTATGTCTCCGTAGACACCCGTTGTTGTATATCTCTACCCTCTGCGCGGTTTAATATGCATTAATTCCGACAACTTCGTTCGCTCGTCGGTTTTTTCGAGTGCTTCTTTGTGCTTCGCGAACTCTGTTTGCCATTCCCAAGCCAACCCGGGTTCTTGCTGTGTCGGTCTTCTGTTACGTGAGGGATGCTTCCGAGTGACGGAAACAAACTGCGTCCAAATCGTAAATCGCGATCCAGGCAATTCCGAACAGAATGTGTCGAAAGGGAGTCACCATATGTATATGCACGCGAGGACTTGGTAAATTAAAGAGGGGGCGATCATGGCGCGCCCGACTGAGGAACGGTCCAGACTCCAGAGCGCCTCCCGAACTCGGTTGTGGGCGCCGTAATCAAATCCCGTCGGCTATTGGCTGGAGGCTCAGCCAATTAGAACGTGCTGTAAACGCGAATTAAGAGGTTTCGGAGATATTTGATATCATTTACATAACTTCCCACACGTCTCGCACATGCCAAGCCGTGGGTGCGCCGGCGTTCAAAGCCCAATCATCTTATTCAATTATTTTTTTCCAATTCATTCGGGGGATCGCCTGATCAGAATCTAAAGCGGAGGCATCTCGCGTCGAGACTGCTCGCAATAAATGAGATGGCGGGGGCGCGTTCCTATTCGGCTGGGGCGCCGACCGACGGCACCTGGAATGGGCGACTCCGCAGGATCAGGGCGGTGAGCGGGATCCCTGGAAAGGAATTGCAATTTCATAAACATAATGCAGCGAGGATAATCGGACAATCTGGACGGGGACATTCGGGCAGATAGGTAGGTCTTCATGTTGACATTGGCCCGGTAGACGAGGAGAGGTAATTGAATTCAGAACGTTCCTGACCCAACCGGCGGCAAGTTGTCATGAAGATAGTAAGTAAGAGCGATGGTTGAATGTTGAGAAGTTGGACAAGAGGGCCGTTCTGCCAGTCAGCTGAGGCGCGCAGCAGTACAGTAGTGTCGTCAGAAAATGTGGTGAAATACGGGAATAGTTGGCCATGGCCAATCGATCTCCGGGGGTGAGATCTGGGGAGAGTGAGCAAGTGCCTTTCGCGGTTATTCCGAGTCGCGGGGTAACCAGCTCCTGGTGAGTAAACTCGTTATCTGAATGTCCGTTGCATTTTACGGGTGTAACCCGTTCGTCTCCGTGAAAGCCCGGCCAACCGGCCATTATGCGAACACAGGGGAGGTGCCGTGCACAATAGATACGAGCAGGAAAAGAGATTCCGACTGTGGTGGTTCGCATGTCACAAAATCAATACATCAATGATTGGTCACGGTCACGTCCCTCCCTGACGTCATTGCAATATGTCACCGCAGACGCGCTGCGCAGCCTGCGCGTCCAGCCAACCTTTTGCTTCCCGCCACCATGTCCTCTTCCCTCGAAACCATCCCTATCGAGATAATCCTCGATGAGCTTCTCATGTTCATGACGATCCAGAGCGTCGTACGTCTAGGTTGCACTAACAAAGTACGCGATATCGGCCTTGTTTCAACCTTAATTAACGCACTCTATTCACTCGCTTGTTCTACCTCAGTTCTTCGCTGTTATCTGTGCCGATGAGTTGTTATGGCAGCGAAGATTGCAGAGCGACTTCAACTTCTCAGGCGCTGGCACCGCCCGGGTCAGCGGGTTCAAATTTATATATAGCGGACTCTTTAACCCCAAAGGTGACGACCTCTCTCTCTGAGACCTTCGATTTTTCTCATATCAGTCAATTCGCTTGATAGTCTTTGTCTGGGGGTAAGTCGTAATATCACTGTCCGACGTCGGCTGACTGGAGTTTCAGGGAAAAAAACAACGGGAGACTTGGTCTCGGCACCAAATTTCCAAAATCCAACCTCCATGGCGTGCCATTTCCCACCCAGCTCAGGATCCCAAGCGCCCGTGTCGTAAATATCGTTTCGGGGGGAATGTATGGTTTAATCTTTGCAGGGCCAGCGTTGCTTCTCATATCATATTTGCAGCTGACAGGTCATTCCACGCTTTGGATTCCGAGGGTAGCGTCTATGTGTGGGGTGGGTTCGGTGGGAAATGTCCTATTCTGGCATTAACGATCAAGAGTTACAGGTACTCTGAATGGCACATCCTCCACTTTGACCAGCGATGGCTTTTCGGAAGCCAGGGAAAACTGCGCCATCACCTCTGCGTCTCGAGCTTCCCTCTCGCATCAGAGAAGTCAGGCAAGTAGTTCACTAATTATTGGTGAAATAATACTAACAAACATTGATTCAGTTGTGGGAGACTCCATGCCTGCGCCCTAGACGCCAAGAGTAAAATCTGGACCTTTACGAGCTGGGGCCGTCCCTTTACCCTTTTTTCTCGGCATCTTCTGCGAGACTCGAGACCAGTTCAAGTCGAATGTGGATGGGATTTTACATCGCTGCTCACAAAGTCGGGTGAAGTATTTGCTTTCTGGCCCCGGTCCGGAACGATGAAAGAGCAAATCGAAGCCAAGAACGCGTCGCTCGATGAAGATTCGGGACGTCGGTTCCTGGCCAAGGCCACTGACGGGGTGATTCCATGCGTGACTTGGGAGCTTGAAATGGAGCCCAACTAGATTGCCTCCACTCCCTGCTTTACCAAAGTTGACCACGACGGGCGACGACGTGAACGCGGAGCGAGAAATCAAGATCATCAAGATAGCTGCGTTGGACGGGTACCTCATCGCATTAACGAACCAGGGACATGTCGTATTGTTTTCGGGTCTTGAAAACGAGAATACGTTCGCCACTGGCAGATGGAAATATGTAAGTAGTTTGGCGCATTCAATCGCACCACACTGACAGACTCCTTCAGCTTCCCTAATTTTAGTGAGCTCGACCGAGTCCGATCCATGTCGCCCTTCACGCCAACCGACGAGAGTCCCGGCATTGTTCCTCCCCAAACGATGAAGATCACTCATGTGAGTCGAATATATTGTGTTGGTTGGAACGCCGCCAATATCACGGGTGCAGATTTCGGCGCATTTTTACAAGTTCTTTGTCTACTCGACCGGCGCGAGCTCCGTGGTCCTGATGGGCGATACGGACACCACGGAAGAAACCGACCCCCATATCGACCCCGCTCTTCAAGATAAATCTGTCATATCGGTGCTTGTGGGTGACTGGCACAATGCCGCATTGACATCCTCTGGCAAGTTGTTGACGTGGGGTCGCTACTCTGCCGGAGCCTTGGGACTTGGAGATCCGACTACGCTGACTCCTGGACAGCCGGGGGCGTTCGCCACTCAAGAGCAACGTCTGGGCGCCCTGGATCGCGGTTTTGGGGACCCGCCAGAAACGACTGTTCCGACAGAGGTCCGCTTTGATCACGCGCGAAAAACGCCAAAGGATCGGTTTTGTTTCTCGGCGTGTGCTGCGGGCTGGCAGACAGGTGCGATTCCATCGTCCACTTTTTTAACGCCGAAAATAATATTTCGTGCAGGGGCGTTGGTTATTGATCTGCAGGTCGGTTCGATTCCGCATTATGGAGCCCACAAACTAAACAAACTCTATTTGTAGCCCGACGCTGAAGACGAGGAGTCTGAGGAGGAGCTTGTGGAGGAGCCAGGAAGCCGTATCAGACGTCTCGGCGCGCGCAGCCTCCCTATGCAGCCGCCTTATGGACTTGGGTTACCTATGGGGGGCGCATTCCGGATCGGATTCGCTGGCAGAGGCGCCACCCGGGCGCGGGGGCGGGGAATGTGAATCTTTCAATGATCATCTTGTATTTGTATCTGCGGAAATCAATCGCTGTAAAGTACTTGTGTGACATCGGAGCCGGACATTCGAGGGACCTGTCATTCTTTCAGGAATGTGTCGCTGTTTCATGGCAATAGATGCTGTCGCGTCGATCTCCGGCAATTCAAATTTTGTGTTTTGCCTCGTGGGTGTCCCTTGGAATGCTTCGAGGTTGCGATAAGTTCGGAGACAGCATGTGCTGACTTGAATCTAAAATGCATCGCGTCCACACGAAGCCGCATCAGGTATACCTTTCCACTTGTATATTCCTTTGGGTGATTGTCCACCAGAGTAAGGGTCAGGCGGAATCTTCAATAAATTTGACGACAGTCATTCCTTAACGTCACTGATATTGCTTTCTTGGCCTACGCGTATCAGTGAGTGCTGGAATGGTCCAAGAAGAGTCAGGAACAGCCGGATTTACGTTTTACCCGCCGTATATGTACCACACACCTCTCATAATCTTGATTCCAACCATTTTATTCCGGTAAAATTACATCACGACGGGAAAACGGCGTATCTCAGCCACTGAACTCAAAAGACAACACCTTTTCGCGCCTCAAGTCACCAAGTCAGCCCTTTTATGATCCCCGAGATTAACGGAAATGGATATTTTCCTTACTGGGATACGAACTCTCGCTTTGACCGCTCCGATCAGAGGTAACCCCAAAATATCCCGGTTTGACATCGGGGCTCTCAACTGCGAGCACGGTTCCTGCTGTGATCTACGGGGCGTACTTGGGGATTTATCTATCCCAGGAACTAATTCGTTTTTGGTCTAGTATGTGTGGGGACTTTTGCCCCAAGATCACCCCTTTCCTTCCCGCCACAAAAGGAGATCTGAAAGAAGAGAACTCTGATCTCCTTCCGCGGCTTTGCAAATAACGAGATGACGGAAGCGCATAATGAAAACCGTGATTCTCTCTCCCAGGACTCGGGAGTAGATCCACTCGTGTGAAGAAAAGGAGGTTTTCTCGCCGTCCCCGTTGTATATACAGCTAACGTACAGATACATGGCCGCTCATTCTACTTGAATCTCGTGAGGATATTCCGGAGGGGAACGGGCATGCGAGTTTTCTGCGTCAAAGACCCCGAAATGGATGCACGGCGCAGCACATTCTCGTTGAGGGTCCACCGCGCACGGCTGGAGCCAGCCGGGTTCGACGAGTCTGCCGGTTTGTTCTCTTTGGCCGCTTTGGTTTCCTTGACCGCTTTGGTTTCCTTGACCGCTTTGGTTTCCTTGACCGCTTTAGTTTCCTTGACCGCCTTGGTTTCTTTGGCCGCGGAAATTTCCTTCGGGGTAGTAGGAGCACTCGAGAACACGCCCCTGATCATGAGAGAGTGGCGTCCGCTAGAAGAAGCCTTTTGGGGCGGACTATCTATGGGAGCCGCGGCGGCGCAGGGCCTTGTGGGAGACGTGACGGGTGAAGTTAGGGGACGCGGCGTTGCTGTAGTGGTCGCTCTGCGCTGACCGGGAATTCGACCGAGTGTTGACGTAGATTTGGGAGGGGGAGACCGAAGAGGGGTGAGGATTGTAGGACGCACTGTGTGGGATCTTGGGCGGAGAGGAAGCATCCGCTTACTTGACGGGCTCGACGATCCGAGCGACCGGCGGGGGGCGCGGGCAGCGGGGACTATCATCTCGACAGACTCTGGACGCTCGTGTGGCAAGGAGGCGAAACGAACACTCTTGGTACTCTTCAGGATGCTCCGTACACTTGCCAGATGCGGTGTTGGGCAGGGCGGAAGAGGGGTCGACGGGGGAGCGTTCATGGGGGAGACGGGAACACGCGTAAATGATGCACTAGGGGTGAGCGCTTCTTCGGCGTAGTCGACCATGTCCGGTCGGAGAGGTTTCTTGACGAAATCCGAATCAAACGACTGGGAACTGTACACGTCCAAGAGACCGTCGGCAAATGCCCACTCGTCCGCTCCGTTGCCAGCCTCGCTGCCTGCCTCAGTGTCTTCGTCCTCGTCCACGGCCTCGAGTGAGGTTCGAGAGTCGATCGAGGCACACTGCGATCTCAGGCTTGTGACCATTTGTTGGAGATCCATCGAACCGCGATTGGGGTTGGACGCAAATTCGAACTTGGGGGAATAGGTCGAAGGAGAGCCGAGGAATGCGGTGGGCATGCTGGGATACGCATTGTCGTCGGAAGACTGCTTGAATGACAACAGTGCTGGCATCTTCTTGCCTCGCCGAGCGGCCAAACCAAGAGGGACACCCGGTGTCAGATTCCCAGACGATTCCAGCGAGACCGGCAACGAGAAGTGAGAATTTGAGACGATGAGAGTGGGAGGTGGGGGAGCGGCATAACGATCCGAAGGACTCGCCCCTTGCTCTTTGAAAAACGCATTCAGATTCTGGAGTTCGGAAATCATCTCTGCCACTTCGGGATCCATCGCCTTTGCCGAAGCCTGAATAGACATGCGAGCGGATTTGCTGCCACCCGAGCTCAAAATGATTTCTCGTTCGAAAACCCGCGCATTTCGTTTCGTGGATCGCTGGAGCGCATCTGGAGGACCGGTGAGGGATATGGTTGGAGTGTGGTCCTGTTTATTTGATTCGGGTAAGTGATCCCCCCGAGCGAGGGACATTTTTGTCTTGAAAGCCTGAGGACTGTGGATTGAGCCTTCGGATTTCCAAGGGATTGGTTCAGCGGTGCTGATGCCTCCCCACGGTGTATGCTCGGATGAATCAGAATCGACGCCGCTCTAAGCGATGTTAGCGACAGTCAGAACGAGATAAGAGACAGATTTACCAGCCACGTCTCGACGAGCAACTTCTCTCTCAGCATTGTGCGAAGCCGCGGAGGAGTAGGCGATGTGAGGGTCGCTTTGGAAAGTTTCCGCAACGGAGTGGGACACGCCATAGTGGGACCGTCATGGTGTCCGATGATGGTGGCCAGAGGGACCATGCAGCCTGCAGGAATCGGTGGGGTAGAAGATGTGGACGAGGACAACGAAGAGAGCGTGAGGGATTCGGTCAAGAGCGAATCGTCGAGGACACAGTGGCTGAGATCTAGGGAGCCCGCAGACGCCTGGGAAGGGAGGCGGGAGTACAGCGAAAAAGTCATGGTGAAAGCAAGAAAGAAACGTCGATTTCCTTTTTGGGTTGCGATATTTATAGACGCGCCTCGCGCAGAAGCACCTAAAAGCTCTTTGTTGTCTTTTGTTCCGAACCATCATGGCGGCCAACCCAGCAGGACTCGCGTTCAGCCGTGAAATGCAACAACAGCTGGTGGAGAAGGAGTGGAACCGAATCAAGGACAAGTTTCCTGCAGAGCGCTCACGCTTGATGCCGTACCCCGGAGGCCCGCAGTGCATGGGGTGCAAACAGCTCGTCAAAAAGGTCAGTATCCGGCCCAATTCAGTCACAACGACGAAGAACAAATCATCTTCTAGGTCCAGGTCTGTGCGGGGTGCAAAATGGTACTTATAGTCTCTCTCTTGGCCGCATTAGCCACTACCAACCTTCTAATAGGTGATATATTGCTCGCCCGAATGCATGAGAGAGTGGTGGAAAAAAGGTCACAAACGGCATTGTCCTGCAACCAAGGTTTGTGCTAATATAACCCCCTGGACACACGAAACATCGAATGCACTCGCAGCGAGATGGAGAGCAAATCCCAAAATACAAAGAGATTATGCGACAGTTTCCGTGGACGGACGCAGGTTGGAATTGCCAAGGTTATTACTTTGAAAATCTCGTTTTGGTTCAGTTCGGTGTCCTCGGTTCAAGCCGCGAAAAGGTTGGGTATTGGGCAGCGCAAGAAAGATCAAGCCGGGATATTTGGGACAAAACACTCGATTCGCCGTGGGGCCGCCAGCTGACAGAAGAAGAAGGTTGGAAGTTACCGACCAAATTCATCCCGTCCCTTGCTCCAGAAGTCTGCCCGAGTTTCCCTCCCACCTTCAACGACAATTGGACGAGCTACTACCAATGGCGTCGACTCCCGATAGAATCCCCGGCAGCCATGCTGCTCCAGTGGCCACTGTCAGTGTACGCGTGCTTGAAAGAGCTCGGCCTTGTGAAAAAAGAGGTTGCGGGTCCGAGGAGGAAGTTAAGAGTCGATTATATCGGCCTGAGAGTGGGTGTCGTCCCTTCTCCTTGCGCGCGCTACTTGATCCAAATCTTTACAGGATGAATTCAGTTTTATACCAGTGTAGGTGAAGCCTTGCGATTTTGGGGCGTACATTGATCAGCCATTCAGCTTCGGTGAACTTGCGCTGCTCTTTCCCAACACCGATTTGGACCTCGTCATGTTCGGAGAACACAACAGCCGTGCGTTTGAGCGCGCCAAATCTCGTGGACTAGCTCCTCAGCCGTGTGTATTCGAGTACACGGCCCCCTCGATGTGCGGCAGCGGAACCATCCGCATCTTCGTAGACCCATCGCCACCGTATTATCGCCCATCCCGAGACCCGTCCGACCACCCTGATGCAATCGTCGCGTTGAATGCGGGGCTTGGGTCGTTCATATCTTGGCAACATGTCATTTTACTTTCTATCGAGTTCGACATTCCGTTCGCAGTCACCGATTACTGCGAGACTTCCTTGACGGAAGTTAAATGGGAGGTGCTCCAGCAAGGGGTGAGCTCGACTTTACCCGCTCCGAAGGGCATCGAGTTGATTCACTACCACGTACGTTGGATGGTTGTGACCGATAACCCCTCTGATCCCTCCTTAGTCCACGCTGGCGAAAGTTCTAAAGGAGGTACGCATAGCGGATGTCGAGAAGGTTTCCGCGGCATTGGGGCGGGAACGACCAGCGAAGTTGAACGAATTCATGGCGCCGAGCCAACGGACGCTTATGCACAGTCTGAGCCCGGGCTCAAGCAATGGGGTGATTCAGGTGGTGGCTCGGGGGACGGCCAAGGTGTAACGGGCCAGGGAATATTTTCTTAACATTTTTTGCTGTCGATGGTGGGCGGCCGCCAAATTGGAATAGCTGTATTTGAGTTACGTAACGCTGTATTCGGTGAGAAACGATCGCAAACTTTGCACCCAACCATTTCCTCAATTTTCGCGCCGACGCCGAGTTCCTTCTTACCCTGCGCGGCGCCCTCGACTGTCGTTTCACGTTCCCCACACAAGCTGTATCCCCCCCACTATATCCCCGCCCGGACCATCGCGGTTATCCGTAGAGTTCGGTGAGTAGTCCTTCCGTCGGTGGACGCAAGATGAGATATCGAGACATTTGCACGTCAGTCGGACTGGCGGGTGCTTGCGCTCGTCAGAGAGGACGTTAGCTACGCATTCACTGATTTTATTTTATTTCCTCTGAGTCTCTCTCGAAGTGTACTCATTTTTTTCCAGCGATCACGCCTTAATTACAACCAAACAAGCCCACCTAACGCGCTGGTGCAGACGTGTGTACTTTCCGCCGCTGTTTGAGGTATTACCTACCACTCAACGCTTTTTTGCAGGTCGATGTCCGCCGGGACACCTCAAGAAACACGCACCCCATTAACCTCATCCCCAGCAGTCAATGGAGCGACGGGCTCCGCAGTTCCTCTCGTCCCCACCAACACCGTCACGACCGCGACCGGTCTGACTGTGCGGACCCGCATCGACCCCGTTCTCACTGTAGACGATGTCGTGAAACAACTATGTATAAATCTCAAGATCAAGGAGCCCCCGTCCCATTTCGCCCTACGGGATGAGACGGACGAGTTGGTAACAAACGACAATCTGAGGAGAAAGATTAAGACCAAGGTCAATCTCAAGTGCGTATTTTTTGCTCTCGCGCAGCGCGTTATCTCATGTCGTGGTAGACTTGTAAACGCACCTTCACGCGAAGCGGGAGAGACTGCCGAAAAGTTACGACTACGGGAGGACCCAACCACGCTGAAGATGACTCTATTTACTCTGCAAAAGTACATTCGGGTACGCCGCTCGTTTGATGACTTCCAGCCACCTCTTCAGCTCACCAATCCAGGAGGAGCAATTCGCTCAGGCCTTCATTAACGCCTCAGGGCTGTCCGACCTGATAGATATCATCTTTGGTGCTCATGGAAATACCCTTGCGGTCCGTAGTCCGTTCTCTTCTCCTTTTCGCGTGATTATAACGTACTCGCAGTACGCGTTGACGGCCATGCAAAATTTGATGGAGCTGGATTATGGCTGGTCAACACTCGACGACGCGTTTATTTTCCAAGTAGTTCAAATTCTCTCGTCACCTCAATCTCTCATCAACGTGTGCCGTCCTGCCACGGCTATCCTCAAGAAACTCGTTGAGGCGGACCCGATGAGCGCACCCGGACTTCAGCTCGCGAGCTCCAGTCGGGGCCCTCCCACCCTCCCAGCAGGGTCGGTTTACCGATACGGCTTCTCCGTCGTTTTTGAGCAAATGCGGAAGGGGCAGGGATTTTTAGAAACTGTTATCAGTCGACTTGGCAGCGCCGACACCGCAATGGCTCAGTACAGGTGTGTGCTTCTTATATCTCTCGATTTCGCACGACGTTGAATTGGGCGACAGCATGATGCTGATCAACTCTCTGCTGGCCCATGCAAGCGATACCCGATGGGAAGAATTTATTTCGGAACTGGAGAGACTGAACGTGCGCAAGGCGGTGGTGGTGAGCTTGTCAGCGCTCTCAATTTAGTTTGACCAACTTACGTTCCCCACAGCGACTTATGTCGTCACATACAATCGAGGATTTAACATCGTGTATCCTCGATTTCCAAGCCAACATCATAAGGGTAACGTATCGCAAGAAGACCACCCTTGTCGATATCGAAGCAGAACCCTCCCATCCTGTCGCTTTGAAGGCAATATGGGCCAACAGCAGGCTTTCCGAGACGGTCGACGAGAACGGCCAGCCTTTGAAATGGCGGTTACTCGGATTCGATTCCGAGAACGTTGAAGTCGAGTTCAACGACGTTGGAGAGCTGGGTTTGGACTGTTTGGTGCGCTCACTGGCCTCGAGCAAAGCTTTCCCTTACACCCGACTCATAGAGGAAATTTATCGAAATGGACCCCGATTTTCCCAAGGTTAGTAATGGTGTCAACTTCACGTTTACAGGCTAATCCCAAATTCTTACCAGGTCATCCAAGAGCAACTGAGCCGACCTCCCGCACGGAGGTGTCCCGTCGCTAAAGCTTCGAACGAGGTGGTCGAGATGCTATCCGAGCATTGGGCAATCTTTGCCCCAGGATGTTCGTAAAAACGTATCGTTGTTGAACAAGACTTACATATCTTCCCAGATTCCACCTCCACTACCTTCCAACCATTCTTCCTGGACTTTTACAAAGTACATTCTCTTGCGACACATTTCTTTATACGTATGTGGAGTGAGAGTGGTGCAGCGTATGGCGATTTCACACGAGTGGCCGCCCTCGTTCGCAGCCAGTGCGTTTTTCTCGCCTCTGAATTACTCATTCACCTTCTGACCCGATGTAGAGCGAAAGTCGCGTTGCGCAGCGAGAATGTCCGGCCTTGGCACGAGGTTGAGCGCGAATTCAACGAGTGCGAATACCGAAGTGTTCGGGAGAGGCAGATGAAGGAGCTGGAGCTGGAAGATGACCTCCTCAGCAAGATCCCAGTCCGGTACGCCGATCATTTTAATATCTTTTGACGTGTTCCTAACCTTCTGCTGCAGAAATCTGCGGGCCAAGTTGTATAAAGAATCCTTTGAATTCGTTCGCCAACAACGGATTCAATGTTTAATGCAGGGTGCTTGGTTTGTAAACGCGCTCCCGCAAAACTCCACGGCATCGAGGGACGCACCTCGACGGCCAAATCGACCATGGCGGTTCATAAGATTGGTACGCTGCGAGCAAATATTCATCCTTTCGTTTCCCTAACCTGCAGCAGGATCCCGGGCTCAAATACCTCCACTACGTCGACAGCGCGCTCAAGTTCGCTGTGCGAAGTGGCCTGGAAGATCTTCCGGAGCGCATTGATGTGGCTGCTATCAGCGAGATCGCCACGGGGACTTGTGCCGCCCCACCTAATGTTCTCCGTGATCAGAACGATCTTCCGCCGACGTTCCCTCCCGTGCCATCCCCACTGTCGTTCTCGCTCCTCAGTGCACATGAAGGGTCTTTGGCCGACCAAATTGCACCCGATCAGTCCCGTTGGGCGGACTGGACTGATGGGTTGAATATGCTTCGGCGAGACGGCGGGCATGTCTCCTCGAAAGAAACAGCCGGTTTCGTGCAGGCGCTCACGGAGATTGGGTTGAAAATCAAGTTACTTGGTGAGTCGACTTGTGGTCTTACTTGTCCCGCTCATTGTTTTCCAGATTTGTCGGGCGAGATGGTGGAGATCCCGAGTGGTCTTGTTGCGGGACCACCACCTTCCAACACCGATTTCTTCTTTTCAGAGTTGATGTGAATCTATTCGCCCACACCAACGATCTGTTTTCGATTTCCTTCCTGGCTATGGAAAATTAATGTAATTACTGTATGTACATCACCGCCATGGACTGACTTGTATTCAACTGGCTGTAATATTTGGATGGAACTAGTTTGCTAATAACAGGGCTAGAGCTACATTTGACCCTTTCGCATCAAATTCCTTCGTACACGCCTTTTCTCGCCACCCAGCCCTTCTCCTTTGCCCCATTGCAGATATGGCACCTTGGCTTTTTCCACGCCCGCAACTTCGCCCTCCGATTCACTCCGAAAGTCCAGCATTCCCCACAGCGGGAGCTCCAATTCTCCCTTGACAAGAACTCTGCACTTAGAGAGCAGATGTGGAGGGAGAGGCGTGATGAGATGTATATGAGGGGACGATGGGGAGATGGCCCGGATCAAGGCAATGCCACGGCACGTCGACGTTGAAGGCGACAGCGCGGGCGAGCCTTGGGAGTATGGAAGGGCTGGAGCAGCGGTGGAGGATGATCCTGTCATGTCGATATCGTTTTCCAGAGATCCTGGCTCGTATGCCACTAGTCCCACCAAAGCGCCATTGAGGACGCGGTTGAGCTCGGAGGGAACCACGTCCTCGGCTCCTGCACCCGATAGTGTGATTTTGTCGAACGCTAGCGACCAATCGACTTCGTACGGAGGATGAGCGCACAATGGGAGTGTTGTATTCCAAGTTGCAGCCGTTACTTGTTCCAGTCCCTTCGGCGCCATCCGCGGGAAAATAGCATGGAAATAAGAAAGGATGGCGATCGATCGGTGGTCCGCGGCAGAATAATTTGTGGCCAACACCGATGGTATGATAGGTTGCAAAAGGTGTAACTTTGCGCCTTGTGGAACATCGGAAACACTGGGTGGAGGCTCAAATGAGGATGAGTACTCGAAGAACGGTGCTTCGACCTCGAATATGGCACTGGGTTGCACCATATTCTCTATTTGACGTGTTAGGTCAGCGCCGAGGCCCTTTGTCCAACCCATTGTGTTTACAATGAGCGGAATGGTGTCCGATATCCGGGAATCTCCATCGCAATAGTCGACTGGCGTTTGCACATCCAGTTGATATGTTTCTATCAAAGATTGGACCGAAGCAAGATAATGGGCGGGTGAAGATCTGGGAGTCGTCACGCCTATATAATGCGCAAAATTGGGGAGAGAAGGATGGGTGAACGGTGGACCTGAGACAACATAAGCAATGAGATTCCGACATGAGGGAGGCCGAAATACCAAATACAGGACTTTCGACGACATTCAGGGCGACTAAACCAGCAGGAGTGAATTCGGATTGGCCCAAGTCACATTCCAGAAAGGCGACTTTGCGATACCTATTCAGGATATAAATTATATGCTTAGGTAAACAAGAGACGGAAATACCGGCAAAGAAGACGGTTTAGAAGCGTACGGGCGAAAGTACTCTTGCCTGATTTTTTATGGCCCTTGATGAGATAGACTCCGTTTGCAGAATCGGAGACTGAATCGAGCGCGACCGCCCAGGAAGCAGGCAAAATAAAAGATTGTATGTCTTTGCTTGACTGGCCAAGCTGCGAAATTTTAGAGTCGCCGGCGAAATGCATTCAGAGAAAGCCTCACCATGTGAGCGCCTGCGACCCGGAGATCATGGTTGGCGTCGATGTCTTGCTGGAATCGCGAGGGTTTGAAAACACCGTCGAAGGTGCGGCATACTCTACCCAGCCCTTCTACGCCGCTGTTCAGCTGGTGAAAAGCTACAAGAGCACCAGAATTTTCGAACACTGGACGCAAGCGTGCAGGAACAGCCAAAATGGAGTTCAACCGCACTTTTTCGTTCAAAGCCTCGAGCGTCGGTATAGGCGAGGACCGAGGAGCGAAAACTCTATGAGCCGCTATCGCGGCAGGTGCTCGCACCCCGCAAATGGAAACCGCGCCTTGAAGAACTGTGAACATGTACGTTCCCAACAGGCTCACGGTTTCGCCTGAGGACAAGACAAGTAATGTCGCGGAGTCGGCGGACAAACCCAGAGCTGCTGTTTCCTCGGAGTCGAGGTAAAATGCAGTCTGCCCAGGCAGGACACGAAAGGATGTCAGATTTTGCGGAGGTCCGTGCGTCGCAGTGGTGTGATGTGAGGCCAAGGGTACTGGAACGTCCGCGATCTCTTCGCTCTCCTCATCAGAGGAGTCGTTTACGGGGGCGCTGGGTGACCATGCGCGTTTTCCGGCCACGGTCGTTCGAGTGACTGGAGGTGGAGGTGCTCGAGGCGCGTCCGAAACATCTTCGTCGTCAGAGTCGATGATAATAACACCATCCGAGTCGGGGAGGGGGTTAGACTCGGCCTCAAAGTACCGAGTTTTTTTCAGCTCTGCCTCCCGCTTCTTTTTGCGCTTCCTGGATGAATTCGGGGTTTGAGAACTGGATTTTCGTTTGGAATTGGGCCGAGCCTGGTTGGGAAGCGAATCTGGGGGTGAGGGTGGAGTGACTGGATTTGAAGGTACAGGTGTGGGCTCGACGACAGATATCGGGGGGCCGTTCGCCGCCTGAGCCACCTTCCTCGCCGCGATTGCGCTCAACATTTTCTCTTCGGATCACCGGGCCGAAATCCTACTCAATAGCTTCAAATCCAAAGAACGCCAAAGCTTCTTGACAAGCTGATTATGCAAATATACGAAAGCTACGTTTTGTGTGGTTTTCACCAAGCTGTTTACGAAAGGTCACTGCATCCTTCCATCCCCACTTGTCCGCATCCTCGCCTGTGTCATCTCGTTTACAGTGTCCAAGTAGGAGTCCCATTCGGACGGCGCGTCCATGCTTAAGGAATAGTCAGTAGCTGGACCAGGCAAAGAACAGTAGAGAAGAGTAGACCTACTCAAATCCAATCGGGGCTGCCGACCACAGGGTCATCGCGTCCTCTTCCATCCCGTGCGCCGGGCGAGCCATTTCACCTCCACGGCCATGAACGCGCGCATTACTGGGAACCTGGTGCCGTACGTCCGAATACTCACGGGGCTCGTAACCCCCCAGATGCGCCTGACGATGGCCGTGTCCACTACCAGCCGAAAAACTAGCTGTAATATGGTCGTAGAACGCTTCCGACATGGGGAACGACGATGACCTCCCTGCCTCCGGAACAGATGAGCGAGCCGGGTGGGTATCGGTGGGCCGGTGCTGTAGGTGTACGGGACTGGGTTCACCCTGAGTCTGGCTGCCCGATGGTGTCCGCCCTTGACCAGGGTACCAGTACTCTGGCCCTCGGCCCCTGGCCCGGTCGTCCAGCATCTCGCGCGAATGCGGATAGTCGAGCCGCTCGTCTAACTGGACTAGCTCATTGTGCATGGATGAAGTATAAGGACCGTGCAGTTGATGTCCGTGTATCGACGCCGATGGGTGCATAGGCATTCGCCCGTGGCTGGGAGATTGCGACTCATCGCTCGAAGGCAAGAACGGAGGAGGTAAGGGGCTGTGGACCGATGATGCCGATTCTGGTGGCCGAAGCAGGTGCGAGGGAGCATGTCTGCGATGCTGAGCGTCTGGACGCTCCATCGAGGGAATAAGCTCTTGGTGGCTAGGGATTGAAGACGTTGATAACGGCGTCTCCGGGCCAGGGCCATACGTGCGGGGACGGCGAGGATCGTCTCCACGTATCGGCGCAAATCTGTCTTGTTGCTGATGTAGGGAAGAGGAAGTAAGGGGAGTTTCCGAGGCATAGGCGGGTGAGCGATGGGTAGAAAGTGGAGTGTCGGGCGGGTAGGGTGAGCGATGTTGCACATGCGGTAGGAACTGTGTCATGATCGCAGGAACATCCGATGTCTGGAGGCGACGTCCTGCGATGGGCCGCGCCGATGGAACACTCGCAGAACCGCCAGGGCCAATCATGTCGGGTCTATCAGGTATGACAGACCAACGCCGCCCGGGCATGGCGCGCGGCGCCGGGGTATGACTGCTACCGCTACTGCCATCCGGCGACACGGAATCGCGCCCGCCCTCCGCGTACGGAGCGGAGGCGGTGGCGGACTTGGGCACCTCGGCTCCCCGATCTCTCTTATTTTTTGCACTGGCAGTTGCCGGTAATGAAAGCTGCCCCACGTTTGCAATGTCGAACAGAACGTCCCACATCATGCCAGCGGTAGGCCATCTGTAGATAATTGTGAGTCTTCTTGTTCGGACGAGTGCCAAATCAAGTATACCGTTGTTCGCATCCACGCAAAATCTCCATGCACCGCTGTACTTCGGCCATCTCCTGAGCTGAATCGGTCGAGAAACCGAGGCCACTCCGCTTACCGCCCCAGATATTCAACAATATCACAATAGCGGCTGTAAACACCTGAATATAAATGATTAATCGAGGTCGGGACAAGAGACCGTTCGTCGGCCATACCTGTGCTAGGACCGTGTATCTATTTCCCATCCTTTGCCGATAAGTATCTGCAACATGACTGCACGACCGCGCCGCATTCAGACAAATCGCCAGCGACGGGAACGCCTAAGAACTGGTTATCCACGGTCTTCGGGATGTAGGCAGGAACAAACCATGGCCGAGACCTTGTTCGGGCTCGGAATATACGGACGATGGATGATGATCTGCATATGATAGTAGCTGCAATAGAGAACAGCAGATTGTTCGAAAAAATCCAGGTGCTCGTTTGTGGGGTTCCATCGCACTGGGCTGCTCGTCAAGCGGCGAACGAAATGATCGAGTAGAAGCAAAAGAACTGACGGTGATCTGGGAGGTCATCGAACCACTTGTTCAACGCCGAGTCGAGCTCAACCACGATCCGGTGCTCCCAGTCGCTATCATCGCCCTTGCTGAGACCAAGGAGAACTTTCGAGTTGTTAATGGAATACTAAATGGATATAGCATTATGCGGTTGGTTCGCATGCAGTCAAGCCGAGCCCGAAAACGCACAATTGTTCGTAGGGCAAATGACAGGATTTGGTGGAGCCGCAGATGCGCAATGAACGCCGAGATATAGGACGGCTTGCCCTTCGGTTGCTGGAATGCACGCTCGGGTTCAGCCGTCTCCCAAAACTCATCATCACAGTCAATTGGGAAGTCGAGATCGAAGCTGTATGCAGCGTTAAAAAAACACAGGGAACACGCGGAGATACTTGCTCTTCGTCTTGAATTGAGCACGGGCGCCCGGTGTAGGCCGACAACCACCCATCAAGCAATGTGAGGACCCTGTTTAGGTAAGGCGGTCAGACAATTCAAAGCTAAGGGTCGAGAAAGCAAACCAAAAGGCACGCTGGAAACGGTGAGCAGGGAGCCTAGTTAAAGATAATAATATACCTTCCATAACTCATCCTCTCTTGCATCCTCCGCGGTCCGGGGATGTGAAGCCGCCTTACGCCTATGGGCGCCAACATCCTGGGCCATCCGGATGCCTATTGAAACAAGTGTCCAGCATGCTCGTGCCGCAGACGTGCCCCGTAAAAATATCACAGCGAGCTATGATCTTGATGAACGGACGGCCGAAGGAAAAAGAAAAACATACTGCGTTGAATTGCAGGTCGTAAAGACAGGGCGGCGGACCAAGCAGGTCACGCATTAATTGGAGCTGCTCAAACCAGCGCCATCCACTCGAATGTAGGTCATCGATCCCATCAAGAAGAACGCGAGGGTCTGAGCTGAAGCGTGACCCGATGGCACACACAAGAAGAAATGTAGCAGCGAAGGCATCGTTTGTCAGATGCAGCCCGGCCTCGAGGTCCCGGGCGAAGGTAGGGCGGTGCAAAAGAGGCAACAGGAGATTGCTATTTGTGAAGTACAGGTCGACGAGCGAGGCCGCAAGGTCTGGGGGCGGGAAGTTGTATTGCGGTGGTGGGATAATTTCGGGAGACTGTGAATGAGGACGTTTTGAATAGTCTCGATGATAAAGAGTCGGAGGACTGACCGGTCGGGAAGCCCAAAACTCCGTATGCCGTCGCGCATTATTTTGAGGTTCAATATCGACCCTAAGATCGAGGGCAGCCTGCCGGGTGCTTAGCGATATCACAGCATGAATCGTGCTAGAAATCCGCACCTGCAGGAGCATTGTACCACTACTCCGCCCAAAGAAACGAGAGTCACGGTCGGGATTCAACGACAGTCGTTGGAGATTCTCCGTCAGGCCGCGACCCAGATCATCTTCGTCGGGAATTTGCCAACTGGGCACAGTGGAACCAGCGAGCTCTGCGAGCTCTGCGAGATCAGCCTCGGGAAGAAGCTATTGAAAATAAGTGTGGTCCGAAAGAGAGTAGTCAAACGCACCGTTTGCAAGAGCTGCTCTATCTTTTCGACACGGATTTCCATGCTCTCGACATATCTGAGGCGGCGGTCAAGATATGATAAAGGGGATACGGAAAGCTTACCTCTTCGGGGGGCCGCGTTTCTGAGGAAACGATGAGATAAATGACGGCCGACAAAACCTCGACACACCTTCGCTGCTTCGACATAGGAGCATTGCAAGTTGTACGCAATGCAATTAGAGCAACGACCGGGCACTGTCATCTGAGCGCCATCACCTGAAATAGAATCAGTCGCGGCCGCCGAGCGGGCGTAGTCAGCATCCGTACAGCGTATCTTTTTGACTCTGCAAATATCACAAGCGCGCTGGATACGCCGCTTCTTGGACTGAGCTGCGTCCGAGTCGTCGTTTGACGACATGGCAAAAGAAAGCTGAATGTAGCGGGAGCAGTTGGAAATTTCCAGGAACGGGATCCCGCGCACGGATCACTGGCATAGTGTCGCATCGCACTTGATACTAGGTGTCGCCTGGGCGCCTGCAACCTCGCTGGTGTTGGTGGCTCCGAGCCGACTCCTGCCGTTCGGCCCGAACTCGGCATGAACCCCCGCAGAGCGGAAAAATATTTAACAGTTGATGTTTGTTGGTGTCTTGAAACAGCAGATTTCGCGCGCATTGACGCGCCAGACAGCTATGGTGTTGTGGCCTTATTTGGATTTTGCAGATTGATGCATATTTCAGCTGTCCTCCCGCCTATGGTATTGTGGTCTGTTAGGCGGCAGTAGCTGATGTGTTTGTTGGTGTACTGAAACGGATTTCGGGAGCAGAATATAAGCCGGGTGAAGTACTGTCAATGGTGCGCGGAGGATAGGACGTCGACGAGAGAGACAAACCCCGGGTCCTCGAGGCCTCGAGGTTGGGACTTGATCGGATGTTTTAGAGCAATTGATTTTACGTGTGCGAAGGACCACCTTCATATGGTGCCGCCGGGACCAAGTTGGGCGCCGACGGAGTCGTTGAGGAAGGATGAGATGCATCCAAAGGCAATTTTCCAAGTCAAAAGGTTTACAATTTTCCTGGGCCATGATCGGCCGTTCTGCGACGCTTCCTCCAAACCGCCATGAGCAAAACGCCGACAATATCAATGAACCTCTTCCGAGTCCCATGAAGACCAAGCTGAACATTTCTGAGCCCTCTCCCACTTGCCCATTCCGTGTGGAAGCAGCACAGTACACCCCGGTTACTCCTGAGGACGATGGTCTAACCTTAGTATTTCTCCATGCAATGTCTCTGCATAAAGAAACATTCGCGCCGATGATTGAACATTTCCTCGCCACTACGAGTACAGGAATCAAAGACGTCTGGAGTATTGACAACCCAAATTCTGGGCGAAGTTCTGTTCTAAATCAAGACCTGCTTGCGGGTCCCTCATATCGCGAATATTGCAAGTGGATTTTTTTTTCAGCTATCGTTTATTGACTGAACACAGGGTCTGCTGCCGAATATGCCCGCGCGACATATTCCTTTCTCACCTCGCCCGCACATGGGGTCAATTTCTCTACTCGAAGAATTGTCGGGCTTGCCCATTCGTCGGCCGTTTCCGCGCTGTGCGTCACATCCAGCTTAACATACATTCAAGGTACTAAGCATGTCTCAGGATGATGCTCATCCACGCAAAAGCGTTTTCTTCGCAAAAGAAACCACTGCAATTCGCCGCTATCATTCTACTTGACCCCGCCCTCCTCCCTCCAGAGTTTCCATCTACCGAAATTTTGTCCAGTATGTTCGGCAAATTCGCGTCCACTAAACGCGAAAAATGGTCGACGCGCGCTGCTGCACGGCAATATCTCGCAGCACACCCAGCGTTCAAGGCCTGGGAAACCCGCGCGCTCCAATTATTCGTTGTACGTGTATCATCGCCCTTGCTACGTGCAGTATTTCACTTTCGGCCTAGGAATGTGCTCTCCGCGAAGGATCAAGCTCGGAAGTCGTTCTCTCATGCTCACGCGCACAGGAAGCTGCTTTCTACCTCTCCCCGACGACAGACTTCAAAGCGCAGCCCGTGGAGATATTCATGGAGCTCGCGCGCGCCGACGCGCTTCACATTCATCTTATCACCTGTCTCAAGGACGAATACAAGTATGCTTGCTCCCTTCCTTTCAAGTATCTTCTAATAACCTTATGTAGGGGCCAGACCAAGCCCTCGAAGGAGTTCCAGATCGCGCAGGTCAGGTCTACTACGCGGGGCAGCGTTCAGCTGCTTGACCGCGGTGGGCACATGGTGAGTATAACCTAGTTTGCTTCCAACTGGTTTCATTTCCGCTGGCTGCCATTTTTTAGTTCCCACAGGTCGAGCCCACTCTCTGTGCAGAGGCGATCCAGCGAGCACTATCTGGAGAAACCAAGGCGCGACTGTAGCGAGAATGAAAACGGCAGGAGAGTGCCGATTGCCGGACTTGCCTCGGCGATACCGGCAGACAGTATCGGAGCTCGGCAGTCCTCGTCTGAGCAAGCCGAGCACCTGGCGATCACGCGGCCAACTACTGTACAACAAAACAATACACGGAATTGAATTTTTATACACACCTACTCTGCGTTAATCGGAGGCAACACCTGCTTTTTGCCTTTGAGAGGCCATACTTCCTCCATGGAGGATGCATCCCAAAACCTCCCTCCTCGCGCCACGAGCTGGATCTCCCGCGTCAGCGAGATATCTCCCTCAAGTAGGTCGATCCCGGGCGGGTAGACGATCAGGTCCGCCAGCTTTCCTGCCGACAGAGATCCAAGGGATGGGAAGAGGCCCAGAGTGACAGCAGCGTCCGATGTTGCAGCTCGAAGAGTCTGCAACTCTTTTAAGCTCCTCGTAAATATTTACGACCTGGTTTAATCGCACCTCGTAGTTGGTTAAGCCGCCCTCTTGAGTAAATTTCATCTCAGCATGATAGTTGACGCCAATGGGATTTTCTCCGTGGGCACCAATGTGAACATGAAGACCTTTGTGCACCATCTTCGCCGCCGACGCCGACGTGTTAAAAAGTTGATAGGCTAGCGAGTTGTTAGTGGACCGTTGTGGTGCCTACGAGTACCCTTACAATGCTTGGGTCGCGCCGTCGATTCTACCACGGCGTTCAAGTATGCATGCGGCAGGAATGTACGCAGTCTGGGAGCGAATCTCAGAAAGGGACGCCTCGAGTGAGGAAAGGACGTACTTGGGGTCGTTCGGAACATCCTCCGAGGCCCAAACGAGCTGCTCCCCCCAACCACCTCCGTAGTTCACGATATGCGTGGGGGTATAGCCAGTTCCGCTTAATGCGAACAGCGTTGTTACATCTTCGAAGAGGGTAGGAATGGGTATCGCATGCTCAACGGTGGTCATGCCTAGTCAACATTCAGCGGGGAAATTCGGAATAAAGTGGGGTCGGTACCGTCGATGATATACGTCAAATCCCAGTCGAAGTTCATGCCTCCTTCGGGAACGCAAAGCATGCTAATGTTCCTAGCCGCGTTGAGCAGCCTTTGACGAGACGCCCTGATGGGGAGATTGTAATTTTTGTAAGAAATACTTCCCATTCCGCCCTCGACCCTCAGCCGCAAAAGAGCCGAATACGCCTCAGCATCATCGACAATATCTTGATGGAGACCTGGGGCCGCTGCTCCATAGATTACCCCCCCAGTGGAGAAAATGCGAGGGCCAATAAGCTGTCCGCTCTCTAGTCGACTCCTTTCATCGAAACCCTCAACATTGTCGGAGCTTGGGCTGGGCAACAAGTCAATTTCAGTCGAAAAATAATAGTAAATCAAATACTTGTGCACTGTGGTGACACCGTAAGCCAAGAAGGCCTGATGCTCCCATGATTTGGCGGGATAGACCCCTGCAAAATTGTTCCAGTGGGCGTGCACATCAATAAATCCAGGGATCACATATCCTAGATTGCGTAATCAGCGTTTTGAACAAATATTGGCCAATACATACCGCCTTGTGCGTTGAAGGCGGTTACGCCAGACGGAATGAAACTGCCAAGTGCGCCGACACTTTCAATGACGCCGCCTCTGATCGTGAGTACGCCCTCGCGGATCAGGTCAGCTTCGGGGTGTCCAGTCTCCATCGTTAGGATCGTCGCGTTGAAAATTACGAACACATCCGAGTCCGAGTTGGGTTGTACGTTCAGCCCTGCCGCGTCATGTTTGAGACGAGCGATGTCAGTCGAGTAGTCGACGACAATTTCTTGGTACTCGAGGAGATCCTTGACGCATGAGATCCCGAAATGAGTGGTGTCTTGCTTGATTTTGGAAGCGCACTTGCTCAACTTGGATACCTCGAGCGAATGAAGATAGGGACCTAAAGGACATCAGATGCGTGCAAAGAAGTAAGGTTAAATCGGCTACCCAAGAACCAAAATACTCTCGATCCATCTGCGCTCCAGGTAACATCGTGGCCGCCATCCAAACTCAACCGCGTAAGCCCGGCGGTCGAGTTCCCCGGCTTCGCCCACACAGCTTCGTCGCCCTTTATCTTATCTCCAGCCACATAGTACACATTGTACCGCTCGACAAATGCAATCCCGGCGGCTGCGTAGGACTTTTGCGCCTTTGTCTTGACACTGTGAGGGGAACTGACGGCGAACTCTGTAGACATGCGGCCAGACGCGATGGGAACATGCGCATATGTCCCGGCGACGCCAGATGGACCCGCACCCAAGTCTATGATGAACGAGCGACTGGATTGCTGGACGAGCAATTTGTTATTCTTCTCAATGAAGCGCATATTGACGCGATCCTCCGTCGAGATCTCCGAAGGCACGAAGCGGATGTTCTTAATCTCAACCTTGCCGCCACCACCTGGGAGCGTTAGGTCACCGAGGTATAGACCCTCTCCTGCCGTTGCAACGATGTCCCCAGTAAGACCGTCGCCCCCCGATTTGAGGAAAGCGACTGTTCGATGATGACCGGTACACTCGCAGACAACTGGGGAGAAGTACCGTCCAAGCGATAACCCTGCGACTTCGTAAGCCTTGTCTGCCGCGAGATCGGCCACCTCGAACGTCGAGAAGTTGGTGTTTGACCACCGCGTGTGGATCACAAGATCATCGCCTGGCACCCATGCCGGCGAATAGTACGGCGCTGCGCTATCCAACACGGGGACCTGCGCCGCCGTCGCCTTTCCGACGGTCTGAACGTATGTTACACCCGCTGCCTGGAACACGACGCGCCGACCCTTGGTGTCAGCGCGCAAATCCTTGAATGCAGTCACCCTTTGAGTGGCAGCCGTCTCTGAGCCGACGAGGTCGAAAGTCGCCGACACGGTTTCCGCCAGACGCTTCTCGATATGGGCAGTGAACGGGATGGGAGCAGGGGCGCGGGAAGGGTCCGCGATACGTTCACCGAAGGCGTTCGTGGTAATCGGCACTGAATAGATCTGCCCTGCGGCCCAGATGATTATGGCGTCGGCAGAAGGCGTGAAGGAGAAGGAGGGGTAAGTTCCCATTGGTGCTGAGATGCTTGAAAGATCGTAAGTAAGCCCATCCCAGATTTGGTGGATGGTGCCGGTAAGGAGATCTCTGGGTAAAGGATAAGCGTCGCTAAACACGATTGCACGCGACGTAACTTACTTGAACACAAGCAGCTCGTGGTCGCGGTCACGGCGCACGAAGGCCAGAGTGCGGCCATCAGACGACAGCTCAGGTCGACTCGCTCCGCCAGGAAACGCGTCGACGAGAGTCTCCACCTTTTGGGTTGTGATATTGAGGGAAAAGATCGAATAAATGCCGCTGTGAACATCTTGTAAAACGGTTTCAGTTAATTAGAAGATGAAAGACTAGTTTGCCAAGTACCTTTGCTGTAGGTAAATGCATGGTCATCGCGGATATTCTTGCTGAAGATAACGCTGTCCTCTGTGCGCCAGACGAACTGTTCAGGGCCGATCTGCTGCTCCCCATACTGCTCGTTTGTCCAGCCAAGGGGGAGAGTTCGTCCCATGATGCGCGTACCGCTTCCCGCCGTAATAGTGCTATTATCAGTGAAGTCTGGAACGGGATATTTCCATCCTTCACCGGCACCTAGGGATCTGCTGCTCGTGTACCACTTCGTAGCAATAACATCAGAGCCGGATGGGTGGAAACGCGCGTCCGAGATCCATCGGAATGTCTCATTCGTGACGCGCTGGGCTGGAAGGATATAAGACATTTGCGAAAGAAATAGAATTTAAATAAACACACCGTCCAGACGCCCTTCCCTGATCAAGCGGTTAACCCGCCTTTCCTCTGTTTCGTTGATTCCCTGAGACAGCAATTGTTCATCACGGTCCTTCGAGTTCAAGGCTCGCATCAATGCTTCTGGGCCCCGCGTTGGTCTGAGATTCGCCGCTTCGCACCCAGCCCATGGCTTGACCCAGATATTCTCGAGCCCTTGGCCGGCATCGCTTCTGAACACGATACGGTCCCCGCTCGGCGAAAAGTGAGGGTCCGAATCGTGCGGCACACCAAGGAGGACGGGGCGCGCAGCGATAGGAGCGCCGGCGCTCACTTCATTGTGAGGAAGACAGTAAATGTCGCCAAGCATATCAAAGATTATGTCCCCTGGCGAATCTTGTAAACGACTTTCTACGCTTTTTCAGCTAGTTGTTCCTACCTGCGGGGCTCACGTCGAGCCGCAACCAGGTGCCTTCCGTCACGTCGTATTCCACGACGCGCGGGTACGCGTAGTCGGTCGAGATATCCCATGGCGTCTGTTCACGGATCGGCCAAACGTCGTCTTTCCATTCGGAGGCCGCGAGTGGTTTCGGGGCGGTTGTAAACTTGGAAGTCTGGAGGAACGGAAGAAAAGTCGATAGAATTCCCGCAGCGGACAGAAGTAGCAGATATTTCAGAGCTTTGATGGAGCTGGTTTTGCGCGCCTGAGGCGTCGAGTAGGGTGCAGGGAGAAATGCCCTCTTCGTGTCCATGGTACAGAACCTGACTCGTGCGAGTGCTGCGCGCGATCACGCGTTCAGCTCAAAGCAGCGCGCGGCCAGCTTGATGGAAGCCAATCATTTGGTGGCCGCGGCCAAGCAACGGCCGAGGGCCAACGATAATTCTAGTGAAATTCTTCGGAAAATCCTCTGTAGCGAGTTCACAAGTTATAACGAGTATGTAACCACCAGCGGCGCTTAGTAGTATGAATAAGCGTAGCCGTATCCTGAATCGGACATGTCTTCCGAGTTAGAAAAGTCGAAAGAGTCCTCGTCTTCTTCGTCAGTGAATCCCCGCTCAATCCCATCCCATGTAACTTCTGACACAATCTCCTCGAGCCGGAGGACGGCGTCGGATGCCAACATGAAGCAGTCGGCCAGTGTCAAACTCGATAAATCCTGTTTGCGTTCACAACGTTCCATCAAAGTCTCCTCGAGCGTATCAAGCGCCGAACCCGAAAAATCAGTGTTTTCCAGAGTGAGGTGTCGCAAGGCCGGAAAGAAAAGGCCGCCCGATACGCTCTCCTGCCTGGGCTTCCGCAAACTGGCTCTCCGCCCGTGACCGGCGGGTTTGACGGCAGGGGCCTGAGGAACCTGTTTCACGTCGTCCAGGAAGACGTCCTCGCGCAGTGTTGTGATCAGTGGGGTTGCGTCGCCGCGAAGGCGGACAGCTTGGAGAGCTGGGAGGTCGACGAAGCTGCTGAGCCACGTCCTGACGTCGAGGCCGGGGCCGGCGTAGATGTTTAGGCTCCGGAGTCTCTGCAGAGGCAATGATTGACACATCGATACCAGCAACGACTGAGGCTCGGGGTGTTTGAACTCCAGCCACTTGAGCTCCAGTTCGAAGAGAGGGCAAGTACGAGGGAGTTGATCGCTAGGTAGGAAAAAGGAGCTCCATGCCCGGATGGTTATACCGGTGAAGCTGAAGTCTATACGGAGTGAGCGAAAAGATTTAACTGCACTCTGAAGGCGAGACAATGTCGGCGTCAGAGCAGCAAACCCGGCGCAATTACTAATGCTCGCTAGACATGATATCCTCGTGCTCGTCGTGGGCGGATACGACAAGTGGTTGAGTGTATTGGCCACTGGGAGCACCGAAAGTCGGCTAACAACGACGATGCGCTTCAGGTGGGACAGGGAGGTTCGTGCACTAGGCACCGAGATGGTGGTACCCTCCGCGACTGCCGGGAGAACGTTGTCGAGCTCAAGCGTTTCCAACAAGGGCATTCTCCCAAGAGCTTCGACCAAGTCATTTATTGAAGAAGGTGGTACGGTCGCGCGACTCGCGTCAGGATTATGGAGTTTGAGATGCACGAGGTTGCTGCTCATGAGCGGCGAGTCCCATGCGATGTTGAATCGGGTGAGCTCGAGATTGCGGAGGTGAGGAGCCTCGCCGTTCAAGAACGCGGCGGGAAGGGTCAAAAGCTGTCATGGAAAAGATAAGAGGATAGCTAAACCTGAACGATTTTCAATCGAACCTCGCGATTGTGCACTGCTGAGGCTGAAAGAGAAAGGGAATGCAGATAGGGTGCAGGGTCTAGAGCCAAATATTAAAGATGTTCTTGACACTGCATTGGAGACTCGCCAGTCAAGTTGAGAATATCTTGGAGAGAACCGGGTCCGGTGGTTAACTCTAGCTCTCGTATGCGCGACATCTGGCCCAATGCCGAATGCACGGCCTCACGTATCCTCGACGTCAAGTATGTGAGATCTACACGGATTCGCAGAGGCGCCATCTTGGACCTCTTCAACATTTCATCGGCCCATTTTGGCTGCCGGAATACGGGAGCACCAAAGGTTTGGACAGCCCAACGCGACCGCGCGCCAGTGGCGACATATGTGCGAAACCTCCTTGATCCATGAAAGCGTGTCTGATTGCACGAAGAGGAAAATCCTGGAGAGCATCTCGGGGGGCAGTCTGCCTATCGACGAAAGGCCGTTGCGTCGACTTCGGAGTGCACGTATTGTCTCTTGGTATTCTTGTATCTCGTGGTCGATTTGGCTTTGAGCGCTTTGCACCATCTCGGCGCTGCTGAACGCGGAGATCTCGTTCATGACTAGACAATACGGTCAAAGAAAGGCCAGGGTAAAAGGGGAAAGCGCAGACGGTACAAAAGTGGGTCTGAATTGTGGATTGAGAGTGTATTTGCGAGGAATTCAGGCCAGCTGAAGCTCGAGACCTGATTGAGCTCCTTCCGCTATTTTATAGGTTTTCGGTGATCAAGGTCAAAGCGGAGATGAGTTCCGTCACGTGTGACACAGTCGTCGACGGAGGAGCTCACTCTGAAGACCCAGCTCTTTGGCTATGAGTTTGTGAACAACCACTCTTGAAGAGGAAAAAGACGTTCCATGAAGGATTTGCCGGTGCCAAAGTGCCAAAAATCCCACTTCAGTTCAGAGGTAAACTGTTCATAGTTCTCGCCGGGTAACCCACCAGACTATAGCTACATACTCTTGCGAAGTCATTCATAAAATCGGCGTAGCTAGAGTCATTCAGACATTGCAGAAGGATTCAGAAAAGTGAAGTATGCGGTTCAAAGGACGTGGCGGAGAAACAGCTACAAACATAGTCTCTCGCTGTAACATTTGCGCGCGCGTTGCTCAACATGGCCTCCTCTGAATTGTACCATGTCAAGCAGCAATTCTACCTCGGCGCGTACAAGTCCCTCATCGGCCTCTCGCTGCCAGACCCTTCCTCGCCGGACTATATACCCACTCTCGTATACCAGGCCCGTGCCCATCTCGCCCTAAACGACCCAGCAGCCGTCGCTTCGCTTGTCCCTGCCGCCTCCGAAAACGTCTCTGTGAAAGCGGTTTCTGCCTTGGCGCGCTACGTTTCTGCGGCCGATAGCGCGAAGCAAGAGGCGGCCCTTGAGGAACTCCGTGACCTAGCTGTTGAGATCGAAGGGGAGGACGTCGAAGGCACCGAACACGATAAACTTTCGGTCCGTGTCCTCGCCGGCACCGCGTTTGCACGCGCTGGGGAGATTGAGGAGGCTTTGGAGACTCTGTTCGCGGAGACTGAGGATCTCGAGGCGTACGTGTCCCGCATTCGTGGCTTGCATTTCTTTGATCACTTTCTTTGCAGTGTGGCCGTGATCGTGCAGATTTACCTGTCCATAAACCGAACCGACCGCGCCAAGAAGGAATTCGACCGCGCAAAACAATGGGCAGAAGACGACCTTCTCCTCCAACTCATTGAATCTTCCATCGGCCTCGTTGCAGCGAAAGACGGGTACTCGAATCCAAACTCATTCTACACGGAACAATTGGGGAATCCCTCACTGTCATCGCCGCACATTCTTACTGCACGCGGCGTGACGCGTATACTGCGAAACGAGATCCCAGAGGCAAAATCTGATTTGGAGGAGTCGCTCGAGCAGCAGAAGGCCGACGCAGAGACGTTGGCGGCGTTTGTGGTGGCCGCAGGGATAGAGTCTAAAAGGGGCGAGGCAGATGAATTGTGGGCGTGCGTTATGTTTTGCCTTTATCATTTCCACCCTCTAACCCCCTCCAGACGGTTACAAACAGAGCACCCTGCCCACCCGCTAGTTCTGGACGTCGCACAAAAGGCGGCTCTCTTCGACGAGTCTGCTGCCAAGTTTACGGTACCTCCTCTTGCCGTTGCGGCGGCGGCGTAATACATTCTGCTGTAAAACTTCCGAAACATAACCATTGTTGTGCATCGGCGGAGCGCTCCAAGTCAGCTGGATGAGCGTGTCCATGGCATCGTGGACTGGGCACACTCGGTGTTCCAAGGCTAGTTGCTGCTAGTTCTCGCACAATCGTTCGAGCTTGCCGGGTCTGGCTACCGCGGCCACCGCACTCTTCGTTTCCTCGCCGTGAGCGCGCCGCCGGACCCCTTTTTAAACGAAATTAACAACCTGAACGATTGAGGCGAGTTGTGCCGTAAACAGCGCTTCGCGAAGATGACGGATTAAATTTAAGACGTGTCTAAGTGCTTATAAGGAGGCGCTCGCCTCTCTCTCCTCCCCCCCACCACAGCATACACACTATGAATCGCCGGTCCTCGCTGTTTAAAAGACAGGCTTCCGTTTCGTCCATTAGTGACAGTGCTGTAAGTTGCTATATCTCACTGCAGCTTCAACTTGTTCACGAGAACAGGCCAACGGCAACGCTCCCGCTAATGCTACCACCAATGGTCCGACTTCCGTGCAAAGCAAGGAAGCTACGAACACGATCTTCAAGGAGTTGCGTGACCAGGTAGGAAGCTTGTCGTTGAACAGCTGAACAGGACATCTGAGGAAGACTCTCCGCTTTCAGGTCAAAAAAGGACTCCGTGTTGCGGACACGTCGACGTTGGTAAGTTCTCATCACAATGTTGGCGCTCCCGTACCGAACAACCTGTCAAGTCTGCCGTTCTGGACACTATCAGGCACAGTGACGCGATTGACGACCGAACACTTGCGGTTAGTTTATTTAGGAAAGTACCTCGGGTCGAATCTCATCTACGATCCAACCTAGCTCGAGCATGGTTTGACCTTTATTTCGAGGCTCCCCGACGGCAGTCTCGCAACCACGCTCCAGAACAAAACCGTTGAACTCCGTATGCGCTGTTGGACGTAACCCCATTAATTTTCATTTACGGTGATTTCAAGTGTACAAGGATTTGACACATCCCAACTCCACGAACATTGGGACCGACTACGCCTGGCGTTCCGCCGATGGCTCGTCCAACAATGTCAATTGGCCCGAACTGGGCAAAGCAGGCACTCCATACGCGCGAAGCGTCCAACAGGCCCACCCTCTGCCAAAGCATGAGCTCCCGGATCCGGGACTCATCTTTGATTCGTGCGTGTCGTTCATTCCACCAGCGAAAGGGATCAACTAACACGTACTACTATCGCAGACTTCTCAGACGCGATGGCGTCAGTTTTTATTCATTTTTTCGTTGACTACTTATCGAATGGGATGTCTAGTTCGTGAAACACCCGGCTGGCCTATCGTCAATGATGGTGAGCTTGTTTTTGCCTTTAGTTTTAAAAATCAGGGAATGAATAACACCGATATCCAGTTCAGTTTCGCGGCTTTGGTCATCCACTCCGTCTTCCGCACGTCGCACACGTACGTGGCCGCGAACCTTTGTATTTCATGCCCGTGAACACTTTTATAGCGACGTCAACATAAACGAGACCTCTTCATACGTCGACTTGTCGCCCCTTTACGGCCACAATCAACAAGCACAGGACCAGGTCCGCCACAGGGACTCCGGCCGCGGGCTTCTTTACCCAGACGTCTTCGCCGAGGATAGACTGCTCCTCCTTCCCCCCGCAGTCTGTGCGATATTGGTGCTGTTCAGCCGTAACCACAATGTAACCGATTCCCTCCCGATTCCCATCTGTCAACTCATAGCTCCACAGTATATCGCCAAGAAAATATTCGAGATTAACGAGCGAGGCACATACCAGGACCCGCAGAAGCTCTCTCCCGACCAACTTCGCGCTCAGGATGAGGAGCTTTTCCAGACGGCGCGACTGTGCAACTGCGGTTGGTTCGGGTCAGGTTCGCCTATTACCGCTCTTCGACCGAAATAGATCTCTCAAGGTTGCCATTTGCACAGTCGTATTTTCAGACTACTTCTCTTCCATCCTTGGGCTCGTGAGAGACTGGAAGCAGTTGGAGTCTGAATCCAGTTTGGCGTGCGTTCATTTAGCGTTCGAGGATAGTATTTGGCTTGGCTAATTTTTCTGAATATAGGAAATTCGTACCCCGGATCACTCCATCTTCGACAGAGGCATGGGGAATGTTTGTTCCGTTGAGGTGATATTTGCGGCTATTTATTGCGACGTGGTTTGACTGAGGAATCCAGTTCAACTGTTTATACCGGTGGCATGCGACCACGAGTGTGGAAGACGAGAAGTGGGTCTCCGAAGTATTCGAACAAATATTCGATGGGAAAGACCCCGAGGCCGTGACCCCTGCCGACTTCAAGGTAAGGATCGGCCGTCCAGTAATTTTCATCGCTCATGTCAAATCGGACTCTAGGCTGCCGCGCATAAAGTCCAGGCTATGCAACCGGATATCACTCATTGGACGTTCGGCAAGTGAGTCGAGGCAGTATTCTCGCGGTATATCTGGTACGACTGAGTCGTCTGACAGAATGGAGCGCCAAAGCGATGGAACGTTCAAGGATGAAGATTTGGCCAATATTTTGCACAATTCGTAAGCCCCAGTTTCCTTCTATATCTCTGCTCCGTAACATAAACTGGCTGGTTAGTACGGAGCATCCTGCGGCCGCCTTCCGCGCCCGTGGAACACCGGCGTCTATGCGTTTGCACGAAGTTATGGGTATCGAGCAAAACCGTCGCTGGGGAGTGTGTAGTCTAAATGATTTCAGAAAGGTCTGTGATTGCTTACGTCGGTGTTAAGCGCTCAACTCACTCTTCGTTCTTTAGTACCTCGGCTTGAAACGTATGCCAAAAAATATTCGGCCCTCGAGCCAACAGCTAATTCCTCTCGTATAGCGTATGCGAGTTTCCGAGAGTGGAATCCTGACCCGGAGATCGCGGACTGTGCTGAGAAGTTGTATGGTAATATCGATCATCTCGAGCTCTATGTCGGTCTTCAAGTGAGTCAAAATATCTCCGTTCGTCCTCGAAATAATGTATTTGGTCTCCAGGCGGAAGAAGCCAAACCCGTGGTTGACGGCGCCGGCTTGTGTCCCGGTACGAGGCTCTTTCTCATTGGTACTGTTCAATTTATCGACGGTCATTAGGTTACACCATCAGCAGGGCAATCCTCAGCGACGCCATTGCCCTTACTAGGGGTGACCGTCACTTCACTCATGACTATACCCCGTTCAATCTGACTGCTTGGGGCTTCGCCGACTGTCAACGAGACCCGAAGGCTTTCGGTGCGTGTTTATTTCGTTGCAATGTAATTACAGTCTTGAACGATCCAATCAGGCTTCGGCAGCACCCTCGGGCGCCTGTTCTTGCGAACCCTCCCCAATAACTTCACTGAGAACAGCGCCTACGCCTTCTTCCCTCTAATGCTGCCAACTGCGATGAAGACCAACCTCTCAAAACTGCATTTGCTTGACAGTTACGACTTGACACGCCCTAAAGCAGTCCCGCCTGCTCAAACCGAGCAAGATTACCATCAGATCATGGAAATACTGAAGGACCCCAAGTTCGTGGCACCGTACCCCGAGAGGGCAGCCAAAATTATCAAAGGGAAAGGGTTAGTTTCTCCTTCCTGAAATATGTGGCCGTCACTGATGCATCAGTTCAAGATTCTTCCTGGTCGATGACGAGAAACAGCGAAACGAACTATACACCGCGTTGTTTGAGCGGAAGGAATGCTTGGAAGACACCGGGAACTTCTTCCGTGACACTACGCGCAAACTCATCAGCACCCATTCATTCACTCTTGTGGGCGGAAAAACTCGTGTCGTCGATATTGTGCGCGATGTACTCAAGGTCGTGCCTGTTTATTGGGCCGCCGAAATTGTGGGTTTCCTTTTTCGGACCGTGGGACCTTCCTGATCCACTTTGTAGGCGGGCATACAACTAAAGACCAAGGAATCCCCTCACGGCGACTACACCCCTTTGCAGCTCTATGATATCCTCAGCGATATCTACTCATTCATCTTCCTCGAGACCGAAAAGTCTAAAACCATGGTCCTGCGGGCTAAAGTGCAAGCCAATGTCGACAATTTACTGCACCACATCAAGGCCAATCTTGGTGTCGCTTCCCGGGTATGTGTCGTTGCCTCCTCGAAAAATTCTCGGTTTATCATCTTCCGCCCAGATTTCCGTGGTGGAGACGGTTACCTCGATTTTCGCCAAAAACAAGAAAACCGAGCACCACGAGCACCACGATATCGTCAAGCGTTTGCGTGAAATGGGTCGTGCCTCGGAGCTCGCCAACACTATCCTGGCGATAATGGTCGGCTCCACAGCGGAGCTTTCTCTGAGTACGCTAGACTCTTGGCTTCACAATTATTCTTAACTCCGTCAAGGTCTGATCAATATGGTCAACCTGTACCTGGGATCCGACAACGACCAGTCAGTTCGAGACTTGTCGACGAATTCGGGTGATTTGAACGGCTACGCCTTCGAAGCTCAACGTCGGTCTTTTCGCTTTTCATTAGTCCATATATTTGACCTCTAGCAGGACTCGATCCTCCTTTCAAGGGAGTTTATCGTAAGTCTATGATTTTTTTGACGAGTAGGGCCGTCTTCAACGACACGTGTAGGTGTCGCATCTGAGGATGTGACGGTAGCGACCAGGAAATTCAACAAGGGTGATCGCGTCTTTTTGGATATTAGTACGACGAATCTCAACGTATGTGATGTCGTGCTCAACAACATCCGTCCATTTACTCACTGCAACACAGAGCGAGGTTTTCCCTGACCCCACCATCGTCGACCCTGGCCGTCACCCCAAGGAAGGTCATCTTTACGGCGATGGATCGTTCAGGTATCTCGGAGAAGCGCTCAGTCTCAAGATAATGTCGGAGGTTCTCCGGGCTGTATTTACATGCAAGAACATTGCTCGAGCACCAGGCCAGTCGGGTACTCTCAAGAGGTTCGTATTGCAGTTTATGGGGGTTACTCACGCTAATGGCGAGGCAGATTCCAGGACGAATCTCGGCCGGATCTTCGGTTCGCATACCTCGACGAGCACAAGTTCGCGTCTCCTTGGCCCACCTCGATGGCTGTTCAGGTATGAAGTTCCTGGATTCCCGTTAAATAGTACTGACTCTACGCTCGCTAGTACGACGCCCCGGTCGCGTAGGAAAAATACATTGAACAATTCAGGCTTCCGCTGCCAATGTCCGGACTATAGCGATATTTGGATATGCATACTTAACTATGTATTCTTTATACCACCGATACCAATGGTACTTGCTCGAATTGGTCAGGGAACATCCCCGGCAACCCATTCTTACTTGGCATAGAGACTTGCTTAGCACCGCGTTCGCTGAAGCGGATAGGAAAGTTATAGGTGGGCACGTCGTCTCTACCTCCCAAAGATAAAGCTCGCAGCTCCGAGGCGGGATAATCACCGAATCTGCACTTGAAGGAACGTCCCAGAGGTATCTTCGAGAGGACATAAATCCGAGGTCGGCTTTACGGATGTAAGCTTGGTTCTCGCGGGCGAAATTTGTGGGTTCAAATAAAAATGGTTCCATCCGATGTTTAAAAATCCAAGTAATTAGCATATTGGTCCGTTGAATGACGAAGTCAATAGATGCCCTCCGAGGCAAAAGGTGCATGAAGGGACGTGAAAATCAGAGTCGTGTGGCACTAAGAATCGAGTCAGCGATAGTAGAAAACCAACTAAATGAGACGGACTAAGGTTTCGTTCAGGGGTCATGTACCGCAGCCGCCTCCGCTTCCAACCTTTGACTTTGGAGGCAGTCAGCACGCAAGTCCGCAGAGGACTTTTTCTTGTGAAGGGTTTTGTTCCTGGCGTATCCGATGCGATCCTCTGGCGTAGCAGATAGCACGTCCGAGCTGGGGTGTATAGCGGGAAGAGAGGAAGGTGGAGTGGCACCAGTGGCGGAGGTTACGGAAATGGGAAGATTCGTGAATGTCATGTTGTTCGTGCAGACGTATAGGAATGGGGGTAGGAGTGGGAGTGAGGAGCCTAGCAGCTTGGAGACCCTTGCCTTTATATCTGCTTGGCAGTGCGGACAATTGGATATAGTTGACAACCTCCGAGTCCGAGTATGGCGTGTCACGATCACTTGACCGATTTGAGGTGCGTTTATTGTGCGCCACTACCAATTTGGGGCTTCTCTTGTTTGAAATTTCGAAGAGAAAGAACAGAGTGTCGGAAATAAAGGAAGCAGCCGAGCGAAAGACAAGAAGCGCCAGACAATTGCTTGCGATGATCGGACGCCCGAGTGCGATTGCGCAGTTCAGCAGCGCCATAGTGTGAAGGTTGAAGCGTTGAAGATGGGCTGGTTGGGCGACAATGGCGGATCAAATATACGATCAGAAATCAATTCTGTACCATCGGCAATCACGGCATGGCTATAAAAGCGAAATTTTCAGCTGTCACCTTCTCGTTCCTACCACCACATCGTTTTCAATACTATCTGTTCACTTCCTTTCTTCCCTGGTCTTATTCTCTTTCTTCTTTCGTTACCTATCCTCCCGGCCTCTTTCTGCCCGAGCAGTGCTTTAACGCATCCACCCTGTCTTGGTTCTGGTGATGGCCCATACCGTCGATCTCTGTGCGTCTAATCAACGCACAGAAGGACCTAGAGAAATGGCAGCCCTCGACGATGGGGCTCTCATGGTTTATTGTGTCCTACATACCTACGTATGCTGTACCTTTTCATCGCTTTCCTTTCCCCCGTAGAACTTGGACGTGTACTTGTAGCTACATTTGCAATGCCATCCCGTACAGTTTTTTCGCTTCGTGTGCTGAGGGTTTGTACATGTAGAGCTTCCATCCCGAGAACAACACTGCACGAGAATTCTAAAAGAAAAACAGGGTACCCAAATAACATCAGTCGGTGTCTAATTCTTTCGCCTTCACTATCTTCCCATCTCACTCTTGGAGAAGGGCCCCACATGCGGTAGCGGTGGGCTGTCGAGTTGCATCATCGCGAGGAAGTCGTACACAATGTCGGCCGCTGCGATGCCTGTTATGTCCGCTGTGGATGCCCAGTCAGATGCGCGACCATAAGAGCGAAAGGGATCAGAGGGAGCGTACCGTGGTCGTACGCCGGCGCAACCTAAAAAGCATGGGGCAATAATCAGTGGGTCAAAATAGCGAAACTTGCATTCATTCGCACCTCGACGATGTCGGCTCCACTGCAAGAAAATTTAGCTAGGCCCGGCTGCGGGTGTGGAGACATCTTACACAAAGTTAAGTCCTGACAAGCCCCGCAGAATGCGTTTGACCTCGCGCGTCGTCCACCCACCTACCTCTTCCTCAGCCGTTGATCCACCACGAAATGGAGGAATGCATACCTGGCTCGGGTGTCCCCGCTAGCGGAAGACACGGTCAATCAAAACAGTATAAGGACTGCGGTCATTGCTTACTTGCTGGCGCCAACCCAGGGTCTACAGAAAACTTTCAGCGCCAGCTTATCCAACGAATGAACAAGAGACGCACCGACGACATCGATATCAAGACTGTCAATATCATCGGCTCATGAGCAGGTCGTGCGATCGGATTGCGCACCTCAGATAAACCGGACTTTGCCCAATTCGCTGCCGAATCTTCCTCACAATCTCCGGAAGGCCATACTCGTCTATGTCCTCAGTGCTGATGAGCTGGAACCCAATATCCCCGTCGTGCGTCAGGTCTTCGGGCTGTTTCTTGGTGAGATTCCATCTCCGAGAAGAGGAATGGAATTCACGTACGCCCATATGACACCGAATACCAGCATGAATGCTCGTGTTGCTGAGGAGTCCCTCCTCCGCCGCGATGGCAAAGAACGAACCGTGGTTGATGCGCTCTTGCTTGGACATGCCTGGGCGCGGTGCCAAAGTATCGAGATGCGCGTCTAGGTGGATGGCGCTTGGTATCTTAGTCCAAGTCTTCCTTTGTGAATGGGGAAGAAATACCTGACGGGCCCGTAGACTTTGTTCAAGGCGCGTAGAATGGGGAGGACCTGTAGCACCTGGTCAGACATGAACGGAATGTACTGGCAAATAAATAGTGCACAATCGTATGGTCGCCCCCGAGCGTCACGAGCCGCGGGTGCTCCTTCTCATCAAGCGCAAACGCAGCAGTGCTCGGCTTGTACGCCGCAGTGGTGCCTCCGTGCACAGGACGCGCGAGGAGCGTTGAATAAGCCGCTTCCATCTGGTCTAGGGCCTTAGCATTGTCCATTGCGGATATGGGGATCTAAACGCGTCGGCCATTTTCATTATATGTAAGACCTAGATAGATTTGACGCACGTCCCCACAGTCAAGGAGCGCAGCACCCAATTCTTCGGGGCTCGTGCCCCACGCAAGTGTCGCTCGGCCTGTGCCCTGCCGCCTCGATCCCGAGCGGATGGCGAACGGTCCAAAACGCGCGCCTGACGGGCCGTTTAAAGCGGTGATTCGGCCATTCCAAGCAGCGTACATACCTGGACGATACGAGGTTGTCGTGTCGAAGGGCATACCGAGGATTCCGATATCGAAGCGCGCAGTGCCATCTTCGAGGCAGCGCGTGTACGGCAGGTGTGAGAAGGACAGAGGGCCGCTGTAGCCGAGGTCACTCTGCGGACCATACTTGCTCGTCCAAGGCTCATTTGCGACGTCGACGATTTCCATGCCAATGGGTTGCTGGTAAAAGTCATCGCGTCCGTGTTCATGTGCGTTAACGCACAGTGCCAGAAACGCCGGGAGAACCAGTGGGAGCATCGCAAGTTGGAAGTTGGGAGCAGTAGATCAGCGACTGCGGGACTCCAGATAAACATGCTATTTATCGTTATCGGAGACTCAGAATATGAATATGCCACGACGATAGCCAAACGATAACAGTCTAGATTCACTTATCTCGCGGACCGTAAACGGTTCAATTATGTTCAGGAACGCGTCGAAAGCTGAGCTGGAAATGAACGACCCGCACGCACTGCCACAGCGTGCTTCTCACCTCAAAACAATGCCGCCCCGCTTCAAACTCGTCTTCTTCTCTCCTGCACCGCACACGCGCGCCATTCTCGACCACCTCTTCCGCACCTTCCCCACAAACGTAGGCAAGGTTGGAAACTACGCCAAGTGCGCGTTTCTATCGCGCGGAACCGGTACGTATATGATGTACTCCGCCCGACCCAAGTCCAACATCCGGATGAGGTCAATTCCAACCCTCCGCGGGCGCGCACCCGGCGATTGGCGAGGTCGGCGCACTGGAGTTCGTGGAGGAAGATCGTGTGGAGGTTTCCGTGCTCGACCACGTTCCCGAGGTCTTGAAGGAGCTCAAATCGGTTCGTGCGCGTTCTGTCCCGCTATCGCCCGGTTCTAACTGCGCCAGATACACCCGTATGAAGAGGTTGCGTACGATGTCTACAGGGTTGAGGATTTCTGAGGGGTTTCGGCCCGAGAACATCGATCCCGGCACAGCCACTGATTGACATTCCCGTGGCAATTTCACGTGAAAAAACGCTCGAGAGTCGATTTTGTTCAAAAAGGTGCTATCCTGTAAACATTGACTCGCTGTCCTGTACACGAGTTCAGTGAAGTGCGTGGGCAAATATAAAGCCCAGACTCGGATAACCGCACGGTCAAATTTCGGATGGACGGTGGTTGATGGTTGGAATTTGCTGCATGTCGCACAAAGTTTGAAAACACACAACCTCGCTCCTACTTATCGGACACGACACCGAGCCCACCGGTCGGTGTGCACAGTCCTCTGAGTGCTCAAGCTGAACCATGACATCGTGAATTATCATGTTTATCGTTAATTTACATCTAAAACCCAGGAAAATGAACCCAAGTGAATACTTCTTCAGGACTTTAAATCGGGAACGCCGAGCCACGGACAGTCTTAATCCATGCGGCCGCTGCACCAGGATACTACACAGCTATGAGTTCAAAGGACCCAGACAATTGAAAAAAATCGCACCTCCCAAGCCATCGCACCAGCGTCTGCACAGACAAACTCAGTTAATTCTACGATGGAATGAAGGAAGCTGAAAACGTACTCCATCCCTGAGCCTTCGCCTGCGCCACGCAAGTGGCAAGTGTAGAGGTAGCCATGAAACCATTGTCAGCATCGCCCGCTGACGCGGGTTTTCCTATAACCAATTTCGAGAGCGGTACCCCACTGGCGGCGATTTGGAAAAGGGCGGTTTGCGGCCAGGTGCTCGACGAGGCGGTCAAAAGACCAGCGCAAGTTGTGTATTCCGAAGTGCCCTCTGGAAACGGTGTTTAGCTGACGGATGAATAAATTGCTTGTTTTTGCTTACGATTATAAAACTAGAAACGTTTTAGTGGTTGTGTTTGGAAGGTGACCAGAGAAACTTACTTGTACGTTGTACCAATCGATTAGGTTGCCGACGCTTTTGTGAACCTTGAGGTATCCTCCTCCGCCCCAAATAGTGGGAGAGAACCTGGCAATATTTAATGCGAAGACGCGAGTGGATTGTGGAAATTTACCAAGGCGCAACGGCTTATACAACATACATCAGTTGAGTATATATAAATTTAATCGGTACTCACGGGCATGAGTGAGAATATACTGCCCAGCAGGAAGGAGGGTGCGGAGTTGGGTCGTAAAGCTAATAAGCCAGGCCTGGAGAATACTTAGAGGAGTGGCGACGGAGTATTTAAGGTTGAAGTCACCTCTGCACTTCCAGTGCCGCCGTTGAAGGCTGGGAAATCCTCATAATCCACATCGATACCGTCAAGACCAAACTCGATGACCCAGTTCGCCATGGTAGTCGCCTTCATGAGCATTAGCACTAGTCGACATTCCTGATTAGTGGTATAGTAACGAACCAAAGTGACAGGGTTAGAGCCACTAGGTGAAGGAGAAGCGTCAGTATCTTGAATTGACCTAACTAAAATGTATTACAGGGTCGTGGGTTCATCTGTCGAACCAAACACCGAAACTGGATTGTTATGTTCAGAACAAAGATGTCCGCAACCCAAGGATTTGCTTACCCAGGAGTTTGATTCCCGCAGCGGCATATTCCGCCTTGATGGATGCGCGTTGGGCGGCAGTAAGTTGAACCCATTCCTCGGCCTGGAACATGGGTTAGGATCGGTTTCGAAGAACGATACGATTTGAGCACCTTGTCAAAGGCTCCCTCGACAAGGAGGAAAGAAAGGATGCTGAAATTACAGTAAGTTCAAGCATTCAATTCGATTTGGACCAACGGACAAGACATTGAAACCCTGTTAGAATAAGGAAATTCAGGATGGATCTACAATTCTGAGGAGGCTCATTACCGTGATGGTCGACGGTGCTGGGGGACCGGTCAATCCAGAGACGAATTGGTCACCGTACACCACCGATAGGAAGGATTAGAAAGAATGTCGATGTTCGAAAGATAATAGGTACCCAATGGGGGGCAGCAGGTGTGGCCCTGGCGAGTATATCCCGAGCCTTCTGGCTCAAACCATCTGTCGGCGTCACATCTGTCGGCACAGAATTGACAAGCGGGACGAGGAGCAGCGCAGAAACGAAGGCAGCAAGGCGGGCCAGAGAGAAGGAGACCATCTCGACGGTTCAGGGGCAGAGCAGCACCTAACACGATAGTCTCAACTCGTCGCATATTTATACCCAGGGTCCCAAGATGCTCGAGGGTGGAGGCCATGTGGAACAGAAAGAAATGACCACGGCCAACGCAGCGGCAGGGGAGGAGAGCGCGACTATTGTGATAAATCTGAGCCCGATGATACGCAAGTTGAAAAAGTTTATTTGGAAGGTTGAGAAAAAGAAGTCCTGATAAGGATACGGCCGATACGTCTGTACGTAGCCAGCATTAATGGTCGAAAATGGTGAAAATAACCTTGGTCTTGAAGGAAATTGCGCAAGAGTTGTCCGAGCGTTTCAAACTTGAACAGTCTGACATTCATCCAAGTCTTGACGAAAATCGGTTCAAGAACGGACGAGTTCAGGCGTATCAAGTGGGTAAACACCTGACGTTGACTCACCAGGTTATTCCTCCCGCCCCTTGGATTGATGAACAATGGTTAAAACTAAGAAAAACTCAACTTCTGCCGGTTATCGAGGGTAACGACGGCACCGAGCATGCAGGTCTGTTTCTTCCTTATCGAAGATTGCAAGAGGTTGCGTTTCTATTTAGCTGGATGTGACGCTGAGGGAGCTGGATATGGAGACCAAGGACCTTGAGGCGCGACCGATAACATGAGCATGATTATTATGTTAGCACGGCGCCGCGCTGTTCATAATTCTGTGGAAAACCGGGCGAAAAAATGTTAACGGTTGCTATGAAGGATGTGCAACATTTTTGCATCGTTCGGCACCTTGCCTGAGGGTACCGATGGTGCAGATGGGTGGAGTCGACGCTCGAGCTTGTTGGAGATGAGAGTCCGCCAAACTATGATTATGGCCACGTCGGCGGGGAAAATTCCACGACCACCGAGAGAGGATGGTCTGATGAGGGCAGTCCACGCGGGTGTTTGTGTAGGGCCGTGCCAGGTGAGCTACAGATTACCCGGCGGCTTGATGTCGTTGCGGTTTCTTGTCAAGTGGTTGAGTTCGGTGATTAGGTTGAGTTGATCCGACTTTTTTGAGTTGATCCGACTTTTTTGAGTTGATCCGACTTGCCTTGATTCACACGCTCCTTGATTCCGTTCAACATGGGCGAAAAAAAGGGCCGCCCCACCGTTGCCCTGTTGAACCACCCACATTCTTGGCCGGAGAAGTGGAGGAAATTCGCATCCCGGGTACCACCCTCTTCCCGGCACCGTTTACCTGCCCCTGTCGAGTTCGACGGTATCCTCGCCGACAGTACTAGTCGCCGACCCCCTTCAAGCATCTACTCCACAGAGGACGTCAAAGCCGCTCAGCCCAACGATTAGCCACGAAGGTGAGCCGCTCTGCTCTGAGCAGTGCAGGAGCGACCGCAGTGCCCAAGGCCGCGGCGAAACCTTTTGGATTCTCGATTAGCCGTCAGATCGATTTTCAACTTGACGCCGCACTAGCACTCGGACTTACATTGGGTTGTCTCAGTTCATATTGAATGGCGCCCTTGCCACCCGAAATGGTTCAAGGCTTTGAAGCAGTCCACGAAGTCGCCCTCGAGAGGTTGGTACTGTGAGTAACCCAGAGAGATGTACGCTGGACGACACTAGTTTCCCAGAGGTCAAGTATAAGTATTGACTTCCTTGAACCTTTGTCCTTGAATTCGGAACGGCCCAGGTATCTTGGGCTAGGCGACACTCTTGGGAGTCTAGATCTCTTTGCAATTCTCTCTCTCGGCCGCCATCTGACAAAGAAGACTACGTGTCCCGCTCTTTGTCTTGGCGCGGATATATCAGCCTCCCGAACGTCATCCACTCCGCACAAAGTCCACGACGCGAAAGCAGCTCTATTCTACTCAAACTCTACTTCTCAAACTCTATTATTACTTTGGTTTCCACCTCATTCATTCATTCATTCATTCATTCATGTTTCAATTTGAGTGCGCGCGGGCCCCTTGGGGCCCATGTGGCACTTTGCGTAAGTACATGTAGTGGTTCTAGCTAATCTAATCGGGTAAACGAGGGGGTGAGGTGTGCGACAATTGGGAGGTGTGAATAGGTAAGGTGCTATAAGGGATTGGTTGGTTTTGTTCTGGTTCAGAGTGTAGAGATCAAGTCAAGAGAAAATGGAGAGGTCGTCGCTTTGGACGAGAGACGGAGAGACGGAGGAGAGAATTATTGTAGATGGTATTGTGGGGAAGAGAAGAAGGAAAGGAGAGAGAGAACGTATCGTGGCGTTATAGGGCGTATCGAGGAAAGCGACCGGTGTCACGGACGAAGCGGAGAGTGGGTTTGGGGTCGGACCTCGCAGAAAGAAGGCGGCGGAGCGACAGGCGCGCCGAGCCCAGCGTCATGATGAGTCGGAGTCGGTGGCGGTGGTAGCGAGGGCACGCGAGCAGGAAGTGGGAGACGGTTTCTGGGACGTGGCAGTGGTCGCAGTTGGGGGAGGGGGCAAGATGAAAGCGGAAGAGGTAGGCATTGAGGCCGAGGTGAGCGGTGCGCAGCTGCGTCAAGACGCTGCACTGTGGGCGGCTCAGCCCGTCGTACATCCGGGGGACCGCGTTACCGGGCTCGGGGTGGTCGAACAGGGCGACGCGGCGGTAGCGCGGGGACGTGCGCCACTCGGAGAGCCAGCGTCGCTTGAAGGCCTTGGCCCCTGCATCCAGCGCTGCCGCCTTGCTAGTGGGGAGGTCAGATTCGAAGGTGGAGATCCGCGACGCGAGGGCGGAGGAGGCGCCGAGGGCCGCCTCCTTTGCGCGAGCGTCCACGGCCTCGTTACCAGCGATCCCGATGTGCGCAGGCACCCAGTGAACTCGGATCTTGAGTGTGGGGCGGGCGCGAAGGAGGCGGCGGTGGAGGGTGTGGAAGAGCGCCAGGAGGTACTGGCCTGGCTGCGCGCGAGGGGAGGCAATGGCGGTGATGGCGGGTTGGCAATCAGTGAAGATGTCGACGTCGGTGAGTCGCGGAGTACCCTTGATGATATCGAGGGCAAGGACGGCGCCGACGACCTCGGATTCGAAGACGGTGTGCTTGTCTCCGTCTCCCAGGTGCTTGGTCCTCCACGCTCCTTCCCCCTCTGCTCCCCAAGCCACAGCTGCCGCTCCGACGCCACCCTCGAAACCCGACCCGTCGGTGAAGATGCATGCACCTCCCTTCCGCGCGACCTCCTCCTGTTCCTTCCGTGCCGTGTCTTTGTTTGGCGCAATGCGCACCGTCAGTGAGCCCAGCGGCGGGGGGGCAATCGAGAGGTGGGGATCGATGATCTCGAATGCAGCGCTGAGGACTGGGAAAGCAGCATGGAGGTGGTGGAGCGGGGAACGGTGGAAGCGGGGCACGCGGCGGCAGCGGCGGAAGGTGTGGTGCAGGGGGTGGGAGTGGGGGAGGGAGGCGATGCGGACGGCTGCAGCGTGGACGGACTTGTTGAGGCGGATATGGGTGGGCAGGATGTTGGCGTGGAAGTTGAGCAGGTCCGTCGCCGTCGTCCGCAAGGCGCCCGTGATGACTTTGCACGCGAGCCGCTGCACCTTCTCCAATGCCTTCGCAATCCACACCGTCCCCTTGCGCCTGGAGTCTGAGTTGTGGGAGACCGGGTTGTACCACACCGGGAGACCGTACTCCATGCGCGGGACGACAACCGTCTGGAAGAGCTGACGGATGTGGGAGTGGGGGAGGCCGAAGGTTGGGGAGGAGATGCGGGAGAGGGCGAGTATCGCCTTCGTGCCCCTGCTCTGGGCCAGCTCTACGTGGTTGCGGAACGAGAGCTTGTGGTCCAGCACCACTCCGAGGAGTTTTGCGGTCTCGGACGCGTCAATGGTAATTCCACCGAAGGAGACGGGGAGGGGGCGATAGTGCTCGGAGTGGCGGCGCGGGGAGACGAAATGGAGTAGCTGGAACTTTGGCAGGTCGAAGCGAAGTCCCAGGCGGTCGGCGGCGGGGCAGGCGACCTCTTCCATGTGTTGCACCATCTTGTCGACATTCTCCTCGAGTGTGTAAGATGCCTCGGCGCGGCTGATGTCGTCAATATAGCCGGCGTTTTGGCGGTCTTTGAGAAGTTCGTCGATGAAGATGAGGAAGAGGAGGGCGCTGAGGGGTGAACCTTGGGGGAGGCCGCTGGGAACGGGGAGGAGGGGAGAGTGGTGGTCGTCGAACGTGAGGATCGTGTGCCTGTCGCTGAGGAAACTAGCGATCAGGCCCACAATAGCCTCCGGCACCGCCTTTTCACGGAGCAATCGGAGCAGATGTTCGTGGGAGACGGACGGGAACGCCTGGGAAATGTCCATTAATAGGACGCTCACAACCTTTCCAACTCGCCAACCGTCCTTAATCCGCTGCGTCAACGCCAAGATCGCGTCCACCGCGCTCCGACCCCGCCTTCCACCAAATTGGTTCGCCGACAGCAACCCTTCCCGCTCCGCGTACGCAGAGAGCCACTCCTCCAGGACGGACTCGAGCACCTTTGCCAATCCTTCCTCCTCAGCTATGGGGCGATACGCGCCAGGCTTGGTGTAATCGCTCTTTCCAGGCTTCCGGATCGTTGCGGTTATGAAGACGCGCCAAGTTTTTGGGAAGTAGGCGAGGGCGAGGCCGGCTTGTAAGATAGCGAAGAGGATTGGGGCGAGGATGGCGCGCGCTGCGGCAATGGCGACGTTCGGGATGCCCGACGGGCCGGGGGCCTTCCATGGGGAAATTTTGGAGATGGCCCGAAGGACGTGCTCGACCGTGAAGGCTGGGCAGGCGTGCGGGGTGGGGAGCGGGGTCTGAGGTGGAGGAGGGATGTTGGGCTTCGGTGGGAAGAATTTGGAACGGAAGAGGTCGGCTTTCTGGGTAGGGGTGGATGCGATGTCTCCGTTCGAGTCTTCCAGGTCTGGGGTGCGGGAGGACGAAGGGGAGCCGGTGGGGTCAAGTGCGTACTTCGCCGCCTTCCAGATGTTGCCGCGTGGAAGGTTGGAGACGTACTCTCTCCAGTGGGCGCGTTTGACGCGGCGGATTGCATTGTGGTACGTGTTCTTTGCTGTCCGCATGACTTGCCAGCTCGGGTGAAACCTGTCGTCCTTGACGATGGCGCGGTGGGCTCGGTTGTACTCCGTGCGCAGGGTGGAGAGTTCCTTGCACCACCAGCGGTTGGAGTACGGAGAGGGGCGCGACAGCGGGACGAATTGCCCCAGCACTTCGTCCATCGCGCGCGTGAGCGCCTCTGCGTACCCGTCAACGGCCAGGGGGGAGGAGAGGGGGAGGGCGGAGAGGGGGTTGATGAGGAGGTGTTGCTCGAGGAGAGGGGGGAATTCTTTCCAGTCGACTGCCCGGTAATTGCGGCGCAGGGGGATCTCGCTGTGGCGGATGGAGAGGTCGAAGGAGACGCGAACGGCGACATGGTCAGAGCCGTGGCCAGGCGCAGTGGTGCACTTAACAAGTGAGTCAGCGAGGAAACCTTTGGACGCGAAGGCTAAATCGATTGTGGACCAGGTGTTGTGCGGGGCGGAGAAGAAGGTGGGAGTTGCGGCCTTGAGCAGCAGGACGAGGTCGTGGTCAGTCATGAGGTCAAGGACGGCGGAGGCGTCGCTGTGGGCTGTACGGTGGGGAAAGAGGATACCTGACCATAGCGGGTGATGACGGTTAAAGTCGCCGAGGAGGAGAAGGGAACGGAGAGGGGAAAGGGGACCGAGGGAGCGGATGAAGGTGGAGGTAGCGCGGATTGGGGTGTCGTCGGAGGGGTCGTTGGATTGCGGGAGGTTATAAATGGAAAAGACTTCTATGCTGCGATTGTCTACTGTAAGGGAAATGGAAGTAACGTACGGGGATTTTATTTTATTCTGTTTGTATGACGATGAGGGAATGGTCTTGTTAACATAAATGAGCGAGCTCGGGGATTGCGTCTTGTAGGTAGGTAATATACGATCCCAGTGGGGTGGGGATAGGGAAGGGAATTTATTAAGGTCGGGCGGTGGTTCTTGTATACATATTATATCGTATTCTGTTGGATTGACGGTATTAAGTAGGGAGATTAAGACATTATAGCATTTATGGGTGTTAAGGGAAATGATACGTAGTTCATCAACGGTATAGTAAGTTGGTGTATTAATCATAGTGAGGGAGTGGATGGGATGGCAGAGGTTGGGGGAGGGTCAAAGAAGAAAGGTGCATCGTCGTCATGAGGATTAGCGAGGGGGTCGAAGTTGGGGTCGAAAAAGACGCGGCCGCGGTGGCGCTCACGCTGGAGTTCGCATTGGGTGATGCGGACGGGGCAGTCACGGTGGTACGAGGGGTGCTTTCCTTGGCAGTTGGAACAGCGCGGCGAGTAATGCTCGCAGCGTTTACCCGGGCCGCACTTGGTCGAGCTGGTAGAGCAGGGGCAGCTCGACGAGCGGTGGGGGCCCGCACAGCGCGCGCAGGTAGGGGTCGACTGGCGACAGTGATGCTGTGTGTGTCCGTACTGCTGACAGTTGAAGCAGACGAGGGGGGGCTCTTCGTACCGATGCGGGTAGCAGATGGTGGATTCTAGGGCCAGTCCTCGGTAGATGCATTGGTCGGCTGACGGGACGTCAGAGATGGTGACTAGAAGGGAAGAGGCCTTCTTCTTTGGGTCCCGTAGCACCTTGGGGTTCAGCCATTGCATTGACGTGATGGAGGAGGGGTCCGAGAAGACGGAGCGGTTGAGGGCGTAGAGCTGCGCGGCGGCGCCTGGAGAGGATGGATTGAGGGTGAGGGGGACGCCGGGGACTACAATTTGGCAGCGCGGCAAGACGAGGGAGGAATTTCTTGCGATACGAGGAACCCAGTGGGCGGCGGATTGCTTAAGGAGTGTCGCGGTCTTTCTGGAGTCGACCGCGACAAGCAACCGGCCACGCGAAAGGATCTTGATACCTCGGAGGACTATTCCTGCTAGCTTATCCACTTTTGTCGCGGCAATGGCTGTCTCGACCCGTGCTTTGATCTCGGCAGGGGGGAGACTGAGCACATCGCTGTCCTTGTCGACTATGATGGTGAGCTCGCTCGTCTTGGCGGAGGACGATTTGGGGTTGGACGCCGGGGAAGTGGTAGGAGGGGGAGCGGTGGGAGGCGAGGATGCGGCTGAGGCGTACGTGCGCGCAGCGGAAGCGGCAGGCGCGGATGGCTTGAGTTCAGCGATCAACTCGCGCTTGAGCTTCTCTAAGGCCGACTCAAGGTGCTCCCCGTCGCCCACGAGGGTGTCCAACGCGTCCAGGGACGCGAAAATCTCAGAGTAGTTGGCGAGGGTGAGTTTGGTCTTTTTCGCTTTATTCGCGGAGACGACGCGGCGGAGTGCTTCTATAAGGGCGCGGGGGGTGTTAGGGGGGTCTGGTATGTCATCAGGGAGGTCGACGGTGGATGGAGAGGGTGAGGGGAGCGCGGATTCATGCCCTTGGGGTGCCAGCGCGGCATTTCCCGATTGGGACATGGTGATGGCAAGAAGAGAACCAAAGTAACACGGCCTATCCACCTCTTGGACCGAACACAGCGTCGAGGAACCTCCGGCAAAAAGGACTCTTCAACTTTGTGGATATGTAAACGCCTTCAACTATATCGGTAATTAACAAGGCGATTCACTCTGTTGCTGTGTCTCCGCAGCTCTTGGTCCGTGCGGTCTTATTGCTATTTCCAGGACAGGGGAAAAGGGTTTACGCACGTTCACGCGCGGACCGACGGAGCCTTTTTGAATTGATCCTAGAGCCTAAACCGAGCTTCTGCTGAGCATCTTTGCTCCGTGTCGTGTGCCAGCTTTCCGACCCTTGGTTCCTGGCTAAATGAACTTGAATGAACGGGCGCCGCAGGCCGGGGGTTTTCCTTTTTCTTGGGGCTTTGATTCTTCTTGTCTCTCAATTCGAGGATTGTGCATGGCAAGTTGTAAAGTTATCACTCGCCTCTTGTTTCTTGCAAGGTCAGACACTGGATACAATACCCTCGAGCTGGTGTTATCGCATCCCTTGAATCCGAGAATACCATTGATACGACTTGACAGGGACGGGATTCTTCCTCTCCATAACTCTTTGACAAAAGCTTCTCCGTTATCTGCTCGGCCCTTCCCTGCTCTGCTGCTTCAATGTCGGCGACATACCGCCAAAGTTATGTGCGACATGCCATCAAGCTCAGGGCAGTATTAACAGCTTCTTGACTGTAAAAGGAAAATTACTATCGGCGGTTGTCCCCCGCAGCGCATGGTCTGTGCGTCCTCGCGTTCATATGAAAGACTATTTTAACGAGTCGCTCAGACCTAATTTTTGTCAGCGAGCGAGCACATGGACTGCATGGGAGTCAGACTAAGGATAAGTAAGTCAAGATTGCACCACCGCTTTAACGTTAACGGCCTCGATTGAATAAATTGTGCGCCGCAAAGCGCGACTATGCACCCAAATGCCCCAAGCGTGCCATGGCTGGCATGACCTCTGCTGACCGACAGTTGAGACTGGGTGCGGATATCGGCACTCCGTTGTAAGTAAAACTGGGGGGGTGCCAAATCTGACGTGTGGAATTGAATGAGCGAAGATTGAACGGGCTCCCGGAACTTGGACCGTCATACGGTTGAGAGGCGGACAGACGCTTCCCACGGACGGCGCGCTCTAGGCATCGAACAAAAATGAAAATCGGTGAAAAACGTGCATCCCGACGGCGTTTCAGGCTCCAATTCGCCTCCGTCCTGCGTAGAACGTTCGAACCTTGGCGGCTGGTAGTGATGCGGTCCACAAGCTAGTAATGATGCTATCCGCGACTGTTCCTAGGCGGACCGACAAAGAAACGTGTCCCAATCCACCTCAATTCGGCCACAATTCGACATCTCGACTGAATTGGTCTTTTCCCATGCGTCCGAACCCAATTCACCTACCCCGGGGCCTCTTTTGGGCTAGTTTTGAGCGGGGTGGCGTCTCATGTAACTCCAACACGTCTAGTTCAATTATCCAAGCTCCAGACGCGTAGGAATCTACAGCAGAAGCACCCGAAAGGGTAATCTAAGAATAGGAAATGATCTCGATCATTTCGCGGGTTCAACTTGGCACGTTCCCTGCCAGCCGATTGTCCCTGAAATTTGGAGGCACAGTGGCGAATGGTCGGCGATGGTGAGCGGCCGATGCCGAAGGACCCCAGGGCAGAGGGGCAGAAAATAGAGCTGTGAAAAAGTATCTGCCGGACGACAGGTGCCGAGATCGTTTCGCAGCATGTGCACAGTTTCTCTACGAACGTTCGTGTCGAGAATGGATATTGGCGCGGCGCCATTGATCTTTAAGCACTTCTTTTCTCTTCCACCCCTTGTGCTCTTCCTCAATGGTAGCCCATACGTCCGACGCTTTTGACGACAGTCACCTCTCTGCGGTCGAGCGAGAGAACCAGTCCCGCTGGAAGCTCACCCTGCCCGAGTTCAAGCTCCTGTTCATTGCCTCCAGTGCGTGAGACCGCTGTTCTATCACAACTTTTGGCTGATTACGTCGCGCAGCTGGTTTCTTCATCGACGCGTACGATCTGTTCAACATCAACTTGGTCGTCGTCATCCTCAAGTAAAGAACCCTCGCAGTCTTCTTTTTCGCTTCTGACTCTTCTCCCAGCTACGTCGTGAACGGCAAGCTCTCTGGTACCATTGCCAATGCGCCCCTCCAGGGTGGTGTCCTAAAGGCCGCAGCGAACATTGGCTGTGTTATCGGCCAAATTGGCTTTGGTTTGGCTGGTGATGTCTTTGGGCGCAAGTCCATCTACGGGATCGAGATGATGGTCACCACCGTCGCCACGATCATCATTATTGCCGCCCCGCTCTCCCTTGGCCCCCGCATTTTCACCTACATCTCCGTTTTCCGTGGAATTATGGGTATTGGCATCGGTGGTGACTACCCCATGTCCGCATCCGTAGTTGCCGACCGCGCCAACCTGCGCCGTCGCGGCACCATGGTCACCTTTATTTTTGCCATGCAGGGATGGGGTGCTTTCGTGGGCGGTATCGTCTTCATCGTCCTGCTCGCCATCTACAAGAAGGGCGTTGAAGAGCACCACCACACTGGCCAGCTCAATTCGGTCTGGCGTATCTACACCGGTCTCATCCTCATCCCCTCCTTCATCACCATCGTCCAGCGTAGGCTTATGACCGAGTCTACCCGCATGAAGGGTGTCCAGGCGATGCGTGAGGACCCGAACCTCATCAAGAAGGGTCACGTTGCCGGTGTCAAGCTTGAGGTTGAGGCCGAGCACGACGAGAAGAATGCTGACGGGTCGAACTCGAGTGTTGACGAGGCCGCAGCTGCCGAAGCCCGTGGTGTCGCTGCGACCAAGGCTGCCAAGGCCGCCGCTTGGCGCGACGCCCGCGAGTACTTCTCCGAGTGGCGCCACGCCAAGATCCTCCTCGGTACGACTATGTCCTGGTTCCTCCTCGACGTGATCTTCTACGGTATCTCGCTCAACCAGTCGATCTTCATCGCCGCGCTCGGCCTTGCCAACTCCAAGGACCCATGGGAGTACCTCTGGCAGCAGGGTGTTGCAAACATCATCATTGCCATCGGTGGCTTCCTCCCCGGTTACTACTTCACGCTCTTCACGATCGAGTACCTCGGCCGCAAGAAGATCCAAATCATGGGCCTCACCATGAACGGAATCATCTTCGCCATCATGGCTGGAAAGTACCAGGCGCTCAAGGCCCAGCCCCACGGCCTCATCGCGTGCTTCATCTTCCTCCAGTTCTTCTTCAACTTTGGTGCCAACGCGACTACCTTCGTTAGTGCGTATTTTTCCTTTTCTGTTTTAATTGTGTCGCTCGTTGCTGACGGATATCATCGTCCTACAGTCCCTGCGGAGGTATTCCCGACACGTGTGCGTGGCTTCGGTCACGGTGTGTCCGCTGCGTCTGGCAAGTGCGGTGCCATCATCGCCTCCCTCGCCGTCTCCATCATGAGCACCAACGTCGGTCCCCAAAACGTCCTGTGGCTCTTCTGCGGTGTCGCCTTCGTCGCCATCCCCTTCACCTTCCTCATCCCCGAGACCAAGGACCGTGATGCCGATGTTATCGACCTCGAGGAGCGCCGGGCTGCCATCGGTAACAAGTTCTGAGCACGCCAAGTTTCGACTACGATCTGCACGCACGTATGCACTTGCATTTTACGACGAACTTGAACGTCGATCGATCACGACAGCACCGAGTTAGCTTTCTCTCCTCTGTCTATAAAATTACATTTTGGATAGGATCAACCGCATTGTCGTACTGAAAAGTTGTTTTTGAGGCCCCATGCATCGCCGTTTTCGCTCACTTCACTAATCAAGCCTGCTCTTTAATACATACTAGACGTTATTTATATTCTCCAACTGGATATATTTCACCATAAACGTCTATCAAGACAAGCAAGGACAGCATGGCTCAACGCCTAGTGAACACCATCGCTGTGTGGCTCGTGTTGAGACGAAAAGCATTTGAAATTGAGTCCATTTAAGCAGTGATACGCGAGCATAGCCACAGGCTTCTCTACCAACTTCTTCGATCCGACTCCACAACGAAGTCGACGCCACTTACCCCACCTGGAACGAAGAAACCCTTAGGAACTTCCCTGCTGCGTACGGCATTGCCATTACTTCCGCTTTGAATGCGCCTACAAGTTTTCGACCAGGACGAGTTGGAACTGACCTTGTGGTATATTGGAGATGGGCGTGCGGGAGACCTGTCTTCGTGTAAGGCTCACGGGTCGCGCCTTCGCCGGTACTTCTTTCGCGTCCATAGGGACGAGACGTAGGCTAGATCGACTGCCCGGTACTCGTGGCCAGCGGCCGGCCAGTATGCGACCTCGGATCGGCAGCAAAGAGCTCGCTGGCTTTTTCTTGAGTAAGGAACTTGAAAGCCGTCTGTCTCTAGACGCTCTCGCGCCTGCGCTTCATGTCCCCGAGTCTTGCGTTCTGAATTTCAACACGGTCGGGCTTTGATATACACTCGAGTCTCTAGAGGTTGGACTTCAGGACCCTTCAAGGTCTACGTTTATCGTGCAATTATTCCAGATCCTGCCAGGACCCCCCGAGGGCGAACACATTCATTCGAAGCACCAGTTGAGCCCCGTGTAATGCTGAACTTCAGGTTCAAGTATCCTTGAAGTCTATCGCGCCTGACACTTTACCATGGTAGGTAAGCAATACTTTGCGCTCATGGGACTTTGGGGCCGAGCTGGAGAATTCGCATACTACTGTTTGGAAATTGGGTTTCTCCGTCACCACGGTCTTGTGGATACATTGACGACTATTGAATAATTTTGTCTGCTAGTTTTGTATTCAGCATATCTACAATTGTTTATGTCGATCGCGTTTTACGTGTTGATTTGCTATTTTGACGCGGTCCAAGCGACTTATATCTTACATGGCTCCAGCGAAACGGCGGGTGTCGTACATTATCCCGCCGCCAACCGAGCCTGTCCCCCGTCTCGCCCTTCCCCCGCCCACCGCGTCCCGCCTCGGCCTCGTCCACCCGCTGCTCGTCCCGCAATCCCAGCAGCCCCTCGACCACGAACACCACAGCCGCTCTCGCCATCCCCGCCACCGTCTCGGCGTCGCCGCGCTCGCTCTCGACACCTCCACCCAACTCGCCTCTCGCGCTGCACCCGAGGGTATTCTCTATTCCGCTGGCCGCGATGGACTGGTGCTTTCTTGGGATCTGGGTTTACCGCTGCGCCGTCGCAGTCCGTCTGATGTCGCACCAAGACGCGCTCGATGGGAGACATTGACTGGCTGGGCGGACGACGCCATCGATGAGGAGGCGGAGGAGGCGGATGAGCGACCAACCAGTGATGGCGACGTCCTTGGCGAGGTTACGGCTTTCGCCGCGCGCCGCCGACCGTCGGGCGGAATCCGCGAGCTGCCCCACGAGGAGCAATGGGAAATGGACCCCGACGCGTCGCCTAGGGTCTGTCGCTGCCGCTGTGATGAATAACCAGGCCTAACTCTGCATTCAGAAAGGCTCGTTCCGCCAGTGTGCACAGACGCACACCGACTGGGTCAATGATATCGTCCTCTGCAATTACAACCAAACTCGTAAGTGTACAGCGCACTAACACATCCGCGCTCTTGAATACGTCTACAGTTGTCTCTGCGTCTTCGGACGGAACGGTGCAGGCTTGGACGCCGCACGCGCCAGGCACACCCGACCCCAGCATCATTGGCACGCACAGCGACTATGTTCGCTGTCTTGCAGCATGCCGGACACAAAACTGGATCGCATCTGGCTCCTTCGACCGTACCATCAAGCTTTGGGACCTCTCTCGTTCGCAAACCAGCCCCGATCCCCTCACCACTCTCAACCCCCCGGACCCTCACGCTGCAAAATCATCAGTTTATGCCATTGCCGCAGATCCCTTTGGCCGTTCCATCGCCTCTGGTGGGCCCGAGCGCGTCGTCCGGATGTGGGATCCGCGAACGGGAAAGCGATCGGGGAAGCTCGTTGGCCACACAGACAATATCCGCGCGATTCTCCTATCAGAGGACGCGAAATACGTGCGTGTTTTCTATTTTCTTCTTCAACGCACGCTCACGGAGCCCTAGCTACTTACTGGTTCCGCTGACGGTGCGTTCATTATTACTTCCTACCAGAACAACCAATCTAATAGCCCGTAGCCTCGATCAAGCTCTGGTCACTCGCGACTCAGCGTTGCCTCCACACTTTTACACACCACGCCGACTCAGTTTGGTCTCTGTTCTCCGCACATCCCTCGCTCGAGACATTCTACGCGGGCGACCGCGCTGGACTTGTCTCACGCGTCGACGTTTCGCGCCTGTCGAGCGACGTCGGCGAAGGCGAGTGTGTGCTTGTCTGCCGCGAGGGTGACAACACGCAAGGGCAAGGCCAGGGTCAAGGCGGCATCAACAAGCTGGTCGTCGCAGACGACACGCTCGTCTGGACCGCAACCAGCGCGTCGAGCGTGCGCCGCTGGCGTATCCCTACCCGCGGCAATACAAGCATTACCCCCGGCGACTCCGAGTACGACTACGAACGCGATCCACAGTTCAACCGCTCGCTCGCGCCTTCTGTCCTCTCGTACGACGGCGACGACATCGATGAGGGTGATGCCGAGACGCGTTGGGGAATACCATATGCGAGCCTCGTGCGTTTAACGAGTCCAAATGATCCATTCCCCACACGGGGCAGCGGCAGCGGCATGCGCGACCGTGATGCAGAGGTAGCAACGTTGTACTCCGCGGCTAGCGTCGTAAGCGTCCCCCCGCTACGCTCGCCTCGGCATGGCGCCTTGTCGCCGTCCTCCCATCTTGCACTTGGTCCGGGATCTCCCCTGCGAAGTGCGCCTCTCCCGAGCGCGCGCGCAGCGTACTTCGGGCGCGAGCTGGCTGCGGAGGCGATCCCGCTGGCAGGGGCGCCGGACGAGGGCGGGACACTGCGGGGCGACCGTGGGTTGGTGCGCGCGCTGGTGCTGAATGACCGGATTCATGCGGTTAGCGTGGATACGGGCGGGGAGGTGGGTGTGTGGGATTTGGTGAGGGGTGCGTGTGTAGGCGTGTATCCGCGGGAGGCGCAGGAGTGGGGAGCGCAGGGTCAGGGCCAGGGCCAACAGGAGGAATGGAGTCCGCGGGAAGCACTGGAGCGGGTACGAGAGAGGATCGAGGGGGAGGCGGTTGTGAATACGTGGGCGACGGTGGATACCAAGTCGGGCGTGCTGGCGGTGCATTTAAATGAACGCTCGTTTGAGAGTGAGATTTACGCGGACGAGGTGGGGTATGCGGGAGATCGCCGTTTTGGGGAAGAGTCGAAGGGTGCGTCTCGTCCTTTTCTTTCTACCATATTACGAAAATTCACGCTTGTGTTAGTGAATATCGGAAAGTGGGTCCTGCGGAACCTGTTCTTGGGGTTCATCCGCGAGGAACAGCGCTCGCGACGTGCACGACGCGATTCCGGGCGTAGTCAGGACACGACCTCATCGGCACATACTCATCACCATCGGAGTAGCGTCTCGAGCGATACGTCGTCCGCGCGTTACCGCCCATCGCTCACCACCGATCGATCTTCTCGACGGGCCAGTAATGGTAGCAGCTCGACCGTCGTTTCCTCATCCAAGATGGTGCCTGCCGTGCCACCCGCAGTGGACGCGCCGCAGGGCACTTCACCACTCCTCACGCCGATGATTCCACTTTTTGTGCGAGGGAAGGAGACCATTCCGATGCCGATGATCCCTGGCTCACCCGTGGTCGGGCCGAACGACGCAACACCGATGCCGGGTATCCACCCGCAACGGCGCCCGCGCACCGGAACGGAGAGCGGTGCCGGTCCGGCCAAAGAAGCGGGAGATTACTTTGGGTCCCGGACGAGGCAGGTATCTATTCAGGGTGGGTCGGCGCCGAGTGCGCCGGATGATTTTTCGGGGTGGAGTGGGCCTGGGACGGCCGGGGCACATACGCCGAGCACGCCGACGGGGCTGATGGGTCGGCTGAAGAGCTTTGGGAAGCTGAAGCGTACAACGGACGTTGCGACACCTTCGCTACCGACTACGGTCGAGTTACCTGTGGTCGAGGTACGTTTTGGGCCAGCGTCTTATCTATAGTCGTTGACAATCTTTTCTAGGAAGCCCCACCGGAACCCGCTGCCAAAACTCCGTTGCAGCTCCTCCTGTCCGGACCGCTGACGCCCCCGACATCCTCTGAAGCCCCGACGCTTGGTCTCTCACCGCACATCCCCATCCTCATCGAGGAGGAAGCTACTTCGGGGTTCACGACCGTGTACCGTGGAACAGTAGGTTCCACGGTGGCCGACATGCACGCGCTGGAGGAGGCGATGCCACTTTGGCTCGTCGAGTACCTTCTTCTTCATCGTATGCCCAGCACGCCGCCGCAGATCAAGATTAGCTTCGTATTGCTGCCTTGGGTGGGGAAGGACGGTAGCAATGAACAGCTGCCTGAATTACTAAACACGTACGTCCTCTGTCTTTGATCTTTTTATTGACCGCGCGCTCACCCGACATAGTACGCAGTCCAAGCTCACCGCTAGTCGGTTCCTCCGCGTGCGGAAGCTCACTCTCCATGTACGTTGTCGATCGCTGGATTGATTTACTTATCACGATTAACGGATCGTTTGTGCAGGTACAGGAAAAGCTGGAAAGGATCGATCCACCACCGGCGGACGCTCCGCGGCCGCGCGCCGAGGATCTCTACGAGATTCTATGTAACGATGTCGTCCTGCCACTTGACATGAGCATCGCTGCGGTGCGGCAGTACGTGTGGCGCCAGAGCACTGAGCTGACGATGTGCTATCGGAGGAATCGCGAAATGACTGCTTACCGGCGGTAGAGTACATTTTGTTACACCTATTATTATTATCGCCTGCAGGATGTACATGTATGTACATACCACAACCAAATTCCCGGTAGCTGCGAATTTCTGACCGTCCAGCTGAAGCGACCCTCAATGCTCCCCTGAGCGCTTCTGCCAAATGGCTGCCTTGCTCTTCGGGGCAAAAGCATCGCGCACTCAAAATACGAGTAATGGAGACGAAAACGACGAGTCGCGGTTAGCAGGAGTGGAATGTTATCTTGTGATTGTAGTGCCGAAGGATAAGTTTTGCCTTTCCTTTTTTTTGGCCGAACTTCCCGCAGATATCATCGAAAAAAGAGAGACAAAAGAGAGACGTCCAAGAAAGTTGTACGTATCCACGTTGGATGGTCAGAGTTGGAATGTTGGGGTTGGATATCTAGAGGGATTATAAAGAAGCCTCTCAAGAGCCCGAGAACTCTCGAGGTTGAATTTTGGTTGGAATGATGAATCGAGTTGAACGAAGTATGATGGCCGGTGGAGACGGCGTAACTGGATGGCTAGTGGCCCAAAACACCAGAATCCCCGCGATATCGCTGCGCAAAGGGATTATCGTCGTGGCTGACGGACAAGGCGTAGAGATCCTAACCAAACCCGGCCCGATACCGCTAAGCGGCGGCAACTAGATCCTCGGTTGATAGGGCAACATCGGATCAAGCCCCTAGACCTTTCCGCTCAACTGTCAGCTCATCTGGCTCTTCCTGAGTTCCTCAACAAAAAGCCCGCGTGGACTCCCTCATAATCAAGAGGCCACGCTAGCATTGCGCTAGTCGTTGGATTGTGGCTGGAGTTATTGTTCAGCGTTCAGCTATCACGCTCTGGAGATCCTGTCCGATATCCAGCTATCATCTCACCGCGATATCCAGTCAAATAGAAGCACGATCTCTTGCCCTCTTCATAAAGAAGAAATATATCTGCGTGGTCTTTCCCCAACAAGGCCGTTGCCCTGGATTAACGGCACAAGTTGGCCTTGGCTTAGAATCAACCATATGTACTCATCTAACGGGGTGAGGGGATCCTATCTAATGAACCTGAAGCGATTTCGTCAAGAACTTGGGCGAGGGTTAGCCTAGGTCACCAGCTAGGAGAGGCTCGGATACCACCCCTAAATTCCTTTCAAGACTATATACGCTTTCGACGGATGCTGGCCACAGACCCATTATGATATATCATGATATCCTTATCATGACTTCTTTTTCTCAACGACTTTTGTCGCTTGCATATCATCTGGTAGGTTTATCACTGCTATCCTCTGCTGTCGCGTCAGCTGCTGGTCATTTTTTGTGTTCCATATGGTCCCCAACCTCAGGCATCTTAGGTATAAATATGCGACGGGCCGAGACTATCGCGGTAGGTGCTGCTCTGCCCCTGAACCGCGTTGCGACTCGAGATGGTCTTCTTCTCTCTGGGCCGCCTTGTTATTTTTCTGTCTGCGCTGCTCCTCGTTCCGCACGTTAACTCTGTGCCGACGGATGTGGCGCCAACAGGTTTGAGCCAGAAAGCTCGGGATATACTGGCCAGGGCTACACCCGCTGCTCCGCACTGGGTACCTATCATCTTTCGAACATCGGCATTTCTTTCTGATTTTTGGTATCGGCTATCTACGGTGACAAATTCGTCCCTGGCTTGACTGGTCCCCCAGATGTGTCGACTATCAAGGTATAAGGCCTGCTCAAATCTGTAGATACTTAATTTACGCCTTCACAGGGTTTCAACGTCTTGTCCGTTTGTCCAAACCAAAGTGAATGCTTGATTGAACTCACTTGAATTCAGCCTCCTTTCCTTCCTCCTCGTCGAGGGAGCTTGGGATAAGGTGCGATTTAGCTCGCGTTGTTACTGGACATCGATTTCAACCCATGTCCCAGGCTGAAGAATGGGTTCAACTCACTGCTGACCAACGTGCGACTATTAAGGCGGAATATGCCGCTGCAGGAATTAAACTCATGGGTAAGTAATTCTCAGGTTGCGGACCGTCGTCTGACCATCACGAATCTAGTTTCAGCATTCGGTTCTGATGACCAACCCACGACCGGGTAATATTCATTGACCCCTCATTCAACATAGTACTGACGCTGCACCTTCGCCTAGTGGCTCAAACCCTGTCACATTGGTTGGTTGTCGCATTTTTTGCGACTCTCGACTCACAACAATTGAAGGCAAATACCATGGCGAACTGGGTGATCGAGTTTGGTCTCGACGGTATTGACGTGGACTATGAGGATTTCCCAGCCTTTGATAGCGGCACCGGAAGCGCAGAGGTAACTGCAACTTTGAGTCCTCTGTCGTCACTCTTCTGAGCCTTCTCTAGGCCTGGCTTATTAGCTTCACAACTCAACTCCGCACCCTTCTTCCTGCCGGGCAGTATATTCTCACCCACGCTCGTGAGCATCTATCGGATTCAGACACACACTGCTTAACTGAGGTATGTTTTGCTAGCCGTTGTGCCTTGGTAAATTTCCACAATCCACTCGCTTCCTTTTGTCAAAGATGTGCCAGGTTTTCTCCCTCTATTTGGGGAGGAGGAGGATATCTCAAGGTCCACCAGAGCGTTGGTAACCTGATTGACTGGTACAACATCCAGGTGCGTTTCTCTGCCACTCTCCGCAGCACAACCTGAACTATCTCCAGTTTTACAATTGTAAGCGAAAACGAACAACCTGCATTGCATTAGCTAATGTTTTTTTCTAGAGGGAACTTCGGAATACACGACTTGTGCTGGTCTTTTGACTGCTTCGTCAAGCACTTGGCCGCAAACTGCCCTCTTCCAGATCGCCGCCAGTGGCGTGCCACTCTCAAAACTAGTTGTCGGCAAGCCCGCAGGAACGGGTGATGGTAACAGTGGTTTTATGGATGCCTCTACGCTTGCTACGTACGTCGCACAGGCCAAGGCCCAGGGATGGAGTGCGTTTCTGCTCCTCCTTCTCTTCATCGTCACACTGACTAAGGTTATTTGCGCAGACGGTGGTGCGATGGTTTGGGAGGTACGCATTACTATTGAATTGCCTCTGTTCTTCGAGCTCATGATTTTATAGTATCCTGACGCAGCGGCCGCATGGATTCAAACTGTCCGTGGCTCCGCGTTTCCGATAACGTCTTGAAGTATCCACTTAAATGTAAATTAACGATGACATGATTCCTGATCAGTTTGTAAATTCCGAGTGCTGCTAAAGACGCGCATGAAATTAAGTTATACTTCATTGAACTCCTTCATCCTGCTCCTCACCCAATATGTTATTTCATTTCTCCGCAGCCTCGTGAAAACTGGATTTCCGGAAATGCGGTGTCTTGGGCGTCTTTTATCTTTCATCTGCGAGTTGGAAGGAAGGAAGGAAGGAATTACCGGCGCGGTCCCGTTAAGAAACAGCCGGGGCCCGTACTACATACATGCGTCAAGTGTATGCTACGGATACCGTCAATCTTTGAACATCTGATCACCTGCGCAGACTCCTCGCGAGGAGAACCGCAGGGCCGCGTGATCGCCAAAATTCAGTACGAAGAAGGAAACACCACCTCAAATTTTGTGCGCAGCATCAATATTTGCTAAGACAATTGATGCGCCACGACAACGCGATAGAAGTGGTAGTCGCCTTCATGAGGGAGAAGGCAAGCAGGGAATGAAGGGAAGGGCACACTGTGTATCAATTTTGACCGACGCCCTTTAGGCCTCGATGGTATCCTTTGATTCTCGTGGAAATTGCAGCCATTTTGATCCCTGGCCTTCGACGCGTTATTGCGAGTGAGTAACTGACATTGTGGATGACAGAAGGACATCCTGTATTTTATTATTTGTGGAGACTTGAATTTTCGCCGAAATTATAAGCCGCTCGACACCGACATTAAATATGCATGATTGTGTCATGGAGACTGTTATTTGAGAACCTACTCTCTGAATTGGTGTCGGCCGTAATGTGAGCCTCTTGAGCGGCTCGAGGCAAACTCGAGGAGTGAAGAAGCAAGGGCTCAAGCTCGGACCAGATCCAGTCTGATAATGAATAGGATGGTATGCCATTGGCCCGACTGCAAGCGACGACGAATCTGTAGAGGTGCGAGTTCGCCGACTATACGTCGGGACGATGAGAGGAGGAGCAAAGGAGGAGCAAAAGGAACCAGATCAACATCTCCGGACCGGCGAGTTTCGTGATTGTGGGACCCTGGGACACCCCTAACTCGCTCCACTTCTCCGGTCGCTGTCCGATTCGACCCGCATCTCCCCACGTGCACCGTCAAGGCATCTCCCGACGCTGTGGTAAGAGCAGTGTGCGCTCGGGGCATGCATGAGAAGCCTTCCAAGCACGTTATGCACATAAGTGCATCCACTCTCGCGGGACAGCCCTTGCAAGTAATTGAGGCCCCTGAGCACTAGTGTCGGACGACAGGTCCAAGTTCTGATTTTATTAGTGTGCTCTACCATTGCAGTACATCCACCGGAGTTTGAGGCAAAAACGCGCCGCCCAATATCTTGCCATTATGAGCTATATTGGCAGAATATTGGCACAATATTGGGCGGAAATATTGACCCGCCATTATTCCGACAATATCACCTATATTAGACGAATATTTGCCGCGCCTTTTTGACTTCACGACTTCACAACGACTTTTCGGCGAGGCCGCCACTTACCTAAGCACACCTCTTGTCTTCCACCTTCATGTAGCGGTGACGCGGCACCCATTGCTCTACAACCGGCCATCCGATCCTCTTCAAATTCTGGGATTCTGTCCTCGCCGTTGTCATCGCTGCCTGGCCAAGTTTTCTCGTCGATCTCATTCGAATTGCCCGCGCAATAACAGGATTGGACTCTCGACCAAGATCGCCGTCTTCCGGAGTCTCTGACGCGTCCTGGCCTGCCGGTTGCACTCCGTTGGACCCCCGACCAAACATTATGTCCGAATTTGCGAGGTTCGGAGCGAAGACCACGCGAGAGCCAGTGCGTAGTCTTATATTTTCCTCTGCTTCCTCAATCGCACATTGCTAACGGACGATGTCTCTTCAAAGTGTAGTTACTCTTCTCCCGAGCCGCCGCCTATCACTGGAACCCCCTGTGGAAACTCGGTGCAACATTCCACCGCTACATACACCGAACGCAACTCATCTTCTACAGAGCCACCGCGTTAGCGAGTGTTTCTGCTTCTCCCTCGGACTCGTTATGGACCTTACTTCGGTATCGACACATTCATGATCATGGACTGCCGCGGCACATCGCTGTACCCTAAGTGTTGCGCGCATGGCGCATCACATATGTGCTCCCGTCGCGCTGCGTGCAAGGTGTGGCAGGTTTCAACTTGACATTGGTGATAATCGACGTCGTTCCGCATGCGTACGGTGTCGAACTGTCCCTCTACTTTTAAACTGACCCGCCACCTCTGCGCGCGCCGACGGAAAAAATTCCGACGTGAGTGTCCCTGCAATACTTTTTTATATTATGCTCACATCTTGGTCTTTCTAATGTCTTGCACGCGCATTTGTCTGGTATGTCCACTTTACTTGTCCTACCTTTTGCTCGCTCACATGTACTTGCAGCCCATTTACCTCAGGCTTCGATGCCGCCGACACTAGTACTGGGACGCGACGAGCAGCAGGAAGCCAGATACGTGATTTGAATTCCACCTCATCTTCCTCGTGAATCGGAGTGACACACTTGACTCGTAGTAATTCCGATCCGATGTTCTTGTGGCACGCGGCGCGGCGCGACATTCTCTGATGGATTAAACCAGTACACAAAGAAGCTCCAGCAATCGTAAGTGCAGGTGTCTCTATCTTTTAACTACAACAATTCATTCTGTCGTAGATGGTCGTCGACGTCGACTGGGCATGTATATAACGTTCTGCCCACATCCCACCAACTCAACTGATTTGTCGACTTCGGAATCCATTCAGTATGTTGGCACGAAAGCGGGTTGTAGTCACTTCATGTTGCTTACTAGTCTGTTAATGTGATGTGTTCATGATTTTCCATTAATATTTGAATTGGGTTGAAGGAACGGAGAAAAAAGGAACGGCCAATATTCGGCCAATATGTGCCCCAATATTTGGCCAATATTTTGTCAATAGAGCCTATCGTGGCAGAATATTGGCGACACCATTATTTGTCCAATATCCTGCCAATATCCTGCCAATATGCCCTGTATTGGCAGAATATCTGGCGGCGCGTTTTTGCCTCAAACTCCGGTGATCTCAGCCTCTCGGTGTGGTTCTACGCAGGTTCGCGGACCTTCACCGGGCTTTTTGAGATTTCGTGATGGGAGTCAGTGACGCAAGGTAATTGTTGGTGTTTCTTCGGTCGCGTTGAGTATGACTCTGATCGGGTTCAAAATCCGACTGGCATAGTATTACGTGATAATCCCGATCGGCGCGGGGTTGGAAACTTAGATTGATGGCAAGCGGTCACTTCGGCGTTGATCCGGCGTTGACCAGCAGCTCAGTGGCAGCAGGGCACGCAGCCGACTCAGAGGAACGGAAAAGGGCATTGAATTCGTGCATGACTTCTCGCTATCTATCACAAGGTATCGATGAACTTCGACACCACTGAGGGCCAGTGGCAATCAATTGAGAATCAGACCTATAATAGCAGGTTCGAAAACCCTCAATACCGCGAGGTTTTTCAGGGTTTCCGCCGCTCTATCTCGCACCTGCACCACTTGAGGTGTCAGGGACCTCCCTACATGTTCACCGGAAGCGCCGCCTATTCAGTTGCCCTCATGCTTGTGTTTTATTTTGCTCAATCAATCCGAAGGTGAGCTTCTTTCTCACACAACTTTCCCTCTTGGCCGATAACAGCTTGGCCCTTGGGCCTTAGGAGGCATTTTTTTTCGGACACAGCTTGCGCCCTTGCAGAGAGCCGTCGTTATCTTGCCTTTATCCGCCCGGGAGCGGCGAAACCCCCGGAATGCCGGGAACCCTTCGAATTCATCCTACCTGCACGTCTAAAGAATGCACTTTGGCCGAACTGCCATCTTGACATAACAGGGTCTCAAATTTACTCCTCGACGGAAACTTGAAAGTCCCTTATGGAACGTCGCGCGACCACCGTTATCAACTGGTTCGGAGTGACGGTTCAAACTCGGGAATCTTGGGACGGTATAAATGAGTAGCTGTGGCTATGGCAGTTTGAGCCATTGCAATGAGTTTCTTCTCTCTGTCGCGTATCCTCTCCGTCGTCTTCGCTTGCACTTGTGTCGTTCGTGTTCATTCAGCGTCACTTGATGCGGATTTACTGGATGGTCTCGACCATCAAGCCCGTGGCATCTTGGCCCGAGCCACCCCTGCCGCGCCGCACTGGGTAATTTACTCCGACCAGTCCGTCGGCGGTACAACAGGACCCCCTGCGGTATCTGCTGTCAAGGTATGAGCGGAATACCTACTAGTACACGGCTTGTGCTGACTATTTTATCGCCGTCTGATTTCAGGGATTCAACGTCTTGTAAGTTGCCAGCTCCCACCTCGAAAAACTCCTTGCTCACAGCTGATGTGCAGTGCACTCTCATTTCTGCTTATAGAAGGCGCCTGGGACAAAGTGAATTTCGTCCTGATCTACTGTACCGAAACCTGAGGGTTTCCTGAGGCGTACGAATGGACAACCTTGAACGCCACCCAAAGAGCGAGCGTCAAAGCCCAATATGCTGCCGCAGGAATCAAGCTGATTGGTGCGTATATCGCGGCGGTCGTGGCCTTGACTGACACGAGGTTGAAGTCAGTGTCTTTGGCAGCACCGACGTTCCGACGTCTACGTAAGTAGGATTCCAATTGGCGTATATGGAGCTTGACTGCGAATATCCAGTGGTGTCAACCCCACTACCATGGTTCAGTCCCGATTTTATTGTTAACGGTCGACTAATATTATTCAGGCCACCACCATGGCAAACTGGGTCATCGAATATAACCTGGATGGTATCGACGTTGACTACGAGGTGAGTTTTCAATTTCGTTCCCACAAAACAACACAATAATCGAATGAACATACAAGGACTTCAATGCTTTCGATGCTGGTGATGGCAAAGCTGAGGTAAGTCAGCGAAGAAAACAATGGTTCACCAGTGATACTAAGAATACCGCCAGGCTTGGCTCATAACCTTCACCACTCAATTGCGGACACTTCTTCCTCAAGGGTCATACATCTTAACCCACGCTCGTATGTACACCCCAAAATGAATCCGAGACCTCTCAATGTTAGCGTTAACGTTGCTAGCCGTCGCTCCCTGGTATCAGTGCTTTTCTCTCTCTTGGGATGACCTCTCACGCAACATTCAGGTTCTCTCCTGGCAGCACGTGGGGTGGCGGTGGTTACCTGAAGGTTCATGCCAGCGTCGGCAACTTGATTGATTGGTACAATATCCAAGTTGGTTTCATTCTCTCTTCTTCCAGTTCAAAGACAGGGCGCTGAGTACGTCGGTGTATAGTTCTATAACCGTAGGTGCATTCAACCAGATTCTAAGCACCATTGAGATTTCTTTTCAGAAGGTGCATCGGAATATACGACATGCTCAAATCTCTTGAACACCTCGTCGAACACTTGGCCCAAAACCGCTCTTTTCCAAATCGCAGCTAGCGGTGTACCGCTCTCGAAACTTGTAATCGGTAAACCAGCAACGTCAAGTGAAGCGAGTAACGGTTTTATGTCGGCTTCAACTCTCGCGGGGTGTTTGGTGACGGCGAAGAGTCAGGGCTGGAGTGAGTTTTTCTAACAAACTTCGTATAAGGATTTTGAAACCAAGTTTTGCAGATGCAGGCGCAATGGTTTGGGAGGTAGCTTTCACTACCGCTCTCACGAGATGCTGTTAGCTGATTTATTTTAGTACCCTGGTGCAGCCGCGGCATGGATTCAGACCGTTCGTGGCTCCGCGTTTCCGATTTAACGTCTTAAGGAAATATTTCCTTGGTTCATTTTCCTGGGTTCAAATGATGTACGATAATGATATGATTTTGGGTCTACTCGTGATTCCACTTTTCAACTTCCAAGTTACGCTCTCGCTGCTACGCGCCCTGTCAGCCCTCCTGGCACAGAAACAGTCCTTGAATACAAGGCGTGCAATGTATCAGTCAGTAATTGTCTTGATGCTGCAAACATAAGAGCATTTTGAATACATTATGTGCTTCGGGTGCAGAACCTGATTGGAACCTGAAACGTGGGTTGTTTGCCAACTTGTTGTATTCATTCGAGGTTCATGTTCGTAGCCGAGGATCTGCCGGGCGAGCCGATCAGCCGGCATCAGGACATTTCTCACGGTTGAAGTTTGGGCTGAGTGACCAGAATGCATGAAAATTGAAAATGAGACTCATAGAAGTATCAGCCCATGTAGTAAAGGATTCCATATTTTTTCTAAGCTGCCTGAGTTGTCCTTTTGTTTCATTCAGGCCGTCTAACGGGATTGACTAAATATGTGCTTCGTTGTTTCTGCTGGACCCCAGCTGATGTGTGCCATTTTGTAGTCCCCTAATCGCTAACATATCACACAATAATTGGGTTATCATCCGGTGGTTGGCTTTCAATGTTTCTCAAAGAGTAAATGTGTAGTCGGTTGAAAGTGAAAATCAATCCGCAGTGATCCGGGCATCGGCACGATTTGATCACCCTTTGGCTGTAAAAAACGCAAACTTTCATGGGGACGGCAAGGCAGGTTTCCGATTGAGAGACCACATAAATTCCTCTAGATCTCGACCCCTGGGCACAAAATACTGATAAAACTTCATTCTCAAACCACGAAGTTCACCGAATTGAGAGTGATCGCCGTGTGAGGCACGAACACTGAGAGCAACGGGATTCGTGCCGAAGGGCCAGCCAAGCAAATACAAACTCAGTCGAGTTCCTCTTCCTTCAGTCTGTTCCAGTATTGAGAAAACTCCGTAACGCAAATCTCGAATCAGTTCCTAGTTATTTCGACCACATATGCCTCCCAGGACAACCAAAAAACAGCACGCGGATCCTGAGTCCGAAGACGAGGACGCGCGGATGTTCGATGCTCTCCAGCAGGCCTCCCCCGGCGACTCCTTCGACACGGACGAGCAGGATCGCCCTTACAACCCTCCTCGCGGTGGTTCTTCGACACTCTTCGATCCGCCAGTCACACGTACCCGTGCGCGCGAGCTCACGGCTGCCCCAGATTCCCCGAACGTCCCAGACCCCGCAGCCTCGCCGACCGCCGAGCACAAGAGGCGCAAAAAGGATGAGGCCGACGCCAAAGGGAAAGGCAAAGCCCTTCCTAGTCCGCGCGTAGGCATCCGCGACGTCGACCCCCAGGATCTCGAGGACGCCACGTCGCGACCTCTCGATGACCTCGCCAGCTCTGTGGATCGTCCCCAGGCTAACATAGGTGCTCCCGCCCGTCCCGCTCCCCCCCGTTTTGCTTGGCAATCCAGCGCGGCGGTGGCCCCTCCTCCTGCCAGGAGCGCGGTCTCCTTTGCCCCCTTCGCCCCGTCCTCCGCGGCCATCCCCTTGCTCACTCAGATTCCGGTCAGACCTGCTACACCCCGCTCGGGCAGGCTATCCCCCGCCAAGCGCACTCCCGCACGCCCTCCCCCCCCGAAACCCCAGGCGGCGCCACTGGCTCCGGCCTTCCAGCACACTCGCCCTGTCTCGGCCGCGACCGGTGGATTCTTGCTGGGTACCGCCAGCACTTCGGGCGGACCTGGCCTACCCCCCCAGTTGATGGGGCCGCCGGCGTTCATTCCCGTCCGCACAGTACCTTCAAATATTCCGCCGACAAACCTCGTGCCGGCAGCCGCAGCGGCCTCCGCTCAGCCCGAGAAGGTATTCACCTTGACCGAGTCTGAACTTGCCAAGCTGTTGTTCTCCTTCCAAAATGCCAATAGCGCATCGGCTCCTCCACAGCCTCTTCCCCCCGGTACGTCCTTCTCAAGTACATCTACGTCCATACTTCTTGCCTATAACTCGATGTGGTCCCCGCTCTGTCTTCCATACCCAATTGCACACTGTTTACGCTCCTTTAACCCTTGCTTCGGTCAGTCGTCACGCGGGTCTGCTCTGTGCGCCGCCTTACATCACGCGGGTCTGCCTCGCGCGCCGCACTTGCATCTCGCGGGTCTGCACTACGCGCCGCATGCACTTCTCGCGGGTCTGCTCTACGCGCCGCATACACTTCTCGCGGGTCTGCACTACGCGCCGCATTCACTTCTCGCGGGTCTGCACTATGCGCCGCATTTACACTCGCATCCCGGCTCTATGCCCCGCAGTTAGGGCTGGCGGATCCGTATGATGCGCCGCTCGTCTACTCTCTGTGCTTCCGCGTCATGCCCCGTACCTTTTACCACCGGTCTGCTCCATGCGGCATACTCTCATTGCACGGCTACACTGCCGCTTCCCTCCACACGTCAGCTATTTCTCACTGACCTATATTCAGCTACCACCTCTTCTAGTCGCATCTCGCTCTCAGGCGCCCCCGCCGACCGCTTCCGGCCTTTGACGACTCTCCCAAATACCTTTACGGAGCTTGATCCCCACATTTTATCCTTCCCGCGCACAGCTATACGCATCCTCGAAGCCGGGTGGTTGCGTCATCTTCCCTTTGACATGTTGACCTACGCTGCCTGCGGCGCTGCCACAATCTCATCCAACACCTCAGACCAAGCTCTGTCCCTGTCCGCAGAAGGCGCCCTCGAGATCCGGGACTCCGACATCGACCTCTCCAAGGAGGAATCCATGTCCATTGCTGAGTGGTCTGAGGCCTGGACGATCTTCGACCAGATGCTCCGCAAGCACCTGCGCGTCTCGGAATCCGCTATCGGCGGTCCAATTGCCGCAGATATAGCGAATAATTGGTTTATCCACTTCGATTATATACGAACTAGGCCTGATTTCCGACCCAATTTTCGCGCCTACCTACTATACGATAAAACTTTGCGGATGCGTTTCTTCACGGACCCCACCTTCAACCCGCGCTTCTTCCAGCGGACCGTTTTCGACAAAATTTCCAATGCACGCATCCAGACCGACGTTGCCCGCATGCGCTCTGATATAGCCTCTCTGCGGTCTGCTTCCCATGATCGCGGGCGAGACCGCGAGCGGAACCGCTCCCCGGATCGCCGAGACCGCCGTTCCCCTCCTCGTCGCACCCTGTCCGAGCAGCCATTTCGTTCCCCTCACCGTTCCTTTCGCTCCCCCCCACGAGACGGCCACCGGGGCAGTGCACAGGCCTCATCTGGTCCCCCAGCGGTCTGCATTTATTGCGGCAAGAGCGGGCACAAGCCAAAGGAGTGTAAAAACACCCCTCTTTGGCTCTCAAAGAACAATAACAACGCCTGGCACCACAACGGCATCCTCTACTGCTTCGGTTTCAACAACCCCGGCGGTTGCCGGAAGCCGTCTGGGGACTGCCCCTTCTCCCACGCCTGCACGCTCTGCGGGCGCGGGCACGGAGCCCAGTCGTGCGGACGCTGATATCCTCCCCATCGTCACGCCTCTCCGCGCGGACGCGTGGCGAAGCTACCTACAACGCGCCCACCTTCTTGATGAGTATTCTGATATCGTTTCCGGCATTGAGCTTGGTTTTTCCCGCGGTATATCTGCCCCTCTCTTGGCCACCAGCGTCTACCCCAATCATCCTTCCGCGTCCGAACACCACGAATTTCTTGATGATCTCATTTCCAGAGATATTGCGAACGGGAGGTACTCTCGCATGTACGAACCAACCGAGCTCGAGGCCCTCATTGGTCCTTTTTCCACTTCTCCCATCGCCGTCGCAGTGAAAGATATAACTTTAAAGAAGCGGTTGATCCAGAACCATTCTTACCCAAAGAACAACCCATCCCGGCCATCCGTCAATTCCCTCATCGACCACACAAAGTTCCGGTGCTCATGGGGCACCTTTTCTGACTGCTTCCTTCTTGTTGCGCGCGCCCCTCCGGGCACCGAGGCCGCCGTATTCGATGTGGACTCAGCCTTTCGCCAGATCCCATCGCATCCGGACGACAGACGATTCTTCTGTTTGTCCTGGAAGCTCAGAGTCATCATTGACCACGTCTTCTCCTTCGGGGACTGCTCCGCCCCTGGCATCTTTGGCCGGGTTGCAGACGCCTTGTGCAAAATCTTTCTAGCTTATGGGATTGATGCTGTCATCAAATGGGTCGACGATTTTATCTTTTTCCGGTAGGTCCACGCCCGCGCAGGTGTTACGAGTGCCTCGAGTTAACCTCTCCCCACAGCTACCCAAAAGGCCGTCTACCCCAAGGCTCCTGGTCTTATTCTTATGACGAATCCACTATTTTCGGAATTGCTGCGGACCTCGGATGGCCTTGGTCGCCGTCCAAACACTTCCCCTTCGCCACCACCTTCTTGTACATCGGCTTCCTTTGGTCCATTGACGACAAGACTGTCGAACTACCACGCGAAAAATGTGCTAAATACTTCAAGAAACTGTCAATTTGGACGACACTTGGTTCCCTAGCATCCGAAAAGGATTGCCAGTCCATTATCGGCACACTGCACAATTGTACACTGGTCTTGCGTGACGGCCGCTCTCGCCTTCCTTCATTCTACAAACTCCTCGGCTCTTTCCATCAGGACTCCCCTTTCATGAAGCACAAGATAACCGAGGCCGTAGTCGCCGACGCCATATGGTGGTCCAACAGGCTATCGTCGACTTGGTGCGGCATGAAAATCCAGGAACCTCCGGCTGCCCTCGAGCTGTCCCTTTTCGTGGACGCCTCGACCTCCTGGGGCCTCGGTCTCGTTCTCAACGGGCGCTGGTTGGCGTGGGAATGGAGGGAGGGTTGGAAGGGCGACGACCGAGACATTGGCTGGGGCGAGATGCTCGCTGTCGAAATGGCGCTCCGCACACTCGTGTCCTCCGGGTACCACGATTGTCATGTTATCCTGCGCTCCGATAACACCGGCGTCATCGGCTCTCTGCGACACGACATGTCACGCAATTCCTCCCAGAATGTCGTCGTGCGACGCATTCTCAACCTCTTTTTTGACCACAGCATTTGGCTGTCCTTGGAATATGTTCCTTCGAAGGATAACCCGGCGGATGCGCCTTCGCGGGGCCCGACTTGCCATTCCTTCCCTTCCCGATCTTTCCTCTTAGCTACCCCCCCGCATGTACCTGCTTGTCTCAAGCCTTTCCTCAAGCCTTCCATACCCTACCACGATCTTACACACTAATTGTCGTTTATTCCGTACTCCTTGACTTACTAGTCGTTTCCGAGAATAGCTAGCATTTGATCGGCCCCCGGCCCGGAATAAGAGTCTGACACATCGCCAAATGTGCCCGGGCCACCGAAGGCCCTTAATAGGTCCTTTAAAGTGCCCGACGGCCCTTAGAGCCCAGCTAGCCCACTTAGCAACCTACGAAGGGGCTATTAAGTGACGGTTATATTCACACAGTGCTTAAGAGCGCGGGCAGGGCTGTGTGCCCTCTTATGCCCTTTAGACACCTATTAAGGCCTCTGCGGGCTACGGGCGTCCCCCGTATCCTTTTTGATATCAGACAGAAATGACGGCAAAGGCAAATAAATTCAGCGAGTACTACAACAAGTCTACGTAACATACAGGAACTTCTGGGAAGAAAGCACGGAATCAGCGCGTGTGTGGAGTCGATGAGGGAAACTTACCAGATGGCGACTTGGGGGGAGAAAGATAGCAGCATAAAGGGTACATTTAGCTACGTGGAAAATAAGCACGGGCTAAGGAAAAGAGTACAAGAAACGTTCTATCGGAACCACTAACAACGTGTACGGGCAGCCTTGAGGGATCGGAGTAAGTACCGGAAGGTGTGGGGGATGTTAACATACTTACTTTGAATACAAATATAATCCGGATCGAAAGCAGGTTGCCTGAAGGGGAAATCAGCGATGAACTTCCATCTTCAAGAGATAAGCAGTCTGACAAGTAGGGTAGTCCTGCATCGAAAGGGGGTAACATGCGAATCAAGTTTCTGAAAGCATGGGATGCTGGAGAAGAGCATGGGTGAGCAGGAGGCCTGGTAGAGACACCATTACTCACAAATTTCGGGGACGCCATAAAAGATATACTGCCAAATGATCAGCGCCGAAGACTGAGGAGGAAGATTTACCTTTGTTAAAGAGGCGACCGAAAAGGCCCTGAATGGCGATGTCAACATCAGATACGCGCGTGTGGGAAACAAAAAAAAGTACCTACCGCAGTGTTGAGAGAGGGAGGCACAACGCGCGGGAGTAAAGAAACATGCTAAATCGAGGTTGCGAGGATCTACGCGGGGAAACATCAGTGAGCGCTGCGCAAGAAAGATTTGACTTTGATTGAGATTCTACACGGGCGAAGACTGGTGTTAAATGCGGAATCAAAGGTGGCGGAAGAACCACCTGTCTAGGAATTATTGAAGGTACACCAATAGAATGAACGCTAGAGTCAACCTGCGAGGGTCAAAAGCGAAGGAAAAAACAAAAAGAGAGAACGAGACGTACTGATTAGCTAGACGACGCGTCGTGGGATGGGGTATTACGGGCCGCTCGAGGGACAAGTGTCGTCAAGCCGTCGTCTTTGTCGTCGTCTTCGTTGAGGCATCGTCCGCAGAGCTGGGGAAAGGACGGAAGACGTAACTGGACAACGGTTAACGAGTGCCCAAAAAACCATAAATACCAATGATAGAACGCCAGGGTGTTCGACGATGGGCCTTGTTCTCGAGCAGTTTCACAACCGAATTAAACATACGTTCGTAGTTGTACGCACCCTGTTTGGTTGTCCACTCCGAGGTCGAGATTACTGTGCGCACTGTGGATCATCAGGTAATGTAGCGTTTGTGAAGGAAGGACAAACTCGCTTGCCCGCAGAGGCAGCCGCCCGTTCCGCACGTATACTGTGCAAAGCCGGTGGTCGGCGTCTTCCAGATGTCCGTGTGACCCCGCCACGGAAGTCAAAGGTGATAAGGGAAAGACTTGCGCGCGCGACAATAATTGGCTGCGAAAAAGGGTCTGCGGGTGGAATAAAAACAGGACGGGTACTGGCCAGCGCTTGAAGGAGGTGAGGGGATGGTCAGTAGCGTGGATGTATGCGCGCAAGACGACGTACACGGCCTCCGACTCCTCTGTCTCGTTCAGGACGAGACGTAGCGGCCACGGGTCAGTAAGGGAAAGAAGGAAGAGGAGAGAATGCACACCCGACCCCAACGTCCCTGGCAGCCATGATGAGCATGAGTACCAGGATGCGGTGACGAAGTGCTTCGCGATATCAGGGAGATAAGCAGCCAGAGACTACAAGAGAGTTAGTGTAGGACGCCGAGATTGTACAGGCTGCATACGATGTGTCGGCTTGCGCACTTGTTGGCTTGAGAGCTGCGCCAGTGAGGGACGCGACGAGCTCGCCTAATCTTGGTTGGAGGAGGGTTCGAAGCGTCGGCGTCGGTGGAGAGTGGAATGGGGGTAGTGTTCTCGGTGGAGGAAGCCTGGTGATGGTCGGGAGCAAGAGGCGCGCCAGGGCCCAGGGTCGTCAGCGCGATTGGACCTTGAGATCCGCCACGTCACGTCGGCTGGGAGGCCGGTAGGAGCCTGGGCTCGACCGTTATAGGGGGCTAAGAGTCCGTTTGCTTGCTAGGAGAGACTATCCTAGTGGAAGAGAGCCTACGAAGAGGCTTTTAAGCGCCTTGCGCGACGCGTCGAAGCCTGTCCGGCGCTAGCCGAGGTCATGAGGGCCATTGATGCGTTCGACAAATTTGGTGATGCACGTTCCCTTTGTACCGCCATGCTCACCACGGAGGCCGACGCCAGGACCTTTCTACGCTCCTTGCCGCCGTCGTTTCAAATTGCCTCAGAGCTGCTACCCACCATATCCGTTGCGGCACATGCAAGGATCGACGTCGCGATCCAAAATGCCTGGGCCCGTTCCACCATGGAGAAATACGTCAACAACCTCGCACACTTCCACGCTTTCTGTGACACGGAGTCTATTCCCCACCACCTTCGCCTACCAGCCTCGGAGTTCCTTCTCTGCGCATTTGCCGCCTCCTTCGCGGGCACACACGCTGGTTCCACGGTCGAGAACAAGCTATCTGCTGTCCGAGCATGGCACATTCTGAACAACAGGCGCTACAACGGAGGCCTTCGCCTAAACTACGTGCTCAAAGGAGTCGAAAACTTAGCACCAGACTCACTACCGCCCCGACCTCCCGTCACGCTCGAGATGATACGGTTCCTCGCTGAGAATCTGGATTTCACCAACCCCTTCGACTGCTGTGTCTTCGCCGCCGCCGTAGTAGCTTTCTGGGGCCAGTGCCGACTAGGCGAGTTGCTCTCAGCGACGGAACGCTCCTTCGACCCTGAGGTCACCCCCGTAGTCTCTCACGTCGGTCCTTCATGCACTAGAGGCGGTTCTCGCACCCTACATCTACCAAACACGAAAACTAGAGGCAAGAAAGGCGATGATGTCTTCCTCTCCAGACAGCGAGGTGCCGCCGATCCCGTCGATGCCCTTAACGCCCACATCGCCGCGAACCACCTTCTCCCCGGCGACCCGCTTTTTTCATATCGCGCTCGCTCCGGCGGGATACTGGCCCTCACAAAGCGGAAATTTCTAGCGCGTTGCAACGAGGTGTGGTCAAAGTTCGGGCTTCCGCGGCTCACCGGTCATTGCTTTCGTATTGGCGGAACGACAGAGCTGCTGCTCGCAGGTGTTCCCCCCGACATTGTCAAGCTCATGGGACGCTGGTCTTCAGATGCCTTCCTCAGGTACTGGCGCGCCCTTCACCGGATAGCTCCCCCCTACGTCGAATTTCTGGGTTCGCAGGCTTGACTGTAGTCATCGGGTTGTCGTTCGCATCCTCCGACGCGCCTGCGGCTTGCTGCGCTCGGGTGGACTTCGTCTGCTCACGGAAACCCTGCCGCGTAACATTAGCCGGTTCATCCCCAAACTAAAGCAGAGTTGTGTATTTATAAACTATAAACCCGTACGAGCAGCCCGAAGCAGGCACGAATTGAGAGTGATCGCCGTGTGAGGCACGAACACTGAGAGCAACGGGATTCGTGCCGAAGGGCCAGCCAAGCAAATACAAACTCAGTCGAGTTCCTCTTCCTTCAGTCTGTTCCAGTATTGAGAAAACTCCGTAACGCAAATCTCGAATCCCCACCCGCCATCCCTTTTCCCATTGAAATTACATCCTTCTCTGCTTCGTGTTGCTGGACTTCGTCTGCTCACGGAAACCCTGCCGCGTAACATTAGCCGGTTCATCCCCAAACTAAAGCAGAGTTGTGTATTTATAAACTATAAACCCGTACGAGCAGCCCGAAGCAGGCACGAATCCACGAGTTGCTTACCATGACCACAACCACCACCCTCAGGATCTGGTTTTGAGCACATGGCGATGGGCTTGGTATTAGGTCCTTCCCGGTCGAAACACGATAAAGGCGACGTAGGCAACGAGGGAGTCCAGCCGAATAAATACGTTCCACAGCAAAAACCCTGTGTAAAGTGCGACCCACTAATTCCGTCAGAGTGTGCACAAATACGTTGCGAAAGCTCCCTATACCGGAAAAGTAGCAGAAGATGATGCGTGGAGAAAAATATGACCATAAGCAGAATCGATGAAAGGCACTCGCCTGGAACCTCCATCTCTAGAGTCGCGGCGAGATCGCTGCGGAGAAGGAAACAGCTCACGCGCCCCGAGATTGGCATCTTGGTCTTCAGTTTTTTATCTCGTCACCACGGATATCGCGTTCAACCCGCCTTTTCCCATCTCGCAAGTGGGCTGGGGACTGGCATTGACATTGAGGTTAGTCTGAATAGAGAGACCCTGCAACCGATTGTTGAGATCGATTGTCCGAACGCGTCTCGTGCGCCGGAAAATGCAAATACGCTTCAAAAGGCACCGGGGTCTCCGTAACTTCTGTTCTTCGGTACGTTTTTTCCGACTTCTTGTTTGTTGCTTCCAGGGACGGCGGGGAGGTGCTTTTGTCAATGATGGTGAACGAAGAGTACGGGAAGTCCTGAGATTCCTAGCTTATCTACTTTGTCTCTCATGTTTACCCAGTTTACTTGATCATGCGGCCTGTTGGTATTATTGACGAAGCGAAGTTTGCCGAGTGTGATTTCTCAGGACGGCCCGGACAGGTTTGCAATCCTTGCCAAACTTAGTCAAAGCGACCCGCGTCTCGACGACTCAGGAATATAACAGCCAGCCGCGACTCAAGGTCAACTCCGTCCTCGCTGGCCAACACTCGATTAGAAATATGAACGAAGGCGGGTAGAGAAGTGTAATTGTTCGAAAAAATTGTTCGAGTGCCACATTAAAGGGTATGTATGTAGCTCGAAAGTCCGTCAGTCCTCGGATAAGTAAAATCTCTGGGTCTTTGCATCAACAAAGCAAGTTAGTGGGACGAAAATGTGGGCTTACAACGGCTACGGAAGGGAAATCGCTGTTGGCCGAGTTATAGATCGCGAGATCTTCCACGAAGTGGAGTTCGTTCCCATGGGGGTCGAATGCAGGGAGGAGAGGAGATTTGGTGCCGTTAGGGTTCGTGTACTGCGCTGCGGCACGTACTAATTCAACGAGGGGCGGACAGGACTGAAAACTGGCTTACCTTTGAGCTCTGTCGTGTTTGAATCGATCGCCCAGATCGTGGATTGGATGAAACCGTTGTCGGAAGCAGTAGTATGATGGGCTAGAAATGAAAGGATCAGATTATGGATGCGAATGAAGGAAATCTTAGGACCTTGAGTTACGGTGGACAGAGGGACTTTGCTGATTGTCATCTGAATATTAAATAGGCCAACGACTGTAAAAGATTACTTACACAAGATCATGGAGGGGAATGTTCCTCGCCGTCACCACTCCGAGATACAGCGGCGACTTGAGTGGGTTTTGGGTCGGACCTTTAATTCTGAGATCGAATGGTTCCTTGTTGGTCAGTGTCTGTACGTGCAAGTCCTGTTCAAAATCGGCAACGATATTCAAAGCTATTTCTAAAAAGCCAGGTAGGCATTAGTATTAACAAAGACAATTCCTTTGATGGAACGACGTACACGGGCGAATCTCTGACGTATCCCAAAGAGCTCCCGTTTACAGCTAAAACATGGATTCGACCAGAATGACCGTGCGATGGTCTGCACATAGTGAGCCAGTGGCGCAACCATGGAGAGTGGCGACGTACGGAAGAAGACCCTGCGATGGCCGTGCACTTGTCGGGGTGGTAGCTGGGCCAATTACTGTCAGTATGCCAGGAAGAAGATTTTTACAAGTTCGAGTACCTGTTCCCCTTTTGTTGAAAAGAAACGGGGGCGGGAGGAGGGAAAGGCCGCGTTTCAGTCGGGAAGCGTTGGTTTCCTTCGTGCCCAAGACAGGATTAATGCCCACGACGAATAAGACGAGGCCAAGGAGGGTTAAGATTTTGAAAGACATCGAAACGCCCCAGATGGTCGGGGGAAGAGGCAAGCACCAAAAACTCGTGGTCAGAAGCGGCCAAAACAAACCGTTCTTTATGATAGTACCCTGACATGCATCGTGTTTTCGGCCGCCAAGTTGAGTCTAAGTCAAACGAAAACAAGAAAAGCGGGCAGCACGTCTCCGTTCCCTAAAATACGTCACCGTCAGCGATTTATCCTGTCTACTGAATGATTTTGTAGCAACCGTTTCCCTCCACAAGGATTCACGCCTACCAAAGGTGCTTAAATTCGGCGGCATGAACGGCGGCGGCATGAGGATACAACGAGGTGACAGGAACTATCACTGAACAAGGGATCAATCAAGCCAGAAATAGCGCGAATTCGCCGGTAGAAGTAGGAGATAATCGCGAAGCGTCGGGATAAGTAGTTTCAGGGGGCAGTTTGAGAGTCTCGGCGTCCGACGTCGGGTTGCAGAGTCCAGACCAAAAACCACGGCGATCCTAACCGACGAGAAATCCCAGAGAGCCCCAAGCCTCAGGTAAACGTAGAAGAAGCCCCGCCAACTTGAGCGTGAGCGTTAGGAAAGAAGTGGCGCCTCGTGGCGGTGCATTTGAGCGGCGGATCAAAATAAAATTCCCACACGGAATCTCCTGCCACGAATCAGCTACCAATTCGGTTTGAGTATTTAGGTTCAACGCAACGTGCCCAGTTGGATCGGCGAAGCAGATTAGCAGAATCGTATAGAAGTGCGATACAGCAAAAAGAAGGAGATTCCGTTCGATAAAAAGTGTTACTTACTAATTTGGAGATGCGGGAGGGCTTGCCACATACAAAAGAATTCGTGATGAATCCCGGAGGATTCAGTTACCAAAAGGTGATTCCGAGCATTTGTGGGGCAGGCCGACTGATCCGCCGAAACGCGACGCGACGCGTTGCTTGGCCTTGTTGTTCAGTGATGTTGACTTCAATGCTGGATTTCTTCAACTTCAATACGACGCGGGCTGGTTCAAGGACTTCAGAAAGGGCAGGGCTGGCCCCCGTGAGTTTAAAATAAATAAATATTTTTCATCCACAGTGCGCCGATTACAGCTACATACTACAACCAATGATTTTCAAAAAAGTGGGAATCGTTGAACGTCGGTCGCGTTCCGCGGGATAAAGAAAGAAACAGGATAAAGTACAGAATAATTCTGGTAGTTGTACAAATTAATATACTGTTCGTTCGTTCGTTCGTTCAATTCAATTCCATCGCCGCTGAGAGGGACTCGGCGGCCCACTGTCTCGTCGACGCGGCCACCCCGAATCGATAGGCGCTGACGGCGGCCCACCTCTGTCTCCGCCCGGACCCCCTCGCCCCCTGCCCCTTCCCCTGACCCCGATTATTCCACCCATCCCGTCCCCCATTGTGGTCGTAGCCCCCAGGATGCATATGTGGGTCGTGATTGTTATAATCCCGTCGATCGTACGGCTGCTGCTGCCCCCCGCGCCCGTACGGCCCCGGCCCATGCTGTTGCGGCGCGTGGTGTCCCATGCCCTGCCCGTGCTGCGCGTACCCCATCGGCGGGCCCTGCATCCCGGGGTGGCCCCACGCCTGTTGCGGCGCGGGCGGCGGAGGCTGCGGCACTAACGGAGCTAACGGAGGGGCGGCACCAGGGATTGCATTGAGGGTGGTCGCAGTGAGGCTTTGAAGCATCAGGCGGACCTGCTCGGGCGTTAGGGCGGCGACTTCCGCCGCGAGGACAGACGGCTCGAATGTCAGCTGTGGCGCGGGCATGCCCGGCGCGGCGGGTGGGAGTGCTGGCATGGTGAATTGCGGAAGGGCGGCCACCGACGATGCGGGTGCAGGTGCAGGCGGCGCAGGTGCGGCCAGCGGGCCGCTGGTGGCGGGAGTGGCGGCGCGAGTTTACCCTTATTGAGCACCCAAACACCGACGAGGTAGTTTGTGGTCCTGATTTTCGGCAGCTTTAAATTATCCAAGAGCTCCATGTAGTCCGGAAGATTGTCGCTGGAAAGCAGGGGGATGATGTACAGTTCTTTTCCGGGATGGTGCTCCTTTGGCCGACTGCCCCAAGGAAATACGAGCCCGTGGCGCCTAAATTGAAAAGAAACACGACGTTAATTAATAGGAGAAAAGGCGGGGAACGGTTAATTGGCGGCTCACCCTTTCGCGATTAAAAAGTCCATTAAAATCTGGAAACCCGCGTTGCCGCTTGGGGAACCGGGCGTGAACGCGACGGCAATCAATTCTTTCGTTGAATTCATCCGGGTGTGCAGCAAGAACTGGGCCGACTTGTCCACTGGCACGCGCCCGTCGATTCTAAGTAGCTCCGAGGGAAGAGGGTCTTCCACAGGACGGAGCCAGATTCGAGGGCTCGTCCTGCCATTTGACGCGCCACCACAGGAGTTTCTTGCGGAATAGTGGAGTCCAACGGCATGTTAATCTGGTGAAAGTATCAGTACGATGATGCATCTATGAGAGTATAATGATATGCGAACCTTGCCCGACCACACCTGAGGTAGCCCATCGAAGGCGGCTTGGAGCGCCTCAGGAGTGGGAGCCGCAACGTCGGCGTCCTTCTCTTCCAAAAACATATCAAAGTCCTTGTCGTCCGGCTCGTCCAAATCCATCGGCTCCTCCTTCCTCTCCTGAGGCTCCTCAATCGGGACGGGCGAGTTCGTCTGCTCCGGGGGCGAAGCTACCATAGCGGGCGGAGAGTCGTCCTTTTTCGGTGCAGCCCAAAGCGAGTTCAAATCGAAAGAAGACGTCCGCATGGGCAGTTCGGGTTTGCTGGCGAAGGGGGAGATGCCCGTCGTCGGGAGAATGGGTGATGACAGCGCAGGCGGGGACAAAGACTTGCCGAATCCCGCGATGGGCGACGCGGGCGCGGGAAGCGCATGAACGGACGTAGAAGACGAGGACGACGCCATGGGCTCTTGCGCAGGAGTAGGCTGCAGCTCGTCATCGATGTTGATCAAATCCGCAAGATTCATCTCGGGCTCGAGGCTCATCTCCTGGCCCCCAAACACTTCCTCGGTCGGGGTCATCGCGTGTACAGGTACTCTCGGCGGGCCGCCCCAGCTTCCGCCAGGGCGTCGTCGGCGACTCTGGCGGCACAGATACAGAAGTCGTACGCTGCCTCTGCGCGCGCAAACGCGCCGCGCGCTCCCGCTCCCGCTTCTCCTCCTCCTCGCGCTTCTGCCGCTCCAGCTCCCTCTCCCGCAAATTCGCCACCTCGTTGTCAGCCCCTTCAATGTCCTCGAGGCCCTTGTGCGTGATCTTCGCGCGCGGGATGGCAGTCTTTTCGAGGATCGAGTGCTCGAGCGCCTCCTTCTCTGCAATCTTGATCGACTGCTTGGTCTGCTCGTCGGCTAGGTCAGTGGACGACATGAGGGATATTTCTTTAGGTGTTATATCGGCAGACGCGATGCGTTTGTGCAGGACGGTACGGTCAATTTTGCTAAGATTAAACTGCAGCATCCGGAAACGATCCCTGCAACAAAAATAACGAATATTAGGTGCGCTGCGACGAATAGAAGCAGCAAGACAGAACGCACTTGTACTTTCCTCCCGCGGACGGTTTTCCCTGCTTGTCCGGCTCAGAATATGTATCATACACACATCGCTCAAGGTCGATAGCAAACTGCTTCGCCTCCCCCTCCACGCCCGCCTTCTCCTCTTCGGACAGCTCCTCCGCCTTCTTCTCGACCCGCGGCCCTTCTTCCCCAGCAGAGCGCACATGCGGATAGCGGAGGAATATATCGCGGAACACGCCCTCGAGCTTTCCGAGGCAGAACGCGCGCGCGGGATCATCGGTCGCATCGCCTGACGTTGACGAGGACTCCTTCTTCCGCTTCGGGGGCGGCGCGTGCGCCTTGCTGGCGGCCTTGCGCTTCAACTGGTTCCTGCTATTGCTGCCGCTCGCCCCGGGCGACGCGGGCCTTGCGCGCGCGGCCGCCCTTTGCGGAGGCGTCGTCGTCGGAGCCGGACTCTTCAGAAGAAAACGACAGGCGACGCGCACGGCGGCGCTGGGGGTATGGTCAGCTTCCGGCGAGTATAGGAAGGGCGACAGACATGATCGTACCTTGGTTTTGTCTGCCACGTATTCATCGTCCTCGCTGTCCGGATCTTGCTCTGGCGAATCATGGGGGTCGGGTGCCTCCGTCTTGGGCGCTGTCGTTGGCCCATTGAGGCTAGTCGTCTTGCTGGTGTCCTCGACCGCGTCTGGCCCTTCCCATAACACTGCGACAGAAAACAAAAACGGGTTAGTACGGGCGGTGTATGAGACGAAACAAAGGAGAAGAGGAGAAATTTGGTATAGTACAATTTCGTTTTACTTGCACGGAGCGATAATGAAATGTGTGTGTATACTTGGAAATCTACGTAGGGCGCCTACTGGCGACTCAAGTGGCGAGGCGAGGCGGCTCAAGACAGCAACACGAGCTCAGAGGGTAGATATACGATGATGCTCGGGTGTCTTGAGAGTACAAAATGCGCACGACGCCGACAAGCAAGATGCAGATAATAACTCGGCCCAGGTACACGACATGTTTGTTGACTACCGAGGTATGAAAGGAACGAGTACTCACTGACTGTGCGGCGGCCGGTTTTCTCGGTGCAGGGGGCGCAGATGTATACATCTGCAAAGGCATTAGCGGGGAGGGAGGTGTGGAGGAGAGGATGCTTACTGATATCGTCCGCAGTGTTCTCGCTCAGACTGATGCACCCAAAATGATACCTGCAAAGCGGATTCAGCAAGTGCATTAAAAGGCGAAAAAAAGACGTACCACTCGTCGCATTCGCCGCAGTTCACCATCGGAGAGCCATCGTCGCCCTTCCTGCAGAGACAGTAGATCGCTGGGATTGGAGATTTGGTGCGCTTTGGCTTGGTTTTCGGGATTGCTTTCGGCTTGTCGTTCTCGATATCGTCGGACCGCTTGGGCTTTGAGACTGCTTTGGACTTTGCAGGGGTCGTCGTCTTTGAGACGGAGACTGTCCTTGTGCGTGCACGGCTGCTCATTTGCGGTTTTTGCGATATGGTTTGAGGCAAAGCGATTCAAACTCCGACAGGTCAAGTGACTCATGAGGTCATTTTAATTTGATGGCTGATCCTTGAGTTGTTTTTACATTTTTATATTAATTATAATTATTCCTCTTTCTCTCTCACCCTCACCGCGTTGAAGCTGTATTTTGTGTCCTCGGACGTTGTGAACGTTCACACAGCGCCTTCTTTAATCTATGGTGCGCAGTGTCTTGCTGATCTCTCCTGGACCCGTGCCTTTGGTAGTCATGTTCTTTCGAGCCGCATCAAATGCAATAATCAAGCAGCATATGCATGTCGCGCCTCTGAAACCCCGGTTGGAAATTGGCTCGTCCTGTCCGACCAGGCGGCCGCGGGGCGGGACTCGACCGCCAAAAGTGAGAGATGGGAACAACGCTCGCAGCTGGATCCTTGCCTTGTCTTGATTGCACCGAGGCAGAAGAAGCAGGCGCTTCTGCACGCACGAGGAGCTTCTCTGTACTGACGACGACCCACGTGAAGTCCTGCTGACACTCTAATGGACTCGGACTATCCACATCCCCCAGATTGGCGGGGCATTTCGGACAAGCTCTAGGGCGGCCAAGCAGTATGAAATTCATCCTAGAATTCAACCAGTAGCAGGTTGTGTTTCAGAGATTCATAGGATGATTTTCACCGACCTCAGGATGAAAACTCGTCGTCGATAGGTTGGCGGGGATAGGATAGACATCATACTAAATCCGTCATTTCCAACCTATCGCTTTCCCCGCCCTTGCAGTTGCCTTGCAGTGGCTTTCCAACCTATCACAGATTAAATTCAGTAACCTACAGGTAACCTGTACCCTATTGAATACTCAACAAGCCATGGTTATATATATCATGTCAAAAATGTTGGCAGCGGGATTCGGTACATCAATATAAGCTACGTAGGGGGCAGTGGGGAGCGGGGAGTATGAAGAACGCCAACTGGGCTTGCTGGAACGAAGCGGAAAGTACAAAGAAACGGCTGAATCGGTCTACCGGTGACTAACCTGTCAGCCAACTGTCAGCGCTTGGCATCGTGCACAAACGGGGTCACGTACACGCTAGTCCTCTTCCCCGCCGCTCTCGTCGTCGTCTGCACGGTCCTCCATCTGGACGTCTTCCTCTTCTTCGTCGTCGGAATCCACAGCCACCGCTTTACCCTTTCTCTTGGACTTGGACTTGGCGCCACTTGCCTCCTTCTTTGCCGCGCGCTTACGCGCCACTTCGACTCGTCCAAGCTTGTTCTGTCGTCCCCGGGGGGCGGTTGGGTTTCGTTTCGCCGCGTTCGCCTTCAGATAGCCGTACTTCTCGGGCACCTCGAGCTCTTGGGTCTTGTATTTGTTGTTGCGTCGGTTTTTGACGAATTGCTTCATGATCTCTTCGGTGGCCCAGCTGTTAAAGTATCGCTCAAGGATGGGATGTCGCTTTGCAGCCTGTGGGAATATCAGCATGCGATAACGACGGCATGAAATCACGCACGACGGCGAATACTTTGGCTTTGACTTCCGCCGACACATCCGCCCATGGGCTTTCGCAGTTGATACCACCTTGAATCACCAGGTCCCGTAGGCTACGCTGTTTCCAGGGGAATCTGGGTGAGTACAGGAACTGGTGTACGGGTTGTCGCATACCTGAATAGTGGTATAGTTCTTGCGGTTTTTCGAGCCCTTGCCTAGGCCCATCGCCTCTTGAATATTCCAGTGGGTACCCGCAGATCCTGCCGGCCGCAGGATGCTTCCTGGCGCCGGCCCCTCCTCAGGTCGACTGGCGGGGACACCGCCCGACTCCGCAGCGGCGAGACGGCGCCTGAGCTCAGCGTTCTCTCGCGCTAAGGCGTCGGGGTCTGTATCGCAGTAAGTTAATCAGTAAGACTGATACTCCTCCCACTCACCAATAACGCCCTTGTTGTCGCCACCCGTGGCAGCCCCGGCCGGCTCATCGATGGCCATATCGTCGCCGTTTGGCGCTGCACGAGGCTTAGCAGCCTTGCGCTTCTTAGGGTCGGCGTCTGCATCACAGTAAGTTAATGGATAAGGCGGGTACTCCTCTCACTCACCCGCACCCTTGTTCTTTCCACCCGTGGCAGCCCCAGTTGGCTCATCGACGGCCATATCGTCACTGTTCGCCACTGCGGGGGGCTTAGGGGCCTTGCGCTTCTTAGCCACAGGCGGCGATTCGCCCGCGATCTTGCCAGCGGGGTCGCCTTTCCATATATGGTAATTAATCTTGAGAGGAAGTCGTTGTAAATACTCACCATTCGACACGACCTTCGCGCCAGTACCGTTATGAGCCATGAGGGACGCTATCTGCTGCTTCAGGAGCTCGAGTTCGGTGGCCTGAGCTTTGATTGTGGCTGGCCACGCGATGATTTTGTGGTTAGTCCTCCGCTGCGTCAAAAAGTATGCCTACTCACCGTGGGCGTCGTCATTCTCGCGGCGCGCGTAGACGATATCAGCCACGTTGCAGCCCTCAATATTGAACTTGGCCTCGACTTCCTCCATGAAGAGATTAATATTCTGGGGGGCGACATTCTCTTTTGCAGTGTCCAGCGCGGGAGCCGCCACAGGTGGTTTTGAGCCGCTTTGGGCAGTTTGACGCCCGCCGTTTGTACGATTCGAAGGTTTGCGGTTCATCGTGTTGTCCTGCTTTGGTGCTGACAGTCGTTGTAGAGACGAGTGGTGGTACGAGTTATAGGAGATTGTTTGTTTTGGTCACGTTTTGTTTACTGGTCCAAGCGTCGCACTGCCTCTCAATACATCTCAATCTCCCTACTCTCTCCTCATGGCTCCTCGTGAAAGGGTTATATGTGCTTGCTGCAACCAGCTGATGACTCTGGAGATGGAAGCTGAACATCGTCGAAGAGCCAATTCCGCCGCTTTTCTCATCCCAACTGGCGAGGACCCATCGCGCCAGCGCCGTATATTTGCTCCGGATCCTGCCTCAGACTCAGATAGTGACGAGGGCATGGGGGCCTCTGCCGCCGGTCCATCCGGAACCGATGCCGACAGCGATGGAATGGCCGTCGACGAATTTCAGGACTTCGAGCTCCCCGAGCCCTCGTCTGACCATTTTAATCCAGTCGACAAGGAGGAGAACCCTAGCGGGGATTTGGAGCTGCCGGGTGTCCCCGACCCAGAGATCATCATGCATGAACACTGGGCGGCTGTAGGAGACATCGAATCCGACTCCGAGTCAGAATTTGAAGACGAGGAAGCTGGAGATTCTGAGGACGACGTTCGCGTTGAAGATAGTGACGGGGAAGACGAGGATGTAGAGCCGGATCTTTTCGACTGGGATTCTTTCGAAGCCCCGGGATTATCTGCGTATGATCAACTCGGCGATGAATTTGAGAGGGAAGCAGCTACAGGTGTGTACATGCTTCGGGAAATTACAATTCACGAGACTGAGAACATCTCATTTTACAGCCCGAAAACTTGCGGAATACGATCTGGCCATCTGCCGGGCGTTCGCGTTCAAAGTCCGTGCAAATTTGACCGATAAGGCATTCAAGATGCTGCCATTCGCGTTTCCGCAGGAGCCGCCCCTTCCTACACTCGATGGTGTGCGTTCGCGCATCAATTTCCTCGCCGGCTTCAAGCCCCAAATATACGACTGCTGCGTTAACTCGTGCCTCTGCTTCGTCGGGCCCCACAAGGACCTAAAGGCCTGCATTTATTGCAAAGAGCCTCGCTATCGTGCGAACGGCAAGCCGCGGAAGAAATTCACCTACATCCCCCTTATCCCGCGCCTCGTCGCTTTCGCCGGCAATCGGGAGATGGCGGAAAAACAGCAGTACCGTGCGCAACACAAGCATACCCCGGGGGTCACAACCGATGTCTTCGATGGCGAGCACTATCGTTCCCTTCGAACCGAGCACGTCGAGATAAACGGCAAAACCTACGAGCACAAGTATTTTGGCGATCGTCGGGATGTCGCACTCGGGGCCTCGTGGGACGGCTTCGCGCCGTTCAAGCGTCGGAAAAAGACCGCGTGGCCCCTCATCCTGTTTGACTACAACTTACCACCGGAGCTGCGATTCCTCCTCGAGTATATTATTGCGCTCGGCGTGATCCCGGGACCGAACAAACCCAAGGACTCCGATTCCTTCCTTTGGCCGCTGGTCCAGGAATTATTGCAGCTCGCTGTCGGCGTGCGTGCCTTTGATGCCATTTCGCAGAAGTTATTCGCCCTCCGCGCCCACCTCTTACTCGTGTTCGGAGATATTCCTGCGGTCGCAATGTTCATGCGCATGAAGGGTCATAACGGTGTCTCCCCGTGCCGCATGTGCAAGATTGTTGGGCTTAGCGTTCCGGGTGCTCGCTCGACGGCCCATTACGTGCCGTTAGATCGCTCCTGCCATCCCGCTGTCCAAGCCGATAAGACCAATACTTTGGTCAAGGTTTACGACGCCGAGAACCTGCCCTTGCGCACGCAGGACGAGATTATTGCGCAGGGAAAAGAGGTAGAGAAGGCGAAGAGCAAGGCAGAGGCAGAGCGATTGGCGAAGAAGTATGGCGTCAAGGGGGTTCCCCTCTTGTCCTATCTGCGCTCGCTTTCGTTTCCGGGGTCATTTGGCTACGACTTCATGCATTTAATTTGGGAGAACCTCGTAAAAAATCTCACACTCTTGTGGACAGGGGAATTCAAGGGCTTCGACGAAGGCAACGGCGAGTACGAGCTTGCCAAAGCGGTGTGGGAGGCCATCGCCGCAAGCACCTCCTCTGCGTCCGACACGATCCCTTCTGCTTATGGGAGTCGCATCCCCAACATAGCGAAGGACCGCCCAAACGTGTCGGCGGAGATGTGGTCCTTTTGGACCCTCTATCTCGGCCCCGTCTTGCTTCGTCGCAGGTTCCGTGACGTCAAGTATTATCGCCACTTCATCCAGCTCGTTCGCCTTTTGAATCTATGTCTCCAATTCGAGATTACGGACAATGAAATCGAGGAAATCCGCACCGGTTTCATTTCCTGGGTCAAGGTTTACGAGTCGTACGTTCAAAAATATATCATACTTCTTGCATTGACGCCTTGCGCAGGGAATACTTCCAGAACGACGTCAACCGGCTGCCTCTGTGTCCGCTCACAATTCACGCGCTCCTTCACATTGCGGACGGGATTGTATTTTGCGGTCCTGTTTGGTGCTACTGGGCATTCCCGATGGAGCGCTACTGTGGTAGTGTGCAGCCCGGCATTCGCAGCCGCCGCTTTCCATGGGCCTCCATCGACAGATATGTTACAGAGATTGCTCAACTCACTCAGATCAAGACCGTTTACAATGTCATCCGAGAGCTGTCGCTTACAACTCCTCGCGCTCTTCCTCGAGGCTCGATATCAGACCCAGATTGTGAGTCCAATTTGTGTGCGAGTCCTCATTCAATCTAACTTCTCCCATGCAGATCCGACATGTATCCTCCTTCCTCCGCGCTCTCCTCACCGTCCCGATTCCAAACAACTGAAATCAATTGCTGCTGCGCTGGCGACACGGTCAAAAGCGACAATGGCCCAGGTAAATTCCGCGTTGAAAACCGCGACGGTAGAGGAGTGGGGGAAGGTTCGTCGAGTCGACTCAGAGGAAGGTGATACAATGTGTTCGTGTTCCGTTGGTACCGTCGCGGAGGACAGCCGCGATGCAACATATGTTCGGGTTCGTTTGCACCGTCTTCAGCCGATATCAGACTACTCACTTCGCCGCAGTATGAAATGTTAGTTGACAAGAACGCTCGGTCCAAGAAGAAACAACCCGACTTTGAACTTCAAACATTCTATGGCCAACTCACCCATATCTATCGCATCCACTTTCGCGATCCATGCCCCCAACTGCGAACTGATCGCCCTACCACCTATATCCTCGCCGCTATTCGCACCTGTGTCCTGACGGATGACGACGTTGACCTCGATGGACTAGATATACACTTTTATACCCGCCCCGGCGCCCTCGATGTCATTGACGTTACCAGTGTCCAAGCTCTCATTGGGCGCGTGAAGGAGACCAATGGATGGGCCATTATCGATCGCAGTGGAGCCTTGGCGCGGGCTCAGTGGTTGGGCGAGGAGGACACATAACTAGTGTTGCAATGATAAATTCCCACTTTGGAGTGATTTCGCAAAAGAATTTTGTAAAACATGGGGCTTTCCATAAGTTTAATTGGGTGTACTATTGAATGAGAGCTGGCATGCATAAGGAACTTGGATGTTGAAGGTTTGTCAAAGTAAGCAAGCTTAAGTTCGAAATAAATATTAATCAAATATTGCAGTCCATTATGAACCGACACGAGTTTCGTCTGGATCCCCCGCCTCCGTATCTGCGTCCGTTACATCCAAATCACTGTTCCCGCTGACCATATCCTCTATCGCGTCCACAGCATACCGCAAGGCATGCAAACTCCTCAACACAACAGCCTCGGCATCCGGAAACGAAAACTGTTCATCGGTCGTTCGACGTGCAGCTCTGAGGAATCGGAAGACAGTCTCCAATTGAGCCTTAATGAGGGACTCGAGGTTCTGCGCTTCGACTACGCGCTTCCTGGCAGCAAAAGCGCGTTCCAAAAGAATGTAGTCAATTTCTCGCGCCATACGGACGCGGTGCGGAGTGTCGGGGACGAGAGCCGTTTTGCTGGACGCAGCACTCAGGGGCTGGGTTCCGAGCAGGCGGAAGACCTCCGAGCATGTATCGGTCGAGACTTGTTTGTAATTGATCGTAGGCCAGTTAAATTGGCTGAAGAGCGCGACGCGTCAATATCCGGACTCCAGACTCAGATTGTGACTCACCTGTCATCCAGCTTCCCTTTATTAAGTACCTCCAGCTCCCTCGCGAGGCGCTCAGCTTCTTCCTGGTGGGACATAGAAGTTGATATCGATGGTGGTGGTAGAGTGCAAGTGCGAAGGTCAATATCGATGTCACACTCCGACGCGTCCCGTCACATCGATATATGATATCACACATCGGTAATAACATCGATACACACGGCGCGGCACCAGCTACTAGTCCTCCACCGCAAACAAGCCTCAAATCGCACTGCGGCATCAAGGACAATGCCTTTTTTGTGTCCTCAAGGAATGTGTTTTTATTTATTCTATGATAGGTTGATTCCGCTGTTGGTTGATTTTCAATCGACAACGGCGCGTTCGAATGTCATCCAAATCTAGGTTAAAAGCCCCAGGTTGGGGTTCATCCTATCTGATAGGTTAGAAAAATTCAACCTATAGGCAGTCGGGTATAGGTTGAAGGACGGGTTTCATCCTACTACAAGTTGAATTTCGTCCTAAGCTAGCTCCATAGTGAAGATGGTCCTTCCGTTGGGAGTAAATACAGCAGTAGATAAGTAGTGTCTGGGACCCTAGTTAAATAAATGCGGGGTGCTGTCGAGCATATATATCTTGTGGCTGGCGGACATAGGCGAAATAAATGATTTGACGTTTGCTGCCGAGGCCGATCAGGAAATTGTGGCCTGCCTCAAACCCTCTCTGCCCGCGCTGAGGCAGAGTAGTGAGTGCAGCAGTTGGCCCCGGCGACCCGGTCCCACGACAGCTCCTCCTCCCCGTCCCCGCCACTCCCTCCCCTTGTAACGGTGCCCTTGGACGACCTGCCCGTTCACTTGACCACATTGCGGCGCTCGTTTCGCCCACCCCTCGTCCACCCGTCCTGTTCCAGCACAGCACCGGGTGACTGTCAGTCTCCGAGCCCCACGCGTGCTAATTTGGTCGAATTGCCTAGTTAGTCCCATTCTCTTGTCTAACTGAGCCCCCGCCCTCGTCATTACAAGTGCTGATCAATAGACTTTTTGGTAGTAGAGGCCAAAGTGATCCGATCGAGACTCTCTTGTCTTGTACTGCGCGCTCCCCGTCCGCGTTCAGCCCGCCCAATCCACCAGCGTTGGCCAACATATGGCAACAGCGGTTCTTGCATCGGTAAACGTCCCTACGTCTACGTCCAGTCATTTCCACATGCCCTCTCACCGCCCGAAACCCTCCGTCGTGGCGTCCTCCTCTCGTTTAACCACCCAACCCCCGGCCACAACCCTCGGCGTCTCCACAGCCCCCGGCGCGCCCGAGCCCGCGCCCAAAACTTTTCATCGCATCCGCTCTTCTCTCGAACAGAGTCTGCGCACCGCGACGCGCTCAAAGAAGACCGCGCAACCTGTCGTCGACGACTATCTCACCGTCTCTCCGGGCAAGGGCAAGGAGCGCGCCGGCAGCGAGGACATTAGAGACAAGGAGAAGAGCAAAGGCTTGTTCAACTTTCGTAGAAGTGGCCGCCAGTCTGTTACTCCCTCTCCTTCCCCCGTCCCCCCCAGTCCCACCGCAGAGCGAGGCGGCACTGACGCGGTATTCAATGGGTTCAAGGCCCCGACTTTGCGCATGGGATCAATGTCGTCACCGGCACTGCACCTGTCCTCGCAAGCGCTGCCCTCGCCAAAGTCACAATCTGCTATCCCGGCGTCTTCGTCGTCCACAAGTGATGTTCTCGTATCGCCGACGCGCGACCGCACAAGACGACCAAGTTTGCAACCGGTTCAACGAAATCTCACTGATTTACCGCCAACAACGTTGGCAAGAGAGCGCATGTCGCGCCATCGGGCTACAAAGTCCAACCCGCTCAATGCACTCACCCAGGCGCCCACTGCTCCGATGAGAGTCGCCAGCTCGCCGATAACGCCCCGAAGACCGACGCGCGACCCACCGCCAACGCCGCCCGATACACCCACACCTATGTCCGGATCGCGGGGTCATATGCCGCGCTCATCATCATCTTCGAGCGTCACGCACCTGCCGCTCAAGCCACCCATTTCACCCGTCCCGCGTGGGACGAGTCCAATTCGCCCTCGACTCACCCCTTTGCGAGGCTTGTCCTCTGCCTCCGCGTCGCATCTGCCACTCTCCCCGTCGCCTGTCCCACCGGGATCTCCCCGCCGCACGTCAATCGACTCGAATCGACGCGTGTCCATCGACTCGCCGCGACGACCGTCATTTCGCGACGAATCTCCGTCACCCCGACCGACGCGGACACCGTCGCAACAACGGCCCGCGTACGCGAACCGGCAATTCAACGCGTCGACGACGTCCTTGTCTCCTCCGTCGAATACGGAACACCGCGATCTAATACGCACCGCGACGTCGATGTTGTGCAAGGAGGTTGTGAAGCCGCCGCTCCATATGAGTCGCTCGGAGGCGGGGCTGAAGGACTGGGACGAGGTGGAGGTTCGCGTGCGCGCGTTGGCGCGGCTAGAGCGCATCTGGGGGAAGAGCGGGATTGGGGCAAGTTCGAGCAATCTTACCGTCGGGACGCCCTCCGGTATCAGTGTCGGCGGGGAGGAGCGGGAAAGACGCCTGTTCACCGAGGCTCTTCGGGATGGTTTTGTCCTTTGCCAGTGCGCTCATCCTTCCCGACTTTTTTTTTCCTGCGCGTTTGCTGACTTGCTGTTTCAGGCTCATGAATAAGCTCCGGTCGGGCTCGATCGTGCGTCCAGATAGTCGAGATGACGGGTTCGTGCGTACCTCGAATATCACCAAGTTCCTGGCTGCGTGTTCGTCATACGGCCTTCCCAACGAGGACTTGTTTCAACGCGATGACCTCATAGAGGCCACCAGCGAGTCGCTGGCTCGCGTGGCCCGTACGATCGTGGCCCTCATCAAGTATGTCGACGCCCCTATTCCAGAGCGTTCCAAGTTCGTCTCTGGTCAGTCGAGTAAGAAACCTACCAGCCCTACGACCCCGACGAGCCCCTATGGCCACTCCCGGACTGCTGCCGCCTCGACACCGAATTTGATACGACCTCCTCCTCCTCCGTCGCCTTCACCAACTCCACATGCTCGCAAACGGTGGAGTCCACCCGCAGACTTGCCGAGTGTTCGGTCAAACACCCCGGACGAAGGATCAAGCGCGTCCAGCGCTGAGCCAACACCAACCGCGTCCGAATTGAATAACCAACCTGATCGTCGTGGCGTTTCCAAGCTGAAGGTCGATCAGGAGTCCGGCCGAGATAAAGAAACACCAATTTTGTCTCCTCCTCCTAGATCCCCCCTCCGCCGTTCGTCTCCAAGAGTAGAGGACGAGCATCATGGCTCATTCACTGGGGCGATGAGCCATGTTGTGTCCCCTAAGTCGGTCGTGACACCTGGTACTTCACCTTCGTTCGATCCAAATCCGCGCCAATCGGTTATCTCAACAGCGTCTACTGCCATGACGGAGACCACCACCACCACGATGATGTCGAGTCTGCTCGATGTGTCGCGCCACAGCTACAACAAGTTCGGGACCATCCGGACCGTCACCACCGACATGACTTCGGAGGCGCCGAGCCTTTCGCGCACCGAGGGGAGCTTCATTGCGGAGGACCTGGCACGCAAGCGGGCGGAGCCCAAGATGTACGGCCGGGAGACCAAGATGAGCGAAAGTTTTATTGATCTGTCGCGCGTGGAGGAGATGGACGAGGCGGGGACCGCATCTAGGGGTATGGGCCGCAAGTGGGAACAGCAGCACCAGCCGCCGCCGGAGGTTCAGCGCGTCGACAACAAGCCTGCGATTCGGCTGGGGAAGGGCAAGTGGCCCGACGATTTCATGGATTTGCCACCGCCAAAGGCCCCGTCTCCCGACCTCCCCTCCCCGACTACCTCCTCCATTTCTCCGCCCCGGAAGCTCGCCATCGTCGGCGCCACCAAGCGCAACGAGAGCGTCGAGTCGTTGCCGCAGTTTCCGAGGCGACCCTACCCACCGTGCACGGCATAGTATTGACGCTCCGGTCTTGCTTCCAAAAGATAGGCGGGACAGCAGTCCGGGTCCGGGTCTGGATGGGATGCCGGGCAGTAGGGTGCTGCCGCGGCGGACTAGCACGAAGCCGTCGATGCATCGCAGTGGGTCGCTCGTCCCGCGAAGCGACTCGCGGGAGCGCAGCAATGATTCGCTCATTCCCTTCCCTCGGACCGCGTCCGGCGAGCACTCGCCTGCTACTTCGTCGCCGCCGCGGGCGACGTCTCCCCTTTCTGACAAGCCTCGGCTTCCTCGGGGGCGCTTCCAGAGCGATGTTGAGGGAGCAGTCGGAGGCGGCCGCGACCGAGCTCGTACGATGAGCTAGGGGCTAAACCCTCGCGTTCTAGGTTCGAGAGCATGATGAACCTCGGCGTCGCGTCCGGGAACACGAGCGCAAGTGACCTGCTGACGCGCGATTCGCTGGACGGCAGTTTTGTGCGCCAGGCCTTGATTATAAGAGAAGAGGGGAAGCCACCGACCCACTTCGTAAGTGCTTGGGTTTCTTATACCGTTACGGCATGCTTACTGCGTCTTTTCGTTGCAGCAACTCGGTAACTGCATCGGGCGCGGGCAGTTTGGGTCCGTTTATCGGGCTTTGAACCTCAATACGGGGCAAATGGTCGCTGTCAAACGGATCCGGCTCGAGGGCCTGAAGGAGGATGAGGTGACTACGCTCATGCGCGAAGTGGATCTCGTTAAGAGGCTCTCACACCCGAGTATCGTTAAATACGAGGGCATGGCGCGAGACACCGATACTCTTAGCATCGTCCTGGAGTACGCGCGATTACTGGTTATGTGCTATTCCTATCTAACTCCTCCCTAGGTACGCTGAGAACGGCTCGCTTGGTCAAACCTTGAAGGCGTTTGGGAAGCTAAACGAGCGGCTGGTGGCCAGCTACGTCGTTAAGATTCTCGAGGGCCTGCATTATCTTCATTCCAGCGACGTCGTCCATTGCGATCTTAAGGCCGCCAACATTCTAACCACCAAGAACGGAAATGTCAAGCTTTCCGATTTTGGTGTTTCCCTCAATCTCCGGGCCATGGAGCGGGAGATCAAGGATGTGGCAGGAACTCCGAATTGGATGGCGCCCGAGGTCATCGAGCTCAAGGGTGCGTCGCCAAAGTCGGATATTTGGTCGTTGGCGTGCACGGTCGTCGAGCTCCTCACTGGTCGGCCACCGTATGCGGAGATTGCCAACAGCATGTCAGGTATGAATCTTCCCTTTTTCGTTCGCGTCTGGAGTGCTAACGCGAGTCTTCAGTCATGTTTCGGATCGTAGAGGATGACATGCCTCCATTGCCCGAAGGGTGTTCGCCCCTGCTGGAGGATTTCCTGACGCAATGCTTCAACAAAGACCCGACCAAGCGGCCCAGTGCCGAGCTGCTGTGCGAACACCAGTGGCTCAAAAAGAACTGGGGTCTTCATAAGGTACAGTGCCTGCGCAAAAGTATATGAGGCACGGAGCTTGATTCTCCATTTTGCAGGAGCTACGTCCGCAGGACAGCATTCCATTCCTCCGCCGTGTAAGCGCCGACTTGCAAAAGTCGGAAGCGGTCCGCTTCCTCGCCCAGATCGATATGCCCGAGTCGCCGACGGAGAGCGAGGATTACATCAGCGCTTCCCCGCCCAAGAATCGTCGCGTCTCTCTCTCGTCGCGTCCGATGGACCAGGATCTACACCCTCGCGAACATTCGTTCGTAAAAACTACTTTCAGCAAAGGTACATTTCTAGATATTCATTTATCTTGCGCATGTGTCTGACTGCTATCGCTCTCTAGCCATGGTGTGCCGGGTCTGCCTCCTAAACGTCAAGAAGAGCGCCGTTCTCTGCGAGCAGTGCAGTTTAATCGCCCACTCCAAATGCGCCATCAACGCCCCTCCGACCTGCGACCTGCGCGCTCAGCTCCTCCTGTACGCTCAGTACGCGGAGAAGGGCAACCCCGGGAGTGCTTATTCCAATCCACTCGACGTGCTCGACGAATCTCATCCACATCCACCACACCCGTTGAGCCCCGCTTCGGAAGTCGCGTGGGTTACGCACACGCCTCGCACGAGTTTCGATGGCACACCCCCTGCTGGACCTCCGCACCATGGATTGGCTCCAGGTGACCCCTCCGACTGCCTTCAAGTTCATGGCGGCCTTCAAACGGTCCCGGTCCAATCTCTCGCCGGAACCCGATCACGGCTCGTCTACTTCTATACCACAGGTCCCTCCCAAGGACGCCGTCCCACAGAAGAAACTGCGGAAGGAACAGAAGGAGCGTCCCCAGTCGGTGAAGAGCACCAGCACCGCCGCCAATACGTCCAGTATGCGCAGCGGTGAGAGCGTCATGAGCCGGGCCAACCCCAGGTCTGTGGACGAGGCGCGGTCGGCCGATCTTCAGCGCAAGAGGTCGAGACTCCATTCCAAGTCAGCGGCGTCGGAGGTGACCGATATAACCGCCACTGGGTCAGGTCAGCCTGCCCGGCGGGCTGCCACCTGAGCCGCCTCGACACAAGAAACGCTCGGAATCACGTTCCAGCAATTGCGTCGTCCAGTAATCTATATCATTCCTTTTCGTTTCCAGCCTCTCTGCATATCTCACCATCGTTATCTCCCATCTCATTTCTCTGTATAAGTACTCGAACTTTACCTACATAAACTCGTTTTCAATCGTCGCAAAACTTTTATCGCACTACATCTATTTGTACCTACTATATCGCAATACCTACATCGATTCCGTCCATACACGTCTGCTTACTTAGTCTAACCGGTGGGCACCGTCGCATTTACCCAGCCAATAAAATTCAGATTCCGTGGCCATTTCAGGAAACTTCGGCGTGGTGAGTCTAGATCCGTGCACCGCCACGGTGCGCGCCGTCGTTTTTGCTTTCGCTCTTTCGCAAGCAGCTTTCGCTGGTGCCTCTGTGGTGGATGGACAATACTTCTGTGACGATATACTCTGCTTTACTGTTTGTCGTGTGCAACTTGCATTTCAATCATATCAAGGATTCCTCGACAGCCATCGACTCTGTTCTAGCTAGGCTGCCTAGGCAAGTAGAGCTACACGGCCGGTCCTACTGTCAGGAATTATTTACATAGAATTGCCGCATTAAGATCGTTGCCACGTGAAACGGCGGAAATGGGTTTTTGCTTCTTACTGCGGCGAACGCTCATCAAGTTTGACACTGTAATCTAGGTAGGATGGATATAAGTTTGCGTGTATAGTCGATATCGATAGTATGCTAGAATATGTGAGTGTAATAACATCAGTTCATTTGCTGCCCAGGTTCTGAACTATCTTCTCGAGTAACCCCTCGATTCTCTCCTGTCTCGCTTCCATTTTCTCTAGCCGCTGCATCCACGAGGCTGTCTTGATTCTCCTCTATGTCTTCGGCGGTGGGAAGTGATGCAGCACGATCGTCAGGACTGGCAGAGAAAGGGTCGTCACCTCCACCGGTCGGCCCAGTTGGGACCAACATTCTGGGCGACTCCGAGCTCCGTCGCATATGCGTGTGTAGCGGGACCGCGGTTTGGCCCATGGCCGGATTGATCGTGGACGTGCATGGAGGAAAGGCGCCGACGATATGCTGGTCCATAGCTGACACCGGCAGGCGGGGCAGCGACCGGGGGTGGTGGGGCGGCAGATCCCGAATGGTTGGGAACTTCGTCTTCAGGTATCCCGCCATCATCGACCACCAATGGTTGGAATATCTGAGCAAGCGGGCTCGTAAAGGTATGAGCCACCTCGGCCCCCCGATTCATGAGAGAAGCAACACGCGTTCTGGGCACGGGAACCTGAGGATGAGATGCGGCTGAAGACGACGCCTCTGGCTGGGGAGCTGACGGTGGCGGTGGCGGGTGTGGTCGAGCCGGGGATGAAAATGGAGACATGCGTCGTTGATGGAGCTTGAATGCATCGCCGTTGAAGGCGGAGATCTCTTCAGTACCAAGGGCGCTTTCCATGAACTCATCCTGGATCTCGAAAACGGTGTCTATGTCGCTATCGGAACTATCGAATAAAGAAAGGTTAACATGGTTTTATGGGCTGTCTTAATGTCATACCCTGCGAGACCCTCAAAGAAGTCTAGAGTAACCATTAGCATCTAACTTTCATTGAATGGCGAGAGAAAACGAACTGAGTAGTTTAAATCGTCGCGGAAGAGTTTCAAGCATTCGCTCCGTCACAACAGTTAGAGTTTCATAAATATTCGCAGTGCCATTCTTTTTAGCCTGACGTTCGTACAATGAAATCATCAAAAGAACAGGGAAGCTTGTCGCTCTGAGGAATGTTAGGCCTCAACATCGCCGTCTTCCAAATCGACTTACCGAATCATAAATACATTAACCTGGAAAAGCATATCAGTGAAGAACAAAGCCTAAATTAGATTAAAAATCTGTTCTCACCTTGTGGAACCATCTCGGAGAAAGGATATAACTTGCAGGCAACATTACACACAGCGCAATAAGGTTGACTGGAGGCTGATAAGAGAACAATGAATCCGCTTTGACACTGGTACTCGCATCAGTCGATAGTTCGGCGTCATGCAGAGTACGCTCACCCCTCGATAGTGGAGACGGCTTTTCGGAACATGGCCTAAAGTCATTTGTCGAAGATAAGAAAGACCCGATGAATGCATGAAACAAACCTCGGCGGCAGCATCTTCGTTGATCGTGGCAAACGTGTTGGATAGGATCTAATGGCGGATTCAACATCGATGGGGGAAAGTAGGCACAAAACACGCACAGACACGAGGACTGCGTGAGGAACGGTGAATAAAACGTTTGGTACATATTGGAGTTTGACTCACCGGTAAGCAGTAACGTGTTGGACAAGCACGCATATGTTACCATCTGAGACGAGGTTAAGTAGGACTCTTTCAGAATTTCCAGCCTAGTGAAACGCACCAGCACAGGGCCGAGAATGGGATGGAATTGAGCTGTGAATACGTTATTAGTCCTGATAATACTTGTATTTTCGTACTAACGCGAAAGATCAAAGCCGCTTGCGTCCAGGCCGAACCATAAATCCAACATCCACCATGCTATTTGCGGGGCGCTGTACCTAGGAAAGGAGATTCAATCAAAGGTTCATATGTATTTCTTCGGGGCGCTTACCCTGCCTGGTTGCGGCTGAGTGTCCATAACGCATAAAGGAATCCACAAAAGCAGAAGGCAGCGATCATCATGAGGACTGAGGAACTGGGATCAAGTCAGTCGCGTATATGGTAAAAGGTTCGATCCGGCTTTCACTGACCTGCATCATCATGGCTCTCAAACTTAGGACCATCAAGTTATTTTTGAGGGTCACGAACGCAAGCCTGTATAGGAGTGGTACGATAAAATCAATTATTTAAGAGAAAACTTACCGTGGGAACATTAGGCAGGCAATGAGAGCCAAACAAGTCCACGCCGGTTGAGCGGGCCCACGCGTCTGTACTAGTATGTTAGACCGGTGATACCACGAACATAAGTCGATGAAAGTATCTTACGCTCGTGGTATACACCATAAATGCGCAAGAATGCATAGACACAGTAGGTTGCAACTAGAATGACCGTAAGTCGATATCCACCATTGACGACCCCAGACCTACCAAAAACCATGTCGAAACCATTCTAAGATGGATTCAGCATGCAACCAGCTGTAAAATACAAGAACTACATGCCCATGTTCCCTTGAAATACACTGCAAAAAAAATCAGAAAGACGTAGCTAAAACAAGAGGAACATATTACCCTTGATTCCGTGCTCTTGCATGGCAGCTACTTTTTCGAGGGTGAAGCCCAATGCGTAAACCATGAAGAGCATTTCGGCGAAATTGATGCGTTTAAGCTCGTTCAGCTCGATAGCGAAAATGAAGAGCACGAATAGTATTAAAAAGCTGGGACGAAGCGTCAGTGCAATGTGGAACTTCAGAGCATTACACGGACTTGAAATACTCGAGGACTGAGCGTATGGCAGGTACTTTTAGACTGGGTGGCGATCAGTTTTGGATCTCAGTAAAGCAAAAGACGCTAACCGGTAATGATCCAGTAAAGGAGCTTTATGTGGATCGTAAAAGTGGATTGGAGTTCGTTTGTAGGTCTACAGGGAGGTTAGGATACGATGCGAGGATGTGGACTGCAATAAACTCGCGTCAGAGAGAATTGCATGGCTGCTCTCTGCTTGATAAACGCATCGACCGCTGAATTGGGGTGAATACACGTCCACAAAATTCGGTGGGATACTTACGACCATATGCCGTCGATCACTTTTTGACAAGACGAGCTTTTGATAAAGGTCTTTGCCTTTCCGATAATTGCCACCTCGATAGCGTTTCCCACTCTCTCTTCCTCGTCGAAGTCAGGGAATTCTTGGCGACCATGAGCGAGAACCTCTGCGTCAGCGCCAGAATATACTAGAGGGAATTGAGTCCCTTTTGCAACGAACTCAACGCGCCGCACGCACCGGGCCAACTGGTCGTCAGAATAACAGTCAAGTCCATCATATTGCTACCATAGTCGCGCAGCGTGCGGATTGCCAGAATTTCGCAAAGGGTGGCTCGAGACTGGGAGACGGCCGCAGTTCCTGACAATTCGGTTCACGCCCTGGATTCAATTTCAGGGCCTCAAAACGCACCTATGTTGTCATCGCGGATAAAATGGACCCTGTTCAGCAGGAGACAGAAGACAATGCTCAGATTTGAGTGCGCTCGTTGAAGATTGCAGTATTTCTCCAGCAAGGGGTGTATGAGGGTGTACGTGAGGTCTGGGGCCGTGAGGGCTGCATAGGTCAAAGGCGTGTCTATAAAATGCTAGACCCGCCTTGAGCATCAGAGACGCGTTGCTTGGAAGTGAACGAACTATAATATCCTACGAATGGTGAGCAGGAATTTTCAAAAGGCTAATAACAGGAGTATCCAACCTGCCGAATCATATGAATGACGGGGTACACTGGTGTCGCCTCGAGGTCCTCCCTATTACATTGGTGAGGGAGTGTAGTATAATGTAGATGTAGGAAATACGAACTGGCGGAGAAGCGACTGGCGTTCGAGCGCGCCCTGTTCCATGGCGTCAAGTTTGGAGAGACTTTGTTCTGGATCAAAACTCCCGTTACTACGCGCTACCATCGACGCGCTCACGACCAATGCAGGCGGGCTCGAACACGGTCAAGATCTACAATGCCGTCTACTCGGCCGTGCAGGTACTTGCTACGCCTATTGCTCGTCGTACTGCCCTTGACGCGTCCTAGGTCTATGAATGTATGGTCAGAAACATCGCCGTCATGCGTCGACGCAATGATTCCTACGTGAACGCGACCCAAATCCTCAAAGTCGCTGGCGTAGACAAGGGGAAGCGCACCAAGATCCTTGAGAAGGAAATTCTGCCCGGGAAACACGAGATTGTCCAGGGAGGCTACGGGAAGTACCAGGGAACTTGGTCTGTCGCGCCTCTCTTGCTTTCACGCGCGGCCTCCTCATGTCTTGCCCAGGATCCCTCTCGAGCGTGGGCGCGACATCGCCCTCCAGTATGGTGTTGGCTCCTTGCTGGCGCCGCTCTTCGACTTTATCCCCAGCACAAGCTCGCTGGGTCCGCTTCCGCTCGCCGCGCCAATCGGAACAGCCTCCCCGCGCCCCTTGTCGGCCGCTTCATCCTATGGCACCCTTCCTGGCTCTCAGGGTAGCTATTCGGGCTCAATGCCATCGAATCTTGCCCCGCCGCCCATAATGCCTGGTTCCGCCCTGCGTCTTCTGAACCAAGGTCGCGCCCAGGGTTTATTCACTCCGTCTACTTCAAGTGCCTCACAACGTCCGCCAGGGTTTTCTTCCCCGTCATACGGGCAGTCTACCTTTTCTCCCACCTCGCAGACTCCGCCGCCAATGGCGCTCAAGCGGAACCGGTCTGACACTGATGTGGATAATAGCATGGGCTCAAACGGTATTCAAACTGAATTTGCCGCGCTCTCGTGCTAACTCGTTCGTAGAAACTCACACCCATACCTTTGATGGGCGTCATGCCTCCGTGGGCCCTCCGCTCAATGGCGACGTTGGTCCGTCACCCTCTAAGCGTCCAAGGACGGAGGACCCCTCAACCAACCCAAAGCACGTCGTCGTCGTCTCAAACCGTAGTTCAGGCGGAACCACCGGCGAATGGCGTCTCTTCTCGCCCACCCAGCTCTACAAGCGCGGGGCCGCCGACAAATGGCTCTTCGGACCTCGCGAATTTCCCCACTCGTTTCGCGACAAGGCCATCCATTCCTCGATCCATTGACCCCACTGCACCTATCCGCGATCCTCGTCGAGCGGCCGTGATCGCTGCTATATGTCAAACCGACGACCCCCATGCGGTGATAGATCTCCTGCGCGAGTTGACGCCCGATTCTGGTCCCAGCAATGGCGCGGCGCCTGTGCTTGAAGTGGACACCATCCTCGACGACCAGGGCCATACCGCCCTCCACCTTGCGGCCAGTCTTGCCCATCTCCGGACTGTCGCGTCGTTAATCGTTGCTGGTGCTGACATTCATCGTGGCAATCATCTCGGCGAAACGGCTCTCATTCGCGCCTGTCTTGCCACCCACTCTTGCGATACGCAGACTTTCGACACCCTCATTTCGACGCTTGGCTCCTCTGTTCGAACGCTCGATACCTCGCGAAAGTCCGTTCTCCATCATGTTACCTCGGTGGCTGGCGTCAAGGGCCGCGGTTCTATTGCCCGCTATTACCTCGATAAAATATTCTGGTTCATTGCCCAGAATCAGGGTGGAGATTTCAGAACTTTGGTCGATTTGCAGGACGAGCACGGCGACACTGCGTTGAACATTGCTGCCAGAGTAGGTAACAGAAGTATGGTTCGGACCTTGTTGGACGTTGGCGCGAATCGGATGCTTCCCAACAAACTTGGTTTGCGTCCCGGCGACTTTGGAGTTGAAACAGAGGTTCGCCGATCGTTTATTATTCTGTCGGTACTGGTGACCCACAGGACGAACAGGAATTAAGCAGCGGGTCGCGTCCGGAAGACATTCTCGCGGTCTTGCGCACGGGACCACCTCCTCCTGTACAAAAGAGCCAGGATGTCATCGCTGGTATGTACATGCACCTGCGTTCTGACAATTGCTGACAACGTTCTTCAGATATGACGGTGATGATACAAAGTCTCAGTTCAGACTTCCAGTCCGAAATCAAATCCAAGCAAGACGCCCTGGATGTTACCCAGGCCCATCTGCGAGCAGCGACCAGGGAACTCTCCGAGCAGCGTAAACAAATCCAGGCATGGCAAGGACGGTGCGGCGAACTTGATCAAATTTCGCAGCGAGTCCGCAACATCGAGAAGGCGCTGGTCGAAGAGGACCAGTTTGACTGGACAGGTCGGAGTAACGGGAGCGGCGATCCAGATGCGGAAGGTGAGGTGGAGGATGAGACGGAGGATGCGAACGCCGGGGATGAGAATAACGGGGGACCGGCGTTCCAGTGGCGTGGAACCAATTCTACGATGGTTGGCGTGGGTGGATCGATCGACATTTCTGCGAATGTGGAGGCAGAACCGCCCATTCCACCTACCGACTCCGTAGCGAGCCTCATCAGACTCAGACGCTTGAAGTTATGGCACGCACGCATGGAGGATCTAATGAAGGCGCGCCTGAAGGGCCTGCAGGGCGCGAGCGCGGAGAAGGAGTATCAGTGCAAGAAGATTGTTGCGCTCTGCGCGCAAATCCCGATTGACAAAGTGGAAGAGGTATGCTCTTCTGACGACCTTGGCATTTGTTGTTAATCTTCTCGCAGATGCTTGAAAATCTTGTTGTGGCTGTTGAAAGTGAAGCCCAAATCGTCGATATTGGTCGCGTTTCTGGCTTCATGCAAAAAGTAAGGTCATGAGAATGTCGACTCTTTTCACACACATAATTGACATTTTAGGTCCGGGACGGAGTTATTTAATCGATTTTGACCTCCTGTAACGCATAGCTCTTCCATCTCTTGTCTTCGTTAGTCTCATATGTATGTATCCTGTCTTATGGTTTTCCGCCAAGTTTTATCGGCCGGATTTATCGCCAAATGTGGGTTCTGGCGGTTATCTGTTTGTGTATGTGGTGACCTGGTTGATGGACACTTCCGATAATTTGGATAATTTTCCATTCAGGCATGCAGATGGAAAGAATTCGGCAACCAGCAGCGTCGTTCATTTCAAACTCCGGGCTTCCTTACTTTGACCGACTCGGGCGATAGCGGACACATCTTGGTCATACGACTGCCACTTGATATGCGGGAAAACCATTTGGCACAAGACCGGTGATGCGAAGCGGCGATTTAATACGAGGCGTCCAATGTACGTTGAGAGTCTCCACAAACCTCACTCTCTGGAGTTGCCATATGTCCCACTTCGGTGCTCCACGCTGCTCAACTGTATGTGGTAAATCACCGCTTCTGACAACCCCACAAACGCTCAAGATGATTTATATCGGTCAGAATTAATTCCCTTGTTCCATATCTCTCCTCTCTCCTCGGTTGCCGATTCTTTTGAGAGTTACCCGCCCGCTTGACCTTCTGTCTATTTTCTGACTCTCCAACATCATGTCTGCGCCCACTGTCCCTGCTTGTCCACGCGTTTGGTTTAGTAAGTTATAGTTGCGCCGCTCTGCGGTGCCTTCGGTGTTGTCTTACTATTTTCAGTTACTGGCGCCAGTAGCGTAAGTTTATATTTCTTTTCCAACAGTTGCATGTTCACGATCTTTAGGGATTCGGCCTTTTGATGGCGCAAAAGGCTCTCGCCAACGGCGAAAAGGTGAATACAGCGTTCTGCCTATTTTGAATAGACCTCAACTTTGCAGGTTGTTGCCACTCTGCGTAAACCAGAGGTTCTATCGGATCTTCGCACCCAGTACACCGAGAAACAGTTGCTAATTTGCAAAGTCGACGTCACGAAATCGGAAGACATTCTAGCTGCGTTCGCTGCTACTGAGGAGGCGTTCGGAAGGATCGATGTTGTGTTCAATAACGCAGGCTACGGCATCGTCGGCGAGGTGGAGGGTACGGATGAGGAGAAAGCCAGAAACCAATTCGAGGTAAGCGGGACATTCCGTTCGTTAAACGATGAACTCATTGCTGTTCAAAGACGAATTTCTGGGGCGGCCTCACCGTTACGAAGCAAGCAATTAGGGTGTTTCGTGATGTCAACACGCCCCTTGGCGGAAAACTTTTTGTGATGAGTTCTATGTTCGGAATTGATGCGCCCCCTGGCGCTGGCTTTTACGCCGCTACGTGCGTTTTGATTTTTTTCGCTCTTCTTGAACCTATCTAAAATGCTCTTCAGGAAATTCGGTAGGGTTTCTTCCACGGTTGCCATCCAAAATTAACGAAATTTACTAGCCACGGAGGCGGTTACCGACTCACTGGCCAAAGAACTGGACCCGGCATGGAACATTAAAGTACGGTATCTCTCTCTTTTTGTGCTCGACCCCCCTCACATGCCGTGGAATAATAGATCGTGGTTCTTTGTCCTGGCTGGTTCAAGAGTGTGTTTTAAGGAAATATTCCGTATTATGAGCATGAGACTAATTGCCATGCTTGTGTAGCGAACATGACCATGGTCAATGCCGTCGTGGAACCCGTTCATCCAGCGTATGCACATAACGAGAACCTGGGGTCCATGCAGGTTTGAACATCTCAACGTCAAATTGTTTCCACAGTTGACTCCGCACTCTTCAGGTTAGACAGCTGATGGTCGGTTTGGTTCGAGGAGACTCTCCCGCACTTCAGGACGCTACCAAGTTGATCAACAAATTCTGGGACCTCAGTAATTTAGAAAACCCACCTTATCGTGTTGCCTTCGGAGAAGATGCCAAGGTTCGCGTCCAGCTCCTCGATTTGTCCAGTCCAATTAACCATCTGTGTAGAGTGCCTTTGAGGCGAAATGGACCGCTTTAAAGTCGGATCTCGAGGCCAGCGAGGAGTGGTCGAAAGATCTTGCCTATTGATGAGACCCGCTTTCCCTCAAGTTTCTGTACTTCCACTAGACTGTGCAAGAACATTGCAAATTTATCTAAGCTTGCCCTGGCTGGAAGCAATTGGCGCATAAGTATCGTGATATGCCTCAGCTCGGTCCCTCCAAGAGCATTACGGTGTTTCAAAGTCTCGAAAAGGCAATCGCTGTTCGTGAATGCGGAGGGGTCCGGAGGGTTAACTATTTGAAAATCGCAGAGTATCACGCGCGCGGTATTTAGCTTGATACAGGCTCGACCGAAGGTTTTCAAAAAATTCAGACTTGTATTTTCTTTTCACATTCATCGAAAAAGCCCGGCCCACCAAGGGTTGTCGATTCCACAATCGGGGTACGCCCCAAAACGACAGGGATCCAACCTGTCCGCTACTCGCTACAAAGGCCCCCCAGTTACAAATCCTCAGGCGAAAACAGCTGAAAGTTCCGATTATACGTTCCCGACGCGAGCATCTTCCCATCGCTCGACACATCGACTGACATGACCTTGCCTGCGTCCGTCGAGAGCGTGCGCAGCAGCTGCCAGTCGTCCGCGCTCCAAAGCTTGACGAGCCCGTCGTAGCCCGCGCTCGCGAAGAAGAGACCTGAGCGGTATTTCCATTCTTCCAGATCAGCGCCCGGGGCAGGCACCTCGGCGTCGTGGCTCTTGTCCTCGTCCATGGCGTCCGCGGGAGGGGGCGGCGTGGGCTTGAAGAAACTGTCATCTGCGTGGAAGAAGCGCACGTCAGAGACGTTGGAGAGGTGCGCGGGGATGGTGTAGAGCGATTTTAGGGATCGGAGGTCCCATATCCGGATGGTGTCGTCGCCGGAGCCGGTGGCGATTTGGTATCTAAGAGGTATGTCAACGACGACTCGTGGAAAATGAAGGGAGAGACTACGGACCCGTTGGGTGAGAACCCGATGGAATATATGGCTTGAACGTGCCCATCGAGCACCATGGCCGTTCTCCCCGTCCGGAGATCCCATACTCGGCCGATGGCATCGAGGCCCCTAATTATAATCAGCTCAGAAAAAGAAAGAAAAGAATTGAGGTTACCCGGATGCAGCGAGCGATCCGTCGTCCTGGAATTCGACAGAATATACTTCCTTGGAGTGGCCCTCTTGTAACAGTAGTTCCTGCGAAGTTTTCACGTCCCAGAGCCGCCAGGTGGTGTCAAAACTCGCACTACCGACGTAGTCACCCGAGGGATGAAACGCGACACGACATACACGGTCTTGATGACCTTTCATCACGGCCAACGGAGACTCTCTGCAAAAATATGAGCCGAGTCGAGAGGTCCAGTTTGCACGTACCCGTCCAAGGACCACAGGTGGACATTTGCGTCACCAGCACCGCTGACGAGGTTGACTAACCCAGATCCCTGGGTCAGTGTGGCTTGTGGATGCCAGGCTACACCGCCGACGCGGTCGCTGTGTCCTAGGGCAATATCTTAATCGAAGCACTGAGCCATGAACATGAGACTGACCTCTTAAATCACGTAACGGCGAGCACGAAGGGACATTCCAAAGTTTGACTGTGCCGGACCAACTACCGGTTGCCAGAATTTCGTTATTCGGCGCAAAACGTACTTGAGATATAGGTCGCTCGTCTCCGATTTGAGAGCCGAGATTAACGAATTTCTGTAGGACAAGGATGGTTCACAAGGGGGAGAAGGGGACAATAAAATGACACGTACCTTCACCTCTGCAAACACCTTTTTTCGAATGTCGACAACGCGACCAAGATCCATTCGGCTGTCTATTCGCTGTTGGGCGACGCGTTTTTGAGCTCTGCCAAAGAAAACACAAAGGAAGCGTGGTAAGCACCTTGCCTTGCTTCACGAGCGTAAATCCAACCTGGGGAGAGAATATTCTGCGATGCGTCTGCGCGCATCAAGCAGTTCCAGGGACCCTGGCGAATAGAATTCTTCTTCCTAGTTTCTGAGTCAGAAATTGCGCAGAAAAATAAAGGGGCATGTACCTCTTCCTCGCTGTCGTCCGAGGAATCGTCGTCCCCATGCATGGGATCGTCGCCGCGAGCGGCATTTATTTGAGAGGTCACGTAAATGAGACGGTCTCGACGGTCGGCAGCCTGCAGTCGTCCTTGAGTCGCGCGAAACCAGAGTTGAAAGGGAACACACCCGTTCTCCGAATAGGGTGATGGGTTCGCCAATTTCACGAAGCCTTGCCTTGACGCGATTGTCGTCGGTGGGGACGGCCATTGTCCTAGCCTTCTTTTTACGCTCGAGTTCATCGAGGATGACTCTGCTCTCCTGCCTAACGCGCTCCGAGCCAAGGTAATTTCCATCGTCGACGAGTGAGTCAAAGTCCATTGTTTGGTTGGAGTGTTAGATTTTCTCCTTGAATAGACGGTGAATTGGAAAGTAACAGGGTGCAATGGCAGCCTTGACGCGCGTCGAGATGTAGAGTAATTGGACAAGTCTCGATCGTCACGCTGGACTCACGCGTTGCCATACGATCCTTTGATGAACGGGATACTCCATCTCAACTCTAATCTCTGCTTTCACCTCTGAAGAATGTACCAGGCCCAGCAGCACCAAGGCCCGTCCAGCCCAATTCTGCCCCCGACCAGGTCTCAAGACCAGCAGCAAGGTATTGCATTCATTCGATTAGCGTCTCTGCACAACCTAAGCACACACATTCTAACCCTCTACAGACTCGGACTATGTGTACTTTGAACGAACCACCGCTGGGTTCACCTCCGATGCAATCGCTCGTTCTACCGCCGCCAAGCTCAAGCTCGCATCCTACTACAAGGTCGCGGTTGACGCTGCCATCGCGCGGAATGCTCGGTACGTCCCCCGGCCCCCCGCTCAACCGATCCCTGATTTGAGCTCTTAGGCGAATTGAGCTCGAAACACGGCTAATACAAATCCACACTGCCAACGAAAAGGAACGCGAAATCCGCAAGTATGCCAAGCTGGAAGCCTCGCATCTGCGGCTGCGACGGACAAAGATCACCCTCGCAGACTTCCGTACGGTCAAGGTCATTGGCAAGGGCGCGTTCGGTGAGGTGCGGCTCGTTCAGAAGCTTGACACTGGGAAAGTGTATGCAATGAAAAGTCTCCACAAAGCCGAAATGTTGAAGCGGGACCAGGTCAGTGCTCGCAGAGATTTGGCCTCCCCCATTAAACTCCACCATCCAGCTCGCCCATGTTCGCGCCGAACGTGACGTCTTGGCCGAAAGCACGTCTCCCTGGGTCGTGCAGCTCTTCTATTCATTCCAAGATGCATTCTATCTGTTCCTTGTCATGGAATTCCTGCCCGGTGGCGACCTCATGACAATGCTCATGAAATATGATGTTTTCTCCGAGGACGTTACGCGGTTCTACATGGCCGAGTGTATACTTGCCATCGAAGCCGTTCACCAACTCGGCTATATACATCGGTTCGTTCAATCTATACCCAATCCAAGCAGCAAATGACGGGCTGTTTAGGGATATTAAACCAGACAATGTGCTCATCGACACGCATGGGCATCTGAAGCTCTCCGATTTCGGTCTTTCCACTGGCCTACACAAAGCATCAGATGGAGAATATTACAAGCGATTTTTGGAACAGGAGAAGACGCAAAATCCCGCGCGTAACAGCGTGCAGGTCAATCCAATTAACCTGACCATGAGCAGAGAGCAAATTGCGACGTGGAAAGCTAACCGACGAAAGCTGGTGCGTTGAATTGCCCTCGCTGGTCTTTCCAGTGATTAAGAGTTGTTCAGGCGTATTCTACTGTCGGCACTCCGGATTATGTGCGTTGTCTCTTTCTTCCAGTCTTGAAAATTCAACTCTTGTGAATTTTGTCAGATCGCCCCCGAGGTCTTCCTCATGAAAGGCTATGGCAAGGAGTGCGACTGGTGGTCCCTCGGCGGTTGGTGCACGCATATACTCAACCGTCCTGTGGATCTAACCCTCGTTCAGCTATCTTCTTTGAGTGTCTTGTCGGATACGCTCCATTTTGCTCCGAGAATCCAGCGGACACGTACAAAAAGATAATTGACTGGCCAAACTACCTCTTCTTCCCGGAAGAAGTATTCATCTCGCGGGAAGGGGAAGATCTCCTTCGGCAGTGCGTCCACTTTCCGTTTGGGATCGTCGCAGCATGCTTAATTATTTGTTTAGGATGATGACTTGGGCCGACAAGAGACTGACGGTCAACCAAATCAAAACCCACCCCTTCTTTTTCGGCGCGGACTGGAATGCTCTCAGGAATATAGAGGTTCGCGCTGCTTTACCACTTCCTGTCCTTCTCTGACACTTTCTGTAATCCAGCCACCGTTTGTACCGCACCTCCAATCCTCGACGGACACTAGTTATTTCCCCACGGACGAATTCGGTAATGTCCCGGAGCAGATGGAACAAGTCGAGGGGATCACCAAGGAACAGAATTTCGCGTTTATGAAGTGCGTAAAACATTTTCCCCACCGGAAATTGAAGCTGACACTCGCGCTCTCAGTTTCACGTTCCGGCGTTTAGATACCCAGGGGAGATGACTGCATTATATAATCGTCTTTGCAATGGAACTCATAACATCAATGGAATTGTTTTCTCACTCCGACAAAATGCCAGTAGGGATTCGGATTCGCCGTACCCACCTCAAAAGTTCCCTGTTGCCGTAATCTTTCTTTTTGGGGTCGTCTTCGGGCCGTCGGGCCATCGCGGACCGACAGCTGCCGACCAAAAGTCTTGTGCTCAACCATGTTCCTCGTCCCGCCCGTCGGATCCCATCGATTGTCAAACACAACTTGAACCCGTACCATGTCCACAACCACCACCGAAGTTGGAAATGCGGAAATCTACAGTCCGCTCAAGGTTTTGCAGCACCCAGACTTTAGGATCCTGAGCGCTGGCGAGAAACCACCGGCCACAGCCAACATCGCGGCCTTTTACAACCCCGCCCATGAAATTCATCTTGTGGAGAAGCCTCGTCCCACTCCTGGTCCTGGACAAGTGCTGCTCCATGTTCGCGCTACGGGTATTTGCGGGTAGGTTAACCGCCGTGGTTTTAGCCTGGCCTTTACACGATCTTTAGGAGCGACGTGCATTTCTGGCAGCATGGCAGGATTGGAGACTCAATGGTGGTTACCGACGAGGTGGGTTCCGGAAGCATTGGGTTTCTCCGAACACCCATTTAAAATACATTCAAGTGTGGCTCCGGACACGAATCGGCCGGCGAAGTTGTCGAAGTAGGTGAAGGCGTTACGCAATGGCAAGTCGGTAAGAAATAATATCTCTCGTCCATAATTCTCCTTATTTAACCGAATATAATAGGCGACCGAGTCGCTATCGAGGCTGGAGTGCCTTGTTCCCAGCCGTCTTGCGATGCCTGCCGAACTGGCCGCTACAATGCGTGTCCCGATGTCGGTAAGGGCCGCCTAGTTTAATTCGTCCTCAACAACTGAACACTTGCATACGAAGTGTTCTTCTCGACGCCGCCCTTCCACGGTAAGTTGCAAAGCACCCGCAAGGTTGTCCGCTCATGAATTACCCCAACTAAACAGGCACATTGACTCGCTGGCACCTTCACCCGGCTCAGTGGCTCCACCGATTGCCGGACAATGTTTCGTTCGAAGAAGGTTCTTTGTGCGAACCCCTCGCCGTCGCATTAGCCGGTATTGAGCGCTCCGGCCTCAGGCTCGGGGACCCTCTCCTCATCTGGTAATCAACTCCCCCGCAATTAACTGAATACACGGTCTCATTAAACCAAACTCACCAGCGGTGCGGGACCTATTGGCCTCATCACCCTGCTGTCCGCGCGCGCGGCGGGCGCAGAGCCGATCGTCATCACCGACCTCTTCCAAAGTCGTCTTGACTTTGCGAAGAAGCTCGTGCCCGGCGTGCGCACCGTGCTGATCCAGCGCGGGACGACATCGAAGGAGCAGGCGCAGCAAATTAAAGATGCTGCAGATGGGCCGCTGAAGCTTGCCATGGAATGCACTGGTGTTGAGAGCAGCGTGCAGACTGCCGTCTACGTATGATTTATTTCGCGCCTATTGATTATTGCTGATCTTTTTGCCCAGTCCGTGCAATTCGGCGGCAAGGTTTTCATCATCGGCGTGGGGAAGAACGAGCAGTTGGTGCGTTGTCTCCCTCCTCCCTTCTGCTTTGGCGTCCTGACCCATATTAGTTCCCTTTCATGCACTTGAGTGCCAACGAAATCGATCTTAGCTTCCAGTACCGTTACGCCAATCAGGTATGCACGATTTCCATCTGGTTCGTGATAAAGCTAACCATTGTCTGTAGTATCCCAAGGCGATTAGACTCGTCGCTGGAGGCTTGATCAACATTAAACCTCTCGTTACTCATCGTTTCGCGCTCGAGGACGCCGTCTCGGCGTTCCACGTTGCGGCCGATCCCGCTCAAGGGGCAATCAAGGTTCAAATTCAGGATTAAACACAAGGCGTGCCGTACTATGTATTGTGTATGTTAACAGGGACATCCCGCTGTATAGTTATTAGTGCTTCGCGTCGTGCCATACGCTAGACCACGGATACACTTTAAGAGACGCCTCGTCGAGAGCAAGCTCGGGATCGACGAGTGCATACCTGACCGACAACACTATGCAAAGTGCATCACAACTTTGAGCGGAAGACCGCCGTACCAGTAACCACGAGAGTACTTCATTCAAGCCCTAGGCGTTGGCGTTCGTGTCGATCTCTCTCCAGTCTAACAATTCTGTCCTCGGCATCCATGACCGTATCGTCCCAAGCGACAAACAACTCAGATAGTGCATCCACCTAGGGTTGTGCTCAGTAGAAAAAGCGTTGCCCAGATAACGCACATACCTGAGTAGCGTGATTTTCCATCAGCCTTGCGACGCGTTTCTCCAACGACGCGGCAAGCTCGAGGTCTTCGTGGTGCGCCTTCAGCAGGGTATCCAGACGCGGTTGAAAGGTTTCATAATCTACAGTCTCTGGCTTAGAATCGAGGTAGAGAGAGCCCCGAAATGAGATAATGACCTGCGAGTTTTCCAGCGCCAGTGACACCTTTCTTCTCCAGCGCCTCGATTTCCTGCGTATCGCGCTCCGCGGCGCGTATGTCAGGCTCCATTTCGACCAAGAACGCCTCGATTTCGCTGGCGGACATACTCTCGTATGTGGGCGCCTCGGAGAGCGCAAACGACGGCGTCAGAAGATGCGCGTGTTGGTCATCTGCGTGAACAGCTCAGCGGCGACACAAGCTAGGCAAGTAGACCGACAGACAGTTGTCCATGAAACGCTTCAGGCCGTCGTTGCTGTTGACGATTCCATCCAGCCGTTTCTGAAGATCGCCCGCCGCCCTAATCAACGTCTCCCCGTGGCTCAAGCTCTCCCTCTCCTTGCCCTTCCTGTCGCGTGCATCCTGCTTGACACCGAGTAGTATTGCCTCCAGCCAACGTAGCCGCAGTTCCAGAGATAGTGCCGGCTCGATAACTGACGGGGAGCCTTTCAAACTCGATGCATTCTCGGGTATCGTAGGCTGCGGCAGGGCAGAAAACACGCTAGACATCGAGGTGGGTGGTGGGGATGAAGGAGGGGTTCCCGTTGAGTTTGACGCGGACGAAGAGAGCACACGACGACGTCGGTCTCCAAGAAAGACGGAGCCGATAGGAGAGGCCATTCACAAAACAAAATGATGTCGAAGTACGCTTTTCAGAAACGGCTTTAGCCCTGCGGCCACGACTCCGAAATCCTCCACGGTTCAATGCATAACTATACATCCAGCTACGCTATCTCTTTATTGACTAGAATCTGCTTCGCCTTTGCTCCGGCTTTGACATTGGCATACGCGTCGAGTATGGCCTTTTCATCGGCGAGATCAACCGTCTGCAAGTTCGGGAAAGGTCGAAGTACGCCTTGCTCGAAGCCTGCACGCAACTCGGACAAGATGCGGACAGATTCCTCGAAACTGCTCGAAAGACTGTTGACTCCGATGAGGGTTTTGTTGTTGCGGTAGAAATCCAAAGCATCAAAAGTATATTGTCCTCCTGGTGTTTGACCAACTGAGATAATGACACTGCGGAATATTGAATGTAAAATGAAGTCAAAGGTGAACAAAGGGGATTCTTACTAGCGACCGAAGGATCCCAGACTTTCTAACGCTTTTTTGAAGAGCACAGCGTCCCCTACAGTGTCGATAACGGCGGAGATCCCTTGCTCGCCAGTCTTTTCGAGAACTTGAGCACGGATATCTCCCGTAACATTTACAGCGTTCTCAACCGGTCGCCGAGCAGATTCGATGGGAATAGCGCCTTTGAGGCGGGCGATTTGGGCGGCCGCCGTACCAACCCCGCCAGAAGAACCTGTTTGTGTGTTTCAACATCAGCAATCGAAAACACTTCATGAGGTGAATCAAATTCTACCCAGGATGAGAACATATTGTCCTTTCGCCAGAGCCGCTCTCTCCACCATAGTCCATGCGGTGAGATAAGGAACACCGACCGACGCAGCCTGCTCAAATGAAAGATTTCGAGGCATCTCCATGAATTTCAAGGCACTTTCTGGCACAGAGATAAATTGTGCATGAGTGCCGTCGACATCGAAGCTATGGTTCCCTCCCGTTCCCCAAACTCGCTCTCCCGCATGCGGCCCAGTCGCGACGATTCCACTGAAGTCGCGCCCGGGGGTTCGTGGGGTTGTAGTGTGTGGGAAACGACCCTCGACGTTCATAACATCGGAGACATTGATAGCGGAGGCTCTGATCTCGATGAGAGCGTGTCCAGGAACAACTGAAGGTTTGGCGATGGATTTAACAGTGAGTACGCTGGCGAGTGGGCCCTTGGAGTCGAATCGGAGCGCGCGTTGCATGGTTATGGATAAGCTATCTTGAGCACGTCTGCATATTATTAGGGACAACGGCGAACCTCGGCGAATATTCTTAAGAGGCGGGGATGCTCGGCTTCGAAGTTTCGCACGGTTTAGTCTTGGGGTCAAACAAGACCAAAGTTCAACTCCAAGAAAATCCGAGAGAAAGTTGTTGGAACTGAAGCAGACAAAGCCGAGGGGAGCAATAAGAGGGGCTAGATTTAGAGCGAGCTGAGATGCACAGCAATGCAGGACTGAATCCAGGCAATTTAGAGATCTAGAGCCGCGCCAGACGGAGGCGGGGGATAATGAAGCCGTACAGCCAGTGGCACAGGTGCAGAATTACCTCCGTTGCATAAAGGGTGAATAAACAAGCAGACCAGGTAATATGCAAGGACACGCGCGACAATGTCATCATTTGTTGAACTCTTCTGTGGCAAGAAGAACTGAACGTTAACAGTGATGCGGTTAGCAAGGTGTGAAAGTTGTGGCGCAGGGCAAGGCTCACCACCGAAGCACTTGCGGTGGTGGTCCCATCCACCCCGAACAGAGTCTCCCCATACGCAGACCGACACACGAATCCGTGCCCTCCCCGCGTATCGAATCGGTATACCCGCCCTAGGATGCAATACCATCGGGCGGTCGTTCTAACAGGCAAAGGGAGAACACACCCTGATGGAGGGGGGCCCGAAAACCCCAAACTACCCCACCCCGTCACAGTCGCGAAGATGGCGCTGGAGGGCCGCCAATTGTCCCGGACTGTGCCTTTTCGGACGTTCGGAGGCCATCCCGGACCCCTACAAGTCTTCTGGGCTGAAATGCATGCCGGCTCGCCCCGTCACCACGTCAGCGCGGTAGAGTCTCTGTTCAGGATCGGATGCGTATGGTCGGGAAAGCTCAAGGTCGTCGGCTCTATTGTTGGGTGAGCATGATTTCATGAATGTGAGAGTTGGGTGGCGCACCGATAATTTGAGGACACCTGATTCCGTTCTTTGCCTCGAACATGCTGAAATGGGAGTTGGAAAGCGGGAATAGATATGGGGAAGTCCCTTCGAGTAATATCGCCCAGGAGCGTTGAAGAAGGTGTTGAGGGTCCAACGCCACAAGAAGCCGGAAGAAGAAGCTTGATGAATGACACTGACGATCTCAATGCGACGTTAGCGTGCTATATGGCACTCATAGAGGGGGTGTAGGGAGGTGTACCGTAAGGTGGAATTTGGAGAGGGTGCTGGTCGGAAGAGAAATGTGTTAGTGGCTGACGGTGTGACAAACGAGTCACTGAGTTTTTTTTGCAACGGCGTTTCTTGTAAGTTGCTCCAACAGAGTCATGCTGCGTCGGAAAGTGCTTTGCGATCAGCCTACCCATTTACTACATGTTATCCTCGGTTTTAATTTACAAAAGTAGGAGCAGGCGCGGTCAGGTGAGGAGAACGCGTCTCGGTTACACAACGGATAAAAATAGCCAAAGTGAACGGCATTTACCGTGACCACATTTAGGCCCGCAACTTGTCTACTTCGCATCGCCTCTTTCTTCCACTAACCACTCAAGTTCGCGTTTGTCAAACAGACTTGAAATGCAGTGGATGACCAGTTTCCAGAAGGCATTGGTCGTAGTAGTAGTACCCTGCCTCGTACGTATCCATATCGTACTAGTACCTTGCCTCGTATCCATGTCGTACTACCAGTACTCTGCCTCGTATCCATACTGAATGAATTCCGATTCTGGTGGGGCGTCTGAATAATCTGAATAGTCGTAGTATTCCAAATCCTCGTCCCCACTGAATCCCTGCTCAATCTTGTCCCACATAACCTCTGCCACAATCTCCTGGAGCCGAAGGACGTCGTTTGACCCCAACAAGGAGCATTGGATCAGCGTCAAGCTCCATAGATCCTGTCTGCGTTCACAACGTTCCATCAAAGCCCATTCCAACGTGCCAAGCACATCGTGTTCAAAATCAGTGTTTTCGAGGGTGAGGTGTTGCAAGGCTGGGAAGAAAAGGCCGCCTGAGACGTCCTCCTCTGCCGGCTTCATACCCCCATGACCGGCGGCTTCGACGGCACGGGCTCGAGGAACCTGTTTCACACCGTCCAGAAAAACATCCTCTCGCAGGGCAGCGATCAGTTGCGTTGCCTGACCCCGCAGGCGTACAGCTTGGAGAGCGGGGAGGTTGGCGAAGCTGCTGAGCCATGTCCTGGTTTCGATTACTTGGGACATGCTCAAACTCTGGAGTGCCTGCAAAGGCAGTAGTTTGCACATCGAAGCCAGCAGCAACTCGGACTCGTCGCGTTCGAACTCTAGCCATTTCAGCTCGAGATCCAAGAAAGGACGGTCACGAGGAGGAAGATCGCCGGGCGGGAAATAGGAAGTCCAAGCCTGCATGTGCATACTGCCGTAGCCAATGACCACGTCGAGCGAGCGAAGAGATACAGTGGGTGCATTCTGAAGACTGGACAGGGCCGGCACCAAAGCAGTAAATTCTGCAAAATTAGTGCTGAACCCTCGACATGATATCCTCATGCTCGTCGTGGGCGGATAAGATAGATGGTTCAGTGTATCGGCGACTTCGAGCACCGAAGAGTAGCTACCAATAGCGATGTGCTTCAGGTGTGAGAGTGATATTCGGATGCTGGGCACAGATACAGAGGTGACACCCTCTGAAGCCGTCGGTAGAGCATTGTGTAGTTCGAGTGTTTCCAGCAGAGGAATTCTCCCAAGAGCTTCAACCAATTCAGTCATGGAAGAAGGCCGTCCGTTCGCGCCAGGATCGTGGATTTTAAGATGCACGAGGTTGTTGCTCATGAGCGGCGAATCCCAGGGAATGCTGAAGCCAATAAGCTCGAGTTTGCAGAGACGAGGAGCCTCTCCGTTTAAGAACGCGGCTGGAATGGCAAAGTGCTGTCACGGAAAAGATCAGAGGGTAGATAAATCCGAACGACATCTAGCCGAACCTCTCCATTGTAACCTGAGGATGAAAGAGAAAGGGAATGCAGATAGGGTGCAGGATCTAGATCCGGATATTAAAGAAAGGTACGCATTGGCAATGCTTTGAGACTTGCCAGTTATATTGAGCATAGTGTGGATGGGACTGCTGTCGATGGAGTTTCCTACGAACAACTCTAGCTCTGCGATGCGCGAGATATGCCCCAAGGACGAATGCACGGCGTCGAGCATCCCAGGCGTGATGGACATAACATCTAGATCTAGACGGATGCTCAAAGGCGCCATCTTCGACCTCTTCAACATTTCATCTGCCCATTTTGACCGCGAAAATATGGGGAAGCACCAAAGGTTTGGACAGTTCAGTGCGACCGCGCGCCAGTGGCGACATATGTGCGAAACCTCCTCGATCCATGAAAGCGTGTTTGATTGTACGAAGAGGAAAATCTTGGAGAGCATTTCGGGCGGCAATCTTCCTATCGAGGAAAGATCGTTGCGTCGACTTCGGAGCGCACGGATTGACTCCTGATATTCCTGTATTTCGTGGTCTATCTGGAGCTGAGCGCTCTGCGCCAACTCGGCGCTGCTGAACGCGGATATCTCTTTCGTGAAATTCGTGACTGTTGAAAAGACCAGTGGCAAAGAATCCGCACACCTGAATGCGGGGATGAAGAAGATATTTTCAAGGAACCGAGGTCAAGTGAAGCTTCAGACATGCCTGAGCTGCTGCAGCTATTAATTTATGGTGTTGGTTGAGAACGAGTTGAGCGGCGCTCTCTCGGGCCGTATCCTGATGGCCGCACGGCATGATCGTTCCCTCTACCCTCCGGTCGTGTCTTCGAGCCCATGGTCGGCCAATATCCACAGGTCGCTTTCAGCTCCCACCCACCATCCGGCAAATTCTCTCTTCGCCCGAGGTTGGCGAAACAGTAGCAGTGACAGGATGGGTCAAGTCAATTAGAAAACAGAAGCGAATCGCGTTCGGGGTTTTGAGCGATGGGAGCTCAGCAGTTGGCTTGCAGGCCGTATTCCTCGAGGGCCTGGGGGAACGCGTCAAAGAGTGAGGAAAACCGCTTTGCACGTCCCAACGCTCATTTTCAATGCCGAATTCTTGTTGTATAGAATAACAAACGGTACAAGCATCCGTGTCCGTGGAAGTATTGTCAAGAGCCCCGGCGCGGGCCAGGACAAAGAGCTCCACGTCGAAGAAGTAGAAATTCTGGGTACATGCCCGCCCGATGTATGTCCTCAGTTGCCGTCGTACTGTAATCTTACAATTATCCTCTGAAAGACATACCCAATACAAAAGCAAGCGCTCACGCCGGAATATCTTCGAGACAACACTCATTTGCGCGCCCGAACCGACGCCATTTCCGCCATGGTCCGTCTCCGTGGCCTTTTAATGCGCAAGCTTGATCGATACTTTGAGGTGTGCGTTTCCTTAGTTGTTATGAATCCTCGTTCATTCTCTTCTAGCGTCAAGATTTCGCGTACGCGCACACTCCTGTACTCACGAGCGGTGACGCGGAAGGTGGCGGCGAAGCCTTTCGCATCACGCCAATTCCTCCTTCGTCTGAGCGACCGCCACAGACCGAAGAACGCGATTTTTTCGCGCGTCCCGCATACCTCACTGTATCCCACCAGCTCCATCTCGAGGCGCTGAGTACTGCGTTAACACGCGTATATACCCTTAGCCCGTGCTTTCGCGCAGAACGCGGTGTGACGCGTCGGCACCTGGCCGAATTCTGGATGCTCGAAGCGGAATGGGGTGTCGCCCGCACCGACGATCCCAGAACGCAAACCGCGGCCCTCTGCGACTTTGTCGAAGGTGTCGTGAAAAGCGTCGTGGGCGATCCTGCTATCATCCGCGGGCAGGACGTCGACGTCTTATGGCGGCATCGCGAACACGACTCGGTGCCAGAGGCAGAGCGACAAAAACGCAGGGAGGCGTTGGTGAGTGCGGTCACGTCCGACGCGCCGTGGCCCAAAATGTCGTATTCGGACGCTATTCGTGAGCTCCTCAAGTCAGACCAAAAATGGACGTTTCCAGTCCGATGGGGGAGCGCATTGCAGAGCGAGCACGAGAAATGGCTTTGCGAAACGCTTGTGGGAGGTCCACTTTTCGTCACAGATTATCCTGCGGGTATAAAACCATTTTATATGCGGGCGAATTCGCCTGCGCCCGGAGAGGAGGAGGTAACCGTGGGTTGCTTTGATCTGCTAGTGCCCCAAGTCGGTGAGCTCGCGGGTGGGAGTGTCAGAGAGGAGCGACTGGATGTGCTCAAGGCCAGCATGGAGAGCAAGGGGATGAACATGGACGGAGAACGATACGGGTGGTATGGTGATCTACGGCGATTCGGAGGAGCTCCGCATGTTGGATTCGGGTTGGGATTCGAGCGACTTGTTGGATGGGTCGGAGGAATCGAGAACGTTCGCGAGTGTATCCCGATGCCCCGCTGGGCGGGAAGGATGGTGCTGTAGAAACGATAACGAAAACGTGTTCCACGCAGCGAATAAATAAATAAAGTACAAGGAAATAACTACGTAGATCTAATGCTCACAGAACATCGAACTCATACTTGTTGTGCCGCATTCATCTCGACTGGTAGTTGGCTATAGCCATACTCGTCTACTCGCTTCGGCCGTACAATGCTTCTGACGCTGTCCCAGACATCCTCAACAGTCGTTCGTGCACTGTCGAAGAACATCCCGGGCCAGCTGGTAGAGACTTCCGCATCGGGCATGACGCTGTCCGCAGGGCGCCTCCACCACTTGAGTGTTAATGAGCTGGTGACGACGCTGACGCTGGAGGAGGCCATCGCGGCGCCGGCGAGCATGGGGTGCATGTAGAGGCCGAAAGGAAGGAGGAGGCCCATGGCGAGTGGAATACCGAGGACGTTGTAAATACAGGCCCAGACAAGATTGCGTTTGATGACGCTAAAGATACTCCGCGAAAGATGGAGAGCGGCGACGACATCGAGGAGATCACCACGCATGAGGACGATATCGGCTGCCTCAATTGCGACGGACGTTCCTGAGGCAAGGGCGATACCGACGGTGGCCGCGACAAGGGCAGGAGAGTCGTTGATACCATCGCCGACCTGTGAGTAGCGTTGAGTAAAAGATGCCGACCAAAGAAAATGAACTGACCATTGCAACTCCCTCGCCGTACTTCTCCATCAGTTCGCTTACCATTGTCGCTTTGCCCTTGGGACTCATCCCAGCCCAAACACCCTCCGGCGGGATGCCGACTTGCTTGGCGATCGCGAGGGCGGTGGTCATGCCATCCCCAGTCATCATGTTAACCTCGATGCCCATTTTCTGCAGCGCCCGGATTGCGTACTTGCTCGAAGGCTTGGGTGCGTCTGAAAGCGAAACTGCGAGAATGGGGAGGGGTTGGGAAGAAGACAGTTTGAGCAGGGACACGAAGATGATAGTACGGCCGAGGGTCGTCTCCTGCTGTTCGTAGGTAGAAAGTGTCGATGGGATGTAGCCGTCCTCGGATTGGGTGATAAAGCGCGCATTTCCGATGAGGAGGGTATACTTGGACCCAGCGTGCGTCAAAACCGATCGGACACCGGCGCCGGTGATACTCTCGAAGCTCTCGACGACGGTTTCGGGGACGGTGACACCAGAGTCGCGGAGGGCGTCCTTGCCGTATGCAGCGACGGCCGTTGCCAAAGGGTGCTCGGATTTGGCCTCGGCGGCAGTGACCATTGAGATAATCGCCAACCGGGTCGTCTTGTCGTCCGCGCAGATACCAGTGAGCCCCGTGTCACCGGCGTACGGCTCCTCGGGGTGGCTTGCCGACGATTGGGCGCTGGGAACCCAGTGCACGCCAACCACGCTCATTTTGCCAACGGTGACGGTCCCGGTTTTGTCCACGACGACGCGACGAATGCTCTTGCTGGCCTCCAATGCACGACCACCTTTAATGAGAATACCATTCTTCGCACCCATACCCGTCCCCACCATGATAGCGGTTGGGGTACTGAGGCCGAGCGCGCAGGGGCACGCGACGACGACGACACTGATGCACATCTGCACACAAACGGCTAGTTTACTAGTCCCATGAGCGTGGAACATGGCCGGCAGGCTGTCGTCGCTGACGAAAGTCGAGACGAGGAACCAAGCGACGAAGGTCACCGCAGCGAGGGAGATGACGGTAGGGACAAAGTAACCAGCGACCTTGTCCGCGAAAGCCTGAATGGGGGCTTTAGACGTCTGTGCGTCCTCGACGAGCTTCACGATTTGGGACAGCGCGGTGTCCTTGCCGGCCCGGGTGACGACCATGTCGAACGTCCCAAGGCCGTTGACGGTTCCTCCGATAACACTGTCGCCAGCCTGCTTGAGAACTGGAACAGGCTCGCCAGTAATGGCACTTTCATCCACGCTGGACGAGCCCTTGATGACCGTGCCATCTGCGGGAACTTTGTCACCGGGCACGAGTTTAAGGGTGTCCCCGACCTCCACCAGCTCCGTAGGAATTTTCTTCTCTTGGGTGCAGGCCGGGGCGTCAGTATAAATGATGGCCATGGATGGAGTAAGCGCCATCAGGTCCGTTAGTGCGGCGCTCGTCTTCCCCTTGGCTTTGTTCTCGAGGAAGCGACCGAGGGAGATGAACATGAGCAGCATGGTGTTGGTGTCGAAAAAGAGTGCGGGGCGGTAGTCCGCAGTAGAGTTGAATAGAGCGAAAAACATGGAAATGAGTGAGTAGAAGTAAGCTGCCGATGTGCCGAGCATGACGAGAACATCCATGGTTGCTGCGCGGTGTTTCAAGGACTTCCAAGCACTGCGGTAGAAGTTGGCACCGACCCAGAATTGGGCGGGGGTGGCGAGGATCATGACGAGGACGTCCCCGAGATAGATACCGTTAAAGATGTTGGCAGCCAATATGTTTCGGACACCAGGGATATGCGGACCGATCATGGAGAGGAAGAACACCGGAATGGCAAAGGTCATGCTCCATATCAACCGCGAGCGCCATACAAGGACTTCCTTGGTCCGGGTGAGGGACGCAATTTGCGTAGCGTCGCCGTGGTCCGCGAGCATGGCGTCAAAGCCCATATCCTCGATGCGCTCGACCATCTCACGCGGCCCGATGAGAGCGCGGTCGAATTGAATGGTGCACGTCTCGGTCGCGAGCGAAACCGCGACGCTGTTGATGCCGGGGACCGAGGATAACCCTGCCTCCACGGTAGATGTACATGACCCGCAGGTCATGCCGTAGATGCGAAGAGTAACGGTGTCCGTGCGGATGACCGGAATGAGGGTCGCGTCGAATCCAATGTCGGATATTTCCTGAAACGCTGTGAGGGACGCCGCCGAAAAGCAAATAGACCCACATACGCTGATAATTTTGTCAGCACTCCAGACCTTGGGGTCATACTCGACGACACCGCGCTCTGCGAGCAAGGCCACTTTGATGGAATTTATGCCAGGTTGTTCCCGGAGCATGCCCTCAATAGCCTGACGACGATAGTCAATATTGACCCCCTGGACGCAGACTCGTACACACCTCGACGCAGGACCCGCAGGTCATACCCTCTATCCGCAAGTCACATTTCTCGGAAGCAGACGAGTCCTTGTCGTCCATGAGCGCAGACGACTCGGAATCGGCCGGAAGTTCGACAACACCTCTCGACCTGAATGTCGAGCTGAGCGGGGTGCTGGCCCAGAGCTCGCTGAGCAGTTTTGACATGGCGACAGTTAAAAGGAGGAGATAGAAGCTGGATTGGGGTGCCTAGTTGTGCCTCGTCCGTGAGGATTTCTGGACCTGGGTGATGAGTTAAGCCAATTACCGCAGGCTGATTAAGGACAATGTGAAGGTGGCAATGCAGATGACCTGATAGCGCCGGCGCAAACAGAAAGGCGGGGAAAACGACGAAGAGCAGGCAAGGGAGAGGGTGACAATGAAGGAGGGCAATAAACTCGCTACTGTTTGGTCCCAAACCAACCGATCACAAATACATAATTCTTTTCCATCTTTGATTCGCGCGTATAAATGCCTCAACAACAGCCAATTACAGCGAAAGTAGACTCCCTTAGTCCCTACACAACGAAATACCCATCGGCGGTAACAACAGAATCCACAGAATACGCCGGCTCCTCGCCCTCCATCCTGATGCTTGCGACCCCGACTCCAGCAAGGCTTCCCTGCAAGTAACCAAAACAGTCAGCAGTTGCAAAGCAGCGGTGCGATGTCACGTACCTGCCCGACGAAAGCAACCCGCACGGGGAAGAACGTCTCCGGATCATCACCTGCAACAGTAAACATCAAAGAACCTGTTCGAGTGGATTCTATACAGTTCCGTTAAGCGTTGCCTGACCGAAGAGGGGAAACAAAATCTCACCAGAGTCCGCCGACACCAGGGGCATAGTCCAAGCCAGGGAATGCGAGTTCGGCTCGAGAGACCATTCACCGGTGTGGGACGAAACCGTGGGGTATGAGCCCGCGCTGCGCGGCAATTTTAGCACGGATGTAGACGGAAATAAATCACCTACGGCAGCGGGATAAATATCTCGAGGTCATACAAGGTTACGCTCTCATTCTCGAGCTCGTACTCGATGCTGACTTCGCAAGTGCCGTCGTTTGAAGGGGTCGGCCAACAGTTGACTAGACCGCGATAAATGATTTGAATGGAACGAGTGAAACAAACGCACTCGAGAGCGGCACGGCGCCTTCGTCGTTTCCCTTATACCGCCACTTCAACACAGCCAAGTTCTGGTTCAGAGGGAAAGTCTTGCTGGGGTCGCGCAACTTGATCTCCTTGGCCTCTGTCCGACTTGCTCTCATGTCAAACTTGGCAACCTGCGGGTGCTGTTTGAACTGTACGCCGGCCGCGAGCAAGTTGGATTCGTCGGTGGGCAAAAGAGTAAGAGAGATGCGCGTCTGTGAGGCATCAGAGATGTGGAGATTCATGTCGCCCTTCAGCTCGATGTCCTTCTCGAGGCCACCATCCCTAAGGAGCGAGCAGGTAATTTGCTCGGTAATGGAGATGTGAATGCTAGACGCGAAATCAGAACTAGTCAAAAGGGCATGTCGAAATACCGACCTTTCTTGTTCCACCTCGGGTAAGCTGCCTCTACCCTTCGCTCCGGCCGCTTTAGCTGCGGGCGCAGGTGTGGTCGCAACAGAGGGGGTGGGGGGCTCTGACACAAGACCGGCCGAGGAGACGTAGTCTCCGCCAAGGGCGTCAATTAGTTCCGCCTGCTTCGTCTTCTTGGAGCTACCCAATTTCATGCCCGTGCCCTTAAACGCGGGAGCCCTAGCCGCCGGTGTGCTTGCACCGAGAGACGCAGGGGGCGTCGGAGGGTTGTATTGCGTCGGAACGGGTGAGTATCCTGTAATCCCACCGCCATAGGAAGACCCAGCATTGAAGCCGCCTTGGTTCGAGCCAGCCGTGCGACGCTGCTGCTCGCGCCGTTGCATTTCGAGCTGCTTGGCACGGCGCTTGAGCTCCTCCTTGGCCTCCGCTTCCTTGTTCTAATCGCATCGCGTCAATAGATATCCGCATGCAAAGAGGAATATACGTACCCGAGCGATAATTTCCTGTATTTTTTCCTCGTGACTCTCCATCTCTAGAGCATTGCGCACTTGAACGAGCCCAACAGCGCCTTCACGATAGCCAAGTCCAACGACCTCGTCAAACGCGCCCAAGAGCTCAAATGCACGGGTGACTACTTCACTCTCCGCGGCGCTTCGACACATGTCAGAAACAACACGCGCAAGAAGGTGCAGCGTGTCGATATCTTGTAAGATGTTGGAGGCCTTGTTGGTGATGAGAAGGATATAGAGGTCCTCTAGCGGCTGGTAGACGTAGCGGACGTCCGGCGTCTCTATAAGGGTATGTTGTGTGCTGGACGAGGTAGGAAGCAGCTTGGGGAACGACGCGAGCAGGGATTCAATGCGGGTGCGAGTCATGTCCAGAAACTGGCGGGATATGACCGCTGGGGACCAGCGTCAGGAAACTTGAAGCTGAATGCGTTTGAATATGTTTTCACCTTTTCCGGCTTTCGTGCATATCGATGCTGCGAGAACAACCTGCCGGAGAATCAGGGTTACTTCAGTGGTTGACAATGCGCCTCAACCAACCATTTTGAGGCTCGAATTCCGCAGAGCACTTTTGAGCTGTCGTGTCCTGGTGTGATGGCAAGCTTGTCGCTGTTTGCCGCTTCCGTCAGCGTCAAAACAACGCGTCCACGTTCGTCCACGACCTACATCGACTCGTACCGGAGCCACTTGGTCACCACCGGATGAGTTCGACGTGGAACTGATTCCCCGCGGAGAAAAATACATAGATGCTGCGTTTTCAACTCGTCGAACATCAGAGTCGACGATGGGATAACCGCGACAATATATATGTTATAACTTGGTTATAACTTAACGAGCGACAGAAAAATACATTGCGCAAAGCTACGAGATCCTCCCTTTGCATCCCCAATAACTGAGCAAGGTGCGAAAGCCCGCGGGTTCAGGGTGAATTCCGGCGTAATTTGAGGATGAGGGATGGTTCGAAAGTGGCTGATTGCCGCGACGCGTTTATTTGCGCTGCTTGCTGTTCAACTCAATCAAAATCGTATGTATTGGGGAGAAAGAAATCAATGGTATTGTAAGTCGTAATGGTCGTAAATAAGTCCAAGGTGTATTACTTATTCGTAAGGCATGTCGGAGACTGCTTCCGCGAGGGAAGCCCAAGTGTTAGCCACATTCTCTGCAAAATCTTGCTCCTCCCGAGTAAATGTCTGCACCGCTTGACTAACGAGGGCGTTTTCCCGGTTATGCAACACCACTCGCAATTCGTGCCACAGACTGAATCAAGGGTACGCATCAGAGATAAGAATAAATGCGTCGGGAAAGTATGCCCACCATGCACGGATGAACACCCGCCGGCTCAGTTGAGCGGCAATTGTCGCCTGGTCCTTCTCGATGGCAGCGACGTATCGGTCCGCCTCGTCTTGCCAGCCTTCTTTCTGAGCAGCCTTGACGCCCTCCAATTTCATGGAAGTCGTCTCGACCCGTTGCTTCAACCGTTCAACCTGATCGACGGAGAGCCGGTCGTTGCGAATTAACAAGTCTTTCAGCGCGACGTAGAGGTCTCGTTGACCCTGTTTGACATCAGGAACGCTTTTTCGGCGGGCGGGACCTAATTACAGACCTTAATGCTCTCCAGTGTAGTGTCGAACATCGTCCGCGTCTATTGTCGTCGTTATTTAACAAAAACACACCGCACCGCTTTGAGAAAAAACTCACCCGCAATTCGGAGAGTTCAGAATGGCGTTGCGAGTGGGCCGCCACCTGTTGCAGACCGAGTCGAACGCCGGTCGAAAGTTCACAGTCGTCTCCCCGCCAGCACTGCTCATTAACCTCAACCACCGCACGGAGGGTATTTGTCAACCTCGCCATATCCCCCTGAGTAGCATCAGAATCCAGTTGTAAGCCAAAAATCGAGTCCAGATTGGATGCAGCGAGGAGGGTGGCAAACGTAGGTGCGACGGATGAAGAGGAGTCCGAAGGTGCGGATGAAAGGGCAGGAGAAGAGAACAAAGGGAAATGAGCCTGGAGGTAACCCGGTCGGAAGGCAGGAGGTATCCGTACCGCTGCTGCTTCTCGCCGCTTTATGATTCGCTCCGCCAGAATGCATATTCTCTGCCACTGTTCAATAAGGGGGTTTATTCTGCGACGAAGAGTCCTGTCAAAAGAATCAACGAAGGCGTCCGGAAGAACCAGTTGAGTCGTACGCAAGTTTCTCCTCAAGATCGCTAGGGATGGTCATCTCTTCGTTTCGGTCAACCCTTTTGCTGACAGATTCCTCATCCAAAGAAACTGGAGTATTTTTCCTCCACAGCTCAAAGGATGGCTCAGTAAGAAACGCAGCTAAGAGTGCGTCCTCTTTAATGATTGGGTGGTTCCTGTTAACAGTTGAAGCGGCCATGAGGGTTAAATGTGCAGGTGGCGTACACCACGAAATTGAGAGCTCTTGCCAACCCGCGTCTTGAAGAGAAGAATAAGCAAAGGGGGCGTAGGAAAGGAGGAGACGTTGCACCTTCTCTGTTCAATGAAGACCTCATCGGCTAATCGGAAGCAGTCAATATTTGGAGGATACACAGAGGTGGGGACGTACCGCCTATACGTTTCGGCGGCAAGGCGGGGAAGAGTCGGAACGGGTACCGACGCGTCAGACACTCCCAAACAAAAACAAACTCGGAATATCTTCTGGGGACAGCAGCACCTCGCTAAAAGCTATGAGTTACAACGAGGAGAAAATTTGGGCAGCCGTTACTCACAGCAGAAGAAATCTCGTAGACCATATATCGATTCAAGATAAATCCTTGTTGTCCCAAAATAGTGACATTAATGCTCTCCTGCTTCTTCCACCAATTTGGGGGAAGTCCAGTGCCAGAGAGATTGGAGGTTGCACCCCCAACTGCAGAGCCAGGCGTAGCCGCATCGAACACATTAGTGCCGGGTGGTGGGATAGCAACTCGTGAATTTGTATTCCAGGGGTCGTCCGTCGCGTAGGCCGGAGCAGGCGCGCGAATTCCTGGTGCGCTATTCTGCCTGTAGTTGGTCGGGACAAACGTCGACGCTGAAGGGGGCAACCTGCTGAGGTCCAGCGCCGGTTCCGGAAGGGTGTTCTGCGATGAGAGGGCCGCGACCTGCTCAATGCTTACATCTACGCGCCCGTCAATATGTAGCACGGCAGACGAGTGTATATCGGACCTTTGCCCGCCTGTGCTAACGCTACTAGTGCCAGCGCAACAAAGAATTCGAGCTTGGAAACGCGGGGGCGGCTGCTGACCAGGTTGACAATCTGCTTTTGTATCAGGAGCCGCACTACACATATTAAGATTCGCTGCTCACCCTATCGATAGTCGCAGCGGGTAACGAGGACGTGCCCAAGATGCGGGAAAGCGAGTTGACAGAAGTTTCACCAGTATTGCTCGGGTCGACCAATTGGAACGACTCGTTGTAGATAGCAGGAACCGTGGCATCCGCTGCAAACGTGAAGGCAACTGCTAGTACCACCAAGGGCAGTACTTACCGATTACAGAACTGAAAACCGACGAGTTTGACACCGGTGCGGGAGTGGCAGATGGACTCGGCGCGGCGCTCCACGGGTCGAGGGTGTCGTACGCCGACGCCGCCAGGGGATTCTCGTCAACATAGCTGCCTCCAAATCCGCCATTTGTGTTCGCTCCGTACCGAGGCTGCGCGCGCGGAGCGTTGAACATGGCGCGAATGGCGAATACCAAAAGCGGACCGAGAGCCTCGTGTCGAAGGACACAAGTCAAAACAAAAGGATTGAATTTCTTCGACAAAAAGAGGGTTCACCCAAGTCTCTCACATTAATCCTCAACAGACGTATGGAGACGACAGTGTTTTTTTATGGTCAATTAAGCCCAGCAGACGCGTGCAGGAGTCGTGCAGGCCAGATGTCACGCCGTCGCGCACCGCGTCATTGCACCTCCCGCCGCGATCGGCCAAGCCCTCGTGCCTCGAGGGTGGCGCGGACGCTGCAAAGAGCGATTGAAAGCAGGAGTTGAATAATGTAATTTTTTTAAAGCGATCCACCCAAGTGTCTGTCCGAGCAGACCTATGTACAACGACGCTGTTTTATTACCGCCAATCCCAGCGTCCTTTACAGCACAACTTCGGCAGTGGTTTTGGCCATAAAATGGAGTCTGAGAAGAGTCAAGTCAATCGTGAGGTTGCGATGTGGGCTTAGTACACGCACGTCCAAGTTTGCAGCAACCTCCGCGCGCTCACCTGTTCTCCGGTCAAGCTACAGGAAGGGAGAGGAAGAGAGAATCAGTGGTTAGTCCTTGAAAATAATTATAAGGCACGTACCCAGGCGTGCCGTACGTCAACGGCGCAAAGAACAAAAGAACCGCGAACATGGCCACACAAAAGCCAATATAGATTATCGGCGCCTTGATACCAAGATCCGCGTACTGCTTCGGGCGGCCCCGCGTAGTGGGTCCCCATACCGATACGGGATAGTTTACGGTCTCGGACAGGATGAAGCTGAGGACGGCCCCGGCGATCATAGCTGATGCCAGATGCGAAGGAAGGTAGTGGTGAATGAAAAGTTGGCGGTTCATAAGGAAGAAGGGGGCGTAATGCACTGCCCAAACAAGCATGAAGAATCCCGCAGAGTTCCAAAGGCGGTTCCGAACGGCTGTTCATTGAAAAGATGAGAGTATGCTCGGTTAGAAGGATACAACCTACGATCAGGGATTGGGTCCAGGCCGCGACGGCGAGCTAGCAGGTCGGCGCCAAGAATACCAACATAGATAGACAGCGCAACGACGCAGGTCCACCAACCGACGACGTTCCCAATGAGATAGATTTGTTTTTGCCCCTCATTCTCCGTCCAGAAACTAATACCGCTGAGCAGGAAGGGCCAGTTGATGGGGCTACTGGCATATGGATGGGAGGCCGTCAATCCAGCGTTGTGTTGCATCATCAGCAGTTGCAGCTCTCCGAACTTCTTGAAGAAGTTCATGTGCTTGGGCTGTTTTGGCTCTATCGCGGTTCCGGTTCGGTTCTTGAAGTCCTCGCCCTCTACAATGGGCGTTAGGGTGTAATAAAAACACCGAGTTCTATCTAGAACGCACCAGCAGAGATAATGTCCTCGATGAACCAAGTCGCAGTCTTGTCGTTCGCGGCCTTGTTGCCGTTGATCTCCTGTTGCTTAAACGCCCATTCAGGAAGTTGTTTCGGGTGGGTCCACATCGAGACTTTGGTGGGAGCGTGCACAAGCCTGAAATGACCCGCTTTACTCTTGACCACCTCTCCGTCGTGTCCCTCGTTGATATTGATGTGGAAGAGGGTGTCGTTGTATCGGGTGTGATCATCCTTCGGCCAGGTCGTAAACTCCTGGTTGGTCGGCATGAGAGGACAAGCGACATCGTGGCTGAGCAGATGCGACTGGGTGTTTACGTGCAGCAGCTGGATGAGGTCGCCGTGGCGCAAGAATCGGCCGCGACCGGTCTCGGGCAGCGCCTTAGTGGGAATAACCTGCCAGTGGTTGTTTGTGTCGTTGTGTCCGTAGCCCGTAACCTGCTGGCCTGCATAAGGATAAGCATTGAAAAACAAAACCAAAGAGTAAAACAAACCTTGACTACTGATACGCCCATCCTCGTATTTCAGCGGATAACGTTCGATGTGTGAGTGCAAGAACACTTTCGTCTCTTTGTGACGCATAGTGACAACATCGAAGTATTTGATTTCTGCGCCAAATTATGAGGTTGTCGAACACAAGAAGTCCCGATGCATACCTTGACTATTCAGGAGCATCTCGTTGCCAGCGAGGGTCTCTTGGAATGCAGGACTCATGAAAGTGTCACCGGGGCCCGAGCGTGTGAGGACGGCAAAGTGGACGTAGAAGAAGGAAAGGTAGATGATGAAGGGGACCAGGATAAGGCCGACGGCGCGTGCAGTAAAGTGCCTCCAGAAGTGTTCCTACACATTCATTTGGGCTTGAGAAAGGATTGGAAATGGGGACGCAACTCACCATGGTGTTTCCCTCCTTCCGGTGGTCGAGAATATCCCACAAATCGATCAAGACCGCGATTCCAATGGTGACCACGGTGAGGATGCCGTTGACCTTTGAACCCCATGTGCAAGCCATAAAGACACCAGTCAGGATAAGCCATGTCCACCATTCGGTGGAGAACGCCCAGTAACGCAGCTTCTTGAAGCGGATGTATGAATACATGGTGAGGGACAAAAAGAAAATGAGCGTGGCGTCAAGTAGGATGAGTCGCGACTGAGCAATGTGTGCCGTATCTGAATGTCTGTTAGGCTCGCAAGATATGGTTTGGATGTTTTTATTTACCGAATAAGATTATCGAAGCTGAGAACGCCGAGATGATTGTCGAGTATCCGCTTTCCTTCATGATTCCATACACAACCGGCACCGTCAGACTGCCTAGGATCGCGGGGAGCGCGCGCATGCCCACATACGGGACGTGATTCGCGGTATAGCTGTCGCCGATGTTTTCGAACATGAACTTGCCGTCAAAACCGACGAACCAGCCCGCGAGAGCAAAGAGGAGCTTCGCGAACGGCGGGTGCACATCGAAGTAGTACTCGCGCGAGATATAGTACGCCGCAAACTTGCCAAAGTGGACCTCGTCGAATCTACGCGGGTGGTTAGGGAAGGAAACGCGGACGGACAGAGCAACACGCACACAACTTGGTCGGGATGGTTGATTTTGTAAAAGCGCAGCAGAAGCGCAAGGAAGGTGAGTGCAGTAACAACAAATATGCTGGCCCTCTTGGTCTCTAATAGTTTCTCAATGGGATGGCGGTTATTCTGAGTTACAGTCGTCAGCTCATTCGCCGTGTGCAGCCAGCAACGCATACAGGATTGCGGTGGTAGACGTCCGCAACATGGTCATCGCTGCGGAGGCGGTCGTATTCTACATTGGAGGTTGTGGGCGGGGCCTGTCGTTGCCGCAAGCGCGGGGCCTGCTGGGCTTTGCCTGCCATCGTGTCGTGTTCAAAGTTCGAGTGAGAAACAGAATTACATAATCAAAACGAGGCGCGAAAAACCAATGCTATTTTTAGACTACGAACATTGAGAGTCTCTCCTCGACGGGGATCCACTCCACGGCCAGCGTTCAGCGCAAAGGATTCTATTGAAAAATCGCCGAAATCTCCTTACAGCGTCAGCGCAGACGGATGACCGCCTAGTAATATCGTCAGGATGCGGCAGAGCCTTTTTAAGTCCTTTTAAGTCTGTCCTTTGTCGCCGCCACGACATCGAGGTTTGCGTCGAAAACCCGAGAGCCGGGTGTACAGTCTTGAAGACAACTCGAAGCCGCGGAGAGTTGAGAGTTGGTGGGCTGAGGATGCGAGTTCGTGGAGGTCCCTGCTTCCGTCGACACATGGATCGAGGTGGGTGGACTGCCATCGACAAACCGCGCACACTGTCGACGTCGACCACCGGGTCTGTCGACCCAGTTCACCGGCCTCTGCCCGCATCACCCCATACTGTGGCCGGGGCAGAGAACGCAGTGGTGGTCAAAGATTGGACTCGCAGGGTCAAAGACGAGGCAGCTGCGCAGAGGACTAGAGGAGACATAGACATTCAGGTACCCGGGCTGGTTGAGGAACTTTGGATTCACAGGCGGCCGTGGTTTACGGTAGGTCCAGTGAGAAGATCGGGGGAAAAGATTGCACCCTGGAAACGCCTTGAGTTTTTACTCAATTTTTCCATGAGTAGCCGGTCGAGGCTGCAGGACGCGAGACCCAACGATCGAGTGGAGGGTTGAAGTGATTCGCGCGGTTGTTGAACTCCATGCCAGGCTTTGAAGGTCCAAGATCACCAAGCACGATGGATAACTTACGTGTATCCGCAATGGGAAAAGGTCCAGGGTTCGGGAGCAGCAAAAACATTCATGTCTCGGAGGCAGGATGTGCCGGCGCAGTTAACGAAGCAGGATGTGCAGGAAGTTCCGAAGGAATTTAAGGGTGCGGGGGGCTTTTAGAATACCAACAAACCAGGGCAGTGGAGCAGCGGATGAAGAAACAGACGGAGTAAGATTTTGAGGGTGAACGTACGAGGGAAAGGAAAAGGAGGGGTCGTCGGAAATGAAGAATGGTCGAGTTGACCGCATGCACCCGGCTAAACGGAAGGAAGTCCCGTACGTGTTTCCTGGGTGCGAAGCATTGAAGCAATAGGTTCGCGCGATCACCGATATTGGAGCGGAGCCCAAATCGCCTGGTGCCTAAAAAATATCGAACCGAGTCAGACCATGAAACTTTCCCAGCGAGGGCGGTTGGCCGAAAAAAAGGAAGACGCAGAATTGAGCTTCGATTCCACAAGGGCGGGGTATGTGCAAGGTGCTGAAACAAGAAAGGCTCCGGCGCGAGGTTCTGGATCCAAGAAGTGGGGTTAGATCAACCCTAGATCCCCGAACACGCTAGAAAAATAGAGGGGATTCGGGGAGTGGGAAGGCCACACGGAACCGCAAGGGCGGCGCAGTATAGGCGCCCAAGAAGGGCTAACTGGGGAGGAAGTAAATATGGAGTCCTTAGCAAGAGATTAAGCGGGGTACCGATATGGGGAGCCCGAGGAGATGCGGAAAGTAAAAAGAGTGGTGAGAACCTTTCGTGAAGCGTTTCAGTTGATTTTTATCACGACCGTCCACCTCCGAAGGCTCAGACTCGCGCGCGGGGTTCTTTACGGAGTCTATGCGTTGTTTGGAGCGCGCGACATTTGGGTGGTCTGCGATGGACTTAGCAGAGATTTGGCGGAGATGTGCGCGGGTTGAACTGTGAATTGCCAGCCCCAGCGTTAAGGTTTGAACTGAGGTAGGAATAGTTAAAAGCGTTTCTGGGGTAGGCTGAAATTATCTGTCCAAAAAGAGTCTGTAATACGATTAACTTAGAAGATTGACCACTATGAGTGGCCTAAACGTTCCGGCACAAGATCCAAGGCCTAGAATAGTGGTTTGGAGGAAAGGCCAATCAGGGAATACAACGAATGCAGAAGAAGCTCTTCGGATAAAAATGTTGCTGAGTTACATACACGTCTGGTGGTATTGAAACTTATATTTACCGCCATTGTGAGAGATTAGGGGATTGAAGTATGGGGATCTCCGACATTCCACAGCACTTGGGCGCTCAAGTTGGAGGCGAGGCTACTATTATCGTCTGGGCTGAATTAGGGACTTCCCCATAGGATTGCGAAATGGACGTCGCAGATTTGCAAGGTGCAGCGAAAAATATCCCTTTGGTCCTGATCGACCCAAAGTCTCGTTTCTTGGAGGCCATGAGCCTCATAGAGTGACCTCGAGCCTCGGACATTTCCGGCACATGTAGTTGGAAACTTGTGTTGGGGCCCCGCAGAAGTCTGAGGTTATTCCGAGTCGTCGCCTTGGGATGCCGGGGATGGAATTAGGTGCATCATTTCTTTCTGAATACACCGACAATATTTGAGTTTTTGTTAAAAACATTCAAGTCGGAAAGAGCCTCAGGGCTTCAAACTTTTTCCAGAGAATGAGGAGAAAATTTGAGGGAAAGTGTGTCGGTAGCTACGCACAATGCGCAGGCTGAACCAAGTTTTCGGATCCCAGAATGTGTTAGAACTTTGCAGAGGTTGGAATATCCAGCCTGAGGGAGTCAGATTGAAGTTGAGTGGAGAGTTCTGAGTCATGGGAAATTGGGGAAAGTGTATCCGAGTCGGGCGTGTAAAGCGCAGGGTGAACCGGATTTTGGACTCCGCAGGGCGCATTGAGTTTTGAGAAAGTTGCAGTATACAGCGTGGGGACGGGGGGTTAGAGGTGTTGAAGGTAGGAACTTGAGCGACGTTCGCCGAGCCCTGCCGAATTAAACAGATGCAAAGTGCTCCCTTCCTTCCCTTTCGAGACTTTTCACCTCCCAGCCCTGCTTTTGGCATATTGCGTCATTCGCAAACCCCACTTTGGCATGCGCAACTCATGGTCGTTGAAACGCTACTTGGCAACGTTGGGCGGCTCTCGGACAGCTTTCACGGTCGAAAACTCCAGGAGCGTCACGGTGTCGCGGGGGGAGATCTAGAGCCCCGGGAAGGCCGAACAAGCGAGAAAGGGCCTGCAGTACTAGGTGAATATCGTGATTCGGATGATAGGGACTTCCTCTTTCCCTCGGCGAGGAATTTCGTACAACACCAAGCCCCACAAACACCCTCAGTATTCTTATGAAGCTGGCGCGGTGGCCGGTCCAATCTCACCAGTGGTTTTTATCAACAAGACCGGCACTTGGAGCAACATCTTGCCTCTAGGGATCCAAGACGCGAAGAGGCCTGACGGTGCCGACGAGCGGGGTTTGAAATTGTGTGGTCCGGCTCCACACGCTTGGGTCTATTTGTGCACGATGTCATTGTCAATGGAACGCGTTGCATCATGTGATCGCGCTCCAACCTTCACTTTGTAACAAGTCTTGTTTCCAGCCTTGCTCACGGTCTTTTGACGTCGCAAAGTGACTTCTTCCAAACTTTGACCGCAGTCCAGTTCTGCACCGTTTGAAGCAGACACATTTCGATCCAATCCAAGAGACAAAACGTGGCAATGCAGTCACCGTTAAAGTTCAGACTTCAACGCACTGGACCAGGATGGCCCACGAACTCCGTCTTCACTCAACTACATTTCGTTTGCTTCTCGAAAATCCGCTCCGGTGCCTCCTTTCTGGCTTCGACGCCATTTTGACCGGTGAACCACAGTCAATCCTCTCGACCATCTGGTACTTTGGCGAATTAATATCGTCAACACGAATCCCCAGCTCTGCACTTTTCTCTGCCGCGGCATTTCGGCGAGGCAATCCTCAGGTACGCGAGGTATTTCCCAACTTGGTCCTCATGAAACCCATTTTCGCTTGAGCGGCGCAAAATTCCTCGGAATGACCCAATGATATGCGCGCGTGGATTTTCGACGCTTCGATGAACCACGACCATTTCACTCAAGCTTGATCTTTTCAACAAGGAAATATTGATTCAAGCCAGCCTGAATAACGCTAGGAACCAGGTCAAACAGATCGTCAACTCGTATCCTTTCAACTCCTTGGTTCCTGGTCTCTGACCTCGATTGAATCTTTAGTTGGCCATGGGGGAACCGAAATTTCGCGCGGCGAGGCTCGACTGGTATGAAGGTTCAGCATTTGTCTACGGCTTGTTTCGTGTATCCGAATCGACTGAACTCGACTTGTTGCAAATCCCCTATCACAATCACTACGGCGACCATCTCACCGACGAACCAGCTTTCAAAAAATCGCAATTTGCCATATTGCGGATCTTCCGCTCCTGATCGACACGAAGGGAAATCATCGCAGGGCCAATATCGGCAACTTACTGCTAGTACAACTCAGCATGTTCCGAAAGGGACCGCGCTGATCAATTTTATCCTGAGTCTTATCCCGTCAATATGATTGCCAACATCACACAGTAACTTACACGCGCCCGATGGGACTGGCTCCTGAAATATCACGCTGGTCCTTTGAGTTCAACGTTCAACGTTTAACGTTTAACCCTCGTCTTAACCTTCATTCTTACTTCACGCGTCGGCTAATAAATCAAGGTGCCGCGTGCAGCATTTTCAACCCCGCCCCCCCCAAAAAAAAAAAAAAATCTCTCTCCTTCATCATTTTGACGGCCATCCCGGCGAGAGGCAGTATCGCTAACCTTGCTTGCTGCTTCTGCAAATCCGCTTCCAATCAAATGTTCTATTGCCCCCCGCTTATTAGCCGCGTTCTTCGTTCGAAGCGAAGCGGCCCGACGTGCGGATCAGGGGCTATACTCAGCGCTAGCGGAAAGGAATACTCGTTCAGCTCCGAGCTCGAACCACAAAAAGAATCAACCGAGCGATCTACATGCAGGGTCTATGTTGACGCAATCGCTCTGAGCTCCAACTTCCTACGAACCACTCGCCCCGGCTTCTCTGCTTCCTCGGCAATCAAATCTCCAACTCAATCATGCGGGAGCCGACTCGGCTGGGTTCAACCCCCATTAGTTCGATTTTCTAGCTTGTCTCGCGTGTTCGGGAAAGGAGGCTCGGAGTCAACTGCGTCTTCCGAAGAAAGCCCGTCGCCTCGCTCAGCTCTCCTGGATCGCGCGCTTCCCCCACTTTCTTTCGTTTTTCAACCAACCAATCTGGATCATCTTCGCGGCGGGCCTGCTTCCTCGGCAATCAAATATCCAACTCAATCACGCGGGAGCCGACTCGGCTGGGGTCAACTCCATTCGGGTTGCAAGTTCGATTTTGCGGCTTGCGTTTGTGTGTCTGGACACGAGGCTGAGCTCGGAGTCGACTGCGCCTTTCAAAGAAGGTCAGCGCAGCTTGAATCCCGCTCCATATGCTTTATTCCCTCAAAAAAAAAAAAAAAAAAAAAAAACAATCAACCAACCATCTTCGCGGCGGCCGGCCATGGTCAAGTAGCTACGCGGGCAATATTGGCCATGGCCAACCAACCTTCTCCCACAATATCGGAAGGAAGGATAGAAGAATCCGATATCGCCAATATGCATATGATTATCGCCTCAGCTGGCTTCTTCCAATATTTCAACCATCCTTGCTCAAATTTTGATTGCCAGCTTCTGGCGATGCGTCCGTTTCGGTGCAGCACCTACAAAGAGCACAAGGCCAGCCTCAGGGGTTCCTTGATAAGTATGCCCCGGCGGCTAGCCCAGGGCGGCGCGCGCTAGCGCAGGGTCATTTCGACTGCCTGCCAGCCCTGAAGTTGCTTGCCCTGAATGACACACAAAAGAAAAAGGGGGGGTTAACGTTGACTGACTGACTGACTGACGCAACCTGCCTCGCTGCTCGCTTGGAAGTTGGAACAAGCCATAGCAAGTAATTTATTTATCGGCAGGAGAAACCTAGGCCTCAGTTCCGTTTCCCACCGCGTGCCAAATACGCTTCCGAACCACGTACGTATTACCCGTGGGATTTTTCTCCGGGTATTATATTAGAATAAGAATAAAAAGTCTTTAAAAAAGAAAGAGAGAGAGAGTCTGAGACGGGTGTCAAGAGGCGTGGGGATGTACAGCTTTCATGACGGGCTAGACGGGTAACTTTCAACACGGACGGCGATTTGGACAGGTGCATGCATATGCTGTTGCTCGTTGCTTGACTCCCTTTGACTCGTAGATAGGCCGTCGTTCAACGCCGTCTGGACATCGCCGTCAGCGCTCTCCGCCTCCCCTCCTAGCCCTCCGTCCTCGTCGGTCCTCCGCCCTAGCCCTCTTTCCGTTCCCGACTGGTGAAGTTGAAGGAACGTCGACGTCGGCGTCCTCGGACCAACCCAGTTGAATTATTCTAGTTTTGGTTTTTTCCCGCCGCGAGCAATTGACTTGTGAATCTGATGTCCTCCACCTATCAGGCGCCACCCACCCGCTATATGTAGAACAAGTACAATGTTGGTTGAATGTTGATTCCCAGAGACGTGCCAATGACTACCGCGTTGTGGTTATTGTCACTGAATGATACTTACTTACTTACCTTTACAAACCGTGCTGAGGTTTGGGGTGAGATATGTTACATACATATGTGCGAGGGTCGGAAAACGGCAGACGTACTGCTGCGGAGGTATAAAAACAAAACAGGTCCCGGCATGGTACGGCATTGAACATTACGCCTATAAGGCTATTTGCGTACATACATACATATTCGTGATGTCGGTAGTCGCGCAGGTGCAAGGGGATAATACAGAGTGCGGAACCGCGAAAGAAGAAACAAGAAAGAAGGAAGGTGAAAGAAAGAAAGAGCAGATTGAAGTTGTACTCGCGATTTTGAGTTTTTGAGCGCGGGGGTAGGTCGGTGATTTGCTGAAAGGGGGTTTATTATGGAAGGCGGGAGGAGAGCAGAGCTAGCTTGAATAGGGTTTGTTGGGCGGGTCGTTGAGTTAAGGCAGGTTGTTTGTGGTTTCCGAGTGGGACGAATGCTTGGTTGGGAGAGGAAGTTGAACATGACCGATGTGCCCGATGGTGAAATGAGAGGAAGAGAGGGAAGCCTGAGAAAGAAGACGAGAATCTACACCCGGAGGTATAAATTGCGATTGCGGAGGTATTCGAGTCCAGGTTGCGAGTGAGGCCATTGAGTTGTGGGAGTCGAGATCGCGGTAGCCACAGCGAGTTCCGCTGTTGGTTGACGAGCAGAGTGTATTATATATCTACTAGATTGCGGAACGGAACGGTGGCGGCTGGTGGCGGGACGGGGATGTTGAAGATGTTGATGGAATTGATGGGGGAATAAGAAGGAAGGAAGCCAGGAAGCTGAAGTGAGATGATTGGGAGATGGAGATGGAAAAGGACATCAGGATCAGCATATGCGCGGGTACAGGTGAGCATGATAAGATGGACGTCGAGGAGAGAGCAGGAGAGGTGAGCGCGCGACTGTCCCACGGTTGTCAATTGTGTAGCGCGGTTAGAATTGGAAATGGGGTAAATGGGATATTCAGGGACAACCGTGGAGGGAGTAGGGTGCTATAAAACATAGGTGGACACACAAAGTTGAAGGGGAATTGGAGGGAGAGTGGATGTGTGTTGCCAAGGAAGCACAAGTGGATAAATTGACATCTGCGCATTGGAAGCAGCTCTAATAGGCAGTGAAATCCTTTCCTCTCCCTCTGACTGTTGTATCAGTTGTTCTATCCTGGTACTCGATGAGCTGGAACAAGCCCCGGGCCCCTCAGTCTGCCAGATCCGATCACGCTACAGGTCCCCTTTCTCCTGCCTACACCCAACCCCGTAGAGCACCACTCCCGCCGGTTCATCCGACCCAGGGCTTTTCCCTTTCCGCCGTCTTCAATCGCACCCGCGCCCCCTCCTTGCGCTCCGTGTACTCCACTTCGACTGCCACTACAAACGCCAGCGAACATTCCACCGCTCACCCTTACTCTGTCATGCACGTCGCCCCTCTCCCCGTCGTTTCAAACCAGGAGAACCCAGACGAAGAGGAAGAGTGCCCCGTCTGTCTCGAGCCCCTCTCTTTTAGCTTTCGTTTGCCTGGCGAGAAGCCCCACATCGTCCCAGAGTGCGGCCATGCTCTTCATGAAGTATGTAGGGTCAAATTAAATTCCCATCTGCTGTGTGGCTAACGAACCCAGGCTTGCTTCACTGCCGTCTATGGACCCCCGCCGTCCCAGGCACGCTCTACTGTCCCCCGCAAGTCCAATCTCGGTGTCTGCGGTGTGTGTCGTCGACCGATGAAAGTCGGCGATGGCGACGGGAGCAAATCAAACAGTGCGTTCTCTACTTTTGCTTGGCGGTGCCTTACAGCCCCCAGAACTCGCCTCGCTCACTGGAACGGGCCCTGGTCGCGGCGACGGTCTTTATCCCGGTCGCGACACCCCCACCGCCTCCCGCAAGGGCCGCGCCCCCTCCCACGCCCGCTACGATCCCAACGACGACGACCCCATCGAGCACGCTCCCAGTGTGAAATCCCACCACGGCGAGCACGCCAACACAAACTACATCGTCGCACCCTCCATCCAAGTCCGCCCCGAGTTCTCCTCCCTCACCCGCACAACCGACAACAACCAGCCCCTCACCTGCATCGTCGTCATTGAGCTGCCTGGCAAGCGCATTGCCACCGGCCCCGTCCCCGGCCCTGTCATGTCCGACGTGCGCTCGCGCTCTGGTCGCTCCAGTCCCCGCCCCGACTCGACGCGGCGGCACGGCAACGGCAGCGACCGTGACCACCGGGCGGGCAGTGACCGCGACCACCGCGCAGGCAGCGACCGCGAGTCCCACCGCGATCACCACCGCGGCGGCGACCGCTCCCCGCCGCAATACGCCTCCTCCGCGCACGACCCCGAGGAGGACTCGCCCTTTGTCGCCATCACCGAGGACCTGCGCAACCGCATCATCGACTGGAAGGGCCACCCCATGTCCGACCTCGGCGCGCTGCAGATGTACGACCTGCTCGGCGTGCGCCGCGACGCCATCGTGCGCGAGTTCTACGTCTACCTTTTCAAGGAGGCGCTCATCTGCGTCGCGGAGGAGCGCAAGCGTTCGCTGGGACGCCTGCTGTCCAGTGCGTCGGGCGTGAGCGAGACGCCGTCGAGCTCGACCGCGGGCGCGCCGCGCGGGGTGCTGAGGCTTCGCGGGCGCATCTACGTGCGGCACATCAAGCACGTCACGGCGTCGTCGTCTGCCGGGGAGATGAGTCTGACCATCGACATGGAGGACGAGCTGGCGAGCTTTATACTCATCTTCAAGGAGCGGGGGTCGCTCGAGGCGTGGAAGAACAAGATCCAGGCGCTCGTGAACCACTTCCAGGCGCTGAACCCGCAGTCTCAGGCGGAGCCCGAGCGGCCGCTTGATATGGAGGAGTTTGGGGGGAGCGCAAAGGCGATGCGCATGCTTTCTGGGGGCAGTGGGACGACGAGCAGCACGGGGGACAGCAGTTTGCTGAATAGCTCGTCGGCGCGGAGCACCATGAGCAGCTCGACGAGCCATGGGAGCTTACCCCCGCCGCGGAGCGGGAACAACAACTACGCGAACAAGCTGAGTCCGCTCGGGGAGGACGACGAGATGAGTACGTATGATAGCAGCCCGACGGGGTTGGTTACGCCCTATACGTCGGCGGGACCGAGTAACAGCCTCTCGCCCCTCCCGCATCCGCCACTCGATCTCATACTTGTTGTCTCGCTCCCGCCACCGGGCGCCGCCCCCTCGACTGCCGCCCTCAAGGTCCGGGTGATTAAGGCGACGCTCGATTTCACTCTTGCGTCCTTGGCGCCCAAGGACCGGCTGAGTCTCGTTACCTTTGAGGTGGGGCAGGGCGGCCGGGTACGGCGGACGCCGTTTTTGTACGTCGGCAAGGCGCAGAGCCGAGCGCGGCTGGAGAAGTTTATCGACGAGATTGGGGTGCGGGTCGAGGAGGGGATGGACGAGTTTTTGGTGCGGGGGAGCAAGGAGGAGAAGACGGACGTGGTTACTGCCGTTAATCATGGTATTTCCTTCTCTCCAGTTTTTACGAAGACGATTTACTGATGATGGGACGCAGGGCTGGACGTGGTGCTGCAGCGCAAAGCCAAGAACCCCGTCTCGGGCATGATGCTCGTGTCGGATGCCTCGGACTCGACGCGGCGTCGCGCAGATGGACCTCGTCCTCGCGCGCGCTGAGGCTGCCTAACGTACCTATCCACTCCTTTGGCTATGGCCGCTCACATGACCCCGCGTCGCTCTGGCTCATGTCCAACCACACCTCCGGCACTTACACCTTCGTCAAGGACTGGTACGACCTGCGGGACTGCGTCGCGGGGTGCGTCGGAGGGATGATGTCCATCGGGCTTTGCAGCATGAAGCTGCACATGAAGGTCGTCGATGGGCTTGCGGTTCCGGATCCGCAAGGTCAGCGGGGGGCCGAGCTCGATCCTCGGCGAGCGACGGGCAGAATGTGGATGTGGAGGTAGGGGGAGCTGCGGTATGGGGAGCGGAAGGAGATGTTGATTGAGCTGGAGCTGGATAATTCGGATATGCAGGCCAAGATGGCGGCTGCTCGACAACAGCAACAGCACCATGGTGGGCACGGGCAGCGGGGCGCGAATGGGCGGACGTTGAACGCGACGGACCAGTTCGTGGCGTCGATGGGGCTCGACGCGCTGGCGATTGACGACGCGCCGGACTTTGCGGATGGGATGATGGATCGGATGATTGACGAGGTGCCGGTGGTGGAGGTGGACTGGGTCGTTCTTTGATCCCGCGGCGGGCAAGCATGTTTCAAGGCTCGCGCACCCCGTTCTCCTCACCGTCACGCTCCTCCCCGCGCAGACGGGCGTCCCGCGGCCGCCTGCCGCCGTTTCCGACCCGGTTATTGTGCGCCGGAGGATGGAGCTGCTTGCGAGCGACATGATTACGCGGGCGTTGGTGCTCGTGAGTCGGCGTAATTTCCCAGCAGGCGCAGAAGATACTGGGGGAGACGAAGCGGATACTGCATACGGTGCTGCAGACCATCAGCCGGTCGCTCCCACCAGCCCAACCCCAACAACAACTATGGCGGGAATGGTGGGGGGACGTCGAGGAACCGGAGGGAACTGCTGACGCTTTCGGCGGTGCGCGCGATGCAGGCCATGTCGCAGGATTTGGCGGTGTTGAGCGAGGCGTTGGACGAGAATGTGGAGTTGTTTGCGCATGATCAGAGGAATTTCGGGGCGCAGCAGGTGCGTTTTTTCTTGCTTTCCTTCGTTTACGCCGGTAAACTTTTTACTTATATGACCGCAGGCCATGATACTGCGGGACCAGAAGAGCTGGACGGGGCGGAGCGCGACGGAGCGGCTGTTTTGGACGACGGACAACTCGATCGAGTTGGTGTCGCGGAGTACGGATTGGGTTGCGCGGGATTGAAGGGGTGCGTGCGTCTTTTCGTCCCAGCCCCGTCTGCCGAGCTCCCGTTCGTGCAGCGCTGCGTGCGAGGGCCCGAGGGAGCGCGTCGCGTGCTGTGGACGTCGAACGGACTGAAAAAGAACAACCAGCTTCATCTCGGTCTTTGGATATGAGTATGTGTTGTGTATACTAGTACTTGCTACTTCCTGGCCTTCATTCATCCACTACTGTGTACGGGTACCACTCACCATGTTGTCTCTCGTTTTTTTTCTTTCGTTTTTTTCTTTTACTTATCTCTCTCTCTGATCTATTTTTTCTTACCAGACTGAAATCATACGTACGCTCCTTAGGATTTGGCTGTATATACTTGAGCAAAACTGATAGATTTGAAGGGACTGCGCGAAGGAGCTCCGGCTCAGTTTTTTTAGTACTTCGGGTTCGGGTTTATTGAGCAAGAATCGAACTGGTACCATCCACGCGCCATTCCAGCCGTTGATAACGTTCGTTCACCCAATTGCTGTTTCTACCACCGCGGTATTCGCGCGAATCGCGCTCTTGCCCCTCTTTCTGGTTTAGCCTATTTTGCTGCTCGCTTCCCAGTGCCGCAATCGCCGTTTTCGCGCTTTTTTCGCGACGTGTCCTGCCAGGGTCGTCCACGTCGTTCGGTTCCAGTCGCTCGTATCATTCATCCAGAGTTGCCAGCGCATGGATGGATGGAAGTAGCCAAGAAAAGGCGTGCTATCGCGGATTTGTTGTCTTCAAGCTCCGAGTGATCTCCCGTTTATACCGCAACCACCACGTCAACGCCCCTACCTTTCCTCCCATGTCCCCTCAGATTCTCGATAACGCGCTCGGTGCGGTGGGGAACACGCCGCTCATTCGCCTCGACAAGGTCGCGGCGCAGTTTGGCCTCAAATGCAACCTATGTGCGCCGACATATGGGATCACTTTTCCCTTTCGGAACTAATTTCATGCATTTTTTTTTTCTAGTGGCGAAGGTCGAGTTTCTCTCCGTCGGAGGGTCTATCAAGGACCGGATTGCGAAGGCGATGATTGAGGCGGCGGAGACGGAGGGCAAGCTCATTCCAGGACAGAGTGTCGTCATTGAGCCGACGTCCGGAAATACCGGTGCGTGCGCTTAGATTTGTGAGTTACCGAGACCGACGGTGCGCAATAGGTATTGGAATGGCCATGGCGTGCGCGATAAAGGTGATATCTGGCGCGCAAATTATGTGGACGCGTGCTGAATACTTTAGACAAGGGTTATCGGTGCATTATAACCCTGCCCAACAAGATGTCCTTGGTCGGTGCAGTCTCATTTTTGTATGTATTTTTTTGCTGACCCATCGTGCAGGAGAAAGAAGCGGCACTGCGTGCGCTCGGCGCAGAAGTCGTGCGCACCCCTACCGAGGCGGCATGGGACTCGCCCGAAAGCCATATAGGTAGTGTCCAGCTTTCCGCTCTGGGAGTCTCGTGGCTGAATTCCTTAACGATCGCAGGAGTGGCCAAGAAACTTCAGCGAAAAATACCTGGCGGGATTATTCTTGACCAGTATCGCAATGTACGCACCTAGGCTCAGCGCCAGTCCAGGAGACTGAGCTTTCAAACAACAGGTTAATAATCCGTTAATACACGAACTGTCGACGGGACCAGAGATTATCGAGGCGGTTGTGTCGACCCCGTCAACGCCCGAGCGGCCATCGTCCGGCAAGGTCGACGTTGTCGTTTGCGGCGCCGGGACTGGCGGGACGGTTACCGGAGTATCTCGCGCAATGAAAAAGACGCATAACAAGGAGTGCATCATGGTCGGCGTCGATCCCGTAGGTGTCGTCTCTAGAACAAATGGAATTCCGGACTGACACTCGTTCTTTAGAAAGGAAGTATTCTCGCGCTCCCAGAAAGTCTCAACACGGCAGACGATGGAGCTCAATACATCGTCGAAGGGATCGGTTACGACTTTATTCCTGACGTTCTTTCTCGGGATCCCGTCGACGTCGATTCTTGGATCAAGACCGGCGACGAGGAATCGTTCGATGCCGTCCGTGTCCTCATGAGAACCGAGGGTCTTCTCGTCGGTGGAAGCAGCGGCAGCGCTCTGAGCGGAGCGGAGAAGTGGTTCAAGACAGAGGCTGGTCAGAAGGTAGGCCAGACGGAGGGGATGAATGTTGTGCTTATATTAGCTGACGGGTAAGTGGCTTCTGTATCCTTCCAGGCTTGTGCTAATCGTGCTCAGGATTCGCAACTACATGAGCAAACCGTGGTTTTTGAGCATGGCAATGGACGCGAAGCCCTCTGAGCTCGCCGGACAGATTGCGGGTGTCTTGAAGGACGAGCAGTGATTGATGGTGGATACATTGGACATTATATAGACACACGGAATGGTAGAAATGTATCAACGACTCTCAACAGTCGTGCAGGCTTGAAATTGGAGGTTGCTGGAAATATTCAGGGGTTACTTTGCCGCCCTGTTCCGATCAAAAGAGAACAAGGCACAACAACGCGCCTTGTGCTTGATGCTCAGAGTCCAACGCGCCTCTCGGGCCCCACTACTCCTGCCGCAGGTATGTTATCAACCCGCAACGTTTGACTGTGCTGACTCTCTTTCAGGAAGACTATTGCACGCGCATCCTCGCGCTTGGACTACCGATATGTCGTCCAAAAGCACTGTCAAAGGTATCCTAAGGCAACTCCAGAGCGACAAAATCACAGAAAGGCAGCAGGGCCTCCAAGGCCTTCGCCAGGTCTTCAGCCTGAATCATGTTGTCGCCAGATTCCACATTTCTGAGACCGGCAACGCCAATCCCCAGGCGTGGTTGGTCATATTCCAGGCTCTTTTCTCGACCGTCAGGACCGAGAAGGAGGCGTACTCCAGGCAACTCGCTAGGTCTTCCGCCACCACAACCATCGCCACTGTCAGAAGACGGCTGACCGATGCAGCCAACACCGTTCGCTGGTTAACCGAGCGCACTGCGCAGTATATGGATAAGAAGGCCATGCAATGCGTCTTCGACCATCTGAGTCAAAGCCTGAGACACAATTCCACCCTCCTGGAACCTGTCGCCCTCGATTATATCAAGGCCCTCAGGTCGCTGTTGGAATGGGGCCCTCATCTGGACCGCCTGGACGAGGACAGATGGTTAAAGCTCGTTGAATTCGGTTTCAATCTCGTTCTAGGAGATAACCTCCGGACCTCATTCAGCGACGACCCTCCGGAATCAGTCACCAGCCCACGTCCTCCACCGGAGGCTGACGACTCCGAGTTCTTCCTCGAGAATGAGGACAGTGATACCTCTTCCGTCGCTTCTCCCTCCAAAAAGCGGCGGCGAAGGGCTGCCACTGTTCCGCCAGGTCCATCTTCTCGTCGGCGACCCCAGCGCGACAAGGTGCCCAGCAAAGAACAGAACGAGATCGTCCCCATACTGAATATCCTCCTCCGCTCATCGAATGCTCCTCTCCTCATCGAGGACGCTAAATTCCTTCCTTCGTCCATCCTCAGCCGTCTGCAACGATTTCTTGAAATCTATCCCCCCGAGGCGTCACTGTATCACGATTACCTCTGCACCGTTTTATCAACGCTTTCCCACCTCTCCCTCAATCGCAAAGACAGTGTTGTCCGCTTTGCGCAAGCGAGCTGGGATTCTTTGGTTGGGTTGTGGGGAACAAAGAACAAAGGCATGAAGGAATGCCTCGTCGCCGTTCTTCACATGCTGTTTCCGTTCCTCACGGCCAGTCACGACAAGTCTCCGGCGGCGGCGTATGACTGGTCGAGCGGAATTAGCCAGCTATGGCGATTGTTGGATGGCGAGGCGGAAAGTCGCTGGGGCGTAGATGGGCTCTCGCTCGAATGTCTGCGATTAGAACTGGCTGATCCCGAGGAGACAGCTGGTGGTACTTTCCTTGCTCCGACATTCCGTGCCGGATCCAACTTCGACGGCCTGCAAGCGGTGGCATGGGCAATTCTAGAACTACAAGCAGATTGCGCCGAGAAGGTGCATTCAGTTCCACGGAGGATTATATCCCGTTCTGACTATTATTTTCCCCAGCTCTTCGAACATTCAGAGAACACTCATTCTCTTCCTACTCAGCCTCGGAACAAACGTAATCGAGTAGAAAATCCCATCTCCTCCCTCCTTGACTCCATGCAGCAGCAAAGCCAATCTCATGTTCGTGCATATCATCTGCAGACCCTGTTATTCTTCGTTGAGAGGCATTGGTCTGTGTTGCACGACACACTCCAGCAAACCGTCTTTTCGACGCTGGTCCAGTTTATTTCATTCGACGACCCACTCGTCCAGTCATGGACGTTTCTTTGCTTCGCCGCTATAGCCCATTCGGACATGCGTCCTTCGGCCGCGTCTGCCGCACCTACGACCCGGGACTGGGATACCATTTGGACGCATGCGATCCGTCGCACCAATGTACCCAGTGTCTCTCGTGCTGCCTGTCACACAGCGTATGTTCTGCTTGTCCACTCTCATTCCCACTTTCAATCCTCCTCTCGACTCGCCCTCACGCCGCAACGCCTTCTCGTGGAGATCGAGTCCCTGGCGAAGGACCTCGATGTTCAGGGACCACCTCTCCCATCCGATTCTGTTTGCGCCTTCATCTCGCAGGCGCTAAGAATTGCGAGTCAGGACGCACGACTTTACCGAATGCAGTTCGAGGAGAAAGCTCTCAGCTGGCTCGTCGACTGCTGGGCCGTTCGAGATGCTGGGAACCTTCCGTTGCACTTGGTCAGAGATATGATGTTGCTTTTGGAGTCGATATGCGGACTGTCGAAGAGGAGCGATTTGTTCTGCAGAGTTCTTCTCCCAGAATGCCTCATCGTCGAAACTTTGGTTGCACAAAGGAACACCAAGGTTATCCGCGATTATCTGCTCACTGCAACATTGCCCGAGTTCCGCAAGGTGGACCACCGACCTGTTTCCAGCTCCCTCGACCCTCCGACCGCCGCTGATGACAGACGTATTGGCGATGATCCTGTCGAGGAGAGTCCTCGCGAGAAGAAGATTTCAACATTCTTGTTGAAGTCGTTAGAATCCCTGGCGTCGGACTTGGAGCTCATCGCCAAATCGTCGACTCTTCTGAGTGCAGAGAAAGCACGGAAATCTTTGGACTGGGCCATCGTCGCTCTTTCTTTCGAATCTCTTCTCGGCCTCAACGGAACTCGTCCCAATCGACGTGTCATTCAGGCGGCCTGCAAAGTAATGTTATTGGTAACTCCGTTGCTTCAGGATCCCAGATGGACGGACGCCGAAAAAGCGCTTGTTATCCTCGCCCTCGAGCCTCTTACATCCACCGGAGACTCGCAGGATGATGATATCTTCTCCACTGGCTTGCTGCCTCCAGAGGCTGGGTCGGGAATCAAAGCGGAGACGCTCCAATCGCTCCTATCTCATCGAGGACGACAGGGGGATATAATGACTCGAAGACTTGATTTGCAACGATTAATTTGCAAAAGCACTGATGTCAGTTTCTCACTTTTGTCTATCTTTCGACGTCCTGACCGTCAAAACCAGGTTCAGGATGGTTTCGACATCCTTATGGCAACTTTGCGAAATGTGCTTCGGATATTGGTTGATGGACACAATAATGACGCTGATGACCACGTTGATATGGATTTCCAGACGACCGCTGGGGAGCGTACTACAGATAATGGTCAGCAAGCAGCTGCATCCACCAGCGTGCGTTGCATCGCCGAGGTCGCCATAGCATTTTTGACCGTCACACCCATCCTTCGGTCGGTTTCCGGCGAATTGACCAACGACAAGGAACTGACCAAGCTTGCACTGGAGTGTGCCGAAACACCAGTTGACACGTCGCTCCTCATTTTTCGGATATTTCTCCGCCACGTCCAACAGAAGACCCTCGCCCTCAGTAAAGCTAATTTTGATGCCTTTTTGGATGAACTGGCCAGCAAGCGGATACTCCTATCATATCTCCACGCCAAGAATGACAACACTCAGAGGCTTGTTGTGCAATTTTTGGATTCTACGTTGCACATCTGGTGTGGCTCAAATGGCGAGCGCGGCTCAAATGTACGATACCTCTGCAGCTGGCTTTCGAAGGCCCTTGCTGCAGGTCAAGAGTCAAGGTCAAGAATTCGATCGTGGCAGACGCGAGACGCCCTCGCCAGATTTTATGACAGATATCTCTTGCACGATCCCAGCGAAGCCTCCTGGTATAAGGAGGAAGACGATAACGGATACGCAGACGGGTTACCGACTCTTGTCCTTCCACTGATGAATAGAGATGATGATATTCGAGTTCGCTTTCGCGCCGGCGTGTTGAATGCTCATCTGTTTGCCGTTGGTCGGAGTATTGGCCGCGACGCGACCACCGTCTATGACCCCATTTTTCAAACTTTCCCTCAAGATCTCGACAAGTGCGTTACTTTTCTTTCCTCCAGTGAATATTTCTGAATTTTTCCGCCTAGTTACGAGAACATGCTTACGCGTATCCTCTGTCTTGGGAATATGATGATCGTTTGCTCGGCTACTCGACGCGGAGCCTATTGGCATTTGTTGGAAGGGTCGCTATACACCACCAGGTATTCGCTTCATACAGAAGCTGTCCTCGTCGGTGTTTCCCAGCGTCTTGGGCTTCCTAAATTTGCCGCTTTATTTGAGGCATACGCGTCGCAGCTCGCGTACACCATCAGGCTCCAAAATACGGACTTTCTCCGACTCCCGCCTCGCCTACTCGGCTACATCGATCGCAGAGGTTGCGCTGAAGCCAATTTTATAGCGTTCACGCCAACGAATCTTGTTGCAGATGCGCCGCAGCAAACAGCGCATGTCGGACGAAAACTTTTCGAAGGCCACTGCAAGGTGATACAGAAGCCAGTCTCCGAGGGTATTCGGGATTGTTTTGCGGACATCGTCGGGTTCCAAATTCTACAGGCTCTTCTCAGCCTCGATGCAGGACAAATGGTGCCTACAGACGAGTTGGAAGCCTTTCTCCTCGAAAAAACCATGATGGAGGAAGATCCAACAGCCTTCCGTGATGCTCTCCGCGACAATATAGACGGAGTGGTGACCTGGATCGTACGCACACTCGGAGATCAGGACTTTCGTTCCCAGGGTCCCATTATCAATGCCCTGGAAGTCGCTGATAACAGTGGCAAGATGGCGAATGTATTCCGCGCCTTGGTCTGCCATCGCAGTTCGGAAGATTTTGAAACCCACACCCCTAACGTCCCGGCCTTCCCGGCTGCGACCGTCCTTCAGGCGTTGGTCTGGTTCGATTCATTCGTCCCTGACACGGATGCGGGATCCACGGCTTACCATGTCGCACACAAGCTGTTCGCTGAAATACAACGGTCTCCTTTGGTCAACGAACAAATTCGTTTGATCAACGCGCTCTGCCTATTCATCGCTTTCCGTCATGAGAGCTTTCAAGACCCGACCCTTTTGCATACGCTCATTCGAGGCGCGACTTCCTTGATGGCGCAATCGGATCTTGCGCGAGCTGCTCAATCTGTCCTGGAATGGGTATTCGACTGTTATCGGACGACGCGGGCAGACAACCCTCGCTTCCCCGATGTGCTCATTCGCATTTCCTGCTTTGCCAACGATTACGCACGCCAACCGCCTGAATCTCCTTTCTATTCGTTGGGCAACAACCTACGGACGTGGATAGACGGCCAAGTTCTACTTTTGTCTACAGTCAAGTCGAAATCGTTGAAGGCGTACCTCATACGCGCCCTATCGGCCTGGCCCCACACACCATCCCCCCAGCTGAGCGACCTCGCTCGTTCGATCACTTCCGAAAACCTTTCGACGGTGTTGAGCGACCCCTCGATCGTGTCCAATAAATTTCGTTTGGTTCGCCGATTACAGGAGCACGCGGTTGCGGCGGATCGCGACAGAGATCAGTTTGCAGAAACAGATTTCTGGCGTTTGCGAGAATGCATTCCGTCTTCGGAGCAACTGCAGGATGCGGATATCGATGCATTTGCTAACCTGCTGGAGATTCACGAGGGACACATCAGTAGTTTTGACCGGGGGTCGCCCGCATCTCGCGGTACAGAGCGTCGCGACGCGGCATCGCTGCCACAGGATTGGATTGTCCACCGTCTTCTTACCATGCTGGAGGCAAGCAATGGCGCTCAAGTCTATATTTCCTATCAGACGCTCCGCTCCATAATGTCCGTCTGCCCTCCGAATATCTCGACCAAAGCGCCGATCGAGTATAGGGATGAGCTGCGTTACCTCCAGGCGTATAAGCGCATCCCGAAGACTAGATCGGCTCGCAGTCTCGAGGAACTCAGCTCGGACGTTTATCTTGAAGCCGTCGGGGACTTTCCGCGATGGGTCGGAATGGTGGCGACCTTGTTGAGCGACATTCTCTCCGCTGACGAACCATTTTTCGCCCAACTGACTCTCATTTTACAATCGGATGCTTCGTTCACTGAACAAACGTTGCCGGTGCTGGTGCACTCCGTTTTGGAAAACGAGCGGTCCAGTGTCACAAGCAAGCAACCCGTATCCGATTTGTCATGCCGAAAAACCCTTTCGAGTTATTTTGCCGCCGTTCTGGAATCGGGGCGCGCCAGTACTCCGGTTATGTGCTCCATTGTCGATATCGTCCTCCATCTTCGGAATTTCGCTCCCTTGGTCGAAAAGGATGCGACAAAGACAGACCTGAAGAAAGTTGACGCGTTGTCCTACGACAAGTGGTTGGCCATCGATTACACACTGCTCGCTCGCAGTTCCTTGGCGTGCGGTTCATACACCACTTCTCTTCTTTTCCTGGAACTGGCCGCTGAATATTCCAAAGGCGATCCCGACGATGCTGCACCGATTTTGTATGAGATTTACAGCCACATCGACGAGCCTGATGGCTTTTACGGCATCAAGACGAAGAATCTGCATCAATTCCTGGTCAAGCGTTTCCATCACGAACGGCAATGGGACAAAGCCTTTCGATTCCACAGCGCTGCCCTGGAGGCTGGGAGCACCGATGCGGTCGAGGCGGACGGCTTACTCCAATCCTTCCATTCTTTTGGCTTCCATCACCTTGCGATCGACACCCTGCAAAGCTCCTCGTTCAGCGCGGGCGCGACCTTCACGCCAGGCATGAATTATCGCCTTGGCTGGCGAACAGAGACCTGGGACCTCCCGGAACGGCCGGCCGAGGGAAATCCCGGATCGCCGCTCTACAACGCCTTGCGCGCGGTTCACCGCGCGCGCAGCCCTCGCGTCATCCAGTCTGTTGTTCGTAGTGCAATCTCAGACGAGATTGGTCGACTTCGGGCCCTCGGGTCGGAAAACGTCGCGGAGATTCGGGATGCAGCTCAAAACTTGATGTGTCTTAACCAAGTTTCTCAATGGTTTGCTCCTAAAAGACAAGCCATCATCCACTCCCGCCAAGCCGATTCGTCTGAATGGAAAGAATTCACCAATCTGGGCAAGGGTTTTGGGTCAGTGCAGGATATTCATTTGCGTCTGCTGCTGACCATTTCACAGATTTTCGGACTTTGAGAACGTGATGGCGACGCGGATATCCCTTGTTCGTTCCGTGCGACGAAAGGAGGAACGCCAACAGATCGGGACACTCGTTTCACCGTTTTCTCAATGCCTTCTCGACGTCGAGAAACAGTGCCTTATCAAATTATCTGAGGCTGCCAGAGACGCACAGCAGGTCCAGATCGCGCTCAATTCCGTGACTTGTGCCCGAAAGTTGGAACGATCGCCTTCCGTCGGGGTAACTGTCGAGTTTGCCAACGTCCTTCGACTGCATAAGGAGGAGAAGCTGGCTGTCCAGTTCCTCAAAGATGCCGACCTTACACATCTCCCCCCAAATGAGAAAGCCGTCATCTTTGCGCGCCTTGTGAGTTCTTCAGCTCATTCATTGCTTCCCTGTTATCTAATTGTACAATCAGGGCACTTGGACAGCCGAGGCTCGATTGGAAAATCCAACATCCATATCGGACTCGTACTTCAAGCCAGCGACCGCCTTGGCCAGCACCTCCCGCAAAGACTCCCCCGCGCGATTTGATGATTCTCACGCGAGAGTGTACCACCAGTACGCAAGTTTCGCTGAACGACAATACAAGGCCATCAACAATTCCCCGGATGCCCTTCGATGGAGAGTTTATGTCGATCGCAAGACGCAAGAAATCGAGTTCCGTAAAACTCAAGGGCAGAATAAATCTCTCCACGACGCGAGAGTTCTGTTGCAAACCGACCAAGAGCTGTTCCGAAAACACAATAAGGCCCGCGAAGGGTTTCTCGCAGACGCAATCGAGATGTATTCCCGTGCACTCGAAGCCTCGGATGCATTTGATGGTGACGGTGCTATCCGACTGTGTTCTTTATGGTTTGAGAACTTCGATGAGACGGAATTCGGTTTCCAAGACACGGTTCAGGCCGCTCTTGCTCGAGTCCCCTCGCGTAAACTTGTTTTCCTGGCTGTGCGTTCTTCTTTCTTGTTTTGGACTCAATACTCACCTGTCTTTAGCACCAACTGTCCGCGAGGCTTTCAAAAACTTCGGAATCGACGAAGAACCAGGAAAATCTGGAGAGTGTGGTGTTGCGCATGTGCATCGACCATCCTTTCCACAGCCTGTATCAAGTGTACTGCTTGTTGCCGTACTCGGAGCTCCCAGCGCCACCAACCGACAAGCGCCAGTCTAGCCGTCATAGTACGCCAATCCTTACCCCTCCCAACATTCAGGCAACAGCACGGAGTGAAGCTGCGTCTGTCATTTTCGATCGCTTGCGTGGGGATCCTGGGTGCGCAAACCGCATCAAGGACGTCGAGCTAGTCGCTACTGCCTGTCTCGAGTGGGCAAAGTTCCCTATCATCAAAAAACACAAAGCGGAGAAGGAAAAAGGGACCTTGGCCAAGACAAACCCAATCCCGCCCCAGCTTGCGATTCGCAATATTTCGAACGTCGATGTGCCAGTGCTCACGTGCCCGCCAGCGCTCGACCCGAGCTGCAAGTACGACAACTGTGTTTTTATCAAGAAGTTTGAGACGACGTATGACACCGCCGGTGGGGTTAATCTGCCCAAGGTCTGCATATGCGTAGGCACCGACGGTGAAAGGTACAAGCAGCTGGTACGAGCCCCGATGCTCCCTTTTCCTTCTTGTCTGCTTACCTTTCTTCTAGTTCAAAGGCGAGGGGAACGACGACTTGCGGCAGGACGCGGTCATGGAACAGGTGTTTACACTTGTCAACACCGTACTCCAAGGCGACAGAGAAACCAATCGCCGTTCTCTCAACGTTCGAGGCTACGTCATTGTCCCTCTTGGTGCGCAAGCTGGTGTTCTGGAGTTCGTCGTCAACACCACACCTATGCAACAGTGGCTTCAAAATGCGCACTTGCAGTATGGTTATTTCTATTTTCCTTGAGTCTGTTGACTGACAGTACGACCAGATACAACAAGAGCGACTGGACCCCTGCGCTCGCAACTCGCAATATACAGAAGGCATACGCTGAGCATGGCGGCCCCAGCGGCAGCAAGAAGGCCGCTGAGCCGGACAAGCTGCTTGAACGGTACCTTCAAATCAAGGAGCACTTCCACCCGGTGATGCGGCACTTTTTCACGGAAAAGCACAAACAGCCAATGGCGTGGTTCGCGATGCGGCTGAACTACATCCGCAGCGTTGCGACGACGTCAATCGTGGGGCATATCCTCGGGCTCGGCGATCGCCACGGGTCAAACATCCTGCTGGACACTGCGACGGGCGAGGTGGTGCACATCGACCTCGGGATCGCGTTCGACCAGGGGAAGCTGCTGACCGTGCCGGAGCAGGTGCCGTTCCGCATGACGTCGGACGTGGTGGACGGGATGGGTGCCGCAGGGACGCAGGGAGTGTTCCAGCGCTGTGCGGAGGAGACGCTGCGGGTGCTGCGCGAGGGCTCGGAGGTGATCATGACCGTGCTCGAGGTGTTCAAACACGACCCGCTGCACTCTTGGACCGCGAGTGACGTCAAGCTGAAGAACGTACAGAAGGATGTGGATGGAGCGGGGCCGACTGGGGGCGCTGTACTGGGACGGTTCCGGACGGGATTGGCGGGAATCGGGATCGATATGGCGAGTGGAACCGCAGATGAGGCGGCGGACCGGGCGCTGAGCGGCGTCGCACGCAAGCTCGACAAAGCGATGAGTGTCGAGTACACGGTCAACGAGCTGATCGCGGAGGCGACGGATCCAATGCGACTAGCGACCATATGGTATGGTGCGTCACAATTTTATTCTCCCTTCTGCACCCTCATACTTATTGACGCTCAACCAGGCTGGGGCGCCATTTATTAGTTTTTTCTCTCTTTCTTTGCATCAACTCACGAACACACCATGATACGGGAATTTCCCAAACATTACTGACACTCTCAACTGTATCTACCAACTATGTATTTTATCGCATCCTCAGTTTTCATCTTTGGTCTCCGCCGTTCAGGCCAAAAGAATCTTCATGGACTGCCAATCAATCACTGCGTTAAGCCGCCCCGTCGGCACACGTTGCCGACGTCTGACGGCGTGTAACGACCCATGCCGATCATGGCAGTGTGCCGACGCCGGATCGGCACGGGTCGTCAGACGTCGCAACCTGTGCCGACGGCGCCGTTTAACAGTGAATATTATTTATGCCGTCTTTCTCCCACCTACGCGGTTTCTCCTCTTTAACAGCCACGAATTCACGAAAGAGATAAACTCATTCAAGGAAGAAGACCGTCCTGTCGCGTGCACTCAGTTCTTTGATATAGACCGTACTGAAGCTCCAGCGGGTACTTTGACTACGCTATATGCACGTACAAATTGAAAAGTAATCTAGCGTAAGAGGTCCGTCGCATGCATACAAATGAAAATTAGGATAGTATCGCTCACGGTCCACGCTCCTCGACGTAGATCTAAACCAATAAGCTCAAGTGGGTTGAGAATACCTAAAGCACTCACTTTCACGGCACAGCTTTCTAAATATCGCCAGCTGCTCGGGGACAACGCAGCGAGTTGGAATAGGGGGCCAAAGCCCTTTTTCGATGGGACGACATCGATCGGCTTTGAAAATCCCTAGAGACAGAAGTGAGTCCTCAAAGGATCCGAGCCACAGAGAGGGAGGGCACGGCGCTTACGCTGCAAACATGGGCAAAAACAAAGTCGAAGGGCACGTCGGAATCAGTCAATGGTGGATATAATTGTTCTCTGGTGGGTGGATCCCAGATGTCTCGACTGAGACACCGCGACTGGCTGGTAGACTGAGCGCAGTACTACATGTAGTTGTCGGTAACATTGCTGCTGAGAGATAGAGCGAGCAATACTTACCTCAGAGAAACTCTCGAGTCCCCGCGCACTGAGGTGAGAGCTATAATCCTCGGTGAGATCGAGATACCGGAAGAGCCGATCGCCTCCGCTTTCCATAACACGCCCCCGAACGACGTCGAGTTCCACCTCGAAAGCGATCAAGGCGATGGGGTCTGCTGCTCGCACGTTAGTAAGGTGTACATGGTCAGAGGCGTGGGCGGGGTGTTGAGTCATATAGAATGCCCGTTCCCGCGATAGTTCTCCCCTGATGGCGGGGGGGTTTATTCCGTCTTTGAAACTGGATAACCGGCGGGTCGTCAGCCCGTGATAGAAATGGGCGGGAGACGTGCTGCGAAGTTCGGGGAGATGAGCGACCGATACGGTGCTGCGAACGACGGGGACGGCATTTGCACCGATGGATATGGACTCTCTATATTGAAAAAACAGCTAGTTAGGTTGCTGCGACGAACGGAGGAGAACAAGATACTTTTCCGGACCTATGTCATGCCGGTCATGCAAGCCAGAGGTGTTGCCCAGCCGGGTGCTCACGTCGGTAATAGCGTGCTGGAAGTGTTCTACCAAGCTGAGCCGGCCGGCGTACACTTGAGCATCAACGGCTATGGTGCTTTCAAGTCGTTTGCACCACGCCTGACGGACGATGTCGAGACCGACAGGTTGGAATACTTCGGATAGAACTCCTTCCACTTGAGCGCCTGAGCAAAGGTTGTGGTGTAAGAGCCGACTTGATCAAGGAGAAGCGACATACGATTCGTTGGAGTCTTGTAGTCCCTGCATCGGAAAGCATGCGCGAGGACACTGTCCTCCCATGAGATGAAGCCCGAATCTATCAGATCCAAGACGAAATCCGGCAATAATACGTCGCGGATGTCTAAAGTGGACAAAGATGTCTTTGGTCTGAAAGCACGGAGCAATCTGGAGGATCGCGAGGACAATGTATGCGTGGGGGTGCCGCGGGCGAGGAGTTTGTGCGTAAAAGAATTGTTTCTGAGCGATGCTTTGGAAAACATCGTTAAGGAGGCGTCAACGTTGAGGAGGGCGTTGATGGCGCTGATGATTTGTAAAGATCGAAAACCCTTAGACCTACTGGCAGTACATGCTCAGCCAGACTGGCGAGATGGGAGGGCCTCCAACATGTGTATGTGTACCATAACTAGCCGCGAGAAGGTAGTGGTAAAGAATGAGAACGATTACGTATAGCGCGCCTGATACCGATAAGATTACCATGGATCACTTTGGACATCTTCTGCTCTCAACCATGATCGCTGGTGCCTCCATCCGAATCCGCTGCCTTGGAAATCCTCAAAGTACTCAAAATATTCTACCGTTTATTGCAGGGTGTTACCCCCGTATCTGTGCCCAAGATCTCATTCGATTCAAAGGCCGTTCCCACGGTTCAATTTTTCCTTACGCGCAGGTCCACCCTTTCTTCCCGCGCCTCACTTAGCTACGCAAACCCCAGCTCTGATGCTCGCATCCCCTAATGTCCTCCACAGACTATCTTTTAACCGCAGCTTCAAGTGAGTACGCCGACCATAACCAACTTGTAGTTTTCTCGCTCTCAAGTTCACTTTCAGCTTGGCATAATCCCTCTCATCTGTGATTTGATTTGAGTCCTCGGGATCAAGGCCTTGTGGTGTGGTGTATGGTACACACCTGCGTCCGTGCGCAAATAAAGCCTGTCGTTATTGATTCGGGGCAAGGCCGTTCAAAGTCATTTACGATGATTCAGAAGCTTTTTCCTGTTTGTTTGATTCATCCCCTCGCGCTTATTCGTTCGTTATTTAGCCTTTTTGAATCAAGGCCTGGTGGTGTACGGTGCACACTTGCAGTTCATGTGTTGAACGCAAGTCTTATGCAAGAGGACCTCGTTCGATTCGAGGGTAGGCCGTTCCCACGGTTCAATTTTTTGCTCTTTGATATTATTTCGTAGCTTCGCTTTTTGGCCGCCGCTGTCCTCAGTTTGTTGCGGTTGGAACCAGCTTAAAAATCCTGCTGTAGGCCCAACCATTGTACGGAGCGGGGTCTTCCGTTAATATGAGGCCGGGCATCAGCGCAGTTCTAAACGTCTAAACTCCAACTTCCATTCCACGCACACACTCGGTTATTAAAAAAATGTACACAGGGGTTTTGTGGTATCTGGTGCACATCTGCATCGCGTGAATGCTGTATGTTTTATGCGGAAAGATCTCGTTCAATGTTAGGCGGGGCCATTATTCGTTTTGCTTTTTCTTGTTGCTCTCAAGCCTCAAGTCCGGCGCGTTAACTGGGGTATATTATCTACCCTTGGGAATCGTAATTAAGGCCTGGTGGTGTACGGTGCACGCTCGCAATCCATATGGAATATAGAGCATTGTGTGAGAGGACCTCGTTCGATTCGAGGCCGGGCCATGCAAATGCATATTTTTTGAATTTTATTCACAGTTTTGGGCATCGAGTAGACACATGTTCGAATGTAATCAAGGCCGGGTGGTGTACGATGCACACTTGCTGCTAATAGGTTGAACGTAGAGTCTGCAAGAGGACCTCGTTCGATTCGGGGCTTGGCCGTAGGTTTTTTTTCTTTTACCTGCAATTCTCTATTTTACGTGTGCGGATCGAGAGCCGTTATGGAATGATAGGCAATCCAATCATTGGGCTGGGTGACCGCCAGCGGTGGAATCCTGTCTTTCGAGCTGGAAGTCTCTGCGGCATTATCACGGCCTGGTGGCGTATACTGGCAGTTAATATACGGTTGGAATTCGAAGCTTCATACCTTTGTTCCAGAGAATGTTTTCCACGCCTTGAGGGCGCCTTTTCATAATGGACTGAATTGGAAGAAGGCGGGCTGTGCATGGCGGGCAGCCCTTGTTCTAATTTGAGTGGGACTGCGGTTGAGATGCCCGGACAGGGATAGGAATCTTCTGCACGGTCGCCGGTTGAAAAGAGCTACAGAGTTCGCTGGAAGGGAATTGTAGTATCGTAGCAGGAGAGAATCAGATTTGGATGAAACATGATTGGGTGGTTGTAGTTTGGCAATGACCTCCGAGTACCACTCTCGACCTTCCCGTGAATCAATACAAGTGAGTTCACCTGTCCATCGATCTTGCAAGAAATAACGTTGAACAGGAGTACAACGCTCTCCTTGCAAACGCAACTGCCTCGGCATCTGCATTTGTCCCGCACCGCCAACCACCGCCACCCCCGACCAAGCAGCGCAACTCGCTCCAGAAACCCCGCCAGCGCAAGCTCAGTCTCCCCGTCCCCGCACCCGACCCCTTTGCAATGGCCACCGGCGCACCCCCGCCCCGTCCCTCCCGTGCAAACACCGCCACCCTCAACGACATCTTCCTCCCATCCGACCCCGCAGTCCGTCGTCTCTCCTCCCCCCCCGTCCCCGCACACAGCGAGGCTGCCTTTTACGCGGACCCCCAGGAGCAGCTGCCTCCCCCGCCCACCCCCCAGGACTACCCCCAGACCACTCTGCGCTCCCGCAGCGGCACAAACTCTTCAAAGGGCAGCAAAAAGTCTGTCCTTGGCTTCATTTTCAACACCACAAAGCGTCCCGAGATCAGCACTCCCTACGACCCCGTCCATCTCACCCATGTCGGCTTCAACTCGTCCACCGGCGAGTTCACCGGCCTGCCCAAAGAATGGCAGCAGCTGCTCCAGGAGAGCGGCATCTCGCGCGAGCAGCAGGAGAAGAACCCCCAGGCCGTTATGGAGATTGTAAAGTTTTACCAGGAGGGCCAGGCAGAGGGCTGGGACAAGCTCGGTGCAATGGGTGCCTTTGAGCCGGCCGACGATGGTTTTAACAATCCGGTGCTTTGTTTTGCGTTTCTGTCCATTCTTTCGTTTAACATGTACTCAGCGTCAACCACCAGCCCCGCCAAAAAAATCCCAGTCCGCCTTTTCCTCCCCCGCGCCCACCGCGTACCGGCCCGCGCCAACCCCGCCTTCAGCCGTCTCCCCCTCCCTCGACCGCTCCACCTCCCAGCGCACTCCCACAAAGACCCCCACAAAGCCCGTCGAGCGCTCAAACACCACCACCACCCGCGACCGCGCCCCGTCGCAGCCCAAGCCCCCTAGCGCCGCCGCCGCCCCCGGCAGCACACCCAAGCCCTCCCCGGGCTCTTCCTCCAGCGACCTCCCCCTGCGCACCCAGGCCTCGCGCGCCGCCCCAGGCCCGCCCTCCGCCGCCGCCGCCTCCCTCGCAAAGGCCGCCGGCGCAGCCCCCTCGAGCGGCTCCGCGACCCCACGCCGGCGCGAGAAGAAGCCCGCGGACAAGGACAAGGACAGCGACATTGTCCGACGTCTGCAGCAAATCTGCACCGACGCGGACCCGACGCGGCTGTACCGCTCGCTTGTCAAGATCGGGCAGGGCGCGTCGGGGGGCGTGTACACCGCCTACCAGGTCGGCACGAATCTCTCCGTCGCGATCAAGCAGATGGATTTGGAGAAGCAGCCCAAGAAGGACCTGATCATCAACGAGATTCTGGTGATGCGCTCGAGCAGGCACCCGAACATCGTCAACTACATCGACTCGTTTTTGCACAAGAATGATCTTTGGGTGGTTATGGAGTATATGGAGGGCGGGAGCTTGACGGATGTCGTGACGGCGAATTTGATGACGGAGGGGCAGATTGCGGCCGTGTCGCGCGAGACGGCGCAGGGGCTGCAGCATCTGCACCGGCATGGGGTCATTCATCGCGATATCAAGAGCGATAATGTGCTGCTCAGTTTAATTGGGGATATTAAGCTTAGTGCGTCTCCGTCCCTTTCCCAACTCTTTATCATACTAACACACGCGACGAACAGCCGACTTTGGCTTTTGCGCACAAATCTCGGACCCCGCGCACGCCAAGCGCACCACCATGGTCGGCACGCCGTATTGGATGGCCCCCGAGGTCGTCACGCGCAAAGAGTACGGGCCCAAAGTCGACATTTGGTCGCTTGGGATTATGGCTATTGGTGCGTGGCGTTTCCTTTATGTCTCTTTCCCTCCCTCCCTCTCTCTTTTTCCAGTATGATTCATTTTCTAACGCCGCGCTACACAGAAATGATCGAAGGCGAGCCCCCCTACCTCAACCAAAACCCGCTCAAGGCGCTCTACCTCATCGCGACCAACGGGACGCCCACGATCGCGAACCCGGAGAGCCTGTCGGCCGTGTTTAGCGATTATTTGGCAAAGACGCTGGAGGTGGATGCGGAGAAGAGGTGAGTTGTGGGTTGGTCTGGTGGTTTGGCGCGTGGTGTTACGCGAGCGGTACAGTCTGAGACAATGAGTCCGAGTCGATCGCGGAGCGTGGGTGTTACCGTAGAGACTCGGGCCTCGAGATGATGGCAGAGACGGTCGCGGTGACGTCGCGGTGACTCGGCCGCCGTGTGTCTCAGACTCGAGATAGATGATGTCTCGGATCCTCGCGTCGGGAGGTTGACTCGGGCACAAAGGAAGAGTCTCGGGGAGTTTCCGACGCCGCGTGGCGGTATCTCAGACCTGCGTGGGGTCTCAGTCGGCCCTCGATGAGTCTGAGACCCCGCTCGAAATAGGCGCTCGATTTCTTATTTTTTTCTTTCAAACGAACGACGCGATACTGACTACCTTTCAGACCAAACGCAACACAGCTACTCGCGCACCCCTTCTTCGCGCTGTCCGAGCCTCTGCGAACACTCGCCCCGCTCATCAAGGCGGCGCGGGAGATTGCCAAAGCGCCAAAGTAAGGCGGCGCGGCGCGGCGATTTAATGTGTGTGGGGCGGGGGAGTGTATGTGTACGTGTATGCTGGTGGTGGTTGTGGCGGAGCGCGGAAGGGTGGTCTGGTGTGGTGGTGTGGTGATAGCGGAGGAGTTGATTTCTTTTGCATCCATCTAACCGTTTTCTTTTTTTCACATCTTATTTGTTTTTCTACCCCCCCTGCGTCGTGCAAGTACCCCGGCCAAGTGTTGTTGTTGTAACAATCCCCCGTATACCGCCCGCCTGGCCGCCCATCTATTCCACTTCCACTCCTATCATCCATTCCCCGCCCGCCGATGCGATACGATACCCTGCACTCACTCGTCACCGTCGGCGCCCACCGCGCACGCCTGCTGGACACCGCGCACTGCACGGTGTTGTATCATCCATCCATCATACCCCACGCACGCAACGCATCCCGAGGAAGAACGCAACTTACGACTTATTGGGTGGGCGGAACAAGCAAAAATGGAGAGGGAGGGACGGGAGGAAACAAAATTGCTTGCTTGCTCGTTGCTGCCTGCACCACACCATACAAGAAGACGGGGGAAGCGGGGTGGAGGGAGGAGAGGAGAGGGGAAGGGAGGGGGGAGCGGTAAAGCGAAACGAAGCAAAGAAGGAGATGAATGAATGGATAAACCAACAGATAAATACTTAATTGTGCAGTTGTCGTATCTAGAGTGTATGTATGCAACCTGATTGGATTTCCGGGACCAGGATTGGTACATGCGTCGAGAATTACAAAATTGTCCCAGTCGCGCTCAGGCTATTTCAATACCAACCAAGACATCCGGCAATGAGTTGGTCCTCATGGCGCTCTTGTTCTTCGGGGGCTGAATGCGATATAAGCAACATACGAGGTAAAATCGAATGTGTATGCACGTACTACGGACGGGGCCAGTCGGCTTCATCCTCCGACGCGCGGCGTCGTATTTCGGCTTGGCGATCTCTTCAATGTAAAGCATTAGGACCTCGTCGCCGTTCTGGCGTGCGTGTGTAAGCAACAGAGAATATTCGGAGCGTGGATGAAACCTACGGGTCCCCAAACGGAGGTGGATAGGATTGGGAAGTCTGGCCCTTCGTCTTCGGCTGTGTCGTTGGGTTTGGCTTCGGGCTGAACGTCGCCGGGTTTGGGCTGAAGCTAAGTTAGGACAGAACGGGAGCGAGCGGGACAGGCTTACTTTGGTCGCAGTAGCAGCCTCAGGGGTCATGATCGCAAGAGAAAGAGTGAGTGTTACACCGCCACATCAACGGTTGTAGCTTTCTGGTTTTTTGAAGAAACCTGCGAATCCCACTGAAGTACGTATCGAAGCCCTGCGACGTTCGTTTGAGCCAAGTCGGCAACGAAAACAATTTCTGGACTGTCGACAGTGCAGAAGTGTCAATCAGTGGCAGTGCTGCTTCGCAAATCACCTCCGAAGCCCCTGTCTTTCCATCCTTTGACTCTTTTTTTAAACGTGATCACGGGAAGATGGCAGCAGTTCCATCCTTTGACTCAACCTCCTAGCGATAGTATCCACACCCGCGATTCCGCCACGGTAGACAAACGTCGCTTGGAAGGGATGGATCATCTGGCGCCCGAGCTCATTCTCCAAATCTTGGAATTGAGTGTGGGTGCGTACGACCTCCACCACTACTGCGAACCGCAACAAGAATATCCGCACCTGCGCAACACAGCGCTTATTTGCAAGGCATGGGTCGCGCCTTCACAGGTCCTGCTGTGGCGCTATGTCGTTTTACGCGACCTTGCTTCAGCCCAGCGGTGGATTGAAAGCCCTATAAACGGCCAATACACGACCTGGAGGTTATTCATCGGCGGTGACCGTGGCGGTGACCGTAAAATAAAGGATGATGTTGTACGACTTGTACTCGGGAAGACGGTCGGGCTCCGAATGCTCAATCTTGGGCCTCAGATACAGAACAACCAGCGGGGGTGCGCTAGGTACAGCCCACCGCATCTCGGGCCTATCTCGCCCAGTTGCCTTGCGCTGCCAAACTTGAAGGGTCGGTTTCCTTCTCTACCGGACGTCAAAATGCTAAAACTTTCATCGCAGATCTCACAGCGCTCATCGCGAGCCGCTGTACCATCTCGGAATTCGAAGCTGGAAAACTCGATTTCGCCTTTCGCCTCCGATATTTCCAGACGATGCACACTGAAATTTACGCTTCGGTAATCGAAGAGCTGCTTCGCAAGTCGGCGACCACGCTGGAGGACTTGGCGCTCGAACAACAGTGGAGGAGTAGCCCGACGGTAACTAGCCTTGACGCGGTCCGCCTCGTCGCTGCCAACATTGACTTAAAGTTAGAGACCCCATCCGGCTTCATTCCGTCCGCCCTTGCGTCGTGTACGTCTCTGAAGCGACTGAAGCTATCCGACGACATGGACATGCATGAATGTGTCGCGCCCATGTTCCACGCCGTGCCGACGTCCCTCCAGGATTTGACAATTGTCGGAACAGATGCCGACATTGACTGGATTGCGCCCTTGCTGGGACTGCCGAGTCTCCAGCGCCTCGAGCGCTTGCATCTGGAGCACGAAGCCTTCGAAAATGCCCACAAGAGGCGCAAGGAGTTGGTCGAATTACTCAGAGCTCACAACACCACCTTGGTCGAAGTAAGGCGGTCGCTTCATGCTTTGCTATAGCTCAACTGATGAAATTGACAGATCCCGACCGGAGATAGTATGCCATATCCAGATTTTTCGATTTGGCGTCGGTGGTAAAGCCATCCCGCTGGCACATGGAAATCCGAATAGTAAATGTCGATGGTGTAACTAGAGTTAGAGGATAACAGAGACCGAGTGACGCCGTAGTTTTCTTTACATTGCTCGCGAATGTAGTCGGCCAGAAGCTGGGGACGGACACGGACAAGGGAGTTTCCCGTGAGGTTTATCGAACCAAATATTCAGGCGGGAGTAGCATTGAGGGATCAGCGCTATCAGCACCGCGAGGTATTTAGAGTCTCGTTCCGAAGCCGTCATAAAGTGAAGAGGAAGAGTGGAAGCCGCGTCTGGTAGACTCGGAGCTTGACATGACTCTTGAGCAGTTGCATGCTGTCGAAACCAAGTCGAAAGTGTGCGATCTCCTGCTGACGTCGTCTCCCAGACAAGTCCAAGGCAAGTTTTGAAGCGGAACAGCACCAGCAAGCTCTACGGCGTCTTGAGGACGTCTGACCACCTTGCGGGGCTCGCCATATCTTCCAATCCCAGGAGGAACTAGGTACGTGAGGAAGAAGGTAAGGTGACCGAACTCGGAAGGAGGCCACGGCAAATGCCGGCTACAAGCGAGACGCAGTTTAATCTTAGAGGCTCGACTCATGACACACACAGGAGAGAGATGAAGCCAAATGAACATTAATTTACAGTGTACAGAGATAATGATAGAAATGCAGGGAACACCCAAAGACTATGCGCCGAAACCGTACAGTGTGCGTCCTGAACGCTTGAGGGCGTAGACAACGTCGAGGGCGGTGACGGTCTTTCGCTTGGCGTGCTCGGTGTATGTTACAGAATCCCGGATGACCTGAGACAAATGAGCGCAAGTCGAAGAATATCGAACAGGTCAACGCACATTCTCGAGGAAGATTTTGAGGACACCACGGGTCTCTTCGTAGATGAGGCCCGAGATACGCTTGACACCGCCACGACGAGCGAGACGACGAATTGCGGGCTTTGTGATACCTGGAAAGGTTGAGTGGAAGTGAGGGTGGGCAAAGGAAAGACCGCACCCTGGATGTTGTCGCGCAAAATTTTGCGGTGGCGCTTGGCTCCGCCCTTTCCGAGACCCTTTCCACCTTTGCCACGGCCAGACATTGTATAAAGAGTAAGAGGTTGGTGGGGAGTGTGTGTTTGAGGTGGTGGTGGGTGCGGGAAGCAGTTGATCTTAACCCAAACGCGGTCGGTATCCTTATATAGTGACGCGTGACGGTGGCTGTGCTGAGTTGAGAATCAACAAACGCGCCCTCACGTGCATCGGCTAGACGCGTCTGTATAAATACACCACGACAACAGTTCGTTTCACTATCTTCCGCCCACCACACCACCTTCACCTCAAGCAAACACTTTCCTCCAATGGCCCGCACCAAGCAAACCGGTTAGTCCCTTGCCTTCGTCGTCGTCCTTCATCTCATGTCTTCTAGCCCGCAAGAGCACTGGTGGCAAGGCCCCTCGCAAGCAGCTCGCTGCCAAATCGTCGGCCGCACGGAAAACTGCCGTTCGTCTTCTTTCTGCGTCTCACCCTTCATCGCACTTATCCTCTTCCCTCAGACCGCTGCAGGTGGTGTGAAGAAGCCCCATCGCTTCCGGCCTGGAACTGTCGCCCTCCGTGAAATTCGTCGCTACCAAAAGTCGACCGAGCTCCTCATCCGCAAGCTCCCGTTCCAACGTCTCGTTCGTGAAATTGCCCAGGACTTCAAGGTGCGTCTTCACCCTCTCTCATCTTCACCTTGTGCTGACTCGCTCTCAGACCGACCTGCGCTTCCAGTCCTCAGCAGTCATGGCGCTCCAAGAAGCCGCCGAGGCATATCTCGTCTCGCTCTTCGAGGACACCAATCTCGCCGCTATCCACGCCAAGCGCGTCACCATCCAGCCCAAAGACCTTGCCCTTGCACGTCGGCTGCGCGGCGAGCGCTCCTAGATTCGTTTTGGTCTCTTTCTATTTTTATATTCTACTGTACCTCTAGTGTATCTATTACCAATCCATTCTCCTGGCTGCTGCATTCTCTCTGCGCGCGTGAAGTTGAAACAACTTGAGATTTGAGATGAACCGTGTTACTTTCCCACGGCCTTTGTTTATTGCTATCGACGCGTCGCGTGGAGTATATACAAGAAACGAAAACGAAACCCAGATATATATCATTACATATACCATGCCGGCCGATGGCCGAGATGCGGCACAGAGTGCCAAGCGGAAGTGGTCACAAACTACGCGGCGGCGCGCTGATGGCGCTTTTCGCATCAATGTGGCTGTGCTCACCCTCGCCAGACAGGGCAAGCACAGTGTTTTGAATATTATTACCCTCAGATTGTCTGATGTCCTGTTGTTACAAGTGTTCATCCTCGAGCTGTCTATGGCAACATCGTGCGTGGTATTGCACTGTAGAATTACGGGAACCTGAGTTTCGACGCAACGGCGAATAAACAGCTCTTTTATATTTTGTCATATCCAATGGGCCGTGGCATAGATTGTGAGAGGTACTAGCAGCGTAAATATTCTCGGAATTAGCCACCAGAGTCCACACTTCTGCTGTTCACATTGCTCTATCTCAGTTGAACACCGAGTGGCCACTTTGGCAACAGAATTGAGCGATACAGAGGACCTCTTGGGCTTAGACATTATATCTGCGTGGTCGCCACCATCCAGGGCACGTACACAAAAATATCGACAATATTTCATTCCACCCCCCATCCGTAGTACCTCACAGTAAGTATATTAGTCGGTAATTAATTAACATGAAAGTAAAGTAGGTTAACATTTCGAAGGAGGGATAGGGAGATGGAAGGGGATTAAGGAGTGTAAGGGAATGGGTCTGAGGCAAGTACCTCGTCGTCCCCGTTTACAGCATAGACAACACGGGACCGGAGACAAGATTTAAGATGCGGTGTAGGGCATTCTGCGAGCTCCTTAAACACCCGATCCATGTTGTCCGATTGAAGTGCCACTGCGTAGTCGAAATCGGAGCGCACTTCCGGGACGTCCAGAGGAACAAGTCCCGGAAAGAGATCTAACGCTGGCAACCGAGATGGACCGGCAATGGGCGACATGTCTGGGGACGGGGTATCGACGTCAATGGGTGAGGAAGGGACTAAGAATATGTCAAGAAATGCATGTTTCACAGTTTGAGAAAGAAAAATACCCGGCAGTCGAGAGGGACCAGCAACAGGTGAACCATGATGCAACGAAGGGACTAAAGAGCATATGAACGAATGCACGTCTGAGAGAGTAAAAAGAAATACCTCCGGCCCTCGGAGTGGAAGGCGGTTGAGCCTGGGCATTGAATGCGAGCCCAACATTGAGCTGTGAGCGCAGGGATTGAATTTCGAGGTCTTGTTTCCGGGCAAGTTCCTCTGAGGCCTTGAGCTTGGCTCGCAATTTCTTTGCTCCACTATCGGATTTAGCGCTTTCGGCCTGCTTCACGCGGTTCCTCTGTTGGCGCGTCGCCTGTGAGGTGAAACGAGCTCGGATAGAATTATTACCATTCTCCCAAATCCCAAATTCGCGGGAGGCCATGATTATTCGCGCATTGTCGCTATCAAGTTGACGGGCACTAAATCGAAGAAGTGGGGACCCAGGAACTCAGTGCAAATGCGGGACAATAATGCGATGGCACACACAGAAGAATGGCCTCAATCAACGACCGGTTTGTACTATTGACTTGGTTATCCTGCGCATGTGATCCCTCAATGGGGTTGGTGTCTCGCGGCGTGAGATCCCAATGATCGTGGTTTATCTTGCTCAACTGGCGGTTTAACGAGGGGAGAAGCCAAGGATAACTCTTTTTGTGAGCCCACCACGCTACGGAAATTATTAGAGGCTGGGAGATAACAGCGATAAAATGTGAAGGCATACTTTTCAGCTTTGGGATTGAAGATGCATTACAAAAGTTGTAGTACTCTTGAATTTCGGCATCGGTTTCGAGGTGCGGAAAGGAAAGCAGGTACTGAAAGGTGAGATCGTCTAGGTAGGACTCTAGCGCAAACACGCCACTGCGGGAGGTCAGAAAATCTCATCATGGAGTAACAGGACAGAAAGATATGCACCGATTAAAATGAACGATGCATGTTTTCCATATGAACATGAGGATGATATCGACGTCCGTCACGATCATTCCACCTATCTGCTGAGGGACCATGTGACGAAGGATGAGCACATCACCCAGTCCTTGGGCCTGTGCCCCTTCGGAATCACCAAGCGCGCCAAGAAGAGAGGATTTCTTGTCAAAAACTTTGAAATTGAGTACGTGCCCGGTGAGAGCTTGAATTGCGTCGAATACACCATCCCAAACGAGTCGGAATGCCTCGCGAGTTGCACGGTTACTCCATACCCGCCCGACGACAGTCCCTAGTACAAAGAGTTCAGTATTATTTTGAGGCTCTCGTTCGGCTCACCGACTTTTTTCGAGCCCGTCAAGCCAAATTAGAAGCTTCCACTCGTTAGTTTTGCCGTGAACAACAACAAATGTCGTATCGACCATGATCCATGATGCGTCGAGTGTCAGGGCAGCAAGGTCTGGGTTCATAGTGATAATCACATGTGTTTCATCGCTGCGAGTGTTGACGGCGTGAATGTAGCGGTCAGCAGGCGGGCGAGATTTTTCCTTCTCGAATTCGGTCCAAACCGCTGAAAATCGGTGAGTGAGAATGAGAAATAACGAGAAATAAACTAACCTTGCATTCCTGTTCCAGCGGGGAACTTCTCCAGTCGGGCTTTGTGGACCATATCACGCCGTCTCCGATTATTAATTAGGGAGGGGTGTATTTCCTGGGGAAGCCGTCCATCGAGAATGCTGCGTGTACTAGAGGCTGTGGTAATTGGAAATAAATTTGTGTTCATGCCGCAAGTTGATGGAACTTACATTTATCGACACGAAGTGTGGTAGTTCCAATGGGTCCGGTCGCTGCAATGCACTCTTTATATTTACTCGCAGCTTCGAACGGGACCTTGCTGCGTGGAAATAGTGGATGGTTATGGGGTGTCCCGGCCTTAGGAATCACGACGGCGCGTAGGTCGGTGCCGTCGATGGGAATAAGGATGAGGATCTTCGCTGGGCATTTGTTCTTTGAAAGGGCCCCGCGCACATGTTGACCGTCCCGAAAGTGGGTACGCGCTGCGGAACATGAGTGGATGTTGTACATATTATGAATCGACACTCACGGCATAATTTATTGTTAGGGAGATTGGCCGAGTGCGTGATCTGAGTGCACGGCCCCGTTACAACGTCATCCTCGGTGTCGCTGAGGGCTTCACCGCGAAAGAGTTTACGGAGAATGCTTTCGCGTACACCAGCGGGAATTTTGGTGAAGCGGTGCGTGATATCATCATCCTTAGTCCAGTTTGAACATCCGATAAAGTAGGCTTTGCCGTTGCTGCGGCCCTATTCATTTTATATTATCAACTCTGAGCGCCAGTGGAGGGGTGGGAAAAATAATACCTTCAAAAACTTGCGCAAAACAGCATGACCGCCGCATGGGAAATCCTCTTCTACGGCTCCATTGCAGTGCTTGGACATGACACTCTCGTAGAATCTGGTAAATCGTCATTAGCATTGTTAATCATGAGTACAAGCACTCACTGCGTAGCAATTGCAACAAGACTTTTGGCTTCCGCCGATTTAGCTGCGCGAATGGGCGCGGCAATCACGTCCTCCGAATCGTCGTCCCAGCGCGCGCAGCCGCGTGGATGCCCCTGCTCAGCGAAGGAACAAGTATAGAAACCCCCGCAAGTAAGATTAGATCGTCGACAGGGGATCCCTTCTCCCTCATTGAGAATCAGCACCTCTGCCAACTTACCCTCGTCCCGGGCACCCGTCGGTCCAGTCATAGAGTCCTGACACTGAGGAAATATTAGATGAAAAACTGCAGGACAGGGAATTAGGAACAGACACTGACCTGCTTCTTTATAAAGCCGTCAACGGTCAATGGAGCGTTGGTTGATTCAAGGCATTCAGGTGAGCCAGTGAGATCAACAATGTACGCCCTTCGAGCATCGGACTGCGGAACACACCAGTATTCCGGTGCGGATTGTATCTCCACTACTTCGTCCACATAAAGCCCCTGGGCCTTCCCCTTCCCAACCGTGACACGGATACCCGAGTCTGCTTCGGAGACCGCACGACCCTTGCCCTTGCGGGATTTTCGTGGCGCCGAGGTGGAAGCCTTCCGCTTCCGCTTACCAGATGTTTCGCGATCGGAACCGCAATCTTTAAAGGGAAGAGGAAGTCAGTGTGAGCGTCGATATAATGTAGATAAAATAGGTACCATCTGAAGATTCGTTGTCTGAATCAGAGTCAAACCCTCCGCGCAAGCGGAATGACGGAGTGTGGGATAGGTAGACGTGAGCGGGCAAGTGGGAGTGTGTGAGAGTAGTGCTGGAATGTGTCGTGACTGCTCAATTTAAATTATTAGGAAGCACGTTAACACGAACTAAACATACCGTGAGCAGTAAAAGTGCTGAATACAAAGGCCGATGTCACCCAGTACCAAGGACTGATTAAAATGCGACGGAAAAGCTGAAGGGGCACAACCGCGAGCTCATAGAGGGAGCAACAGCTGAGCCGGTCATTCCGGTAATTAGCGGAACGGCGAATGCGGTCCATGCGCATGTGGGATACATGGCTGCGGTGGAATCGCTTTGGCTGGATGTCGAGAATATCGGAGATTTTAATTGCTGCTGGTACCAGTAATTGTCCTGACGACGCTCAGTTCAAGTGTTGAAACAGAAAGAATGTGTATCACCCAAGACTAGACCCCAGAATGTGAAAAGACCGGTGGAATAAACAGAGAAGTAGAGACTGTCCAGAGGGTGGGTGGCCAAATAGATAAGATTAAGAGAGAAGCCGAGCACAGTGCTCATTAAAAGTGTGCCAAAGAGTCGCAGGATTATTATAGCGTGTACCCCGGACCGCGAAGAGAATTGTCGAAGCCTCGGCTTCTCATAGCCTACGTCATGGTTAGCCTTGGCCATCCATCAAGCATAATTCTGACCAGGCATCTGAGTATTCACGTTGAGCGGCTTTCGAATGGGTAGGGGGTAAAGTGAAGTTCAGTGCGCAAAAGCCCCTTCTTTTATACATTTCTCGTGGCTCAGGGTCGACGGCGTTCACCAGCCACGGCTGACCGAAATTACGTGCTTGCGAGAAACGAAAACGAAGTATCTCCGGCGCTCTTGAATGTTTGAGTCGCTAAGTTCTCAAAGGAGTGCAAGTGAGGTATTTCAAAGTAAGTTGGATTGCAATGAGATTGGGAGTGCTGTGGTGAAAACATGGCAAGTACTAGTCATGAGGCAATTGAGTGCAGCGTCGAGTGAGTCAAGGGAAAGCAGAAGGCGGGTCACTGCCCTCGGCTAACATTGACAAATTCGCGAGGCGGGTCACTGCCCCCGGCTATGAATGTGTGACAAGCTTGGCAATATTGCCGAGAGCTGCCGTTCGATGCGGCCGTATGCTGCCGGGTTTCGTTTTCGCTTTTCGTTAGTACCGCGTCGCGTCCACTTCGCACATGCCTGTCAATGCGCGAAGTGTGTCGGTCTGCTCGTTGTGGGGAATAAATATTGAATATTAATATCCGTATATATGTTCTAGAGGAATATGCAGAATAAATACATGTGTAATCTCTATAAAATGAGTGAAGTAGCCCAATGCCGCACAACGCCTGCCCCTTCACGGTGCACTTCAAACCGCTGAACATCGCGGCAGATAATAATGGCGTGGCTATTGCGCGTATTCGTGAAGAACGCACGCTCCTTCTTAATCGGGAGGCGGTTCAGCGACGCGGCAATCCTCCGCTGGATCGGCGTAAGAATCGGTTGGTCCTCAAGTTTGCCTTCCAGCGGCTTGTCCCGCTTGTCCACCACGCTTTCCACGTCGGCCTGCATATTGGCGCCACCTTCGTTCTCCATGAGATCAACGACGGCCACTTCCATCTGTCGCTCGAGCTGGGCAATAATGTGGGCCAGCTTCTGCGAGTTGGAGGCGTCGCTTTCTAATAGCCGGATGCGCGCGCGAGACGAGCGGGCGGCGAGCGAGACTCGGACGATGGCGAGCGAAAGGAAGATTGGGATAAGGAGCGGCAGCGAAGCATAAAGGAGCTACAACGAGTCAGCGAGATTCAAGGGAATATGGATTATACACACAATGTTCATCGGAAAGGGGAATTGCAGGAAAGGAGGCAGGAAAGGCGTCCGTTTGGACTTGGGGTTGCTCCTCTTGAACCAGGAAGGCGATAGAACCGTAGGTTTGGGTGCAGTCGGCGGTGGAACTGGAGGCAACGAGTATGATTTGATGATGTGGGGGTAATTTTCATCGATATCTCTGGAGGTGGAAGTGAGCATCGGTGGATAAAACAAGTATGGTGCATACATTTCTAACCCGTTGGAAGCCCTGGATGCAAAAATATCTTCCACCTCGATGGCAGCCGTGACATACGGGACTGTCCTGTCGTTAACAGCGTTGGCGTAGATCCGAATAGACTCAAACGCCTCCAGCGCCTGGTAAAATATGCGATCTGCACACGGTTAATCAACAGGCTTCCATGCCAAAGACAAAAACGAGCCAACCTGAATCTGCCATGACCTCCAGAAGCGGGCGGCCTTTGGTTGACCATTTATCAACGCAGTAAAATTGCTCTCCAGTTCGCGAAAGCAATCTTGGGCCTAGAAAGGATGCAATGGACGAAAAAAACGATGGGTAACGCGGCAGTCCGAGGTGGGGAGTAGCAATGGTGTTGAAGTTGACCGGAACTACATTCTCGAAGAAGCCTCGTTGGCGCAGAATGCTACATAGGGCCAGAGTAAGTATGCATCCACGACAGCGGGTGTGCGGGAACGTACCCGACTACATATCTGGCCACAAGACCGCCGAGAGAGTAGCCTGTTATGGAGAACCTGGTCACTGTGCGGCCTTGTTGCTTGAGCGTCTCCACCTCGTCCGCGATCTTGTACGAACGTCGATGAGCACGAGACCACCGTTTTGAGCACCAAGCGCACCTCTTCTGCCACACGTTCGCCGCCCCAGTCGATCCCGTCATACGTGCCTGTTGAGAGGAAGATTAATTCGCCGGGAATTGGAGGCAGAAGGCGGGCTACGGACTGTCTTCCTTGTTTGTTTTTGCAATGAGAACATGGAGGGCTGGGTCAGGGATGGTCTCTTTGACGATGCGGTTGAGTTCTGCAAGGTGGTCGGGGTTGCCCCACATTCCAGTGGACGAGGACTAACAAGTGGGCAGACATTGCAGGGGCAGATGGGCGTAGGGTTTAATGTTCAAGGTGAGATCGGAATTTAAGTTGGTGTCAGAACGCTGACGTGACACCGCGGCGGAGATCCCGCCGGCTCAAACCGCGACGCGTGTCCCGGCCAACATGTTCGGAAGTACTTACTTGCCGCATTACCACTCGTCGCGAATGAGCCTTTACGAATGCCCTTCGTGCTTTGACATTTACCCGTTTTTTTGGAATGGTCTACCAATTAGGAATTATTCCGAATTCGGCAAAGCAGTCTCGTAAAGAATACGCGACGGCTCTCAAGATTGGGATTGCACAAAATGATTATACAAAATTTGCTGCATTCAAATCAAGAGCTACTTGTGAAAAACAAAGCCCAGAGTACGAGGAAGATGCAGTTGATGCAATGTGTGTGGGATGCTAGAGAATGCGTATGACGATGAGTAGTAAAAAACAACGGGGTTGAACCCGGAAATGCAGATGCAAATGTGATGTCTACTATTAGCGACTGGGTACTGGGCCAGTCGGGGTAGTGGGCCACTTGAATCATGCAGGTCGTTATCTTGCGGAACTGCGTGGTTTGGTGTTCGGAGGATGGAGTTTGATGTCTGAGCTTGATGTAGGCCAAATTTGGAGACCGGGTGATGCGCTGATCAGAAGCTGTGCTCCGTTCGTTTCCGATGGGTAGGTGGGAAATCATCATTTCTTATCCCCGAGAGGATGCCGCGTTCTTCCTTCGCACATTTCTCAGCCAATTCTCGGCCGATTCACAATGTTGAGGGCTTATTTTGTTGCCTCGACCTCGGGGAATATCCTCAACGTGCATTGAATACTGCAATAACTCCAGACTCTCTGTAGTTTCCCTCAAGACTAGCAACATCTTCGTGTGGATGGCGCAAGACAAACCACTACATGGCGACCCACCTGACTGTGGCGTGAGCTTAAGATTCGGTAAGTGTAATTCAGACATGTACCCCAACGACCTACCCCCTCCATTCCGTCTTCAACCCTTCAGCTTCGCGTTCACCGTGCGTCGTTTCATCAAAGCAGCCAATTTCGGTGCCGGAAACAAATGGATTTTGTTCGGAGGGTTACTGCCTTGGAGTGACCATCCAATGTACCTAGGTATTTTCTGTTGCTTCTTGTCTATCCCTCCAGCACTTAATTTTGCCCAATGTTGGTCTCTCTGCTCTGTAGCGCGGACGATTTTGCCGGTACCCCAATTTTCGCCACCCCCCCTTGGCGGAAGTGCCAGTAATTATAACCCTTGTACACCTTTAATTTCGGATTTAAGTGTGGAGAATTATGCATTCGAATCGCCTGAATGATTCCCGGAAGCAGATGCCAACTGCGCATATGTCTACTTATACAGCCGCCTGCCAACAGCGAGGCATGATTGCCTTGAGAAAATTCTAACGCAGTCGAGGCGTCCTAGTGGGTGGCCGTTCATTTGAGGTTGAAACAGGGGCCGTTTTTTGTTCTGCAAGGCGGCGTCTTCGGCGCCCCCGCTTGAAGAAGGGCTCAAAGATGGCCTCGGGGGTCGTGGAAGTCGTTGTGCCCACGACGTTGACGAGGAAGCAAGTGTCCATCAACCTCCGAGATGACTTTGCGCGAAGGAGAGTCGGCGTCATAGAGCTTGGCCCATTGCTGCCCGAGCTCGAAGGCTTCATCCTGCAAACGAACATGAGACAATGTTGCGCAGATAGCGCAAGAAGGCAAGAGTTATACCTTCCACGCCATAAAGCTGACCGCTTCGACAATGGTGGGCTGAATGATCTCCTTGCCGGGGAAGACGCCCCATGTCACGGCGTTGGGACCGTCGGAGTGAGTGTTGGTGCGCAGGTCGCCGCGCTTGTTGATCGTGTAGTACGTGATATTGCTATCGCGTTCGATGTGCGCCAGGAGAAGAGAAAGGAGGGTCGGGTTGACGAAAAATTCTAGATACGCCTGGAGTGAAGGTAAATATCGAACGCTGCGAATAAAATAAAGCAGACCTTTTGGTACACGTAGCCATTCCGGGGACCCCAGCCAAACACTGGGTGCTCGCTCTTTGCGCCGTTGACGGCTGGCTGTGAATTGATTGTCAAAAATCCATATTGGTTCATGCGCGCGAGCTGGGAGGAGATGATGGAGGTCTCGTTGGCGGGGGCTTGATCTGACCAGGGTAGGGCTTTGAGCTCCTTGGTACAGAACCGGGCAAAGAGTGTGGCGATCTCGTCCATCGTGGTCGGTTCACCCCACAGCTTGAACGCATCCTCTTTCTAAACCACGGTCAATTACATTGAATACATATAGAGCAGTGTACTCACTGTTTGCTTGATCCAGACACCGTACCCGTCAAGTTCACCGTATGCTGGACTGCGGGAGTCACCAAACCGTCCGTTGGGGTACTCGTCCCAGTTTTCGGTGCGGGAGATATACGACTTGGTGCGGTTTGCCCAGAATATAGGACGAATGGTCTCGGTTCGCCTGTTCGGTGTAAGGGACTAGCAATGCCAGCGTCAAATAGAGCAAAGGTTTCACAATCCAAGACAAACCTGTCGCCAGGGCAAAGGTTTGATAGTCTCAACCCGCGGAACGAGGTTCAACTCCTCCAACAGCATCTTGGTGCCCTTTTCAAGGTTCATGGTGTAAAAGTGCAGACCGCGGATGCCAATGTCCTCCTGGAGAATCCGCCTGCACATATCCGCCACAAGCTTGGTGCCCAGCTCCCTCACCTTCTCATCGTTGTTCTGATGCGGCTCCAGCACATCCAAGAAGCTCTGCGGGATAACCGTCTTGGCAAGGCTCGTCGCGCGCATGAAACCGTTCCACGTCTGAATCGGCGCAATTCCAGGTACAATGGGGATGGTGATGCCCGCGGCGCGTACAGACTGAACCCACGCGATGAACATGTCCACGTCGTAGAACATCTGCGTGAAGATGAAATCCACACCAGCGTCAACCTTGGCCTTGAGGTATTGCATCTCGAGCTCGCGTTCTTCCGGCGGGAGAAGCTGATTTTGCGGGAAGCCCGCGACGGCAATGTCGAAATAGTCCCCGTATTCGCGCCGAATGTGCTTCACAAGGTCGATCCCATGCACGAAGCCGCCCTCAACGGCCTCCCATTCTTCCTTCCCAGCAGGTGGATCACCACGCAGCGCGAGTACGTTGCGACAACCAGACTGTTTGGCTTCCTGAACACAAGAGGTGTGTTAAACACGAAGAGAATAACTCGGAATCATTTTTTGCGCACTCGTAAAGCAACGTCGACCTTGGTCTTGGGCATGTTCGTGCATGTAAGATGCATGCATGTCTCGATGCCGATTAATCCCTGGCATGTTTTTACCATCTCTGAGGTCAGATCAGAGGTGCGCCCACCCGCATTCCTGCGGTACCGTGTCATTTCTTGCAGCCCAGAGGACCATCGGCGCGTGCGTACCAAGTAATGTCTATAAACTCGGGGCCAAGCGCCCGCATGCGTTCTATGCGATCTAAGAGATTTTGGAGACCCTTGAAAGTAGTTTGCCTTTTTTTAGATAGAAACCCAGAGCAATTATTGAGACCGGCGCACCTGTGCAGTGCGGGGTGGAAAGTATTCAAACGACCACCATATTTTGTTTTCCTTGTCGGATTGGCGTATCTTTTGCGTGATTTTCATGGGGTCGTAAGTAAGAGGAGAGAAAGGATTAAAAACTTCTAGTGGGGCGAGGCAGAAGATGAACGGTAAGGTACTCGGAGTCAGAAGAATTTTTGAGAGATCGTTCGATCCTGATCACGATCACGATCCGATATATCCGACGGTCCGAAACTCCGGCGCGCAAGACTCTGCACGAAACTTCGAAGACGCCGTCAGGTTGGCTACAATACAGATGTTTGAGATTAACGGTGATATGTACGTCCGTAGTGGGAAGGGTCAAGGAATGTGGAGAGTGTCAAGGTAAGGTATCTAAAGTCCAAAGGTCCAATGCGCGGTCAATTGTGGCTCGTCAGACTCCAACTGTCCAAATCCACCGACGGCGGTGTAACAGCAGTCGACCCATCGTTCCACTCCGGGCTGAACAAGACCTGCAGGTTATACGTGCCAGCCGGGAGGCTGATGATGAGGACCGTAACGCCAGGATTGGGCTGGTCTGGCGCTGGTGGTGTAACATCCGTGCTCAGTCTCACCGCTTGGGAGGTCGTGAAGGCTGCGCCGGAGGGGGCATTGAGGATCGACACATCCATCTTCTTGTCGTCGATCGTCAATGTCGCGGTTGTACCCGAGGGGGTTACGGTCGCGTTGGTGTGCATACGCCACATAAAGTTCGTGCCCGCGGTAATCTCGTCCTGGAGAAGGACTTGTTTCCGGCCGTTCAGAAGGCGCATTCCACGCTTCACGGAGGTCCTATAGCGGCCGGTTTAACACGAGCAACAAGCAGGTCGCAAAATAAAACTTACACGTTGAAATATGCAGAGCTCATATCGGTCACGAAGAAGGCCGTCGAGTCTGAAGGGGGTGTGAAGACGGTGCTCGAGCCCTGGGTTGTGTTGCTAGTTCCAAATTGCATCGTGGGCTTCGCGGTGACGTCCTGGTTGGTGGCTCCCACGAGCAAGGTGTTCTGCCCTTCAGGTCATCTTGCGGTAATACATCCATCGCGCACTCCCTTGGGCTGCCAGTCATTGCATCAGCAGGGTTCCGACCAATGAAAAATAGGGATTCCTTACTGTCGTTCGAGAAATAATCGGGCGAGCGATAATCTCCATCCCCGAGCTCTCCTGCCCAGCGCGTGCCCAGCGCGTCGATAACAAAGTCGCCGACGTCCAGGTCGTTGTGGGTTTGATGTCCCTGTAATGTTCCCGCCTTGATCGCCACATACAGCGCATTCGCGTCGGTCCACGAGCTCCGCATGGACATCCATTGGTCCGTCGAGTTGTCGAATGCATAATCCAATGGGAGGCCGTCCCAAAACGCACCAGACAGCTGGGGGTTGTACCAAAACATGGACCAGGGGTCGGCCGCATCGGTCTGGTCTCGCTGGAAAAGCGCATACTGGGGCTGATTGTACGCGTTCGCATAGAGGATGAGCGAGTTGGAGGTGGCGGTGTACTTATTTGGGCCACTGTCTCCGTCTTGTAATTCTGGTCAGAAAGGGCGCAAAAGAGCGAAGCGTTTCACTTACATCCGAAAAGACCCGTGGCACCCTGCCCGTATATGTGGAAAAGTCCAGTTTTCCAGAAATCGGGGTTGGTAGTGAGCAACCCGTAGTCGGATCCAGTGGCAGAGATGAGGGACGCCGCCATCTCAGCGTGGCCGGTGGACCCAAAGTACCAATAATCATCGGTCTCACTCCAGGTACCGTCGGACGAGACTGCGAATGCGCAATTTTTCTTTGCGTTGTCGACCGTCAAGCCAAGGAGCTGAGCGGCAGATCCGGTTGTGTCGTCGCCCAGAATTGCGAGACTCCCCATGGTCAGGCCGTTGTTGCAGACACAATTCCAGTTTCCTTCAATGTTGTTGGCCCACCAGCCCGTAAATACAGAGCTGTTCGTCAAAGCCTGGACGCCGGGACCCAGGCCGTATTCGATCAAGGTCGAGCGGATCATCGACTTTTGGTCGTCGGTCCAGTAATCATACATCCAGTCGTACGCGATTCCATATGCCGCAGACAGTTCGGCTAGGGTGAGGGTTAGAGCCACATTGCTGACAGGCTAACGCGGACTGGCCTGTATCCAGGAAATGTGCTGAATTCCAACGATCGGATCCGCCGGCAACCCACGTAGAACCACTTGAATTCCCAGCAGCGTTCTGAAGCTCCTCCCACGTCCGGTCGACCTGGAGAATGAGGTTACGCGGGGTAGTCCACCAAGAGAGATTAACTGACCCAGTGCGTGTTGTTCGTCATACGGAATACATATCCAAACGCCTTGACACGCTGCTTCACTTGCCGCGCAACGTCAAGAATTCCGCTGTCTCCGCTGTAGCAACGCCGTCAACAGACAAACTTGGGAGGGCAGGTTGGGGGCCTACTCCATGAAATACACCACGGCCGGTAGTGCGTCATATTGGGAGGCATTGTTGAAGATGGAGGTGTTCCAATAGGCGAGATACGGGTCGCTAGCGATGAGGGGCGGGAAGCGCATCCCACTTGTAAGAGGGGGCGATCAGTCGCGGTCGGTCTAGCACCTTGTTTAGTTGCGAAGGGAAACAGTGAAAGAGCAGGGACCTGGACGCATGGTCTGGACTGAGGGGCTGGCGGGGGTGAAAGGGTCGCTGGGCCATCCTGCGGCGGCTGTGTTGACGGTAGGAGTTGTGTAGAGTGCGGTATTGGTGGTGGAAGGGTATACGGGTATCTGGTAGAGACTGTTTGTGGCGGTTGCGAAGACGCCCTCTGCGAGCTTTGCACTAGCTTGGGAGCTGGCAGCGGCGGACTGGGCGGCAGAGGAGGTTGCTGCACTGGAGCTGTGCTTGCGTGAGCCGACGACGCCGCCGACGACGGCGGCAGCAATGACGAGCACGGCGACAGGGATACCAATTTTGATCCATTTGCTTGTGCCTTTCTGGGGCCGTGCGGGGGTGATGAAGCCGGTGGACTGGGTGAAGGCGGGGTCTTCGCTCCCGTACGGGCGGGTTGTTTGGAGGGGACCGTAACTCATCGAGACGGGAGGGAGGGAAAAGATGGGGTGCGAATCAAAGTGGCATGCTTAAGACCGATACAAGAATAACTGCTGCTATATATACACCCGTCCTCGCCGTTCCTGCTCTCGCGCCCTCGTCCGCTGCTGTCGAAGATCCACCATCAGCTGCTGCCCCGCCGCCGACAGCTCCAACGACGATGCAGGCGACGCAGGTGCCCGCTGAGTCGGTCCCCGGTTAAACGGCCGTGAAATCGATCCTGTCCGAATTGGCGTCCGCGGCACCTCCTGCTTTGCACTCAGATGGTTGTTCTCCTTGTCGAACACCGCCAGAATCGACCGCCGCTTCGTCTTGCCCTTCTCCGCCGTCGTCTGCGCCCGCGCCACCGTTGGCTCCGCTCTCTCGACCAGCGAAGCGGAGACGGATCCAATCGACACCGTGCTGGACCGCGACACGTGCCTACGCGCCGGAATGGCGGTGAACGAGTCGCGCGTGGGTACGTGCCGCCCCGATCGCTGTCTCTGGTGCGATCGTGGTCCGCGCGGGACGCGTGAGGGAGCGACGTTGTTCTGGTGGTAGGAAGGCGTCGGCGCCGTTACAATCACTTTCGTCGGCCCATGCGCCATGATGACGTGCACGTCGTTGGGTCGCGTGGTCATCTCTGCGTGAATATCGACTGGGTGGAACTGTGCCTCCTCGACGGGTGTGGCAGGGACGGGCGCAGGTGGTTCGATCGAGTCGGCGCTACTATCCGAAGAAAAGTGTGAACGCGATCTGCCGCGCGCAGGGGGCGACCCTTCGGACGACGGAGAACTGAATGCGCTAGGCAACTCGGGTAACGACCTCTCGTCCTCTTCCACGACTTGGGACCGGCGTTTTTCCGTCAAAAAGTCGAATACTTGTGATGCTCGTTGTGGTGTTCTGGGATCCTGGACAGCGTACGGACTATTCCGCGAGGGTCGCGGAGGAGTTTCTGATATGTCGCTGAGTTCCACCTCGAGAGACGATATCGCAGGATTCTCAGACGAGAACTCGTGCTCGCTGATGAATGAATCGTCGGCGTTGGACTGGAGAGGCGTCCGGGGGAAGTTTGCTATCTGTTTCAGGCGTCCCCAGGGACGAGGTAGACGATCGTACACTTTCAGTTTCCCTAAAATGAACTTGAACTAAAGTTCTCAACATGCACGAGTAAATAAATGCCCACCCCAAGAAGCGCTCCGCCCACGAAATATCTCCTTCCAGACCACCGTCGCTCCCTGAATTGACACTTGGGTTGCCCAATAATTGTCGCAGCGTGGAGCCGCTACGCTGAACCTGGGCCCTTTCCTTTGGCGGGGAGTTGGAAAATGTGTGCGTCGGGAGACGGCCGTGTTCGTCATACAAGTCCAACAGACTTGCCACAGATGGATCGGAAGCGCAACCCCAAGAGCTGGCTGTTATTTTGTCGAGGCTCCAAGTTTCTGTTTGCATTGGGGAACTCGGTCTGGGCGTGGTGCGTGCGGCGATGGCACCGTGACGGTGTACGTCCCGCGACTGGTGCTGCTCACGCTGGTAGTCGCGCTCGCGAGACTGACGGTGGAGCCTCCGGGAGTCTGTAGTACGTGATTTATAGGATGTGCTACGCGGTATTAGTTGGTGAACGCAGGTTATAAGAGGGGCACATACGGAGGGGCGGGAGCGAGGCATAGTCGGCTTCATGTACGACGGCATAGCGTGCAGAAGAAGAACGAAGGAGCTGAGCAGCTTCGCCGGACTCGTCTGCAAGTAGGCCGACCTCTGAGATGGGTTGGAGCGGGGTGGGGACATTGTGTACAATGCGCTTTTTCGCGTTCTTGTTCTTCTTGCTGCTGCCAATGGAGAAGAAACGCTTGAGGCCCTTGAAAGCCATGGTGTATGATACAAAAGTTCAAGTTCGAGTCGAACCTTGTTGTTGGATCATGTGATCGAACCTGACTGGAACCACGACGTCCCTTCACCCATGGAAGCTTTTGCTTATCGTCGCACCCCCATCTTCATGCGATGAACCTGTCTTTTTTTCGCCCTCAAATGGTCGAGAACACCGGGAGCGCAGCCCGGGACTACTGCATGCTCGAGCGCAACATTTTGTCGCATTTCAAACTTGCTCTCCTTCTCTCCCTGCTCTCTTCCTCCGTGCTGCTCAAGGCACGCCTCGTCCCCGACCCAGACAACAAACCCGCAAACCTGTCTGGCACAACAGGTATTGTCATTGCGTGTCTGCAGTTCACGGCGGCGTTGTTGGCCATCGGTGCCGGCGTTTGGGAATACTACTGCGGGTATCGGGACATTCGAAACATGCATGCCTTTCTCGTGGCTGTAAAGTGCGCCAGCATCCTCCGCCTAGACTACCCCACTTATCGACGTCCAGGCCCCATTTTGCAATCATTAGTCTCGTTGCTGCAGTGGTGTTTCTCACTTGCATTATTGTATTGGCAGAACATTGACCGGCAAATGTCCCGTCTTGTGCACCCCGTACTCTTGGCGTCTATGTGCTTGCCCGCGATATCACAACCGTTTACCTGCGCAGCAGAGCAGCCTACCGTAGTCGATAGTCTTGTAAACTCCGTACACATACCGCCCAATTGCGACCTAATTGAGTATCATGACTAGTACGAATGCAGTGCTACAGCTTGACACGAACCATCACCGTAGCACTTCACCCTCTTCTTCAGAATGGAAAGCTGGAAAAACCTGCAGTCTAGCTTGGGCAGCATTAACTTCGCAGCCAGTGCCAACAAGATCTCGAAAGGCTTTAATTCCAGCGTTCAGGCGACTAAAGAACGGTTGGGCACGGTTGCGCCTGAAGAAATCACCGAACTTCCTCAGGGTAAGTTTCGTGTCGCCGTCCCGCTTCTCCTCGTTGACGCCTCTCGTTTCCAGAGTATAGAGATTTGGAAGCGCGCGTCGATGCGTTGAAGGAGGCGCATCTCAGCTTGCTCAAGTGCGTATCTCATTACCGTCAAACTCACCAACCGCACCCTCTAATGTCCGTGCAGGATCACCAGCGTCTACGAGACCGAGTCCTACGACTATCCGACTCAAATACAAGAGTCTTTGTCGGAGCTCTCCACCTCTATCGGCTATGGGATTACAAACTTCGCCTCAACCAACCTCAAGGTAAGCCGTCCCCTTTACACCCGCTGTATCATTTCAAACGCCTACTTCAAGGGGACCAACCTCCCCGCCCCCGCGCCCGTGACGCTCCCGGCCCAGCAGCACAAAACCCTCCCACACGCACTTGGCCGCTCCAGCACTGCTGCGGCCACCGCTATCCACGCGACGAACACCAGCGGCGCCGAGGACAAGCTCGGCAAGGCTCTGGGTCTCTATGCCGAGGGCTGGGAGAAGATTGCCTCTGCCAGGGGTTCGTCGTTCTCTGCTCGCTTTTGGCGCTTAAACTTATCTTTAGCGCAGTGCGACACGACACGACCGTGCGCGACGCCTTCCTGCACCCGTGGCAGTCCACCCTCACCACCTCGATCACTGTGGCGGTCAAAGCTAGACAAGCCGTGCGTGTCAGTCGACTCGAGCTCGATGCGGCGAAGCAATCGTACGTCCCCCAAATGGCTTAGCCATATTCGTCCTCGGCTAACCTTATACCCCGTAGCTTGAAGAATGCGAGCCCCGCGAGGCAGGAGCAGGCCCGGCTCGAGGTTGAGAATGCCGAGGATGACCTCGTTCAAAAGACCGAAGTCGCCATTACGCTGATGAAGACTGTGCTCGAAAACGTAGGCCTTTGCATCACTGGATTAGAGTAACGTTGAATCTTTTACTTCAAGCCCGAGCCTATCAAGAACCTTAACGAGCTAGCGAAAGCCCAGGCAAGTACTTCCTGCCCTATCAGCGGCCTCTTCAATCCTGACCGGCCATCTAGCTCTTGTACTTCTCCGCCGCCGCTGAGAGTCTCTCCGGGCTCCAAGGCGAGATCGAGGAGCTCAGCGTCGCCGCCGACGGCGAATACAGGTGCCCTTCTTTCGTGCTTCCTTTCCGCTGAGCTCACAATCACGCGTCTCAGAAAGTCCCGCGACCACTGAAGTCCTTCTCAACTAAAGTATTAAACAACTAAGACAGAGAGAGTGACGGCGGTTTCGTATCGATATCTCCCTGATGTGTTTGTATGGCTGGTGTACCATCTGCATTGGACAGTAGGTAAATTCTGACGGCGTGGCTATTTTATGATTCCCAATTATCCGTTCTTTTCTCTCTGAATTCATCGCGCTGTTGTGGAAGATTCGACTCGACCGAATGCAGAGCAAATCGATAGCAATATGATAAGTTTTACAGATGGTTTACAGGTATGTGGTTTGTTGTTCGATATAGTATGAGGTTTAATGCGAAATCGTCGTAGGCGTCGTGCAGTCATCAGAATTCGTAAGAGCGCGAAAAACAAATCATTCAGAGAGACGACGTTTTGTGGAAGTGCGAGGAGCGCTCTCGACAGTTGCTACCTCTTTCGTGGTGATCGCCGAGACGATGCGGCGGGGTCCAAAGCCCATCTTCCTGCTCCCAGTTTGCAGCGACTGGTAACGTGGGCGGGGGCGCGTTACTGGTGCGAAGCTGACCGTGGTTTCGGCTCGGAAGGGAACGCGTTCGCGAATCTCGGCAGAGGAGACTGCGGCGTCATAAATCCACCCTTCCCCGACGGACGTCGTTGGGGAGAGCGGCCCGCTCACCGATTTGCGGCGGCCGATGCAGCGTTTCTTGACTGCGCGGGCGTCATCTTGGATGATAGTCGGAGGAGTCGACGGGGTAATGCGCGCGCTCACAGAGACTCGACCTGAGACTGCGATGGACTGGCTGCGCGCGCGACCCTGTGCCAGCGGCATGGTCTTCTTCCCGCCAACCGTCACCTCGGTCTTGAAATGAACTCGGCCGTCACCGACGGGGGCGACCACCCCAGACTCGACCTTCTTGACCTCCTCCCGCTCGGCCAACGGCTTATACTCGATCTGAGACCGCTTCAGCACGTCACGGACCTTCTGCGCCCACTCGTCGACCTGGTACAGCTTGTGGATCATCATCTTGAAGGTGAAGGTGTAGGTTTTCCCTAGTGGGAACTTTGCGACGGACTCGACGTCCGAGTCCGAGTCGCTGTCGCTGTCTGGGTGTGTAGAGCGGCCAAGGGCTGCCACGGTGTTGCGACGACCACGGCCGGAAAGGGGCTGGCGCGGTGGCACCACGGTGGCAAGGCTGCGGAAAACGGGCTCCAAATCGGCAGGGACGGGTATCGCATGGGTGTCGTCCGGTGCGCAGCCCGTCGCGGCCATGCGCGACCTGCGCGTCGCAAGCATCTCGAAAAGGTCGAAGAGCTTGGCGAACTCGGCAGTCTTCTCAGCAGAGGCAGAGGTGGTGGCGGCGCCGGTGGTAGCCATAACGAGAACTGTCGAGAAAATGACTCCGCGGGGGCAAAAGCTGGGAATATGTGCGATCAAGGCCGTTCCTTATATACTGTGCCAGGTAGGTGGCAGGCCTGATGTGAAGCATTCCATTGTCAAAGTGGCTTTCCTGCATTCATACACAAAGCAAACATTTTCTTTCCATATTAGGCAATCCTCCTTGCAAAACAATCAAGCCACTGCGCCCGTTCCTCGTTCGATGAACGCCACGGGTACCTTCGGTGGACCCTTCTCCCGCCGGACATATCCGAGCATCATCGTCGCGTTTACCACTCAATCTCGTATAATTTCCCGGAGAGTCGAAGGAACTGAATCCAGTTGTCCGCAATGCCTTGAGGGATCGCGCTAATTCAAAGCTAGCAGCTAGTTCACGGAATCGGATCTTGGCGACAGCTTCGTCGCACAGGGTGCAAAATTCAGGACCGAAAGGGTGTTGTTCTTCTGCCTCGGCATGATCAATGTGGTATTGAATGTTCGTCAAGTAGAGATGCGTGAGGAATGTCAGCGGTTTTTAAAAAATTCTTGCGAAGACAATCTAAGCCGCCCAAAAAACTGCTGGAAGTATAGGGATGGAATGCTGGATTTTCGACGCACCACCATGGCCCGGCAGTCGGAGAACATATCTGGGATCGGAGAGTGGATCATGCGACCCAAACTTTCTTCGTAGCAGGACCAATAGTGAAACTCGAGACGCTCGGTGCAGCTCAGATAGAGGTCGATAAGACAAGAAAATGTGCCAGAAATCAGGCGTAGAAGCGGAATATCGATGCACTGGAGGGAACGAGGGTCAACATCGTGAGTTTGTGAGAGGCTTTGTCGATTAATTTCTGGCCGGGTTTCTGTGTGTTGAAGCCTTCGGTTGCAAGATTGACGGACAGTTCTTCGAGGTGAGTTAGAGCAGCAAGTCGTGCGGAACGAACTCGGTCATGAAGCGTCTTTGAAGATGCGCGCAGAGATCTGAGGCAAGGATGTCAAACATGTGCGATTAGGTCGACTTAACGAGCAAGCAACATATTTGTGACCAACCGAATCCAATTGAAACATTCTCCCCCCTATCCTACCATCGAGGGAGCCTAGGAGTTTGCCCACCAAGAGTTTTCTCCGAATTCCGATGAAGAGAATATCGCAGAAAACCTGTTTTGTCTGATTTAAAATTAGCAGTACCGCGATATGGAAGAGAGATTTTTACGGCGAAGAGCCAATGAACGAAACCGAAACGAGGTAAACGTGAAACTTGAAGTTGCCTCAAACGCGCCGGCGGTACAGATGTCAGCGCCTTCACATGATTGCGGCCGCAGGAGAAACTCTGTTATCAGCTGCGGGAAGAACAGCGTGCTTGTCAACACTGCGGGCGTCTCCAAAGCTCTGCAAGACGGGCAGCGGCCATGGCAGTGACGGTAGAAACCGAAGCTGACAAATTGATGGGCCACAACAAAATTTAAACACGACAAAATATGTATTTGAGACCTTCAGTTACTCCAACCGGGGCTTTTTCGGGCTCTGCTCTGTAGCTGAATAAAATATTAGAAATAGCGTGTCACTAAATTCTTTGACCCACGAGAGCTAGATGTCTGTTGCTCGATATTTTCCAACCATTCTCCACCCTCCGCGCCTTCGAAAACCCAGATATGGCTTGCACAAAATCAGTTGCTTGTCCTGGGCATCACGAGTAAACGATACCTTTCACCGACACGGCGCGGCTCTTCATGGGCATGCAAGTCAGACACGGAGCGTTTCTTTGCGTCTCGAAGAAATTCTGGTGCTGTTGCTTCGTTTTTGGGAGGAGGTAGCTCCCACCCGAGCCTATTACAGAGATGCGCAATTATGTCGTCTGAATTTCCAAGGAGAATGATCTAATGCAGGCGTAAGAACGACCAGCAAAAGAAAAGAAAGTAGTTACATCAGGGTTAATATGTCGGACTGGGGTTTTGTTAATGAGGATCTAGTCGGGCGTGAGTAGATGAAACAGTTCCTACCAATCGAGGGCTTACTTGTGGCACAGAATGAGGAAGATGACCTAGATGTTGGGCGTTAAAACGGAAATAGTTGCGAGTTGTTGACGTACACAAAATATCAGCCACCGGACTAACTTTCAAAGAGGTGCCAATGACGAGTAGGAGATCGACTGAGCTCCTGTCCGCAGCGAGGGACTGGTCGAAATTATCTGTCAGCTTTTCTCCAAAGAATGTAATGTCGGGCTTGCGTTCCTCTTAGATCGATGCGGTTCAACAAAACATAAAACTGACCTTCATGATACCCGGCGGATATGTTGGTCCATCGCTTTCATCTTCATCTTCGCTGTCCCACCCACCTTTTGCCTTTTTAGCGCTTTTCTTCCGTGGTTTGGGCTTTCCGGTGGGCGGTGCGAGCTCTGGAGCATTGCACACTGAACACAAGGGTACTTTTTGCGCCAAAATGTCAACTTCAATGTCGGTCCCAGGGACTTGTCGTCGACACAACAAACAGCTGGCTGTGGCGAAGGAGCCATGACACTGTACCACGCGAGTTACGCCAGCTAATGTCTCAATCGTGTCGATATTCTTCGAAGAAATCAATCGAACTTCAAGTTGTTGGCCAAAAAATCTCACCTGAGTATAATTCTAGGTCAAGAAGTGTTAAAAAGTATCAAACAATCGTTCGTGAAACTCGTACGCGTAATAGCTGTGTTGTTCAACCCGGTCAATCTCAAATCGGCGTGTACTTATCGATATGCCGACCTGATTCTTGTCTTCAACCAGTTTTATAAAGCGATGACATGGCGATGGTACAAAATTGGATGGATAGATCCGACTATTGCACCGTTAGCGGAAAATTGGAACATGGTGGGAAATGAAAGAACCTGGCGAACGAGCTGGAAATGAATGAAATGTTATGGACCTTGACGGCTGAGAACGGTGTTCACACACTAGAAAACTGAACGATATGGGATGAAGAAGTTGCTCGCGGTTGCAAAGGAACTTACCAGCCGGATTTTCTCGAAAGTAATTGATATCAAACCTGATATAAGTCAGACTACGACTTTCAAGAGGCTGAACACCTACATTTGCTGAGGATCATCGAGGTCATAATCGCCTTGTAGCTTCAAAGAGGCGTATAAACCATCCCGAGACCGGAAATCCGGTATACCACAGGAGACACCTAACCGTTCGGTTTAGTACCAGTTGCCTCAAGCCGGTTCGCTGGAAAAATTCACTTATTCCAGCGCCAGTGAGAATTATAATCCGTTTTGACTCGCGAATAAGACGCACAGCGTCTTCGACGGTATTGAAATTAGGAAGCTTATCCCGTAATTGAAGTCTGTCGTCGAAATCAGCTGTCCGACCGCTGAGATATTGCGATCATCTTACTCTCGGCTCATAGCCACGCGTAGAAAATAAGTCAATGTGGCGGGCGACATGTGGTGCAAACTGGGATCCTGGGACGAATTAGAATGGAGGTAGTGCAGGTTCTAGGTACCTACTAAATTAATACCAAAGGCGAGAAGGAGTTGCGGGACGGGAATATTGCGTTTTAGAACGTATTCGTTCATCCAGGACGACATTCCTGAAAAGAAGGATCAACGTTAACGCGTTAACGCTGGAGGAGCGTCCAGATAGTGACCGTGTTCCTTCAGATGGTGCATCATACCTGTAGAACGAAGTTAGTATGAGTGGATCAGTAAGTAAGGACGTCATACCCCGGATTTGTTGCTGAGACCAGATTTGAACGTCTATTTGGCATAAATTATCTACGCTAAAACGACACACAACATATATACCTTGACCGAAGGGAACATAGAGTGCAGACATATCTAGCTCAGACACTTCCAAGTCAAAACCATCAGGTTCAGGATCGTTCGATTCGGACACGAAAATGCCCGAGTTTGTGTTGTCAGCACCGGAGCTGGCGGTCTCTAGGATTAGGGCCTGTACTAGTTCTTCAACAGTTTCAGGATCGATGTCAACGTCCTCAGACGCGGCTAGGAACGCGCGAACTAAAAAAGATCAATGTTAGGCACTAAAAGAGCAGAAGAGCTAACTTTGTGAGCTGGGAAGCGCACGAGGTGCCTCAGGGTCGTGCAATTCATGACCACTAGGGGCGTCTGTTAGAGACGGGCCAATTGGGCCAGCGGGTGGCTGAATTGACATCGAGGCTACGAAACCTAAAGGAGTAACGCTCAAACAGCAGCAAACGTTCCCACAAACAAATCTTAGCGAGTGCCACGATCTCCAAATTCTGGAGCACAGATTACTTCGACCAAAGTCTTCTGTATCGTCCCTTATCCTGCGCGTATCAAGCTCGCGAGATTGACGGTCTGCGGCTGTCTGCGGCCGCTTGATGCATCATACACCCATTTGCAACAATGATCTCGCGCAGAAATTCGAGTAATTCCAAGTTGCCTCTCTCAAAAATTCATCGACAAGCGCACCGTCCCTCCAAATGCAAACGGTAGTCGAACCGAGGATGCCAGCTAAGAAGCCAACTATTTCACGCTAACCGTTGCAACATGAAGTACATCGCAAGTGGTATAGCGCCCTTGATGACCTCGTTGCGGATTGCCGCATGTATCTTGTCGGGTTTATTAACACATCTTACCCGTAACACTTAAATACGGGCATCAGTTTGTCCCCACAGACTTACCCGCTCATCGCCCACTTCACCATGCCCCCCTTCTACACCTTCAGTCCCAAGACCACCAGTATCAGTGTACGTTGGTTCTCTCCCGCGTTCAAGTCAGGGTTCTCATAGGCCGTCATAGTTCCAATGGCCCGCTGAACTCACTGGTTTAGAGCGCGTCGCACTATCTGCCCAGGGTGATCTGCAACGCGTACTGAGGTATTCTTCCTCGAACTAAACGTTCCTCGTTTGTTTTTCTGACCCTTCTCAGCGCATTCTTTGCGCGTCCCATAGTGATCGCCCTCATCTACTCTCACACCTTCACGAGGCGCTCAGAAACCGAGAACACCTTGATTCCTCTTCCCCTGCCAAATCCTGCCGCAATTGCATCTGCGTCTCCCGAGTCCCCGATCGTGCAGAACCGACAAGTGCATCTGCAATGTGGCGGAAAGCTTGTTTGCACCGCAACCTCGACAGTGAAGTTATTATCCTCCGATGCGGCTCATCTCTTCCTGGAAGAGAAATACGCTATCGGCCAATTATTCGCCAAAATGGGCGTTACTCCCAGCTTTGAGCTGTTGGATGTCGGAATTGGTGGCCACGATGATGCGATGTCCGTCGAGAAGGGCTTCGGAAGCGGACCCAATCTGTGGCGGAAATACAGGCTTTTTGTGCGGGAGGTCGAGTGCGAAATCCTCGAAGTATTTGCTTCCCGGGACATGTTCGTCCAAGGGCAGGCTTGGTTGGATGAGCACTCATCTACCACCGTATCACCATATTATCGCAAGCTATCCACCAATACCCTCCTATGGCTTGCCGTTCTCTCGTTGCTCATATTCGAGCTATACACAACTGTACTTCGCCCGACTCGTTGCTAGCTCATCTGTATGTCTATATGTATCCTTCTGCAACTTAGAATATAGACGCATGAGAGTGATTTATAGCGGCCGCTCTCTGCAACGTTCCAACCCAGGTAGCGGTCATCTATACTCCTGTACGCACGAATCGCGGGGGAGAACGGGTCAAGTTCGGGTCAAGGCTTGAGGTACCGCAACTTGTCGACTGAAATCTCAATCTCGAGATATGATCCGTAGTCAAATAATTTGCTGCCTCTTGGGCTAGGTTATGCTTTCTTTTTTTCACCTTCGTCAAGCCTTCGTCGGACGAATATTTGGTTGGATTTGGATCTGATGTCGATGGCCTTTTGCAATGCCGCTTCGTGCCGCCCACTTGCGGCCACTCTTTTTCGTGGGGCGCAACCCTCCTTCTCAGTCTCTATCATGCAGATCGTTCTTCAGAACCCCTATTGCAACAGCGAAACCGAAAAAAGTGCTCAAGCCCAGCGTGGTCAAACCTCGGGTGGTCATCGCGAATTTGAAGGCTGCACGGCCAGTGAAACTATCCCAGCAGCGGAATTCGTTACCTGTCCATGCCACCCCGCTCCCTGTCGACCCCACCGCCGATTCCGGCGACCAGACTAACTTTTTCTCGTCCTTTCAGGCAGACCTGAGGACACCAGAGTCTTGGCCGAAAATGCTATTTGTAAGTGTCCGCTATCAGTTGGTCTACTCAAAACCCCGCCTACTGCCTCGCAGTTCATCGTCGCCCTCGAACTTGGTGTCACTCTGTACGCTGCCCGAAAAACCAACCTGAACACGGATTACTGGGTCGATCGTCTAACCCACGGCGAGGCCACGGAGGGACTAAATAATCACGTAATTGTGGTTGCGCGCGCAGTTGAGTTCGGGCAGGTGCGTCACCCTGACACAACCTGCTTGTGGAATCACGACAACTGCATAGACCTTGGAACGATGGGGACAAGTGCTCGTTCGCATGACCCAAGCCCTGGGGACGACAATGCAGCGTGTTATGCTAGATTCATACATCTCTGCAGCCGAAAAGATCATTCAAGCTCCAGACGCTTTACGAGTGTGCTGGGGAATTTGTGCGGTCAACGGCGTGGTATTTCTTGCGTGGAGAATACCGAGTCTGTCCACATTTATGATTACGAACTTTGTTCATCACCCGCTGTCTGGGAAGGCGCATACACTCTTGACGAGCGTCTTCAGGTTCCTCGTTTCGCATTGCTTATAGTTGATTGCGTTAAATGTCACTTTACAGCCACCATGGGGGTTTCCACCTAATTTTTAATTCTATGGCGCTGCTCTCATTTGGTGCGTCTGCCCTGCAATTGTCCACCGCGTCTGAGGCATCGCGTTTCAGGCTCCGCGGCAGGCACCTTTCTGTATGTCAGGCAAGCTCAACTCCCCTCAAGTCCCCTTGAGTCGACCTCGGCGTATCATTTCCTAGCTTTCTTTATCTCTGGTGAGAGTGATGACAGTTCGTCTGCGGCTTACGCTCAGTTAATGCGATTAGCGGGTGTATTTGCGTCTTTCGGATCACATGCAATCCAGGTCAGGAGGTACGACGCCTTCGTCCGCACGCTCCCAAAATTCGCTGCACGACCACGCATCAATGGCTCACTTGGAGCGTCTGGAGCGATTTACGCGTGCGTCACGCTCTGCGCCCTGGCGTTTCCGGATACCCGAATTGCCCCACTATTCATCCCGTTCTCCGTTCCAATACAACCTGGCGTTGGCGCACTAATGCTGCTCGATGTTGTCGGGGTGTTAAGAGGGTGGAGGTGGGTTTCCCTCCAGTTTGTGTCCCAAAGGAACCTTTGTGCTCACAAAATCGCAGGATGTTCGACCACATTGCGCATCTGTCTGGCGCGCTGTTTGGTGTGCTCTACTACTTTTTTGGACCGCCTTCGTGGAACGGATACAGGCGCTTGACGGCCACAGACAGTGGGAAGGAAATCTGATTGTGTGCCAGTTGCCGGGAAGGATAAGACTAGCTAGTTTTGTAGTTTCTTGTGAACGAATCCTGCAAGTGATACCGCTATCCTAAATGGATGAACATCCAATGTGTAGAGGATTCGTATGGCATTAATGGCATTAATGGCATTAATGCCATACGGAATCCTGAACGATGTGTACTGCACGTTCACGTTGGGCCAAGTCCTTCACGATATACCCCTTAAGGTAGGACCACTCCCTTCACGGTCAAGTAGGTGGTCTCGTGAAGTACATGTCCACTGCTTAAGGATTTGGTGTCCCCTTCACAACTCTACAGATCCTTCAGGATAACACCGTTCACGATTGAAACCAGTGCTATCGTGAAGTATGTTACCGTTCATTTAGGATTTGCTGCCCCCTTCAAGACTTTGCGTGTCCTTCAGGGCCAGAGTAACACTTCAGGATTCTCTTAAGCCGTGAATGCCCACTGTGATCCTTCAGTCCCTTCTAACATCGTTCACGACGGAAACATTCAACCCCCCGAAGGTCCTGCCCAACACATTGCGCGAGAATTGTTGTCTGGACATTTCGCAGGATCTGATCTGAGTCCGAAACAGATAGCTGTTGAGGAACTAAATTATGAGGGGGAGAGGCCCTTAGATGTAATCCATCTGAAGTCGGTGAAAGTGGTCTTCAACATGCCCGAGATGCCCGACAATTTCATGATGAACCAGGGTCCGCGCAATTGCGCAGGGGATTTAGCTCAAGTTACTCCATGGGTAATGCTAGTCAGTATTAGGGGGGTTCTGGAAAACTCCGAGAGGAAAAATCCACGGGTATGAGAGGAAGAATGAATGCACCGCTTATACCGGTGGTGCGGGAGAGTCTCGGTCGAATTCCAGGTAGATAATGTCTCGACTTAATTGCCCACTCAATTGCGGCCTCTTGCTGAGTAAATGGGACGGGAGACTAAGGAACCCGACTGCGAGCCCGATTTTTTGAAGCAGCCAAGGAGTCAAGTTGGAAATTGGAGCCTCGGTGATTTGGGCATTACCCCGAGTGATTCCTGGGATTGCTGCCTGTAATTCGAGACCACAATAACACTGTCAGCGAGTTAATATCTCTCTGTGTTTGATTTTAAGGTGCGGTTTCAGGAAAGTGCTCAGTACTAGTAGCAACGTTAAAAATGGAATTTACTAGCTGTTGAGCGAGAGACTGAGCTCAATCTCACTGACCCGAGTCGCGCACAGTTTATCGCGCACAGTTTATAATGGCCAGGGTAATATGCTGCCTCTTACATCTTGAATGAGGGAAGAGGACGACTCGAGAACGGGTGAGTGGTTAATATTGAAATAGTGAACTTCCGAGATAGTTTGAACTGCGACGTCAACACGGGTCGTGTCAATCCAAACGGCGTCACCCTTGCCCCGCGCGCGGGGCATGACCCCTTAATCGAGTGCAGCGCCGCACCTGTGGCTGCATGCTTTTCTTGGAGGAAGTCAGCATGAGGTGAGGCCCAGACACCACGTTAAGACCCATTTCCCTCCCACTTGGGCACCTTTACCAAGCGCTCGCCCACAAAGACCCTATCTATGGTGACTCTGTCAAGGTAAATTGATAACTTACTACTAACTGTCAGTAGGTCTTCGAACATCAACTTTAACTAGTATGTCAGAATGCTGAAACTCGAGCGCTCTCTATCATGCTGGAAGCCTGAAACTGTTTACCAACTGGTGTCGACTCCTAACTCCAACCATGTTTCGGGCAAGACCATTTCAGGAGCACTATAGCACACATTGCGTCAATTGTGAGCATAAATCCAGCTTGGCAAGAGATGAGGGCTTTCACGCACACGAAGGGCTTGACTACGGATTGAAGTTGAAGGATGGGGGCAGAACGTTGAATTAGGACTCACATGCGCAGCTTTGTGCAAATTCGAGAGATGTAAGCGCTTGTAATATGGACGAAGGAAGCTCAAATTTTGTGACGACGAGGTAACATCCACACACTACAATCAGAGCTATTAAGCCATGTAGGGTGTTGTCGCTACAAGCACGAGGCATGCTGGATAGCTGGGACCCGTAAATTCAAAAGCAGTCCAACAGTCGACCAAACCAAGAGTACGTGAATAATGCTGACCCGAGATCGATTCTAGTAAACACACATCTGAAGGGAGGAGGCAATGGGAGGATTCAGAGGGTTCATCGATTTGAGTTGCGATGGCGAGAGTTATTGACCCGTTCCGAGTCCTGGCCTCTCTAAACATGTTGAAATTCTTGGATTGAATTTGGAAGCGCAACGGCAGATAGATTCATTGAAGTTACAGAGGTAAATGTTGTACCTACAGCTACCATGGGATGTGAATACAATCAGCGCGAGCAAGGCATGTGAGACCGCGCACTCGCAGATTCAAGACTGTCAGCGCGCAGGATCCGTGCTGATGTACACGACATAGACGTGAATAGAGCGCAAGAATAAACCGATGTTCGTGCGTAGTGGACAGCACAACGGCAGCATCCTACCATTTTCCCCAAAGCTGCAGAAACAATGCACCGTGATGCGTGCAGAGGCGTGCGCCGACTGCACGGATACACACATCAGATTCAAGGGTGTCAATGACGGTAGCCATTTTAAAACACGGCAAAAAAAAAAAGGGACAGAGAGAACCGGCTCCAGAGCGTAACAGTCCGTTTAGCAAGGGAAAAATGGTCGAAATGAGCTCTCCGGACATCCACTCGATGCGTAAAGCCATTACGCCAGCCGAGAGACCGCCAACAGCCCCGCACGCCCACAGACAGCCTGAGTGGCACCGGCACCACATGGAACGTCGGCGAGGGAGGGGCACACAGAAAGAGATAGAGTGTGACCGCGCTCCTGGTCGCCTTGTCCACGCATCGGCGTCGAGATGCAGTCCTGAGAAAAGCGTAAGTGAAAGCAGTACATTGTTAGCCACAAGCAACTACATAGCTAGTAAGACGTACCACGAGCCTGCGCAACGCTCTTTCGTCCACCGCTCGCTCGCCGGAATACCGCCCTTGGAACCTCCTGCAACGGTGGTGGAAAGCAAGGAACAGCACATGCTAGCGCCAACATGGACAAATATGAGGCAGTGCTTCAACAATCGTGAATGTTTCGTCTTGGAGTCGTGAAGGCTAGTAAAGAGGACCTGAAGGTGTTTTGATATCTTGAAGGATCCAACATTGTCCTGAAGACTTGATTTCTCTTCGTGAAGGATTTTGCAATCGTTTAGAAGCCCGGGAATCGTGAAGGGAACCGACACTCGTGAACGTGCGGTGCAGTCGTGAAGGACAGCGGGGATCGTGGAGGTAATCTGTATCGTGAACGTGATAGGAGGTTCGTTAAGGCTCGAATATTCCCTCCAGGTATGGCGGAATCGTTCAGGCCTCCTACAAACCTTCAAGGTTTTGCAAATCGTTCACGTACGTGTGTATCGTTCACGATTCTGTATGGCATTAATGGCATTAATGGCATTAATGCCATACAAATCCTCTACAGATTCATCGTTCTCCTAAATGGGAACTACATCAAACTGACGTTCTCGGAGATGTCGGCGTGATGTGAATGTGTAGGCTTACTTCAGGACACCGGAACGGACTCTATGCATCTGCATCTTCTCATCCACGGAACGCAGGGTCACCCTCGCCATCTCGCGGAAGCAACACGTCTCTTTAGTGCTCGCCATCCCGCACTCCACCTTGTCGTCCCTACTTCTTTCACGTCGAGTCGGACCTACGACGGCATAGACTGGAATGCGATTCGCGTAGTGCATGAGGTATTTGCAATCTTGAATCATTCCCCTTCCATTTCGTTGAACTTGGAACAGTTGGACAACGCTATTCTTTCACTCGAAAAAGACGGTGCCGCCCGAGTTACCAAGCTGTCTGTTACTGGATACAGTCTCGGTGGTTTGATTGCTCGCTACGCTATCGGGTTCGCTCTCTTGCTTTCCATCTACCGCTCAGCTGTACCTATCGTAGTTTCAGGCTGCTTCACTCTTGAGGGTTCTTCGATTCCGTCGAGGCTGTGAATTTCAGTGGCACGACTTTTACCACTCCTCATGCTGGGATACCACCTTATCCGCACACTTCCCGCATCTTATTTTGGCTTGGGTCGACTCTTCTGGGACGGACTGGAAAGAGCTTCATCTTCTCGACAATTGGTCTGATAGCGGACGCCCACTCTTAGAAGCCATCGCCCAACCTGAATCGGTGTTCTATCACAGTCTGTTGAAGTTCAAGAATATAAACGTATATGCTAATGCGTGAGCTTCTCTGCTTAACTCTACCGTCTACCCAGACGAACTCGCGTGTCAGAATCAACGATGTTACCGTGCCATACTTTAGCGGCGCCTTCGAAGAAATTGACCCTTTTGCTAATCATCGGGAGCTCGACATCATACCGTGAGTCTCATCGACAAACACCTTCCTCTCACCATTTCTAACTCCCCTAGCGAATACATACCCGATCATGAACCGCTCATTCTGCGTTTTTCTATATCGAAATCTTCGCCATCCTTTACAGCCCGCCTCAAATCGCTGCAACCGCTAACCTTCAATGGACCCTTTGTGGAATGGGGTTTCCCCTGGAACATTGTAAGTAATTACCGCGCGCTCACCTGTTCACGTTGTGTATCATTGTCAGATCCTCTACCTCCTCCTCCCGTTCCTCATTCCGATGGGCGTCTTCTACCTCGCAAGGGAATACGTCCTTTCATCGCGTCCGTCTCGCGACCGTGTCCGTCATCTGGAGCAAACGGAGCAAACTACACCTGTTCCCCTCCCAACTGCAATATTGGATGTCGATGCGCTGCCTCTGAACAACTCCGAGACGACAATAATGACCTCAAAGCAAGTCGCAGTTGTACGCGCTTTGAACAAGCTTGGCGGGGTGCGTAAGTATACTGCCTTTCGACCAGGGGTTCGCAACTCGCATGCCATGATGATCTGTTTGGACCCGCGATTTGCAGACCACCGGGTTGGGCGCGGAATTCTTAAACATTGGGCAGATCATTTCGAGGTCTAATTTGATTCGAAACTCGTCCACATTTGCTACTATTTGTTGGCCTATTTCTCGGGATCTAGAGCTACACGAACATATCGTTGAGCGAAAGGACTTGCACCTGTCCCTTGCCCAAGTGCCACGCTTTCTGCTTATGGAGTGTAACAAGCATGCAGTTGATGGCCTTCGCAAGCTCTGGGTCTGCGGTGCGGGTGAGCGCCCACGTCAACCATTCGGCGCTCTGGCGAAAGCGCGGATCGGCGAGCTTCAGACGGTTCAGCGCATACCGGTCAAACGTGAGGCCGTTCTGCTTCTCCGGTCCCACATAATGGCCTACGCCATATGGGAAGAGTGACACGAATGCCATCGCTTCGTAGTTGGGAAAGTCCGGCGTTGCAGGTGGGAGGGGCGCCGTAGGATCGGGGCCCATAAAGCAGTCCCATTCGAGGTAGAAGAGGTGAAAAGCGAGGTACACCTTGCGCATTACTGCGGATGTACCCTGTGGCGGGTTCTCGGCGGTGGCAGGCAGTACAATGTGACCGATGAGGTGGGCTTTCATCATGAGCGGGGAGTAGAGGATATCCTTTCGGGGTAGTGGGCGCGGCCAAGGGTGAGTGGCCATCCAGTCCCGCAGAGTTTGAGCATGGGCCAAGAGCAGCCTCTCTCCATCGACTTGGCCTCCTTCGCCAGATTTCCCTCCGCTATTGTTTCCCGCACCCTGTTGAGTGTCTCCTGCTGTTTTGTTCGATACCCCCGTTTCCTCTTCACACGTCTTAACGGCTGCACGAACGGTTTTACCGTTAATGTGAGGCTCCCATTGCGGATGCGACTCTCTGAGGCTCGAGACGAGTTTCTTGATACCTGGTGGATGAGAGCTGTCCAACCAGAGTACCCGTACTGCAGCTAGCAAATCCTCGTTGGTGGGGGCCGGAGATGACATTGGAGTTAGCTCTCCTAACTTGGAACGTGACTTTGAGACAAGGGCGGAGCCAATGTCTTTCTTCTGCCCCATCACTGCTAGTGTTTAGAAAATCCTCTGGATCAACTGAGATAGCAAAACGAGATTAGTGGCGAAAAGATAGGAATTCCTGTTGATGGCTTTTCGAGTCGAGATTCTGCCAGCAGGAGACCGCAGCACATATGTAACATCAAAGAGAACACAGAGCTTGACGCGAGTACTCCGTCTATAATTTTGCGGTGTAGGTAGAGAGAGGGCTATCTAAGAGACTGTGTTGAATGGAATCGCGCTAGAGTGCAGCCAAGGTGCCAACTACCCGAAGACAACGTCATCACAGCGAGGGGCTGAAGGCGTCTACATTGTCGCTGAAAGGTAAAAGTGAGCCAAGAGAGTACGATTTCTTGATTTAAACCAGGGCGCCAAAGTTCTCGGCACTTGTCGGGATTCGTCGCCATGAACGCCGGGATTGGCCAATATATTTTCGTGCAGGGCTGACGATCTTGCAGGAACGAGATGGGGCGTCCTTTTAGAATGAGGGGACGCACTTTCATCCTTTTAGAATCGAGGGCACACAGTTTCATGTGGCGATATCACCGATTCGCCAGAAAACAACCTCGGCGCGTCGCAGGACGCGTATAGGCTCCACACTCCCGACGATCTTCGCAAAAGGCAGGCAGGAGAAGGGACGCGTGGCGAAGGCAGTTATTATGAGAAGTGGGCCGCGTCTGTCGGGATCACCGGACAGCGGTGCTCACAGAGGCTCACACGTCTGCATAGACTGCGCGTTGAAGGTTCGACAGTGACCGGTTGATCGAGTTTGTGCAGGGAGATTGAGGTTATACGAACCATAAGTCCGTACCAAGACAAGAAGCAGAAGAACTGGGATGGCCCGGAAGATTCGAGCAAGTCTGAGAGTCGGACGACTTGGACCGAGTTGCACTGTTGCACAGAGGGAAAAGATGGCATCACACAGCCACGCAACGCGTTCTCGCGTTCATCCGCCGTGAACTTGGTTCTTGGTTCACCTTGGTACAGGACGCGCCGCAATGTCAGCCGACCACTTCAACGTCGCCCCACCTCTCGTTCCCGCAGGCAAGCCCGAAGATCTCCTATTGGCGGGCCAATCCCTGTCTGCGACACTTTCACCCTTGGACAATTCCCTGGCAGTATTCGTCACCAATGCTGTAACCCTCTACCATTCGACTCGTAGCTCAAGTCTCATCCTATTCGCAGCCGACATCACAGCCAGGCCCAGGCAGGAGACCCCCAGACGAGGAGCAGCCAATATATTTTCCCGGTATAGATGCTGTTCCGTCGGCCGAGCGGCGTCTGGTACGTTGCTACTTTGCACCGCCCCGTCGTTTCTCTCATCCTGCTAGTTCATCACCGATACGCTCGTTATTTTTGCGGCGTTCCAAAACCTGATAAAAACTTCGCGCACTAAAGAACCCGAATGGTATGCGCTATATGACCATCTGTCTTTTCTTCCATGACGTTTGCGCATAGGCTTCAGAGCGAACAAAATCTCACTGTCATGCGCAAGCTGTCTATTGACTATGTGAACTTTATAAAAGAGTGTTGGATTCACGCTTCAGTGAGTCGTCGACGTTTCGATCATATATTACTAGGTTCTAAAGGCCTTTTAAAGCAACCTGCCCCTCGGCCAGAGGGCCCATTGCAATTCAGCGGCGATCATTACCGCAGCTTGTACACCTGCTTCTCTCTTTTTGTGGTTTTGTATCTACCAGAACCCGGCTATGAGGAAGCCCCTGTAGGAGAAGAACTGATGGAGTGGCTTAATATACATTTCATCGAGCCGTCTACAGAAGAAGGTGACCATCTCAGCTCCTTGAAATCCCCCTGGGAGGACGAAATATTTTGGCCATATTTAACAAGGTTTCTTCTTTCGTATCCTTTTGACTCCAGAACTCAAGATTAAACAGGGCGACTTTGCGGGGATTGTCGAAGGCTTCTGTCTTCTTTTTCAAAATGCTTTCTGGGCACCCCTCTGAGGATCTTCAACAATTGGCCGAGACGATGGCTTCCATAATCACATCCCAACCTCGCCTCCAGAACTTTTCAGCCGAACGGGATTTTGCGTATGCCTCACATCGGTGGAAGGATAAAGTCAAGGCCCTTCGTGTCGAAATGGATCAAGTTCCGGAGAGCGACAGATACGATGATTTTGATAATTGGTGGGACCGACTGAGCGACATCGTCGGGATATTGGAAGGTCGGGGCGAGATAGTTCAACGCGTGTGCGAAGACTTGGGCGCAGATTGGAAGGAGGTCTGCGCGGCATGGGGTGTATTCGTGGACTCTCGGTTGCGAAGGCAAGATCTACCGTAAGTCGGGAGTTCCTCGCGCGTTCTCACTTTGTCTGAAAACAGACATTTATTATCAGAGACGTCGTCGACCGAGTTCTAGATGATATGCCACCTGACCCTACGAATGTAGAGGATATGGTGCACATGGCTCTGCTTGCTGGCAAGCCGGCGGACGCGCTGCTTCATGCTTCCCAGCTCGACCGATGGCTGTCTGCTCATCTTGCGGACATCATGGAGCCACTCTCGCTCATCGACAATGCTTCACGCGACGAGTGAGTCTCTTTTTCTGTCTTCTGCCCACGTAACCGATCCCTCCCTTTGTAGTATTTCAATTCGAGACCAGTACATCCTCGCGTATGCTGAATACCTTCACTCCGACCCCGCCCTGTGGCGCATAACCGTTGATTACATGTACTCATGTGGGGAGGTCGGGCAGGAGCGCTGGTGACGAGGTGCTAATCCGTGTCCCGCTCCGACTCAACTCGGCGTCACGCGATGGTGGAGGTGAATGGGAAGATTCGGGCAGGAAACGTTGTGGGAGTTCTGAAGGATGTAAATCAGACTTGTTTCGATTACCGAAGGGAAGCAGCGCGGCGAACCGTTTGTAGAGTGAGTTGCCATCTTGTGTCGTAAGAAAATTGCTGACTTTGGGGTTGCTTTGTGGTAGATTGCCGCTCAGACTCTTGTTCACGAAAAAGATTATGGCTTGGCGGTGTCATATTGCTCATCAGCTGAAGACTGGCAGGGACTCGGCCGTGTCGTTGATCGTGTTCTTGACGAGTACATCACGAGTGGTGAGTGGTGAATATTTTCGATTTCAGAAAAACTTTGAACTTCTTTCGGATCAAGGGCCGACAAGCTTCGCGCAATATGCTTCGGACATCGCTCCATCACTTCAAAACCTTAATGTCCACCACCCATCGGCTCAGGGCGTGTTTGTTCACCGACTTATGTTTGCTGTGCGCTACTCAAATTTCCAGCAACTCCGTGTGAGGCACGAACTGCAAAATGCCGCCTCAGACTTGGTGGGCATGTTCCGGGATGACCTTGCGCCCAAGTCGTGGTGGGCGGTGATGCTATGTGATGCGGTAGACCTTCTGCAGCACCGTGAGTGGATCCCAAATAATTGTTTCCTTTTTACAATGGCGTTACCTGGCAGGCTCTTCCTTACTGTTTTCTGGGTCTGGGGCAGCCGAGTTGCTGAATAAGCTAGAAGAAATATTCACAAGATCTTCGCAAGGCAGTGGGGACGATTATTTAGATGTTTTAGCCAAAACTATCCCTGGCGGGGGGCATAAAGAGGCGTTGGATCGTTTGAAGACCGTTCGCCTCGCCCTCGCCCGATATCTCGCTAGATCTGCTGTGCTGAGTGTTTAATTTATTGTCGGATCGTCATTTTTCGCGTTTCCTTTTTTTGAAGGTTCTGCCAGCACCACATGATCATTTGCACTGTCGATTTCGTTAGCCTCTCGGTGTCAGCAACGTCAGCTTTACGAGAGTTTGCCTTCTGTTCACTCGTCGTGAATTCGTGTTCTTTCACACCAGTTTTCAGCCCTCTTCAAGCGCCTACTTTTCCGATGCATTGGAGGGTGGAGGTATTTCACATATTAATAACTCATGCCAGTCCTAAACTCGATCCCCGGGCTCCTGGTTTATGCGAACTTGCATATTTAAACGACGACGGTCGGTCAATGGAGCATTCAACCACCCGTCAATATGTGTTGCGAAGCGCAGTACCTTTGGGAATATACCCGCTGCACTCACCAGTGGGGAAAGAATCGAGCATTGGTGTGTTTACCAGTCGCTCATTATTGTTTGCTCACAGACCATCTCAGGTTGACTGTATGCGGTCGAACTGTGCGATGAGCAGACGACATCTGCAGACACCACATAACTGTCAAAACACCTGCACCCACCAGTACGTTATTATAACTCTCTGATTTCCTGACATTAAACCCTCCGTAGGTTGTCTGCGCCAATCCGAGTGGTACAGGAACGGTTTGATAGACGCTGCGACAAGTGCATTCTGGGATGACGCGACGGTTTACCTTCCAGTCGGAGATTATGGAGAGCATGTTCTCGATCCTCAACATATATATAATTGACTCTGCGACCGATCCTTATTTGGGAAATGACCACATTGAACGGTGGATGGGAACTTTCAGAAATAAGGTCGAACATGGAATCCGTGAGCATCTCCCGCGTTCCATGCCCGTCTCAGCCATCCGGTTAACATCCAAAATATCGATGATCGCCTGGTCCTCATTCATTTCAGATCGCAAAAAGGGTTGTTCTACATCGTAGAATCACCCGTTTCGAAACCAATTCAGCGTTTTGAAAAACTGTGGAGTTTGACCAACAGTTCCTCCTCTGCATATTCTTCTACTCCAATAACAGGTTCAGGAGCCCCAAAACGGCATTTATTTTGAGTGACCAGTGGGGATAAGGGTACCAATCTCCCACGTTTGTTGGACGCCTACTACTTTAAGCTCTTATAGGTTACCGGTAACTCACATTACAACCTTAACACCATCTTTTGGTATCTACCGGATGACGCCGAAACCTTTGCGTTTTGTTCCAAAATCAAGCGGGGTGGGACGAGTTGGATGCAATAATGGCTGGTGGTATTATTCATGTATCGGTTTGTAACTTATTCTCGCGAAATGACTAGCGCGAATGCTTCGGACGGCGTTGGACGATCACGCATACTTAATGCGTCCGAAGTAGCCGTAATAGTCAACGCGTCTGACATCCCACGACGCGCGGCAAGAGTGACTCGAGGTTGGCTTTATGGTAGCAAACGGCAGACTTAAGCTTGCAAGATGTTCCCTACTTGACGATTGCATTTTTATAACGTCAAGATCGATATGGCGGCGGAATGCGATTGGCCGACAAAATTACTGGCTGTGTAGCCGGTTTATCCGTCACCACAATGTGTCTTTGCTTAAATTGCCCATTCTGGCGAAGGATGGTTTGTGTCCATTTTGAGCGAACGCCGGCAATGGAGTGATGGCCGGTCTGTCCCGCTTGGCTAAAGAATGAGGAAGTAGGGTGAAACGGAGCGATTGGTAGCATATCAATGTGCACCGAGTACGAGTCCATGCTTATTTCGAGAGAAGAAAAGTCTTCACACCTGAAATTAACCCGATTGGAGCACGTTGTTGATCAGGGTTTGCTCATCCTCTCACCACTATGTCGCAGAAATCGGCGGAGGGACTTCATCGAATGGGAACAACGCTCCTGGCTCACGAGAAGTCAGAAAAGGGACTTATCATGGTCTTCCTTGATACACAAAAGGTCGAAGAGGCTGATTTAAATGGTATGTTTCGATTTATCATCGCAGCGAATTTTGAACGATATAGTTCAGATTGTCTCGACAACGAACATATTCGACCTTCAGGAATCCGCCATTCGGTACAAAGCCGTTGACTCCCAGACACCAACATGGCTCTCGATGTATCAGATCGAGACACCGGGGGTCGCCAGCTCCGAGGCCTACGACGCAGTCAGAGCCAAGGCGTCCGATAAGGAAAAGACGATCCTTGCCGCGATTAGCGGTCTGAGCCGGGGAACATACGTTGACGTTGGCTCATTCACTCACCCCGACGCTACGGCGGATTCGCTGCCCTGCAAGTATGTGCTTGCGGTAGGATTGGAGCCAACTCCCCAGGAAGAAGATGATCTAAACAAATGGTGTGTTGCACTTGCGGAGGGAAAACATTAAGTGACAGATAACAGGTATGAGGAGGAACATATGGATCTTCTTGCCAAAACCCCCGGGTGGAGACAGGGCAGGCGCTACAAGCTTGTTGAACAACGTCAGACCGGGACATTGGCCGATAAACCGATGTCCAAGTACCTCGCAATACACGAGTTCGAGGAAAACAACTTTCTCCAGAGTCCCGAATTCAAACACGCCACTAGCACTGAATGGCGGGAACGCGTTATGAGTAACATGGTACGCCGAGAGGCCAGGGTCTTGGAGCTGTACAAGGGCTTCACGGCGTGATCGTCGAGGATTGATTGTTATCGCTTAGTTATTGTATATACATAATCCGGAATGGAAACTTTGGTCGTGGTTGGGTGTAGCAAGTCGAAAGTCGAGGGAGTTGGGGATTTTTGTGTTGAAGGTGTAAGTGTTTGGGATCAGTTCCTTCGGCAAGCGAACCAAGCACCGCCAAAGCATTGCTTTATACGTTCACTTAGCCACGGTTCAACTGGCTACAAAACGCGCCGTTTGGCGTCTCCGACATGCCCCAGACCCTTTCGCCTCTCCCATCGTGGCAGGTCATGAGAGAGCCAGAGCCATCCTCCGACGAAGACCTCGTTCCGAACCCACCTTTGCCGCGTAAACGCAAGAGCAAAGACCAGACTACTGCTCAACTGTCCAACAAGCGGCCCAAAACAACTAAGAGTAAGTTCCTCCTAGAATGTAAAGCCGGGGACTTGGGCTCACTTCCTTCGGCTTTTTGGCCAAAAGACCCTTCTACTTCTTCAAATCGAACAACCAATGCAATTGCCGGGCCGTCAAAGCCATCGCAGCAGACTCCGTCTTCTCGTCCACCGAACGGGATGGGACCTCGTCCGTTCCAACCGAGTTCTGGTACCAACAAACCAAAAACATCTCGACATTCGCTGACGCAGCCTTTGGCGAGGCCGATCGAACTCACTTCATCGGCGCACACAAAGCTGGTACGACGGACGAAGAAAGAGAAGGCGCGTCAGCGGAGTAGCAGTTCAGACGATGAACTGCCAGATCCCGTCCCAAAACAGAAACAGCAACAACCCGTAAAGCCTGGCACAACACTCCCGTCGGCCTCCGCGCCAGTGCGGAACAACAAGTTCAGGCGGGAAAGCCTCCAAAGCCGGTTTCAATCAAAGGCATCCCCATCCAAGTCAGCCCCACCAAAGAGAAAGGGCAAGTCCATCTCAGGCCTCAACATCGTGACTCGCTGACGCGTTATTACAGTCACAACCAACGCAGAAGTCATCGTGCTTGATGATTCGTCAGACGAGCCAGGCAGTCGATATCCTAAGCCCGCAATAAATTCTGACGTTGTTATTGTCCTCCCGAGCGACTCAGAAGCCGAGCTTAAGGAGGCCAAGCTTAAATCTGCGGGGAGGAAAGCCCAGAAACGAAATGGCATAAAAAATGTGCCGCCACTTAATCAGGATGTTATCGAGATCATCAGTGACGACGAGCCTCCCCCGGCGCCCAAATTCAAGAACGATGATATGGGGAAGGGTTCACCGACGTCTCGAGCGCAGGACGAATTTTCTCATCTCCCTCCTCTCCCGGACCCTGACGAAAATGAGATGGATTTAGGTGAAGATGGGACGTTGAATTTAGGTGCAGACGGAACGTTGAATCTTGGGGAGGTACACCCGGGGCGTGAGCGCGAGATATTTATCAACCGAGCAGTCGAGGCGGTACCCCATGAAGTTCCTCGAGGAGCCCTCGCGGACCAGCGCCGCCAGTCCACTCATTCAAGGAGTGCTTCCGCCGCAGCGACTACAGTACTGGTTGGCAGGCTCGACGGCGTTTCGATTTCCGACGTATCCTCTGCTCTTAGCGGAAACTCGAAGGAAGCTCAAGTGTCGCACGGAAATCTCTCCAGCGAAGACCCTCTGTCTTTAAAAACTCAAAACCTCATCCCCGAGGTCAGCGAGGCGACGGAGTCTAGTGTGGAAAAAAATGCATTATCTCGACCGCCATCTCTTCCTCCGCCAGACTACACACCTCCAGGCCTGCTTTTCCGACCTAATGGTCTCCTCGGCGTCTACGCAGAACCACTCTCCCACGATAATCGTACAATCAACGGTGTACCCACCCCTGCTGTTCGAACACCGTCCCCCCCTTCAACACCTCCTGTCCTTGAAACTCGGCGGCCCCAACGAGCCCATACTCCGGCTCGTCTTAGCTTCCCTGTGGAGCCCAGGATTAATCCTGGAGCTATGGACCAATCTTCGCCCTATAAAGGCATCCGGGACAAGGCTTTAGCCGCCTCACCAGCAACCCTTCAGCAAAGTACTTGGTCTGCCAGCAAAGGGGCAGACTGCGCTCCCAAGACTTGATCTTAGCTCACTTTCGGGGTCCGCCAAACCTTTGCCTCTCTCTAATAAGCGCAAGCCACCGCCGTCGACCGGAGACTGCACACCTGTTACGAGGGCGGAGCCCGAGCGAAGCGCATCCTCGTTACGTGACCTATCCACCCCGTCGTCGGTGAGTCTGTGTCATATTCTCCTTCGTACCGCTCTGGAATTACGGTCAGCCTCCACCCTCTCAACCCAAGAAACCCAAGTCATGGATTAGTCAACGGAGTGTGGTGGACGCTATCATTACCACAGGGCAGCACTACACCCAGTCGACGGCTGCGCTATCGAGTGCAGCCCACCAGGCATCGCCTCCTCCGCTCCCCAAGGTCAAAGTGGAAGACCCGTTACCTTCAGGTCCTAGCACCGCCCTCAGCGACCATATCATTGACTTGACTCTCTCCGACACCGAAGCTGACGCGAACCCCACGCATATTCGTGTCCCCACCATCGAAGCTCCGGTTCCAGTACAACCCGCTCCTAGGCCGTCCCTGAATCCGCTTCCCAGAAATCCCCAGCAAAGTAAGGAGGACACCCGACAGAAACATGCCAAACTAACACGAAAGTTCCTCGCGAAATCCGGTACTCGTGAGTTGTTCCCCATTGCTGCTTTCTGAACTAATCCTTCTCAGCGGGGTTGACCTCATCGTCTGTCAATCCTTTGCCGCTCTTCGAGTCGAACACTCCCCGTGGTCCTCTTGACGGGTCTCGTAGCAGTATGGAGGTTGATGGACCTCCAGCAGCAAGCGATAACCCGCCTCGCTCCTCAGCTCCTGTCGATGATGCGATGGAGATTGATCAGGCTGGCGTCCCTGCAGACGTACGTGTCACCGGGACTACGTCGGCGCCCCCGCCGGAAGGCGCAAATGCAGCGAAAATTCCGCAAGAAGGTTTCCTGCATTTCTGTGCGTTTTTATCGTGAACAACTGACATGACTTGGTAGTAGCTACTCCGACTGCACCTCGGCAATCGGATCGTGATCGTGAGAATACAACAAAGATCCCGCCAATCCGAAGCTTATCTATCCCTTCAGGTAATAATTCGCCCGACGTTCCATACGACCGGAGAAGCTACGACGATGTTGAAGTTTACCACCTGGAGTATATTGGCCCACCCACCCACGCCGTCTCTGCGATCGCCGTCTCAGAGGCCGCTGCTGACGACCATGTGGCGCCAACGATTTCCGCTCCTACCCAAGGTGATGGGATTGCGACCAGGGAGGTAAGCTTACCCATGTTCAGGCGGCGTGAAACACTCTTCTGATTCTCTTACCTTAGAGCACACGTGATCGAGACTCCCCGCCCTCAGAGACAACCCCATCCGAGAGAGATTTTTTGGAAGTTAGTACTCCAGTGTCCCTCCTCTGCGGCCATTAAGAATATTTTAGGCTTCTGGCGATGAAAATTCTTCTGTCCCAGCCTCACCCAAACCTTTCCTGCGCCGTTCCTCTCGCAGATCATCGAAGTCCTCTTTACGCGAGGAGCTGATCCTGAATTACGTCAATGATTCCGATGGTCCCCCGAGTCCCTTGTCCCCAAACGACGAGATTCCCGATGATGACGACTGGTCGTTATCCCCTCACGGTGGCGGTTCCCCGTCCCGTTCGTGGGCTGACGAGTCAACAGCCAAGTATCCTGTCTTTACATGGGAGACATACCGACAAGAAAATATCACCAACTTCCAGCCTCGTGTCTATTATGCCAAGGATCTCGTCAGCAAAGCGCACGACTACATCAATTCTTATGATGAGCACTTTCGTCGGTCCCCGCAAATGCGGCACGTTTTGGAAGGTATCATTCGAGAAAACACTGCGGATGATGAGCCGGATGCTCCATTGATCGAGGTAATAAACGAGATCGACGACGAGCCGACCCCACCTTGGGAGTTTTACTATTCGAACAAGATTTGGCTGGGAGAGGGGATTGACCCCCCAGACACGAGCAAGTTGGTCGGATGTGACTGCAAAGGAAAATGCGACCCCAATTCCAAAACCTGCAGCTGTGTGCTTCGATTCCAGCCGTACGTTCAGTACTGCGAAAATCAAAAACCGGGCTTCGCGTACGACGACGATACAGGCCTACTCAGGGTTCCTGGAGTGCCGATATTTGAGTGCAACTCCCTTTGTGCATGCGACGACGAGAAGTGCAGGAATCGAGTATGTGGTGAAACGCTTGCGACCTTCAATTTATCAATTTATTCGGGTCAATAGGTCGTTCAGCACGGGCGGAAATGTCACGTTGCCCTGAAGAAAACGGAGAAGAAGGGATGGGGTGCGGCATCCTTCGTTCACGCCCCTCTCTGCGTGACACTCAATCACTTTTCTTCTATCCAGGCGTGTTCGCCACGAAAAAGATTCTCAAAGGTACCTTCATCGGGGTTTACTCGGGTGAATTTATGCTGGATTCTGTTTGTGAAATGCGCGGACTGTGAGGTTCAGCCTCATCCTTCGGTCGATACTAACCGTTCCGTAAAGGGTTTATGACCAGTCGGGGAGGACTTACCTTGCTAATATCGACTTCTTCCATATTGAACAAGAACTGGGCCCTGATCGTGTTGAGTATACCGTCGACGCATATCATGTTGGGAACGTGAGTGATAGTTCCACTCGCCCCGGTCGTGTCTCATTACTTCTCTCAGTTTACTCGATTCTTGGTGCGCCCGTTCCTCGTGTTGAGCTTACTTGACTTCCCTACTCATCTAATCCGCCAGAACAATTCCTGCGACCCAAACTGCAAACTCAATGCGTGTTACATCGACGAACCCGACGTCGGGAAGCCTCTTCTCACCTTTTTTGCCAAACGTGATATTTCTTCTGGGGAGGAACTCTGTTTTTCGTATTTCGGATATGTGAGGGGATCCCGTCGTGGTCGACAGCGTTGGGGCTCATTCTGTGTTATTACAGGACCCCGATGATGATGATGATCCCGGGGACAAGGACAAGGCCGAGGAGGGAGCGAAATCGATTGCAAACAAATGTTATTGCGCGGCGGCGCGGTGTAGAGGTACGAATATCTCGACGTCCGTCTTTATGGATTCTGAATTTTCACGCCAGGGTATATGTTCCGCGGCTAGTAATTTACATACAATGAACTGGCTGTACCATAGACGAGTGGGGCCGCAATCTTGAACTATACCTACAAGAAGTCGTTTAAAAGCCAGTGGGTTCATTTCGGAAGGAGCCCATTTGGGTTCTGAAGCATCTTCAGAGAGAGCCAAAGACAAAACAATCGAACCGTAAGAAACGATTATGTAATCTTGCACTGTTCAACCTCCGCCATTATCATGGGTTTCTGTTACAACGACGGATGCCTGAACGGAGCAGAGCAAAGGTGCTCTAATTGCAAGATAGCTACATACTGCAGCCCAGTTTGTCAAAGAGAAGGTAAGTGGAGTCGAGGATCTTTTTGTTTCGAATTCTTTATTGAGAAAAAACAGCGTGGTCCACACACAAACGCGAATGCGAAATGAATCGAATCTTGCGCGAGCATCAGGGAAAGGAAGAGGCGAAACCCGTCGAAAAACCGCCGACCACGCATTGCACAGGATGCAATGTCGAATACGATGGCGATGAAGGATACGCCGCTCTTTGCGAGGACTGCGGCTACAGCGCCTGCGAGAGCTGCGTCTCCCACCATTCCCGAGGTACGTCGTCGCCGCGCGCACAGACGCATGAGCTAAAAGCAACGCAGGTTCCTGCTACTGCCTTGAATCGAATTTTGGCCATCGATACTGCACCATGAGTGAGTGCACCTGCTACGATTACAACCCGTGTCCGAGACCGCATCCACAGCTCCGCAATGGTACCACATGAGTTCTCGGACTGGCAAATCGTACGTTGGCGATCGCCACCCAAACGACCCATGGATTTTAGAAGGTAACCCAAACTCCTTCGAAGAGAAGGCCCGGGAGTGCGGGAACTGCGGGGAGAAGACGAAATGTTTAAAGGCAGAGTATCTCTAAGCGCGCTGTCTATGCCTGGCTCGTATGAAGAGGGTGAGAGTGTTTTGCGGACAGGCGACTGTAAGCAGACTGGAGCAGAACAAGATCAGGGTACGCGGAAAGTTAAAAACAAGACAAACTACTTATCGCTGTATGTGAGATGAGAGGATGAGAGTACAGGAATAAAGGGAACAACATGCGAGCAGGCAAAGCAAAATGAGACGCGATGCGTCAAAGCGCGCCGCGGCGCAACGTCCTTGCTTTGCATCGGCTGGAGGGTTTGAGGTGAGTCTGAGACGCGACGCGACCATCAATGAAAAGTGTGATCCGAAGCCATGGCAGGTGTCCCCGGCTTAAGCTTGAAAAAATAACGTTGCAATTACACAGAAACCGTCCTTCACGCGCACAATTGAGCGCAGTCGTATTTCAGTCACGGTATAAGACCCAACGCGGACTGCTTCGATATGGTAGCAATCACGCATTTTCAAACTCAGCATCAAAGCCCACCACCAGTCGGTTTGATGCAATTGAGATGTGATGTGATGTGACTGTCACCGCCCGACCTTATTTCGCGCACTAATAAGTAGACGCTTCAAACTCGGGGTCGATGGTCGACGAGGCACACACGCAGTCCTGGGAATACCCCGACAATCCCGAACCCCAATCCGGCCCAAGCTCCTACCACCATCCCGTCCGCGTTCTGGACGACTCACTCTCCGCGACTGCGTCCCAGCCGCGCTCCAGCTCGGACTCGGTGGGTCGCTCCTGGCGAGACAGTCAGACAGCAGTGACCAGTGATACTCGCGAGCCCGGAGTACCAAATGAGCCCGCGGGCTTGGTCGATGCTAGTTTCGACGAAAACGTCCTCAGGTCGTTATGTGAGCTCGATGTGGGTGGTCTCCACATATCTCCCGATTTTCGCCCATTCCGATTGCGACAGTGCGGTGTTCCTCTGCTCCTGGACCGAATAAAGCAGAGCATGATCTCCTGCAGGGTGCGCATTCTGTAAGCCCATGTGTGTCGTCTACTCAGTTTCTTCCAGGAAGCATCTGTGTTCCTAAAGAAGCGCGCGGCGATAGAAGAGGAATATGGCAAGAATATGCATAAACTAGCACGAATGACGGCCGACACGTATGGTATGAATGATGGCAAGGCCGGGTATGTGCTTTCACACCGTCGCCGTTGTAATTAGACTTACGCCCGCATTAAAATTCAGTTCATTCGTGTCCTCCTGGCAATCGGCAATGCGGATTCATGAGTCTATGGGAGAGAGTCGAGTACGATTCTCTCAAAGACTGAACGAAATGAGCGAGGAACTGGCAACGCTGGCCAAGGAAGTAGACAAGAACCGAAAACAGGCAAGAAACTTCACTTTCAGCGCCACCTCCCAGATTAACTTTCGCAGACCAAGGATCTTGCTACCCGATACGAGCGAGCATTACAAGAGTCCGAAGCAGTGACTGAAAAATGCAAGAGCCGTCTCGACATAACGTCGGAAGAACTTGAACGCGTGCTTCTTCAAAAGGAGGGCGAGTCTTTGAAAGACAACACCGTGCAGCGAGGGCAAGGAGGCGCGGGAGGGAAGCGGGCGATCGGCAAGGCGGTGGCCAAAGGCGGTCTGCTTCTCAAGGGCAAGAACCCCGGAAATGTGCGTCATCCCTCTCGTCTGCGACTAGCTTTGACATCCCAAAGATACAACGGCAAGAGGATGATATCCGATCCCGCATGTCGAATGCTTCCGATGCATATCGCAAGGCGGTCACCGACACACAGTCGATGAGGCAAGAATACTTCAATTTTCAATTACCTCGAATTCTTCGGGTAAGCAAACTGGGAACTCCTGCTTCGACACGCACATTAACACCCTGGCAGGCGCTAAAGGAATGCACGGACGAAATGGATTTAGGAACCCAATACCATCTCACGCGATACGCATTCCTTTTCGAGAGCACCGTTCTCAGTGACGGCTCAACCCTGGTTCCCCCAAGCGAAGAAGGTTCGTTGGATCTCCGCGCCTTTGAAAGGTCCACAACTTCACTTCCGTATATAGGTTCCCCGTTGGGCCACGGCCTCAAAGCTACCTTGGAGATGATCGATAATCGCGGAGATTTCAAAGCGTACATGCAGAACTATGCATATGCCCGGGGCCCAGTCACTCCTCGAGGACCGCGCCGCGAGGGTCCCTCCGACGAGGGTTTCGTGCGTCTAATTCCTTGAGTGCCGACTTTCTTTGACGTGCCCCACAAAGCTTCCACCGATACCCACACACTATCCAGAGAAAGTACATCCTAGTCCTTCTCCGAATGGCGCCAACGGTGTCCAAGATCGTGGCCGTCCTACATTTGGAGTGGATCTCGCTGACCAGATGACGAGGGACAATGTCGAGGTTCCGCCCATCATGGAAAAGTGTTGCCAGGCGATTGAGAAGTACGGAATAGAATCTCAGGGCATATACAGGCTCAGTGGGACGGTAACAAAGGTTGCCAACCTCCGACAGCGACTGGATAAAGGTAACATTTTTCGCCTTGCGGCCCGAGATTCGTCTGTGTTTATTCTTTACCTCGTAGACCTCGAGTCTGTAGATCTCGATGCCCCCGAATGGTCCTCCGACATCAACAATGTCGCCAGCGTCATGAAAATGTGGCTGCGAGAGTTACCGGACCCACTTCTCACCTTTGAGCTTCAGCAAGGATTCGTAGACGCCGCCAGTGAGCCTGCCGTTCATCTCGTGCCGTAGTAACAAAACTGACCACATCAGAAATCGAAAACGATCGACTACGGCATATTCGTTTACATGAGCGAGTCAACGATCTTCCAGACGCCAATTACGCGACCCTCAAGTATTTTTTGGCTCATTTACATCGGTATCGTCACTTCTCTCGTCCACACGTCGAAGTTAACTCTCTTGTTCCAGAATAAATGAGCATGCCGCGGAAAACTCCATGTCTGTGCAGAATCTGGCCATCGTCTTTGGCCCGACGTTGTTTGGCCAAATGAAGCTCAATCCTGCGAACGGTTCAGAGGGTGGGATGGCTGATGCTACCCATCAGAATCAGGTCTGTACTTTTCCTCGTGCGTGCACACAAATCCATCTCAAACAACGACCAGGCGATCGAGACCATTTTAATGCATTACACGGACATTTTCGTGGATGAATCAGAATGATATTTTTCATCTGTATCTCTGGCTTGCTCGGATTTACACGGACGTATACCCGCGCCTTGACGGACGCTTGCCTTTTGCTGGTAATTTGTGGTCGATGTAATGCCCCCTTATGTAGCTCACGATTCGCACACTTGTACTATGCCATTTTACAGTAGGTTCAAAACGAGTGTAATGTCAGAATATTTATTGTCGTGAAGTCGTCTTGATAGTATGTACATGTACAGTGTAAAACCCTAGAGGAATACCAAGTGGGAGGAGGGAAATTTGTGGTCATTATTATTACGTTGAATGAATTCTCCGAACACGATCACTTGTTCAAAATTCGAACGGCCATGTGCGCAGATCATAGAGTTTAGAATTGCCGTAGGGCAACGCGGACTATGGTTCTAGTCCCGTGTCCAATTTCCCTCTCCGGTGAGTTGCCAGTTGGTTCCGGAGGGAAACACGATACGATTCAAAGGGCAAACCTGTCCCCAAGCGGTACACAGCGCAGCCTCTTCGGTAAAAGTGGCCTCGCCCCCTAGAATCTCTGTTGGCGAGAGATCAAAGCAGACCAAGTGGGGAAACTCGCTCAGAACAGAGGAGAGGCCCGCCAGTAACGTCTATTGCGTCCCCAAAAAAACGGCAGTTCAGAAAGCTGGTTGGCGCAAGGGATGTAGTGAATGCTTACAATGCCTGAGAGCGCGTAGTGCAGCGTGTGCCGCAGTGCAAGGCGGACTTTAAGGTTCTGGATTTCCGGAAAATATCCAGTTATATTCCGGAGTAGGATGGGTCGCACTTGCATGGCTGACAGGTCCAGGGACCGCAGAGCGACGGACGTGAGAGCCATCTTGGGGAGATTTTCCCGGTTCACGTCCGAATCCTGCCCGATGAGGGCGAGGTGCTCGACAGGCCTCCCCGGCAGCAAGCTCGCTGCTGTGTCAGGCGAACCGCGAAAATAAGACAAAGCGGGTAATGCGTAGGGCGCCAGAACGAGGGCAGTGTGGTGGTCAGATATCTTCAATTGACGCAAGGAGGGAACTAGCGTTAGGAAGTCGGGGAGGATGCTGGTGTAAGGTTGGACGCCTTTCGTCCATTCGGCTGAAAAGGAGCAGTACCGCAGGGATGGGAATTGGCATCCCTGTACCATGCGCTCGATGGCATGAATGGGTGGGGAAGGAACAATGGCGAGATTGGCAGGTCCCAGAAATATGTCGAGTCCTTCAAGGAACAGAAGGCTTTGGATAGCAGCCCCAGCCTCGGTGCACGCTGCGGCAAGTTTCTGGGGTGAAAGCGCCCTAAAATCGCCCTGCCATCTAATTTGCAACCTCTTGATCGCCTCCACGAGATGAGGCCGTCGCAAAATCGATTGGCAACATCTGAGTGTTTTCGTGGGGATCGGTGCAGATGGCGAAAGCAAGTCGGTGATAGAGATAAAAGAATAGAGGATGCGCTCTGCAACCGCATTGAAACGACGCGAAACACGCGTTATATCTGCAAGTACAGAGGGCGGGAGGCCGTCGAAGATGGCTGCTAGAGTTTCGTTGGGTAACGACAAATCTGCAGTTGGATGAAGAGTTGAAGTAGAGGAAAACATGATTGTGCTTAACAGCAACGAAGAGGGCCCACGGAAGTTTTGCGTGAACCGCACGAAACATACCACACCTTTTGGCCTCTTATGGCTCGGATAAATGCCGGAAAAACAGAGAGAGCGAGGCGGATTTTCGGCCGCGGAACATCTCAGCGTCTACGTTGGTCCGGTTGGTCAGATTGAGGTCAATATAACGAGAGATCAACTGACGTTTTTGGCGGTTCCGTTAAACACTACGTGCTATTGAGCAATGATAATGTGTGGTAATGGAAGTTCGGGGAAGCAGCAACGAAACCGTGACAGACCGACGCGCACCAAGCAAAGGCAGGGAACATTTTGATTCAACACTGCTTTTACCCCAGTTCTACCGAGATTCAAGTCTGGCTAGCAGCCACCGGTGGGAGATCGGCGAGCCGCAGGAGAGTAGGGGCTTTCCTGGCTGGGACAGCACCGTCTATTGGATCTTATCCTTTGCCCCGCGAAAGGGCTCCGCCAGGAAAATGGTGGTTGAAAGAACGAACGTCGCACACGCAGAAACCTCGGATAAACCTGTCAATCGCATCGCCACTGATCAACAGCTTCCCAAAACTCGGCCGAACCATTTCCGGACTATGTAAACATCGGTTTTTGAGCTTGTTGACACTCAGTCTGAGCATTCAAACCGCAGGCATGAACTAAAGGGATGAACTCGATATTGGATTTGTTTTCCAAGAGGCATTTCTAAAATTACCTTTTTCGTCCGTGGGCGTAGCGGTGTTTGCGACTGTTTAGCTGCGGTTTCCCGTTCGTTAAATCAAGCCCTGCGGGGCGGGAAAATGTGTGTTAAACGCCCTACAGCCCCGGGGCGGGAAAAGAAATCGTGTTAAACAACATTCGGAACGCTGCTCTTCTCTGGTGCAACAGGCGACTCAGGTCCACCCTTTCGCGGGGCGGCCACCGATATCGACTCTCCCGCTGCCCTCTGCTGGCGCCACTTGTCGACCTGTTGAGCGACGAGACCCTCCCTCCTCATCCTCTGCTCCGCAACGCGCCTCATGATATTTCCGCGACCATGTCTGACCTCGGTCGTCCAGTACCTCGAGCGAGACCAGTTCTTCGGCATAATCATCTCCAATTTTTGATTCTGGATGTTAACGTTCTGCAAGTCCTGCCACACCTTGGCCGAGAGCTTCCCCTCGATTTCGGCCTCCCTGCGTTCCCGTCGTTCAGGCTCCATGTCCTCCAAACGTAATGGATAATAGAACGGCTCAACGAGACCCACAACAGCACGCTTGTACGAAGCGATGCTGGGGTCCTTGTCGGCTGTTTGGTTTGGGTTACGAGTGAGCTCGGCGCGATAATTGTCGGTCCGAATGTACGTCGTCTGCACACCGTAAACCGCCATCAAGTAACCTCTGATGTCGGTCTTGGTAAGGTTTTTGGAGATGCGGAAGGTCGCCTGCCATGGATTATATGGCTGGCCCGGTGGGGTGTAATTGCGCACGAGGCGGAAGACAACATTAGGGAGGTAGACCTTTTGGCCCTCGACCTTGACTGTGTACGGTTTTCCTTTGTGGTATGCAACAGTCATGCCGCGTATGCGCGGAATAGGGATGTTCTTCGGTTTCTCTTCGTCGCGCCGGAGGAAACTCGTCGAGCTTTAATCGTCGGGCGGGCTTTTTATCGGTGGACGGGGGGAGACGGATGTCTTGTGCGTATCTCTGCGCACGACGGAGACGGACAGCGATAGGACGCGATCTAGCCATAGCCAATGACGCCTGTTGTTTGTAGTACGGATTGTGGACATGGGGTTTTCCCCATCGCCCGTGAGTGGGCGTTTCCGGAGGAGGTGAAGGCGACGGCGACGGCGATTTAGCAGAGGTGGACGTCGCGACTGGCGTGCTAGTGCTAGGCCCCGCGATGGCAAGGGGAGAGGCAGGTAATTTTGAGGACGCGTATAAACGCGCCGCAGTCGAACGCAGCATGAAGGCGAAAGAAAGGTCGAAAAGTCGCACGTGACACACATTTCTTCCTCTTCCACGTTCCACGTTCACCATGGCTCCTCCCGTGTTTGCCAGACTAGGACGGTGGCTGAGGAACGTCTCGGTCCCCGTCTCCACATTCATTTCCTTCTGTTCCATGCTGCTCTTCATGTTTATTCTCTATCAGCCTACCCCAGGCCCCGGTATAATCCAGCGGCTGGGATGGCAATCCTGGGACACCATATCCGTTCACCAAGAGGATCTGAGCACAACTAACACCTCCGGAGGTGCCGTCGTGGGCTCTCCCCCCGCCGAGCAAATACCACAGAACGTCGACTGGTGGAATGTAACAACAGCCCAGGAGACGGTTGATATGGCTAGTCTTCCTCTGGATGTGTGGTCTCCGCTCCTTCCTCATGACACCGGCCGTGCGTCTGTTATCACCAATGTATTTCGCTGTAATAATTATATCGCTGCTAGTTTCCGAGATCGCTATAACGCACTGCTTCGTCAACCCTCGGTTGGACAGTGGACTGTGCGACCCTGAGTCGACCTCTGAGGTGCGGCCTGATCTCTACCTTGTTCTCCGCATCAGTTCAAATCCGCTATGTCCCTTTGTTAGAAAGACGCTATCCGCGGCAAATGGGTGCGAGTGGATCGGTGAATTGCCTGAGCGTTATCCTTGGTGCCGATCGCTCATTGTTGCACTGTAGGAATCTCAATTTCGAAGGCTCGATATTCAGTGGTTATTTAGTAAGAAACCGTTGTAGCTGCGTGTTCCTTGCTAATCTCAGCGCCTTAGAATATTTTCTATCGTCCGAACGAGGTACATTGCGCAGACTCAGGACCCCAAGGCTCGTTTAATTAAATGTTCAGGCGTCAAGATGTGAACCTGATTACCGACATCAAGTTGTACCCGGACTCGGAAGGGCCTCCACCATCTGAAGCGGAACTCTGGACAAAAGTCCCGCGTTCGCTACGTACTGGTATGAAAGGAGCACCTCTGTATCTATGGTACAAAATCGGCAAGACCTCAAACGACATGACCGCTGAGGAACGAGCAGACATCATCACCGAGTTGGACCTTTTGTACGGGAATGATATCCCGTGGTATGGTTTTGAGAAACTTGAGCCGGCGACAATGCTACAGGACAGGAAAAGAGACGTAGAAAGCACGTGGCTTACAATGAGGCGCGGTGTAAAGAGTATATATTTCCTCTGCTGTGGATGCTTGTTCTGATCTCGTTCGAATTCTAGCGCCACCTCGAGCACCACCCCTTCACTTCTCGCACGATGGACGCTTCAAGATCGCAAGTATTCCTCGTGCCGCCATCCTGTCTCTCATACTTACCTTGCGCAGCTTCAAATAGCCGATTTGCATTATTCAGTCGCTGCCGGCACTTGTCGGGACACACCTGCTTCACTCTCCTGTGATACCGGCTCCGACAACACCACCACCACGTCGCTCATCGCCACCATTCTCGCTATTGAGAAACCTGATCTCGTCGTATTTACCGGAGACCAACTCAACGGACAAGGCACCTCCTGGGACCCTAAGTCTGTTCTGGCCAAGTTCTCGCGGGCAGTTGCAGACCAGGGAATTCCATGGACGGTCGTGTTTGGTAACCACGACGAGGAAACGGGATATACGACCAAGACCGAGCAAGTGAAGTTGATGCAGGCGCTCCCGTACAGTCTGGTCGAGGCAGGGCCGAAAGATGTGCACGGAGTAGGCAATTACGTGCTTAAAGTGAAGAGCGCGGATGCGTAAGTTTCGCTGTCTTTTATTGCTATGAATGGACTCGCATTTTTTTACCTCAGGAGCAAGACCCATCTGTTAACCCTCTACTTCCTGGACTCTGGGCAGCTATTCCAAAGGTGTCTATAACTTTTGGGGCTTATTCACGCCTACCGAGTATGATTGGATTCGACAGGTGCGTTATTTATACGATTTTGAACCACTTTCTGCTCGCTTAATGCGTTTCCAAGTCCCAAATCGATTGGTTCTTACAGGAATCCGGTAAGCTTCTTTGAACGTCGACACTCAGTACGCTGACATTTCAACCAGCATCCTATCAATCCGATCCAGCGACCATTCGTTCCAGACACCGGCAAGGATTTGGGTCATGTTTGGGACAGGCAGAGTTCGGACCAGCTCACACCCGAAGTTAGTAAACTGGCCAAGCCTAATGCGTTGATGTTCTTCCACATGCCTCTGTTCGTCCTCTCTCTCGTCCTTCCCCATCGTTCGTCTCTGAACCCCCGTATGATGTAGACCCGAGACATATAGCCCACCTGACACAAGCAGCACCGGACGCGCCCTTGACATTGGGATTTCCGGCTTGGAGGAGAAAGGCAACGCCAAGGGGAACGACGGTTTGTTCGAGAAGGGGATTCTCAAGGCTATGGAGAGCGATCACGTTAACAGTAATGTGCGGGAGGTCAAGGTTGTTGGGCACGGGCACTGCCATGGTATGTTCTTCTTATGCTTGCACGAAACCTAGCTCATTCACATTCGCTTTCAGTCACCGAGAGCTGCAGACGCGTGAAGGGTGTGTGGTTTTGTTTTGGTGGTGGAGGGTAAGCTCGTTTTGCTCGTTTTGTCCGTTTGTCGAACGGCTTCATATAATGCTCCTTAGCTCATATTCTGGATACGGAAAGCTTGGGTGAGCACTCGTCTGCATTCTTCGCTTGCTCCCGACGCTCATTATCTTCAGCTTTGATCGCCGCTTCCGCATATACGACATCTCGGATTTTGGAGAGACCATTAGAACGTAAATCCCTCTCCTCTCTTTCGTTGCGGCGATGCTAAATGAATTCGGATTCATAGATATAAGCGAACTGAGCACGACGGGTTCCAGGACAGTATCCTAGACGATGTTGTGCTCGTTGGCAAGGGAGCGCGCACCTAGTATCTCGCCGCGCTGTGTACGATATAGTTTGAACTGTTATCATTATATGCTTTCTTTTCTGCAAGCCCAAGAGACGTCCGCCACCACGGACTGGAGCGACTGCGTCTGCTGCTGGGAACACGGGGAACAGCGACTGACGCGAAGACTATGCATTTTTGCGCCCATCTCCTGGCGCTGTTTCAAGCACGCGAGGAGGGTGTCAAAGAATGTGGTTTCGACTTTTCTGCCACCAGGCTCCGAGCTGCGGCGGCTTTTTGCGGGTAGAAACATCGTCCTTGAGCGGCGTGATGACTTCGGGGTGGTGAAGCTCAAGGCTCCGTAATAAAGGAAGCACCACCGGCACTCCGTTTACTGAGGCACTAAGCGCCGAGAGAAGGTTGGGCGGAGTTGTGGGCTTGACCTGCAGCGACTGTACTGTGCCTAGGTGTTGTAAGCACCGCTCCCACCCGTTTACAGGAATGGACGTTTGCCATGCGTTCGCTGGAGTACTCGCGGAATGAGGATGACAGAAAACGAGTTCTAACGCCATTGGCGCGATGAGAGGGAGGGAGGCCAATATCATGCCCGCTATGGACGCAGTTTCGGAGTCTAAGTATCTTGCAGGACACCGTAAGGTAAGCTGAATGAGCGGATTCGCGTGCTTGGCTGGAGTGTAACCGCGAATCGTCAGGTGGGACGGTCCTCCTTCAATATCGAGTTTCTCTACTCTGTCGAGTGAGAGAGAGGTGGTTGAGATAGAGCGGCCTAACTCTGCGAGTAGGTTGTTGGCCCGATGCTCGACTTTAAGGGAGAGGGTGCAATGCGCTGGGATGTCGATATGACGGAGGAGAAAGATATGGTTTGAAATGTCGTCGTCGAGTAAGAATACTGCGAGATGGGATAGTGTAACGACGTCGATTGATTCATGAGAAGGGAGTCTGGAAGAACTTTCAATGGAATGGAGGAGGATTAACTCCGCGAGCATAGGCGACGAAGCTAACATTCCAAGGATCTGGGCAATGGAGGGCGCGAACGTCGGGTCCTGCAAATGAAGACGAAGGTGGGTCAGGTTGTTTATCGACGCGTCCCACGCGATAAAATTGGACAGTGACAGCGTCCGAAGACGAGGAGCATTCAGCTTGAACGCGGGTCCAGGGTAGGGATTAGTTTTTGGCATCTGCTCCCAAGGAATGAACAAGGACAAGCTTCGCAAGAAGCCTGCGTCAAGATTTTCCCACAGTTGGTCCATAATCTCCGGTGGACCCTGGATATCGAGGGTGTGGATGGGAGACTCTTTCAGCACCAAATGGAGGTTCTGTATTCCGCGGTCGGAATGCATAGGGAAGTGTGCTTTCACCACAACCGGCAATCCCGCTGCGCGGGTCAACTGCTCTTTCACCCATTCGGGATGATCGTGCTCATAGTGAACCGCGTTTGTCCAGAGCTGAGGGGTCAGCGCGACGTTGCGAAAGAATCGGCAGACATGCGAGAGGGATTTCAGCGTGTCATCGGAAGTAGTACACGCAAGCCGGAAGATTTCCGCGAGTATTTCGTTGGGTAGCAGGGAGAACGTTCCTTGGGTCATGGCTAGTTCTCCGAGGCGGCGAGTGAAAGGGTCACACAAGTCACGGCCATCGAAATCGACCAACACCTTATGTCCTTGCGCCCTCCTTCTACATTCCATGTCTAACAGGACTACCTTACCCGCAAATCCCGCACCCTCCAGCTCTCGTCGCGAGACAAATCAGTCCGCCTCGTCCACCCATTCGGTTTCTAGTCGGAGCGAGCGCGGAGGCTCAAGAAGCGCTTCCCATGTGCGTTTCTATGCCTGGCCTGCCCCACGCTGCTTGGCTGATTCCAGGGACAGCCCGCTGTAGAATCTGCAGTCACTCGTCTGCTGGTCGCCATCAAGCAGTTGTTGGAGGCGCTCACGCAATGGAGTCTGCTGAAGATTGACGAAAGTAATGTCAGCGACGTGTATGTGCGATTGGGCAACGACTTCAATGCTGCCGTCGCTGCGTTTGCAGCGTTCAATATCGACATGGCGTAGGTGTTACATTGCTTTATCCTTTTGCACCCGTTGACAATGTTTTTTGCAAGTGAGCTAATGTCCGTCCCGGATGACCTTCGAAATGTTCTAGAACAGTGTTTAGCGGAGGACGCTACCCCAGATAATCTCGAACTTTATCTGCCAACCGTCCGGCAGATAATAACGAATCTTTTGCAAGGCCTTCGGGGGAAGCAATCCATCTACCGACGCATCGTCTCTGATCATCGACACCGGTCCGAGTCTGGGTCTGAGAGAGCGGAGAGCCGTACGTCTCGCTCGCGTCGAGAGGGCTCCCATCGTTCCCAGCTCTCTCGGACAGATACTGACACTCCTCCGACGCCAACTTCCACTCTGAGGGATAGCGCTTCCTCTTCCTCGCGCAGGAGTACGCAGCAATCGTCCAATCGGAGACGGGAGCCTAGCTCGCCCTCTCTGAACGGCTCATCGCTAAATGAGTCGAATGGAGATTCATTCGTCGGGGGTTTCGCGCCCGCTTTCACAGAACAACCAACGGAGACAGAGCCGATTCCTCAGCCTGGCTATTTCCCTCAGGTCGATTCACAATCCCGGAAGCCGCGGAGTGTCCCGCCCCCCATTGAACCGCCTCCCGCGGATACTTTCCAACAGCAGCAATATCCATCCAACTCCCCGAATGATCAAACAGTAATGCCACCCACGGTTTCAAACGTGCCAGCGAGCGTAAAGCGTTATTCATTGGTGGATAAACCGCTCGGTACGCCTGCTGTGGTCGTGGAACCTTCAAGTCCCAGTCCAGATCCTGACCGAGCCAATGGCTCGACGTCTCCTGCTCCTCCGGACACACCGCCCATAGATGCTCTTCAGGCGCCTGCTATGGCAAATTCTCTTGCTGCCCTCAAAAAGAGCGACACCTTGGAACGGAGAGCATCCAAACGGTTTTCGACTTACAACATTTCGAAAATGACCGGTGCCCCCTCAACGCGAGAGCGAACCCCACGAACCGCGCTAGGGGCTCCTGGCAATAGGCGTTCACTGGCTGCTTCATCAGCGCTAACGCCGGGTGACCTTGCTTCACTTACAGAGGTGGACGATGAGGAGGAGCCCGGTGCCGCTCTTCTTCGGCGGACTAGTTCGCGGTCTCGTGCCAGTCCAAGTACACCTGAGCGGCGCCAACCTCCCGTACCTCCCCTCCCCGCAACCCCAGCTCGGACACCCGAAGATGTCGTTCCCACACCGTCGGCTCCCGAGCAACCTGTCGTTGATGTTCCCAGCGCAGAACCGAAGCAGGACCCGTCACGGTTCACCGTTTTCTTACAGCTCGGGAGAGAGGTGAAAAAAGTGACGATTGACCAGGGTTTATCATTCCCATCACTTCGGGTATTATTTGTCGACAAATTCTCGTACAACCCAGGCCTCGAGAACTTTCCCGCCATATATATTCGCGACCCATCGAGCGGAGTGCAGTATGAGTTGGAAGACATGGAAGAGGTTAAAGAAAAGTGTTTACTTTCTCTCAACATCGAGCGTAGGTCTTTTCGGCGTTGCAGCGGTTGCCTTTCTGACGATCATATCGTCATGCAGCGCTCGACCAGATTAAACAGCACATCGACGCTCAGATCTCAAATCTGTCTCAGGACATCAAAGAACTGAAGACGGCCGTTCACAACAATAGGCAATCTGTTCATGTGCCTAGCATTGTCGGGCAGCCGTTGGCCGAGAGTACTCCAGCGCCGAGACCGACCGACCGCCACTTCCAACAGGTCGCCCGACGTCTTTCACGCTTTGTCGGCGGAGGAGAGGGCTTGTCGTCCCCTGCCCCGATGGTTCCGATGCAACCTCAGATAACTGGGCAGTCACTGCAGCCCCAGATGACGGGTGGCTCTGTGTTATCCGATTACTCGTCGCGAGTCGCCACTGATCTCAAGACTCAATTCGACGAGGTGCAGAACCTGCGTCGGGACTTGGGGGTTATGCGACAACTGTACACGGAGTTCATGAAGTCCACGAAAGAATCGCTCGGTACGTTGCGTGGGCAGACGCAATCCGTCAAACAGCTTGCGAGCACGAGCGTCGGTGGAGCTAGAGGATACATCGACACGGGAAAGAAAAAGCTCGATACACGGAGCCAGAACGTCTTGACCGAGGTGGAGAAACTCCAGGACACCGTGGAGGGTGTAAAGGACGACGTTATAAAGCGTCATATCAGTCCCAAAGTGCAGTACTTCCGGAATATCAAGAAGGATATCGACTCAGTCGCGGCGGAGATGGAGAGTTTGAAGGAGCACATCGATACGATCAAACCGATGTGGAAGAAGACGTGGGAGGAGGAGTTACAGAATATCGTCGACGAGCAGGGGTTCCTCACGCACCAGGAGCAATTCCTCGAGGATTTATTGGAGGATCACAAGGCGCTGGTGGAGGTGTATGGCCATGTCGAAAAGATCATCAGCATCCGTGGCCCTGGGTCTGTCGGTAATCGCGGTGGGCGTAAAGGTTTCCGCCCTCCGCCCCCAGAAGAAGGACACGGCGGTCTGAGCACAGTTATGCTCGAGATTCGCGGCGCGTCGGTGGATCCCGAAAGGCGGATGAAGGCCATCGAGGCGAGCCAAAAGAGTCGAGAGAAGGAGTTGGCCAGCAGATCGGACGAGATGCAGGCTGAGCTGAGCGACTTTGTTGCCGGCAAGAAGCTCAAGATGACTGGCGGGGCAGAGGAGGCGGAGCGGGTGAGGCAGAAACGAAGCGACATGACGCTCAAGGCTATGTTTAATGGGGGCACGGGTGGGGTTACTGAGATGGGCGCGTTTGGTTCGCCCGATCCCTCATGAACGCTTTCATTGTCTCCCTATGTCTTTCACCACATCGTACAAATTCTCACTGCATATTTATCTTCCACGAGTACGCTCTCCTGTATCTTATGTAATTCCTTGCTTGAGATGGTTTCTTCTCGTCGCGCGGGGAGATAATTGATACTTTCGTTCATGTGTAGATCTCGCGCACTGCCTAAAAAACGTCAGAGCTTGGTCTGATGTTCATAGAATTGATAGCGACCTTTCTTTCTTGATATTCATTCCGTCTCATGATCTCCAGGCCTGCAATCCTCGGGAGGTGTGGATGCAGAGCCGCGTAGTCTACGGATGGACTTGAAGGATCTGAGGGATTTTGTTCCGGCTACGAGGCGAGGCCAACGAGATGGAGTCCTGTTATCGCGTGAGCAGAAATTTGGAGCGAGATGAGAACAAGTCGGACGAAGTGGCCTTGTCCCGAAACTGGTCTTGAATAAGCTGAGCCTCTTCACCTGGTAGACGGACATGCCTAGGGGTGAAGACGATGTATGATAAACGGAAAGGCAGCTGCATGGATCTGGTAATGGGCAGATAGCGGGGCACTGAGACGCCACGATCGCATTTTAGCTTGGTCCCACGACGAAGGGGGGCAACTGCCGAGCACGAGTAGACAAAGGAAAGGCTGAAGACAAAGTAGAGCGTAAATGATTGATCCGCTTTGGGACGAAGGCCAAATTCGAAAACGAGTTCTTGGCTTGAAGCGGACAACTTGAACGCGGGCAAGGATCGAAGGGAAGCGGGCATAAAAGAGGACCGTGACGGCCGGAGAAAACAAAGGAGTTTCTTGATATACAGAAAGACTCAGAAAGGGAGAAAAAGATACACTGAAGGGGAGTCGAACCCCTGCCGCTTGCTTATCGCAAATATTGGAAGGCAAGCATGATAACCGCTTCACCATCAGTGTTCTATCATCATGTGTATGGGTGAGGGATTGTAGGAAGAGCTTGTCGATGATAGCTGATGGCGCTGATGCGATAGTTGATGGCTCGCGACCGGGAAAGAGACATTTCCACTCGGAGCTAACTTCCAGTATGTTGGCGGCCCTCGAGTCCTGCGGTGTGCACTGTCAACAGCACACTTTTTGAAACATGCCGAAGTGGAAAGTCGGTTGAAGTTCATTTGCCAGTTAGGCGATTCAACTAATATACATAAGACTCAGGAGGAGTCAAGGAGGAGTAGTAAAGGACATCGTAAAGGATTCAAGTGTTACTTTGGGCGCCGTCGAAATATTAGTCCATCCTGTAGTTGTTCCCAAAGCAATGGGTAGAATGAAGAAACTGAAAGTACAAATACATTACTCGCCATCCTCAAAGTCTGCGAGTCCAAACCCTCCACCCAACGGAGCAAACTCCACGCGAGTCACCACCGCATCCTGTCCCTCGTTTACTTCGTCCATCTCCATTTCTGTAATGTCTGCGCCTGATGCCCGCGCCTCTGCAATCTCTGGGCTCGCTGCCTGCACCTCGAACCCGACGCTGAGAAACTCCAAGCATCCCGACAAGCAACCTCGCCACTTCAACGGCACGCTCTCGCCAACATCGACGCCAGCCACGACTCTTTCCCATGTGTATCGTTCTTCCGCCGGAGTTACGAATACAGATTCTGTGCCATGGTGTGGAGACGGGCACAGTCCCAGACTCGGAGGGCCCTCGTCGGCGGGGTACACCGAGAATGGGTCCACGTCCACGCTCCCCTGGTGGATGGCATCGAGGATTTGTCGCAAATGGGGTGGAACCACTTGGCGAAACTCTTTCTTTCCCGACCCTGACCCGAGCCTGATATCACCCTCGCAGAGCGGAAGCTCGTAATATTTCGCGATGCGGCGCTCGGCGGGGTTCGTCGTGCTGGCCAAGCCAGAGTCCGTCGCAAAGAGAGCGCGAAGGCTGAGCTCGACCAGCGGGGGAACGCGCGGGAAATTGTGGGTGGTAGGGGAGACTGCAGTCCGTCCCCGAGAGTTGGCGCGCCGCAGTTCCCCTTTGGACCGAAAGGGATTTGTCGGCGCCTCAAGGAATGGATTCGGAAAGAGGTTGAGGACCTTTAATTTCTTCATGCCGCACATGAGCTCCGCTGGGAGGTACTCAAGCTGATTGGCTGAGACATTGAGCGTTTCAAGATTTTCCAAGGATCCGATTACCGGAGGCAATGTTCTGAGCTTGTTGCGCACTGAGATTGATGTTGTTTAATTTAATTTTTTACTGGATGAAAAAGGGCTCACTCAAACTCAACACCGTCAACTTCTCGAGATGCAAAAGCCGCGTTGGGATTTTGGATAGCTGATTGCTCTGCAGATATAAATGTATGTCGTGGCGCAACACGCCCGAGGGCAATATAGCCGGCGCGGTTACTGACCGAGTGAATTGCCGTGGAGGCGGCGGCGGGGGAGCGAGTGGAATTTGACGTGGAGCATTCAAACGCTCGGCCTCCTCCGACGGTACGTAGAAGCGCTCCAGCTCCTCGACGAACTTTGCAGGCATGGCGGTCAGATTTTGGTTGCTTCACGGGAGTCAGCAGACGAACCACCCTGGAAGCTGTCGACTCACTCGAGATTTACAATCCCACTACCCCCGTCAACCATCCTGCTGCTCGCCTCATCCCATATTGCGTCCTCCCTCTCTTCCTCGGTTGGTTTCCAAGAACGCGCGGGCGTGGCTACGACGGTCTCCAAGGATGCCTCTGGGCCCAGTACTCGCTGCTTCTTCCTCCGAGAACGGGACGGCGACGACGGCGATAGTTGTCGAGCCTTTTTGGCGCCTTTTTCGTACTGAGGGGGCACCCACGATCCCTTTGAGGCGGCGAATGGGTGCGTGGGAGGCGACGCGTTTGTGGCTGAGGATTGTCCGTCCTCGACCGAAATGCAATCCTCGTCGTGGTCTGTCGGGCCAGGAGAAGATGCCGGGGAGGAGTCATTGTACGCGGTGGGGGATGAGGGCGGTGATGAGGAAGGAGCAGAGAACCAGCGCTGGTCATGTATGTCGAGCATTAGGAGAATGAGCCTCGTCAACAACGATTGCCGCTTGAGATACGGTCACCTGACTCGACGCGTCTGAAACCCAAAAATATATACAAGCAGAAGTTACACATTTGAGAACATAATAAGTATCTTATGGACATTCGACTCTAACGCTTCTGAAAGTGGCCGTGATTCTATCTGGCGTGCGGCTCCAGTCGATCGGCCCCTTCGCCCACTTCGCCGTTCCCGGAGAGCCGCTAGCATCCCAAATCCCTGCGAGAATAAATATCAAGAAGTAGTTCGTATACTAATAGTTGGATAGAAATACCGAGCTGGAGGCGCATGGTATGCGTTGGGTAATGGGAGAAACCATTTCTCATGCACTTGTCTTGAAATTCCTAGGCTTAGTTTCCGCGGTGAGAAGTGGAATATGCAACTCACCTTTGGCGAGTGTTCGGACAGCCTTCCCATCGAGGCTCCAAAATATCTTCTCCGGGGTCACCTCAATGCTATAAGGATGCATTTTGACGATGCTGTCAACCTTTTCCTTCTCACTGAAAACACCATATTCGGGCCCAGAGTCGCGTGGATCGGAAACGAAAAGGTTGGTTTGCCACTCAGTGGGCTCGCTGCAGACAAATTCGATGTCTATTTCGTCGTCGGACGTATCGCCTAGAGGGAATTTACATTTCAATCAGTCCAGGTAAATGCGCAACATACCTATCAAGATTCCTGCGACAATTACGCCGGGAATGGTGGGGGACAAAACCTCAAATGTGACCTTGCCAAAGCTGATGAGGAATGAGTGAGAATTTGGGAGCCGTGGTATCCCCCGGCGCACCTCAGAATAAAAGTCGAATTAATCGTGGATCCACGCCCGACCTCGTCGTTCACGCCGGACTCGGTAGTGACGTTGCCGTCTGGCTTGTCCAGATACATCTCAAGCCCGCTATCTGTCAATGCGTATGAACCCTTCGAGCTGATAGGCGCGAAATTGGAGTAGAAGTCGGCCGAGGTCGACGGGCCGAAGGTAATGTGGAATGGTTCACACTGCGTGGCCTCGCGACGTTCCGGCGAGGTATGACAGGATTGGGCCTGGGCGAGATAAATGAGCGTAAGAAAAGTAGTGAAGTGCATTGTTTCGGCGTTTCGGTGACCGGAAAGGGGGTCTTGAAAGAAGAACGCGATCATGTGATTTCGTGAGCTCACCCATAGTATGAGACACGTCATTCCGGTCACCCAAAATACCATTTCTCCAGCGACTTGGCTCAAACTCAGTTTTACCGTGATATTCAATCCGTAGTCGACGATTTAATACTGGGCCGCGTAAGCGGGCAGATAAGAAAGCTTTTCTTGACGTCGAGTTTCCGTATGTTCCACTCCGTTTCAATTTTTGTCTCGCTTCACTTCTCTTCACTATGTACCTGGCAGGCTGGCGCCAACTTGAACATGCCAAAACGGGAAGTCGATCAGCGGATACAAACTTAGCCAAGCCATCAACTATCGCATCAACCACTGATCGACTTCCCGTTTTGGCATCTTCGACTTGGCGACCTCTTGCCATTCCCAATGTCCTGTTAGCATGGAAAAATCGCTGACACTGACGGTGAAGCGGTTATCATGCTTGCCTTCCAATCTCTGCAACAAGCAAGCGGCAGGGGTTCGCCTCCCCTTCGGTGTCTCGCGTTCGCTTTTGTCGCGGGCCGCGGTCTACTAAGCGAATTTTCGCGGATTCCAATATCCTTTGACTGCCTTTGACATTTTGAGTTGCTGCATTTGTGAAATCTTCCCAAGGGCGAGAGAGCTGCTGAATTGATTTCTGGTCTTCCTCGACGGATTAGGAAGGGGTGACTTGCAAAGAATGACGCGGTCATGTGACGAGTTTAAAGCGAGTGTTTTTTTCTTAGCCCAGTGACTCGATAATTCTTCCAAGTCCAGCATTTTTTGGCGATCTCCAGGGGTTGATTATTCCAAGAAGGCCAGAGGTCCAAAATCTATGTCAGGGCCATGGCGTTTCGTTAGTTCCTTGTCCGAACCTTCGCATCTGCTCCTCGGCCGACCGAATGCATCGCTGGAACAGGCTTGTCCCTATTTATTTCGACCTCCTGATCCAGCCTCGCCGACAATTTACGATACGTCTGTGAATCGATCCTCCAGCCACTGACAGCCGACGTCCAGGATTCCAAAATCACCCCCTCTTAGTCGCGTGTACAATTTTTCAATTACAATTTTCCGAAACACGCCGCCTGTGCGGCGGCCCTGCGACTCGGTGCCTCGGTCCGATGAAGTTACGGCATCTAATCGGCCAAAGTTGATTCCGCAACGTTCACGATTGCTGTCCCGCTCCGACGCAACGGCCCTGGTGCCCCTATCCCACCAGCAGAGTCCTACACGTTTCACACCGGGCGTAACGTGCTTGGTGAATCACCTCGCTGCTCGCTGTCGTTGTCGCTGAGGGCCCATGGGGTGATTCTCGTGGACGCCCGTCCCGCCGCGGTTGATAATCCCCTCCGCCGCGTCTTGATGATCCTACACGACTTCAAAGCTTCAAAGACGCTGTCTGTTTTCTCTGGATTGCCGAACCTCCTCAAACCTCTGAAACCGCCCTATGTACTATAATCCCGATCTGTCTAACGCTGGCACCGGCTCCCCACAAACAACAGCCGTCCTCAATGAACTCCATTGTTCACCCTTGCACCGAGTCGCTCCCATCTCTGCCCGGCATTTCTCTCCACATCTTACAACACCCTATGTAAATCAATACCTCTCGGATCCCGATCCTGAAAAAAAAACTATTGTCCGGACAGTGCTCTGCACCGCTATCACTATCCATAACTATATATTCCGCCCATAGCTCCCTCCGCGCCTGCTTCTGCTTCCGTCCGGCGTCCATCTATCCACTCTGTGAATCACCGTGGGTGCAAGTGGGTGCCAGTGCGGCGTGCCCGCACTTTCTCTAGTCTAAGTCTGTCTGTCGGTCTGTCTGCTTGTCTACGCCGTACGGTCTGTATCCGCTCACTTTGCTCGTCTCGCCATCGGCATCGTCGCTTTACAGTTGAACGTATGCATATGTGATCCACCTCTGCTTGTCTACGCCGTACGGTCTGTACAGTATCCGCTCACTTTGCTCGTCCCGCCATCCGCATCGTTGCTTCGCAGTTGAACATCTGCATATGTGATCCACCTCTGCACCCGCCGGTTAAATTCACCTGCGAACGTTTCAGAACGACACCCACTCGCGCCTACCCACGCCCACACGGGACCGCCGCCGAGAATCAATAGACACTGGCACGAATCGCAACTTGATTCCCTTCCCTTCCGTTCTCGGAGTCGGTGCGGCCTCGCCGAGTTACTGCCCTACAGCCACCCACTATATCTCTGTCTCCGTCTCTGTCCCGGGCTATGCGGGCTGCATATGATTGTGATTGGGATTGGGATTCCCTCCCTCCCGTCACGGTCGCCACTAGCCTATGCATCCATCGACGGATGTGCGTTGGCTTATACATACACACTTACTTACATCCTTCTATCATATCAAATCAACTTGAATCTCTGCCAGTGTTGATGCCCGGCGACCGTCACGGTCGATGCGATGCCTCTTATAATAATAACTTACCAGCCCATGGCCAGCCCAGCCTCTTGTACCGGAAGCAGAACAATGCCTGAGGCCTGAGGTCCGGGTGTCTGTTCGTCCGTTTTCCCGCTGACCGTCTGTTCGTCTATCTGCTGATCCAAGTTCCTTCTCCTTGCTTCGCCTTCGATTCAATTCCTCACGTCGGTCGATGTTAGAAGCTGTACATGTGGGAATCGAATACAACGAGAGCACACAGAAAGAACGGGTTCGAGATGATTGTTCTTGCACGGTGTACACAGGGAGTCACTTCGAACCCTTCACATCGCACATCGCGTTGATATATGTAAATCTACTTTGAGAACAAGGAAGGCCTAGGACGACCGACGCCCACACAGCGTCTCGCCCTTGTTCTCTTTTGTGTATTATGCCAACATTTGGAGGAAGCAACATAATTAAAATTAAACGCGCCCACATGTTCACCTTGCTTATCAGAACGACGCCCTTGTTCTCTTTCGAGTTACTTGGAAGCAACACAATTAACCGCGTCGCACAAGAGAGAAAGACAAAACCACGAGTTTTATTGTCTTTGAGATTAAACATTATCTAGCTAAGTAAGGAGCGTACTACGGTTGGGTCGGCACAGCAAGAGTAGGGATGGTTGGTTGGTACAAGGATGGACGGAATCATGCGTGCGTGCGAAGTGGGTGGGTGCGGAGGTATCAAGTGACAAGAAAAGCGGCGGTTGAGCGGGTGGTAGTGGTACAACATCGAACAGCAAAGTCAATAAATGAGTGGTAAGATTGAAGAAGGTAAAAATACACGATGAATGGAAGTGGTTGTTGGTTGTTGGTTGTAAGTAATGTGAACGGAACGCAGATAGGAAACCGAAACCCAAAGAAAGAATAAGAAATGAGAGCGTCGAGGTCGTTAAATGCAGCGTCAAGCAGATGAAGAAAGCAGGGAACACCAACTAAAAGAAGGATGTAAGTATATAATATGTATACCGAATTTAGTGTAGTGTTGTAGTGTTGGTGGTGGTGATAGTACAGCGAACGACGGGCGTTCTTTTGGTTATGGGTTGATTCTTCGGCGGCCGCAAGACAACGACGATCGACGACGACAAGATACAATACAGCGCGCGTGCGGGCCCGACCTGCGCGGGCGACGGCGCAAAGGCATGAATCTCGTCTGCTGCGTCGTGGGTGGTCGTGTCATGTCGGAGGGGGTGGTGCATTTACAATTCCGTCGGGACCCGCTCGACGAACTACGTCGCGACCTCGATATAGCTCCTCCAGCTCACCCGCGAGCTCTCGTCGTCGTTGTAAAAATCCATGAAGGACTTGAGTCCGAGCTTCGGCTTGCGGCGGCGCGGCGGGGGCTGCTGCACGCTGCTCCCGCGCGAGGACGGTTTGGAGCGCGGGGGCGAGGGCGCGGAACGCAGGTCGCCGTCGTCGAGACGCGCGATGAGCATGATGAGCTGGTCATCGGTCAGCGAGAGGTCGAGCAGGTCCTCCGTGGGCGACGCGACTGGCTCGTCGTCGTAGTCGCTTTCATCCTCGCTGAGACTCATAAAGTTGCCCGATGGCACGACGGGGCGGCGGCCCTCAAGAGCAGCGAGGGCGCGACTGCGGCGTGTGCGACGGTAGCGCGTGGAGACGGTGGAGGTGGTCGCGGAGGCGCGGGTCGCCTGAGAGGCAACGGAGGGCTTGCGCCTCGGGGCGGCCTGGATGGCAATGGGTGTGGGGGTGCGGGAGACGGCGACCTGGAGGGTTTGGCTCCGCGGGGAAGAGGGCGCCGAAGGGACACTGGGGAGTGAGGAGACGGGGGCCGGTTTAGGCGAGGGCAGTGCGCGGGGTGAGCTCAAGCTCGTTGGTGACTTTCGCGGACTCAGAGGTGACTGGGGAGGGAGGAGACAGGGCGAGTCGGGGATTTGGCTGGTGGGCTGTGTCAGTCGCGTCAATGAGCAAGAGCGTGGGACGCACAAGTCTACTGCGAAAGGTGGTTCACGAGAGTAGCGCTGGGAGGGCTGCTGTTGACGACGATTACGGCGACTGGAGGGCTTGCGGATGCTATGGGAGCGGAGGGACTGGGACTCTGCGAGGTCGAGGGACAAGAAGGAGCGAAACTCGTCCTTGTCGCGACGGGCCTGGAGGGTGAAGTAGAACATGGATGCATCGTCCGCGTAGTACGGCGGGGAGTCTGTTGGAAGAGAGCCTCTGCGAGTGCCGAGGTCGAAGGAGTCGCGTGAATGGAGGGAGGCGGGGGAGGAGGAGGGCGGGGACAAGAGGCCACTGAGGATGAAGGACGGGTAGGCGGACAGGTTTGGTACAGTGTCGTTCATCTAGAAGTTAACGAGGAGGGTGAAGTTTGGTGAGGCGATTCCGGTAACTCTTGTTATAAAAGTGAGCTGAAACGCGAGTGTCACCGATCTCAGATTTCTTTCTCACGCTCCGCTATTATGAACGTGTTTCTTCAACGGCATTTTGTCACACATTCCTTGCGCCGCCATTTCACCGTCCAAAGTCGGCCCACACTACTTTTATTTATTTAATTAACGCTGTTGCGTGTGCTAAGACTTGGCCTGTTTCAACCTCCATTTTTATTTCCGCAAATGCCCGCAGCCTGTTTGCGGGAGCGCCGCCTCAGTCCATTTCTTAATTCGGGTGCGAGCAAAGGCATGTTGCCGCCTGCAGGTAACAACGCGGCAGCGGCGCAGCGTACTACGACATTAGAGAAGAAGAAGAACCCTCTCGAGCGTTCAAACGGGGATACACTTTACCGGACCTCGTAAAAATTTAAAAAACGCTGCGGCTCCGGCGGAAGCCTGTGCTCACTGTAATACGCGCAAATCATTGGTCCCGCCCGCAACGCCATCGATATTTACCCCCCCTTTGCGGCAATATCCTCTGCGACTGGGCGACAGTCGCCTCGTGTTCGACAGCATTTTCCGCTTACCGCTTAGCGCCTTTGTTTTCTTTCTTTTTCCTTGACGATCGTGTGAGCCTACCGACGCTTGCCGACGTCACCCGCCAGCCGGGCGCCCGTCCGGCGAATTAACAGCGTGAACTGCACATTTCACCATTGCGCCAACTCCGCAAACGTATTCCGTTCGTTCCGGCCTTCGTCATTCTTTTCCCTCGCTGCCAGTCCTGTTCGCGAGCCGACTTTAGGAAGCACAATAATCGAAGGAAGCAAGTGACATAATTTCAAAACACCGTCGTTCGCCGCCCGCCATTCCACAGTTCGCGCGCAGGCCAGTCAGGCGCCGACCAGAACTACGTATACTTGACGCGGATGCGCGCCTGAATATTGCCAACGCCGATCGACAACCAACAATGAAAATTGGGGCGGGGTGCGTGCGAAGCCCTCGCATCCGAGGCTCCAAAGTGCGCCCCCTCTCGACAACTCCATTTTGTGCTGTGGAGCCCCACGAGTCTCCCACCCCGCAAGTAATATTCCAACGATCTGCACGCTGCAACGGCAACCGACTCGAACCTTGACTCGGATTTGTGGAGGCGGAGAGCCCGCCTAGCTGCTCTCAGTTGTTTCCTGACCAAATCAATTTATTCCTCTGGTTCCCACTCGGACTCGTGCGGCTTCGATTAATTCGGATTTGGATGCGGCTCAAAGCCCAGGCCCCACCCCGCTGCTGAGTTATTTACTGGCCAATTAAATTCCTCGGGCCCCTTTCTGGTGTAGACTCGGACTTTGCGAGGGGAGAGAACGTGTACGTCGTACGGACGTCCGACGGGCAACCCTTCATCCAGCCTTCAATGTCAAGCCTCACTCTGCCCTCGTCCTTGCTAGAATTGATTTTTGGTTCCTTTGCTCGAAGCACCCCACCTAGTGCGACAACCAACCAAACAACCAACCTTCCCTTCCCTCTAGTTCAGCTACTTAGCCCGACTCGGAGTCCGTTGATTGGCAGGACTCTCGCATTGGGGCAAATAAGTATTAGGCCCGAGGTACTCTAGACACACAGACAGGCGCCGCCGTCGCGTCGCGTCGCGTCACGTCGAGCTGCGACACATTATGGTTCCAATTTGGTTCCAATTCGATTCTGTCCTTCAACGAACGTCGTTTTGACTTGCTCCCTAAGCCTTTCCCCGAGGGCCTGGGCAACTGAAGCTACGCGGGACTAGTAAGTACTCGTCGAGTCGTCGTCGAAAATCCCGCGCACTGCCCTGTACCTTTTTCGGGGCGGCGGGGCGGATCGTCCGTCCGTCCGTCCGCTTTGTGGACCCATTACTCTGACACTTCGCGTTTCGCCTCGACGTGCACGTACGGGGATCACCTCGTCTTCCCCGCTCGTGGTCTACTCCGTCTGGCCGATTCGGCGGCCTATCCGCTACGTACTCAACCCTGGGTCTGCAATTCACCTCCCGACTAATCCCGGGCCGCCCCGAGTGTTCCGTGTTTCACGTCGACGCGTACTGGCTACTGGCGGCGACCTCTACCCGACTCTCTACGCGCGAACCCTAAGGCACAAGCGCTTAGCGCACTATTTACTAGACCACACCGGCAAACACCGGCAGGATCTACATATGAATCATAACGAAACGCCTGCCGGTGAACGGCACGAACGGCAAACAGCGCTTGGTTTTCGGCGATAAATCGACCCTGGATGGGCACCAGTGGAACTAAACTTGCAAGCAAATTGGATGTATCATGTAGGATTCAATTATTATCTCAAGTCCTCGTCCGATTTGTGTCTTATTCAACTTCAACTCAACCCGCGTTCAAAATAATCAGCTAGACATTGGCTAGACACAGGATGGACGTTGTACGGCGATACCAATCGGCGCATGCGGGGCACCCGGCAAGGCAAGTTATATACGCGACTCGGGCATCAACCAAACCAAGGCCAAGGACGTGGTCGAAACCGGAACTTGGTCGTGAAGGTCCTCTGCTGCATTCTTCCGCTTCTAACAAACAAACCTATTTCCTATGCGTGGACGGCCGTGGACGGAGCTAGAGAGGTGTATGTTATGAATCGGCGCAAGTCTATCTGGATCCTTGCACACCAGGATTTCAGATATCCAAAACCGGACCTTGGAACGTCGCGAGGGCCATGCACAAGCTGCGGGAGTCTCCGCGACATCGGCAATGGCAAACGCGAATCAAGATAAATATTCAAATTCAAACCCGGGCCTTGGAAGCGTGGGTCCTGCATTCTCCTCAATTACTTGGTTGTCTCCGCGTTCAACGCAACATCGGCAATGGCGCCAAGAATAATCAAGATACGCACTGAGTGTGGACTCGGACGCCGCCGCAATAAAATAAAATAAAAATCTCCGGTGTCTGTCATTTGCTTACTTGGCACTGTGGTGGTCTCCGTTTGGTTCCTCAGGCGTTACGCGAAAGAAGCTCCAGACCGACCTCAGGAACGACACAGAAAATTACCGCAGGAATGTTGCGCCTCCATCCATCCATCCATCAGCGCCTCCTAAGCAAGTAGGTAACCCGATTGGGACGCGGTTTACCACGTCCCGATCGGCGTACCGTCAATATCAACAACAAGTTGAACAACAGCTCGTCATGGCGTTCCGCATCTTGCATACTTAGACAGAGACACAGAAAGAACAGTTGAGCTTGTATCTCGTTAAACCACATTTCTGTCCTTGGTTACGCAGGAACTATTAGAAGACACCTGTGTTCAAGGCGACACCGAATATAGAGAGCAGTACTCGGTGGGCCAGCCAACTCGTCAAACAACACCGCGCTATCCCGTCGCGTGTAAATCCCTCTATTTCCGTGATCTTGGCACTCAGGAGTAAGTTCACAATTAAACGTTCGGCGATTAACCGATTTAGCGTAGACCGCTTTTGTGGGAACGACAACCGCAATTTCAGAGACGCGATCATCTCCTTGGAGACATGTGTGAAGAGAGCTTCGACGAAAGCGCGCTAAAATTTAACGGCGCGACTATCGACGCCACGCCGCCTCGACGTTGTCGGAGGTTGCGAAAGCCGGGTTCCCAGGTAGTTGCTGCTGCAACCTCGCGACGGCGCGCCACATGCATCAACCTAGTGTCAAAAACAAGCAAAGCCTGAGAAAGAGTTTTTTTGGATCGCGGTCAGAGCGCGCGTTTTGAGATTTTGCGTCGCGCGCGCAGTCATCCCGTCATCCGGCCCCTAAATTATTGCGGGTACGAGTAGGCTTTAAAGATCATCTCCCAGGCTCGGTGCGGAGGGTCCTCCAAGGACTTGGGGCGCCCCCGGCGCGTAATCGCTGACCAGGTCCTGGTCGTCCGCCTCGGCCATCTCTAGTAAGGCCTTGTGTGCGAGTAAGCTCCTCAACACAAAATAGGTGGGCAGGGATCTGAACCGCGAAGAACGTGGCGATACCCGTGGACTTTACTTGGAGCATTGCAGTACCAGGTGCTCCAGAGCGTGCGCAATGAAGAGATTCGGCTGTGTTTTACCAGCGAAATTGTATTCGCTGCGCGTTCGGCGGGGGTTATCTAGGCTTATCCCGCGAGCGCCGAGCAGTAACAAGCCATTGAAGCCACGTCCGAGTCGCGACCAGAGCAAGTCAGAGTAGGTTTGCGGTTATGCCAGGCAAACATCCGGTAAAAAGTATCGTGGCGGAGCTTTCGCAAGGTTCAGGGATTTTTAGGGACGCGCTTAATTCACTCCCAATGTGGCGCGAGAACTTGAACAAGTAACGTTAAATGAAGTTTAGGGCCGGCGCGACGCGATCACGTGGCTGACATTTATGCGTCCTCGCTTCATAGCTGCTCCCAAGGCGCCCTGTATTAATTTAAACAGTTCGGTTCTAGTCCCACCAATCGGGGAAGGAATTCATGGATTTTCGGCAGCCACAATACCTCCCATTCGTACAGGCAAAATATTTATTTCATTTTCAGGTCTGTTCGTTGCCTGGTGCCTCCCATATCTCGACAAGTGCTCCGCCGCTCCCAGCCACTTGTCCGACCGACTTGAAAACTATCCCGGCTGCCTCCGCCATCCCCCACAGCGCTCGTTCCCCAGCATCTCGCTCCTTGTATCCTAGAACAACTCGGGGCCGTTTGGGGCTTAATTCTACCAAGTTCTTCAGCGTTCGAACGAGGGACGGGAAGGATGCAGTGTTGTATGTTACATCGGCCATTCTACGGGCATAATTGAGGACCTCGATCCACCAAGGAATAGGAAGGTCGGCATACATTATAATGTCAAATGCTCCGCATTCCCGTACACACTCTGGAAACTCCTCATCGTCCCAATCTAAAACCGCAGCTTCGACGGAAGAAGTGTTCGCAGTGATATTGTGTTGCAACAGCGGCATAGCGGATGCTACCGAGCTGGTTATAGCAACTCTGGCAGATATCGAGACATGCCACACTCACCGACATCTGTGGCGATGATACGATCGGCCGGACGGAGAGCCCCGAGCACAATGCTGACGAGGCCTATCCCAGCGCCCAGTTCGAGAATCCGCAAGGGCTCCGATGAACTTAAGAAGGGCGGAGGATGCGAGACCAACCATGCACTCAGCCCAATGCCGCTATCCCAGATCTTTTTGTCCAAGTCGAACGATGTTTGCTCCGTCATTACTACTCTCTGGTCGTCTCCAAACGAGTACACACGTTCAATCTGATCCTGTAGCTTTGCTTTGACTTTACTGCTCTGTGCCTTGCCGAGGAGAATGGGCATGGACATGACGGAGAATGGCAGGGTACCCTTCGCGTCGGCATTCAGATGGACTTTGTTGGCCAGAGGGCTACTTCGCAGCACCAGTCTCCAAGCGCCGTGCACAGATGAACGGGGAAGCGGCACAGGGATTTCCTTGTATGCGCTGGATTGCCCGCGCCATGTAGTCAGTTTCGTGGGTTTCGTCTCTTCGCCAGTCGCCATGGACAGCCATGAGTAATAAATATCCTGGATGCCCTCCGATAGCTGGCAGTGCGTTAAAGTATTGAACTCCGTGGTACCAGCGAAGGAGCGCTACCTCAGTTCTGAGGTCATTGGCGATTTGCGGAGTGATTGAGAGCGTATTGGAGCAAGAAGCTGGCGGTGGGCGGAGGAAGGAGAGATAGTAAAACATTAGGCTCCGGCCTCTCTAGTATATCTTGCGTGAAAGTGAAGGTAATCGTTCAGATCACATATGGAAAGATCATTGATTTGTCTGCCGACTCGGCTTGACGAAGAATTTCTCTGTTTTTTGACTCAATTTTCAGGTTTTTATTGTACAGATTACGATTTTGGATGGGAGGGGTCGGCGACTACAGCTCTCATCCAGTTCCAGAACCGAGGACCATACACATAATACGCTGCCCCGAAAGCTGCTCCTCCCAGGTGAGCAAAATGATCGAAGAACCTAAGAACCAATAAGAACGATCACAAATTCCGACGACTAAAGTCTCACCTCCATCCCCGCCATATCCCCAGGATGTCCAACAGCAGGACGCTACAGACGCCCCACTGGACAGGAACAGAGTAATTGGGGGGATAGAAGAGTGCGAGTTCTGCGTTTGGGAAACCTAACGCCGTTAATGTCATCAAGGCGTACAGTGCGCCCAGCCCTCCGACTCGCGGCGTCAATTGATTCTTAGGATGGGAGGAGGAGAATAGTGATCTGAAGAAAGAACGTAGGCGAGACCTTGGAGGGGGAGAAGGCCGGAGGGCAGAGGCCCACGTATCTGGTTTTATCGCTGGTTGACTGGACGGCAAGGAGAGGCGAGACACTAGACGTGGATATAGTACTTTGACCTGTATTATATGTGACGTCAAAGCCGCGAACAACCCGGCTGCGCAAGTTAATTGAAGGCCGCCTTGAAAAAAATGGATAGACTAACCCGCGACGAAGAACGCTAAGAAATGGAATCGGGTCGTAGATTCTATTTGACCATCTGTCATCCGTTCCTGTCGTTGGGCAAGGTGAAACGAGGCGGAGGAACCTTCAATAGGTTTAGAAGGGTATGGTATATGGGGCGAAGGAAAACGCGTACCGAACCCATCCAGAAAAAGTAGATTCAGTGCCAGCACCAAGGCAATACGTGAACTATTCCAGATTCAAGCTCTGCGGAAATCGTAAGAGAAGCATCGCACCTGAACATGCTAGTGAGCATCGTAAAGGACCGCCCGGACAATGGATCGTGCACGAAATTGCGCAACATGAACGGTTTCAGTCGTCTGGATTTCCAAGCCAGCCACACGCCGACATTCAGCAGACAAATCTTCCAACAAATCCTTTTCCCCTCGGACACGTTGAGGTAGGATTGGGCCACAGTCGCCCACACTAGCATGATGCGATTTCTTACACCAGTCCCTAGGCCCTCCGTGACGCTCCCCACAGTTTTGAGCCCATCTCGCAATTCCTGGCGCGCATACGCGTCAGCGGCATCGGCTTGGCAAAGAAAAACGCGCACCTGGGCGAGGGCGTTATTGGCAGCATTTTTCATATCCATAGAGGTAATTGTATGCGGCCACGTCTGAGCCCGATGGGCGCGTCCGCGCATGAGTTTGTCTAGCCATTCATCGGTTTCGGTGTTCGTCCACGCAGCAGCATAAGTAAACGCGGTGCATGTCGCTAATACTGTGAACTGGATCCTACTATAGCTGGGAGCTCGAGGAGAGGTACACCGCGCTTACAATAACTTGTCTCCGACTTGAAGGACGGCCAATTTTTTGGGCTAGGCTGGGCTCCCGAGGTAGAGCTAAAGACGGGGCCGAGATTGGTTTTGCCGTGGACCTACACGGTGTGGAATGGGTAAAGGAGCGACAGTGAACGCGTATGCGCGGAAATGAGTCGCTTGAGCACCGGCCAAGGCCGCGAAAGGCAGACCAGAGCATCTGCGAACCACACATCAGTCAACAGAAACACGCTTGTTATGGACGTCGACTCGGAAATGCGACGCGGATTGGTTCGGCTTCCTCCAGGCTCGGAGAAGGTCACGGATGCAGACGAAGAAGTCTTTGAGCCTTTGCGAGTTCCGTGTGCATTGACTGACAGATTTCAGGTCTTTATTTTGTACTCCAAATCTACCCCGTCTTCCAATAAATTTCGCGGCTTGGGCTATCTGGATTCTCACAAGGACACGCTCACTTTGACCTTCGAACTCAAACCTCCGTCTTGGTCGAATTCAAGTACAGGCAAACACAAGCGAAAGGCGGCTTCTCGCGTCGTTCAAGAGAAAACTGTCGAGATCCAACTGGCTCAGGATAAGACGGCTCTGAGAACAAGAGCAGGCGATACAGGGTCTGTGGTGTGGAGAGCGAGGTAAATCGGCTCGATTCTTTCCTTGTTCCCTGGCAGACCAAGGTCATCGGATTAGCGTCGATTTCGCGCAATTGATTCTCCAGCAACACCACGCAAAATCCCCAACCTCAATATTCGACGAGGGATTGCGAGACGCCCGTGTTTTGGAATTGGGGTTCGGATGTCCATCCGCTTTCATGACCGCCTCTCATGAGAAAAAGTAGGTCGGGTACTGGCCTCCTCAGTATTGCGCTCTCCCCTCTCGTTGGCCATTACACGGCTACGGACATCGCGGAGCTCCTCCCTCTCATCCGAAAAAACCTGTCTTTGAATTTCCCCGGGTGGCCGAACGTTAAACAAGGTGCCCTAGCAGCAGGACATAATATTTCTGTGGAGGAATTGGATTGGGTGAAAATCCTGTCAACTCCCGCCGCGCGTCGATCCCAAGTGTTTCCTCTGCCATCCTCGCCCTTCGACATCGTATTGATTGTCGACTGCATCTACCATCCCACCCTTCTGCCTCCTCTCCTGGGCGCCATGGACTATGTATCGACCGCCGGTACCACCGCTGTCGTGGTGGTCATGGAGTTGCGCGCTGAAGATGTGACGAGAGAATTCCTTGAAGGCTGGCTGCGCAGCGGCGAATGGGAGGTGTGGCGGATGTGCGTGGATGCAGAATTAGCCGAAGACACACCGTATGTAATGTGGGTCGGATGGAAGACTCCCCAAGTTAAATCAGACTAGTACTACCCTTGGAAAATCCGCGCAAGAAAATACATTAGCTAGTTCGTGTGCTCTACTACATTGTGTTCTACTACTTAGTGCTAGTTATCCGAAATTGTGTTATAACTAAAGATACAATGAAAGGTTAGTCCGTTGTGTGTTGTGTCGTATCATAGGTTGCTTAGAACAACCGACATTAATGTCGTTGCAATCGTGAAGAGGAAGGAAGAGGTCCGTATCGAGGTACCAGAATTCGCGTTCCGGTCTGTGGATCCCGCAGTAGCGGCCGCAGACACAGAGCCAATCGTTGCGCTCGGTGCTGCCAAGTCCAGGTTCCCGTTCATCGAAAGTGCGTAGTCCGACAGATCAGCGAAGCCGACAGAGGGGGGGTCGTATCTGAAAACAGAGTACACGTTTTTCTGTTGTGAAGTCAGCACGGTGCATCATACACGTTGTGAAAGTTAAAACACACCAGAAATGTGTCGCCAACGATCCACGACGGGGCTGAATCGCCAGTAGTGAGGCTGAAGAAAGAACCCAAGCACGTTCCTTGACCCAAGTCCTGCTCCTGAAAGTCGGCGGGACTGACAGCCCAACTACGGCCGCCAAAGGAGACGGTGACGGTGACAGAGGTATCGCATGCTAGAGGAGAGAAATAGTGTGAGATTGGGCACTCGAGTATGCAGATGTAACGCACGGTACATATAATAACCGTCATAATCGCCCGTGCCCACCGAGGAATCGGGAATTTGGGCATAGATATTGGCGATATCGGTAGGTGGACCGCCTATCAAAGTGGTTCCAGTATCAATGGCGGCATAGGAGTCGCTGCCAGAAGAGACCGTTATCGAGTTGCCCTGAACAGTGATAGCTTTTTAAAAAAAAAATGGTCAGTCTTTATTGCGGGCTGATAGCGAAAGTGTAGACCAACCAGTAATGGGCAGGATCCAATAGGTCTTTGTGGAACTGGGCGTGTCGATATATTCAATATCCCCAGTGTACAAGGTAGAATTGACGAAACCTAAACAGCCAAGATTAGTTTGAGACGAGCGAGGAGAGACAAACGCACCCATGGTAAATGATCCTCCCGCCTCCTCCTGGCTGGCTCTAGATTGATTGAGATACCTGACGCGTGTGATCAGAGAGAGCAGATATTACCAGTTGAAACGGCATACCGTGTCAGCTGGAAGGCCATTACAGGCGAATCCCATGCAGTCCCAGAAGCAAGTGTTTCCCAAAATGGTGTGGCCTGCGAGGAGGCGATAGCCTGCCAGGCGAGTCCGAGAAGACCAGACACAGGATTGGTAAGAAGCCCCGACGAGACTTCATCGCAGACCGCGAAGACCTGATTGGCGACTGAGAAGCCCGCCATCTGTACAGTATCGGACACGAGCGTTCCGGCCGCCTCTCCACCTTGAATGAGCGATATTAGTTTTAGTTGGAGCTTGGAAAGATAGAAACGGCGTCACTGACTGCCATATGTAATCTCGAAAGCAGTACTTTGGTTCGTGAGTGAGGACGACGCAGAGGAGTCGAAGGTCGTAACATCTGAACACCCTTCGCCGCAATCGCTACCAGCCACCCATAGGTCAGCGCTCCCTGTATCGAGTATCACATCGAATGAAACAGCAGGGGTTCCAATGGCAAGAGAACCAAAATAACTGGAGTCGGAGCCCTGATTAGTGATTCTAGGGTATTGGTTTAGTTGGTAGTTCATAACTGAAAAAAGGAAACAAACAGATTTGTGCCCGAGCTTCGAGGTTTAACAGCACGACCCCCGTATTTCGCGGCGAGACCGGCGCGGTGGTTCTTTGCCCACACACCAAAGTCATCTGTAGAACGACTCTGGACTCTGCGACGCAGGCCCATCGAAATCCCGTTCGGTTGTGGGGCCGGGGTTGGGGTTGCGAAGACATCGAAGACAAGAAGGGAGGCGAGCAAAGTAAGGGGTAGCGTTGTGAGCATCGAAAATCAAAGCAATTCGTGACGATAGTGTGCGGGGATTTAGATTAGTGGGTTGTGCAGTAGTATGGTACGTGTGCGGATTAAAAGAGGAAGCTGCAACTGCGGAATTGCCGATATGACGGAAACGGAATGATGCAATTGCGATCGACGGATCAATTTACTTCCACTTTCTTTTCCAAATTGACGTAGCTTTGAGAGCCGAAAACTACAAACCAGGGCGGTTGGGTTGGCGTTCAACTCTGCTCTCGTCAAGACGACATTCTCTTTTTTTCCATGTCGGTCTTGACATTATAAGGAGATGGCGCCGAAGCGGCGCTCTTCCGCTTTTGCCCGCAGCAGCCGAAGGACCGCTCTGCGCAGCTCGACAGCCGTGTTAATTATATTCCAGAAAACCGGGCGTCGTAATGAGCTGTGGGCCTGTGCCGTTTTCCAGTGTTCAATTTTTCGTTCGTTGGCTTGGTATCAGACTTGGCATACCAATTGTGCATGATAAATCCTTGGGTCGGACACCTCGTTGCGGCAATTCGGCCTGTCTAAGCAGATTTTTGACCATCGGAGATGCTGGACTCGAACAAAATTATCATGCCGCCGCACTTGAAGCTTTCCAACAGATGCAGGTGTTTTCTGTTTTCCATTCGTCAATGTCGGAATTCAGAGCCAGTCTCATATCAATTTTGTCGCTGATTTCCCTAGTCGCTTGAAGCAGCTTGAAGCCTGAGTCTCCGATTCTTCCTCGCGTTGTCCGTAGAAGGTCTCCAAGTTGAGGGGAAGATGCGTGGGAAACAAGGGAGAGGGGCAGCACTGTAGCGCGACTTCGATGTACAGTGCCTGGTATTATTCCGCAGCGCCGAACGCATTTCAGAATCAAAGGTCCTGAAAAAGAGTGTAAGTTCAAGTTGTCGTGATGCCAGGTGTCAAGGTCGGCTGATCCGTTTAAGGTGCGCACCCACTTTCATATTATTCAAGTTCACTCCATTCACTCCCTGCCGGGCGCGATTCGCCTTCCGATCTTCTGCACCAATATTGGCCAAATATTAGCGCAGCCCGATATTCTAGCCCATTTGCAGTCAAGAATCAAATGGTTTATTGAACTAGTGCTACAATAGGAGACACGGAGTAGCAAGATGGTGTCCTACCTATTTTGTAAAAGGAGAGAAATGAAGCACGGATCCCGTTACATCGGCAACCAATTTCTTGGCCCAAACTCCGGCGAGAAACGACAGCCGAAGAAAATTTGCTGATTTTCTAACCCGTAAAATTGTCCCGACAAAAAGTGGCGGATTTTGGACTTTCGGGTCGTACATACAAGGGTTACAAACGATCCCGAAATGAGCTCACATTTGCTATTCTGGCAGAAAATGTTTCAAAACAGAGAAAATAAACCTGAGTTGAGTAAACTAAAACCATCTTCAACACCATTACTGGTCGCCTAAGACTATCTGTTTCTGCTTGACCGTTTTAACATACTCGGCGGTCAGTACCTTGAGAACTTCCCCTGCAGTTACGGAGGAGCGGTCAACCCAATCGGAAGACCCTTCGTTTGACTTCGTCCATAGAGCGCCATATAGCACCCAGAAGAAACGAAGGAAGGCTGGATCCCGAGTCCAATGATCACTATCGAGGGTACGCTGAAGCGTGTCCCGCAACGTGAGTGGGTTTTGGAAAAACACGCGCTTGAGGCCTCCGAGCTCAGCGAGGGAGAACCCGACCGCGCGGTTGGCCCACCGCAGCACTTCCTGCGGCCATTTCCTACCCTGCGCGGGCACTGGTTCGGGGAAGGGAATATCGGTAAGGAATGTGGGATAGCTCCAAAAGAAGAGCACTAGAACAAATAGCAGACTGTGTAGCTGGCGGCGAGTTGAGCTATAAGTTGGGGAACAGTCTGTGCGAACAACTCACGTCATGAGCAACGAGATGAGGGGGGCCATCGATGAGGAGGCGTATTGCCATAAAAGGCGGTGTGCCCTGCATCAACCCGTCAGCGTGAAGCGCGACCGGTGAGAGGGAAAATGCATACAGTTCGAAAGCCTTTTCGAGGCCCTCCTGGCTGCGCAGGTGCTGGATGCTCAGCTTCCGTATTTGTTTCCAGGAGAGCCAGTAGGTCGACTTCAGACCCGGAGTCGCCGGTGGCCATATCAGGCGAGGGATGCGCACGACCAGCCATATCCAAATCGTGGATGAGCCCGCCGATCCGCTCCTCCAGCGCTCGTTGCGTGAAATTAACGGAGGTGCCGAGAATCGCTTGTGCAGAGGCTGCGGCGTCGGAAAGGAAGGAGGGGGGACAAGCAATGTCCTTACTTAGCAGAACGTTGCCGATACTCAGATCTCGGTGCACGAGATCTTTCTCGGCGAGCGAGGAGATGGCTATGCGGAAATTTAATACAATTTATAAGTGGACAGGTAAACTAACACGCACCCTCAACGAAATCAATGAATGATTTCGCGAACTCGTTGTAGTTAGTTGCTTGCACCAGAAGCCGCTTCAAATCCGACTGGGCAAAAACCTCTTGCCGGTTGCTTGCGACGCCCGGCACCGCAGCCTGGGCATCAGTGTAGGCCTTGGCGACCTCCGGAGGAAAGCCGCGGGCGGAAAGGGCGTCATCGTAGTACCACTCCCTGCAAATGTGAAAGGGCTGTCAATTAGGATCACTTGAACGAACGTGAGCAAGATATATGGAACTGACCATGTCGGGAGAAGTACATTCTTGACCTGACCATCTCTAGCAAATTGTATTAGATCGTTCTCAAGACAATCACTCGCGCAGTCCGCATTGTATAGCTTGAGGGCGAAAGGCCCCACAAAGTTAAGGACACCGCCGTCGCTCTCCGTCTCCCGCGATACACAAAATATCCGTGCGCAACGTCCAACCAGCGATCCGCTGTCTTGGACGAGGTGGTGAACATAAAACCTCGTGTCAGGTTTGGTACCACCCTGCGAGTAGTGCAGGCGGTTTCCACGCAACGTGATAAAGCGGACGGTGTGGTGGAGGTATTCCACCATGGGATCTGCTGAGAAGACGTCCACCTCAGAGTTGGCATTCCGGGATGGTTTAGTCTTAGAGGATCTGCCATAATGGGACTCGAGATGGGGAGGGCCCAGTGTTTTGGTCAGGGAAAGTTCGAAAACCTCATGTCGTCCGCGCTGGAGAGCAGTCGACCTGACAACTCCGAGGCAAATTCGAACACTGTCAAGGACGCCGCGGCTGCAGTCCCGGTTAAAGGTGCACTGCTCGACACCAAGCGTATCGGCTCGGAGTACGCCGATGACCTTCGTCGTGACGACGAGACCCAGGATCGACCTCATCCAGGGCTGGGTGCGCCGCTGCTGTCTCATGTAGACGAGCTCTTGAAGGACGGAATTGGTGAGATCTGAGAGCTTTGCCTCTGCTGTCAGCTCAACCTCCGGCCAACAGAATCTTGCTAAATCAAGATGCGTCTTCCCTTCGTGTTCTTTGAACCAAGTTTGAAACTCCCGTATGGCGCGCCCGTTATTGGACTTATGTTGGTTTGTGAATCGTAAGACAGCCGGAAATTCCTTGCGGATGTACTCGAATGGAGAGTTCGGCAGAGGGAAAAGAAGACTCGAAGATTCGCCGACTGGGGCTTGACAAAAGGCCGAGAGGTCGAAAGCTACGACGTCGGGCTGACAGTCCTGCGCGCCGGAGTCGTGAGATAGTGGAACCGCGCGTTGGGGATTAGGTAGTGTGATGAAGCGAAGGGAAGGGGGGGGGGTGGTGCGAGGCGTTTGCTAAGCGAATCGACGCTGCGTGGGCGGCGATTGCGACTACATTGAAGAAGAGGGAAACCGCCGCCTCAGACGCCTGGGTTGGGAGACCCCACTTCCACCTGTACAGGTCCGGTGGTGAAACCTCGGAGGGCGTGACCGCCTCGTTGGCGTGAATGGAGGCGTCCGTGCACGCGGCCTTGAAATACTTCTTAGGGACGTCCTTCCACTCCCCCTCGACCTTTTTCTCGACAAAGAGGATGTCCATCATCAAAAACTCGTGAAGAATTTCGGCGCAGCTATTGACATCAACGAGGGAGCCAAAAAGACACTCGATGAGGTCGGAACTTTTAGACCGGCGGGAATGGAGTTCTTCTGCCAGATGAATTTCGACGTGAGCTCTCGACATAGCGCCGAACGCATTTCAGGTCTTGAAAAAAAAAGTGCGAGTTCAAGTTGTCGTGATGCAGTGTCAAGCTCGGCTGATCCGCGCTGCCGAAGCCTTCCGACTTCACTCCATGCTACCATGGACAATCCACCTGAAGCAGAGGGTGGCGCCAACCCTCAGCGACGGAACCCGATACCCCATTTCCTTTTCATTACTTTCATGCTTTTCCTCCTCACCAATCACAACGGCGACGAATTCTTGGCACGACACCAATACCAAGACGCTTTGCGAACTCTAACGTATCAAGTTCGTCTTAGTGCTGGTTCTTGCATTGATTTTGACTGACCTGTACAAAGTTGTCCAATTATACTGCCTGGATGAATGGAACTCAGTCCGATTCGAACTTCACCGTTGTTCGTGTTTAGTCCCCGTGTTCTGCCTCAACTAACCCCACAATTTGAACTAGCCTCATCGGGATCCTACGGTCGCTCCGTTGCTGCAGTCTTTCGCAATCGGTGGCGGGCTCCTAGACCCAACCACTTCTTCTTATTATTCGAACACCACTGGCACCTTTCACGGAGACGCCAAATTCTACAACGTGACCCCTCCCTTCTTGAACAACACCGCACACGAATGGTCGCCGTTGGCGGAGAAATACATGGCCCATTCGAACATGAGTTTAGTCCTCCAGAAAACAGGCTCGTGGAATTGGTCTGCTTCGGACAAGGTGGCCTTGAGCATTGTAGAAAAGCAACCCTCCTTGACGAATGCATCAGGAAATGTCGCTTTGATCCATGTGCGTAAAGCCATCATTGCGCTTGGGCCATGAATAATGTGCGACTTTCTAGGGCAAGATTGAGTTGACGGATGAAAGTATTTCTGAAGAGTTAAGACTGGAATTCGAAGGCATTCATTTCATCTCGAATGGAACGATATATGCACTTGCCGAACCTATCGGGTAAGTACAAAATTGAGATTCCACGTGAACTAAACATATGTGATCTCAGGCAGCACGTCGACCTCCGCTTCCTCCCCTCAATTGTCCCCGAGGCTTTTCGAAACGAAACGGCCCGAATCGTAGAGCCTGAGCTTGCTTCCCGCATCACCAAACTCAGGAACTTGATCGACGCCGGGGTCATCGAGCAGGAGTCAACTCTGGGTCGGTGGATTGCTCATGTCTCTTCAATAAGCTGACGGCTTCGTTTAGATGAGGCGCCACAGACCACTTGCCCTTTTTCGCTTTACATGGTTCTGAATTCGGTAGAAGTTCCAGAGAACCTTTTACGGGAGTTCGAAGACGAAATCCAGCAACCGGCTGGAATTTGGACGATAAAACCACCGCCGATGACCATCAGCGGTTTGCTGATGAGCAAAGATTGTGGGATATTATACGAGTTCCATAAAACTGAAGGTGTCAGGTTGGCCTTTTCTTGTCCCTTAATACTCCAAGATTTCTGACGCTCGCTCAGCCTTCGTTCGTTGTTCCGCAAGCTCACAACATGTAACAGTTTCTTCTTCTCGCAGCGGCTTCTCTTGATGTAATCTTCAGATGCTGGAACAACTGCCCTTGCGTATCTCCTCATGTTGCTTCTCCTCTCTCGCCAGATGCAGCGCAGCCGAACCCCGTCGGGGATCACTCGTTTATCGTTTTGGACGTTCCTCGTCCAAGCCACTGTAGATGCGCTTTCTTTCGCGGGGCACACTGTTTTCGCTTTGGTCGCGGACGGCAAACCCTCCTTGTCGCTCATAGCTCCGGCCTTTTTGGCGTGCGTTCTCTTTGCCAACGAAACGGTTCGTTCTGTCGCCTGACATTCGAGTTTTCTTTAATCCATATTTTCCAGCAATTCGCTATGCTGATCCAGCAGTTTCAAGCACCGGAAGACGCCCCTGCACGAGTTTCTCCTCATCCTCCTGCTCCCGTTGCACCGACGGATTCAGCTCCTGATGGTCCGCCGACTGCTGACGCCACACCTACAACCACGACCACCTCTGCTCCGGCGACCCAGCCTACCCCTGGATTGCCAACACCTGCGGTTCAAACAACCCCTCCTCCACCTCAACCGTCGTTCCTTGCATTTTTCCTCCAACACCTTCGGACTGATCCTCAGATGAGACTGTGTACGCATTCTGTGGCAATCCGAAAACATTCCTAATGATAAATCCTAGGGTTGCTATTATTCGTCTTCCTGACTTTGATGGTGCATACTATCTTGTCGGCAACACTTTCCATCTTCTTTGTCGCCGTCACGTATTCCTTTTTCTGGTTACCGCAGATTGTGAGATCTGCGCGGCGCGGGCGAGGGAGTGGGCTATCCAACGAATACTTGGTAGGCACCACCCTGTGCCGTCTTTATATCGCGCTATGTGCGATCTTTCACTACCGTCTTCTCGACAATTCCTCATTGGCTCCTAGATTTCCTGCTGTGCCCCAAGAACGTGCTGGACATCGAACCTCGGCGTGAGTACCACTTTTTTCCTGGTCAAAATTGAAAACTAATGGCTACCTAGCTTGGTCGATTGCCCTGGCCGCATTTGTTTGTTTTCAGATGGTTGTCGTTATCCTGCAGGAAACTAGCTTTGGTCCTGCTTTCTTCCTTCCTCGACGAGTAAGACTTGGTGTTTGTAGACAATTTCCGCCACTAATTTTTTTTTTCACAGTATGCCGCTATAAAGCCATACGACTATCATCCGGTAATGCCTGCTCCCGATGATGATCCTGAGTCGGCCGACCCATCTTTGGGTGATTGCGCTATATGCATGGACGCCATACACGTCGATCCCTCACTGCGTCGGCGGCCAACATCTCTGGACGATAAGAGCGATTGGGAGAAGACCTCCGGCAAAAGGAAGTCAAGAGCTGGTACCGCCGGCGGCATTTTAAATGCTGTGCAGAAGGGAGTGGGAAGTGCAACTGCCCGAAAAAATTACAGTCTTGCGCCTTGCCATCATCTTTTCGTAAGTTTTATTCCATACCCAGTGATTCTCACCGTTAACCGGTGCACGCTAGCACACGGAATGTTTAGAAAAGGTATTTTCATAGTCTAGTGCCTAGGGTCGTCCTCACTCAGTTTTACAGTGGCTCGCAATCAAGAATATTTGTCCTCAGTGCCGTCGTCCTCTACCGCCCTTGTGAACCATCTATACTCTATTGTACTTTACACAGCATCAATGTACTAATACAACATCCCTGGAATTACAATCCATCTCATTTCGCTGATTTCGCCGCAATTTTTCGACAGGTTTCTCCACAAAACTTGAGTTTACCTATTTGAGGGCGACGACGGCATTGCTATTTAATCCATTAGAGATGAAGATGCTAATAGAGGGAATACCAACGGGACATAAAGGTGCAATGGTATTGATATCTGCGCGGAGGCAGGAGTCTCCACAATAGAGTGATTCCCCGACACGAAGTTTATTGCGGCAGTTCTGAAAGAGTGGATGAGACGCTATCATTGGTCAAGGGAAGCTAGCATAAATGTACCTGGCATTGTAAGACCTTTCGCACAGAAGCTGGGGCACCACCCAGATTCTGGCGAACGCGTTCAAGAGCTCGTCCGAACTCATTTCGACCCAGAAGGTCCGATCCAACGCCCCAGAATGCGTCCGTGGCTGAATCCTAAAGAGCGTCAGCAGCGCAATTGAGACATTCGAAATGAGCATTGGATACCTGGTAAAGTTCGGAGTTGCCCGTAGCAAGGAGCTCTTGTTGTGGTAAAGGATGTTGCGAGAACTTGAGAAACAGGGCTTCCTCCATCTACTCGCTTCAACATTTAATCGAGACAGAAGACGGCAGCTTCACCTTAAAAATGTTTATAGACGACCAGTCTGAACGGTAAGATGCTTTATTCGAATGAGCAATATCGAAGGCTAGGTCAGGGGTGGAGGCAAGTCGAATGCTTTCTGCGATATCGGGGTGGTTATCGAGGAACTATCCAAGTCAGGCATCGTCGGAGATTCCTGAGCTGGTCTGCGATACCTTGAACGCCTGGAAAAGGTGCTGGGAGGTTGGATAGACGGCTCCATTGTACGTTACAGGATGTGGGGAGAAACGGTCAAAGTCGGGATAAGGGCCATTGGGACCAAACAAGATCTTGGGGACCGAGACTGCCAGCACCGAGGTCTTGGGCGCTGAGTTCTTGGGCACGGTTGGTTCGACGGTCACGGTCCGCGGGCTACTTTTCTCCTTTGGGGCTCGAGCAAACGCCTGGGCCAGTGTTAGCTGTTGCATGTGAGGGTCGGGTTAAGGGATGTGGCTGTTCGCGCTGGTGGGCGTAGGGGACAAGACGTTGTGTGACACAGCTGTGACGGCTAGCGCGACGCGACGCGACAGGCTCAAGGAAAGAAAGGTATATCAAATATGTACAGCCCATTAATTTCGTTACATCGTAGACATAGTCATTAGAATGGTCGTATCATGATACAGAACCGGGTCGCGACGTGGTTGAGCGCGACGTGGAGGTCCCCCGCTTTCCTGCACTGGCATTGGCGGCGGCCACGACCCTCAAAAAGTTGCCACTGCTAGGACGCTTCGTCAACGTCCTCTTGGCACTCCCAGAGCCGACTGCAGAACCCGCTGCGGCGGCATTTCGGTCAGTCCGCTTTAAAAACGGACTAGGAAGATTCTCCTCGTCATTGAGGTCATACTCCGGTGCAGCACGAGGCAGCGGTGCAGTACTCGATCTCGCCGCTTGAGGGGGAATTGGTTGGGATGAAGTGGATCCCAGATGCGGGTGAGGCAGAGGTTTCGGCCGACTCTTCGACTGCGATCCTGTCCCTTCGGGTGTCGAAGCCCCCAAACCTGTAGGATCCGATATCGACGTCGGCAACGTAGGACGCCGACCAGAAGTGCGTATGGAAGGGCGACGGAGACGCGTTGGAGGCGCGGTCGCGGAGGACGTCGACCCCTCCAATTTCGGCTCCCTGTTTCGACTCCTCGCTTGGGAAATCCGACGGGAGGAAGTGGCAGAAGTGGTGGGTTCGCTCTCCCCATCGTCGTCATCAACTTCGCCCTCCGAGTTGACGGGACTATCCCGAAGTCTGCGGCCAGTTTCTTCGTCTCCATCCTCAAAGTCGAACACCTGGGCGAAATTCAGGCCGACTTTCGGGGACGCCCCCACCTCGTCTTCGAACCTCCGGCTCAGATCGAACATTCCCGCCAGCTCCGCTGGGGACGGCGTCGCAAGGACTTCGCCCGTCGTGGTCAAAACAACGCCCTTCATCGCCGAGGGTTGGGAAAACAACTCTTTCAGCTTGTTCGTCGTGCGTGGGAGAGGGGTAGAGAGCTGCTTTATGGCGGGGAAAGGACTAGGGCTTCTGGTTAGAGGCGCAGCCTTCGGCGTATCATGGTACGCTGCGCGCGAAAGGATATTCTGAACCTCATCGAGAGGTGAACGGTCCTTTTTGCCACCTTGCGCAGGAAGTCAGTATCTACCATAACTCGCGAACGGAAAACATACCTGTAGGTTTCTCCTCCATGCTCTTGACCTTTTCCTCGAGCAACTCCCTGACGGTGGCGAGTCTCTCCTCTTCCTGTCTCATCGCAGCCTCTCGCTGAAGCACCTCCTCTTCTCGTTCTTCGTACATTCGCTCCCTGGCTTCAAGCTCCCCAGTCAGCACAGCGCGGAACTCCTCCCGCAAAACCTCCTCGCGTTTGCCCCATGCATCTAAAACCTCCGCCTCGCGCCGTCGTACTGCTTCCATGATTTCATCCTCCCTCCTCTGCATGGATCGGCTGACTTCCTCCTCTCGCTTCAGTACAAGGACACGCAGCTCCTCTTCGCGCTGTTTGACCGCTGCGTGAATTTCGTCCATGCTGGGTTGCGAGTGCATGTGGAGCTGCGCTTGATGCAGCTGAGACTGGCATTCGTGAAGTTGTGATTGAAGGAGATGAATTTGAACGTCGCGTTGTTGTATCATCTCTGTGATTTGGGATTCCTTGTTATTCAATGAAGATTCGCGGCCGGCCAGCTCGCGCTCTTTGACCGTCAAGGCATCTCGGTGAGATTTAACTGTAGTCATTCTAAAATTCGAATCAATGGGTGATCAGGACGGGGTGTCGTTGATGGACGTACAGTTTCTCCGATTCGGCGACTCTGAATGCGAACTCTATTCGTTCGTGCTGAAGAAGTTGTGCTGCCGAGGGTCGCATTGCAGGCTGGAAGGACATCGGCGACGGGCGCAGTAAAAAATAAAGAAAACGCACATTCTGGTTTAACATCGCCTTGATCACCCCGCTCAACGCTTGTGAGTAGCCTCGTGGTAACGGCGGGATACGCGCACTCCTAAAATGAGAGGGGTGAGGGACTGAGCTGAGGAATAGGTACCATCCTACCGTATTAAACTACTCAATTCACTGTGCGTTTTCGCTTCGTGAAACGGTGGCTTCAACGCGCAGAGCTCGTATATAAGGCATCCAAGCGACCAGATGTCAGACTTGGAATCATAGGCCTTCTCCTGCATTAATTCCGGCGACATGTAGTACGGTGTCTGTGCCACTCAATAAGAAGATATATCAACTAGTGGGATTGAAGGTACGCACCCCAACATATGTGTTGGCGAAGGTAGCTTGGGAAAGCGCCTTTGATAACCCGAAATCTCCAAGTTTGACGGTATTGGAGTCATCGAGAAACACTATATACGAGGTGACCCGTTAGAAAGTCAAAAAGAGAGCAAAAACTGATCGTGCCATTGTCGGGTTTCAGATCTCGGTGCAGGATTTGTGCCCTTCTCTCTTTCCCGTCTACTTCGCTGGCACTCCCAGCGCTCGCCGTACGACCATGGCCACCAGTGTTATGACAGTGATTCAGTGCTAGCAAAAGTTGCATGAAGTAGTTCCAGATGGCGTCCTCGGCAATGGGGCGATTCTGCTTCACGGCGAGCTTGATTATAGAGCAGAGATCGCCACCTCCACAGTATTCCATGAGGATGTATAGAATCCCAGCGTCCCGGTCGACGAAACGGTCATGGTAGCGGACAATGTGGTCGTGATGCAAGTCTTTCAAAATATTGCTGCGCAGGAAAATATTAGTAGCCTGCCTGGAAGCAATGGGCGCGAGGGAAAGCGTACACTTCGGAAACTATCTGTTTTCTGTCCCGCTCGTTCATACGCTCGAAATTCAATTCCTTGCGCGCGAATATCTGCCGAATGGTCAAGATCGCATTTGCCACCGGAGTCTCAAAACGTACCAGGCCGTCGGTCTTCCGGCGGACCTTCCTGATAATGCCAAATGAGCCGTTCCCAATCACATCTAGTGGTTCGTAGAGATCCAGGAAATTGGTGGTCATCGTGGGCGATACAAAAGAGGTGGACAAAGTTGAACTTTGTGTGACGATCAATCAGGTGACCGTTTCGTCGTTGATCGTTGATCGGTCCGGCAAGCCGATCATGGTCAAAGCGTGAATTCTGAAGTGATTCTTTCGATTTAGCACGCAAACAGCTGAAAGAAATTTGTGGGAGGTTGAGATACCTTGAATTGAGTACAATTATATTCAACAATGCTATAATGCACATTTTTTCTTTGGAATCTCGACAGTCGCGGCATCAGTAATAGAATATCTGAATAATCGGTTTCACCGGGTGTTTTTGAGCCTCTTGTAGTCGTCTGGCAGGCCTTTGCTTTTTTTGTCGTATATGACGGAGCATGTACGGACTCAGATGACATCAACTCTTTCAGCCACTACTATGTTGTGTACACTAAAATAACATAACGGATCGAGTTAAATGCATGATACCACAAGACCTGCAGGATGGGGAGGTAAGACTTTGGTTCTTCATTTACGACGTGAAATTCACTCTTTCATCGAGACTCGTACTTATTTCGTACTGATATATTGCATCTGCGCCGGCGCCGATCCATATTCACCATCTTTAACTGATCCTGCGGTCGTCCCTACTCTCGGCCACCGCGGCCGTCTTACAGGGATCGATCAGGTCTTTCCACGCAACCATCGGTCGCGGACAGTTCTTGAGTACAGAAAAATAGGGGTTGAGTTAGATTTTACCCTGTACGCGTCATTCCACTGCAACTAATGTTTCCGTGTGCCTCCATAATTCCAGCGTCACTATGACTGCGTAGGCGCGTGAACGAGGTTTCAACGAGGACGGAATATCGCATGTGATCGTGTTAAATTAGAAAATGCTATTTTTGGATTAGACGTCATGAGATGGCTGGTTGTTTTGGCGCTATTTCTATCGGGAATCCATTCCAACGCTTGCGCTCCCTCCCCGCTGAACCACATCGATATATCGACGAAATGACTGCCCCAGCAACAACAGACAAACCTCTCGAGCACCTCCACTCTCAATCGAATAACCTCCCTGGGCTCTCCAACGAGGCGGCTGCTCAAGGGCTCGCTGCTCTCGTCGACCACTCCGCAGGCCACACAGATGTCAGCCAGGGCATCCATGCATCATCGCACACGATCTTCAACATTCCTTGGATTCATCACCTAATTCCTGGAATCGAAAAGTAACTTCGCGTGTGCGCCACCCTATCTCTGTCTTGAACTCGTTTAGGCTGGCGAGTTCGTACCACATTGGGAATTTTGTCGCGATTCGCGGATCCAAAGAGATGCAATTCGAGAGCATGCCAATTTATGTCCGCATTTTCCTGTTTCCTTGTAATTTTCGTGCTGATGTAGCGACGCTTTCAGGCCCGCATCGGTATGCATTTGCTGTTCTATGGACGAGAGCAAGTCAAAGTCCTGCACTCGCACTCGGTCGAGAGCCTTCTCAAAGAGCAGTCCATCAAGGTATGTTTTTAATTAGTACGAAAGGCACCAAAATTGAATAGGATGAAGGAAGGGAAGGTTTACGACAGCCCTGAATCCGTCAAATCCATCCCTTCGTTCATCGCTACTTATTCCCTCGACACGGCCGAGCTCCTCGAAACCGACATCACAAAGTATAAAACTTTCAACGAGTTCTTCTCGCGGAAACTAAAGCCAGATGCACGCCCCGTCGACAACGCCAACGACCCCCTCGCCATCTGCAGCGCTGCAGACTGCCGCCTGACGGTGTACCAGACCGTGGACCTCGCCAAGGAATTCTGGATCAAAGGCCGTGAATTCACCATCCCAAATCTCCTCGGCGTCACTCCCGCCGACGAGAAGGCGAGGGTATTCGACGGCTCGAGTCTCGCCATCTTCAGGCTCGCACCCTCCGATTACCACCGCTTCCATTCCCCCATCGACGCCACCGTGGGGGACGTCGTCCACATCCCGGGACAGTACTACACGGTGAACCCGCAAGCTGTGAACGAACCAGGCTTCGACGTCTTCACCGCCAATACCCGCTCGATTTTATACCTCACCCACACGGCTACGGGTCTCCCTGTCGCATTTGTCGCCATTGGTGCTCTCCTCGTCGGAAGCATCGGATGGACGAATGGCGGAGAGAAGGGAAAGACCGTCAAGAAAGGAGAGGAGTTGGGGTGTGTACTTATTTTCTCCTCACCACGATCCACGTCTGATTTTCTTCCCAGCTATTTTGCATATGGTGGAAGCACCGTCGTTGCCGTACTTCCCAAGGGAGTTATCGAGTGGGTCCCGATTTTCGTCTGAATTTAGAACGTTCATTCAATGCTATTTCAGATTCGACCAAGATTTGGTCGCGAATTCCGCGGTACCAGTGGAGACTTTGATGAAGGTCGGTTTACAACTCAATGCCATTGAGTTCTGGCTTATAGCTTTTCGTTTCTCAAGGTCGGTAACTCGATCGGAAAGACTCCCGCCAAGGCATAAGTTATTGTTTCGATTCTTTTTTGCCTGTTATGTATGGACCGTCAGAGGACTCAGCGAATTATATTTGTTGTATGTAGAATAGTTGGTTGTTGAACTGCTTCCGTACGCGTACACCCTGTACACAATTCCGTTCATCCGTTAATTGATAAATTATCGTGAAAACACCCTCTAGGCTGTTCAAGCAGGGTGAGCTCTTCTCCATTCGGCTAGCATCTCCACGCTGATCATTTTGAGGCCCCAACGGTCGGCGAACGCCCTGCAGTCGTCCCGCCGTGCCATGGTGCCTTGGGCGTCGTCGTTGACCAACTCGCACAGGACACCGGCAGGGGGCTGGTTGGTGAGGCGGCATAGGTCTACGCCGCTCTCCGTGTGGCCTTTCCGCACGAGAACACCGCCGTCGACCGCGCGGAGCGGAACCATATGGCCCGGCCGCGTAAAGTCGTCGGCTACCGAAGTAGACGACGCAAGAGCACGGGCCGTCCGACTGCGATCGCCAGCGGAGATGCCTGTGGATACTCCTGCGACGACGAGAGGTGTTAATACGGCGACGGTGGACGACGGCCAAGCGGTCATACCGTGCTTGTAATCAACGGTTACGGTGTACGCCGTCCGGTGCCGTTCTTGATTTTGTGGGACCATCATGGGGAGATCGAGTTGCTCGAGACGGTCGCCGGGGAGGGCAATGCATATATACCCGCTGGTAGCCCGGTGTGTTAGCTAGGTGACAGGTGCTAGAAATAAAGCGGACCTGGTATGTTTAATCATCCAAGCCATCTTTTCTGTGGTACAGAGGGCGGCGGAGGTGATGAGGTCGCCCTCATTTTCTCTGTTTTCGTCGTCCATTACGACGAGGAACTCTCCTTTGGCAAAAGCGTCGAGGGCGTCTTCCATGGGGTCAAACTCGAAGGTAGTCCGGGGTTGAACGGAGCAGACTTCCTTTGGACGCCAGATGGATTTCGAGATGCCGTTGGCACCATTGGAGTGGCCATTGGAGAGGGCTTTTGGGGTGGTGGGGGTGATAGATGGCATTGTGAACGAATTGTGTGGTTTGAGCTAAGATTTAAAAGGAGAACTAGGGGTATTTGAAGGCCGAAAATGCCGGTACAAATCAGCGGCCGCATCAAATTCAGTTACGAAACCTCGCTTGTACAGCATCCTCAAACTCGCATCCCTCTTCAGTATTGTCTTCTTCAGTCGACGCTGTGCCGGCCGCATCCTGAGTATGCCACTTCGTTCTCCGTGCCCGCAGGAGCCCGCAGATGAGAACGACGAGCTCCATTCTCACGCGTTGTACAACGTGTGCACTGCTCTCAATCGTTCCTGATCATTTCATTGCGAGTTACTGCGCCCGATTGAGTTTCCACCTCGAAGCTTTGCGCTCCAACGTGGATTTTCTTCTTCCTGCCTCGGCTGTGAAAATCTAGACGTGAGCTGCATATGCGCACTTCAACCAGACCGTGACAGAGGCGGACAGATCAAGGTTCTCGTATCCCACCGTCTGCGCCCAAATCACCGTTCAAAATCCAAACAGAGTCAGCCAGGGAGGTGCCATGGGAAGATATGAACACATAACGCCACCTTCTGCCCCCTGGCCTCGCAGGTATAACTTAAATCATCTAAAGTCTGTTCGACGCAACCACCTAGCCGTGGATCCTGCCGGAGTGAAATCTCAACTGGATATCGTAGGCTCATCCAATTTACTGTCGCTCGTCTGCAAGTCCCAACAACTATCTTCCGGCGTTCAACCCGCTCATATTTTATGTACCGCCAGCATCCCAGCAATCTACGACTTGTACGACACGTGTTGCAACCAGGAACTTCGTTTCCAATCTCATACCAGAAGCCCTACCACGACCCGAAGCATGAGTGAGGCCTGTTAATTGTGCAGGGACGTCTCAAGGTATTTAAATGGGGGAATTCGCCATTTTTTCACCGCGCCGTTCTTCCTCGTCTACAATGTTCTCGCTTTTTCGCGACAGTCCCGAATTTGTAAAGAGAAAAAGCACACCTTTCTCTCCACCAAGGGTACCACAATTTCTTGGGGTTGTGCAAATTGCTCTGATGCCCCGCCTCAGGTCACTCTCGCTGACGTTCGCCTAGCCGTTCCCAAGCATCTCTACGAAAAAAACACCTTCAAGGGATGTATGTATGTCGCCAGGTAACTAAATGAGTCGGTACATCTCTGCGTAATTCTGAGAGTAGCAGGGACGTGTTGTGCGCTTTCGTCGTCTATAGACTGGGGTGGTTGATAGATCCCTCCACTTGCGCGCTTGTTAAACGCTTTGGAATGTCCTCGACCATCTCCGTCCTGGTTCAGTGGACTCTCTGGCTCTGTTACTGGTATGCTCAAGGAATCATTCTGGCCGGTTGGTGGTGCATGGCGCACGAGGTATACTGTTCTCTTTCGTGGTGTCTCCATATCTCATATTTCTAGGCTGGTCACGGCACCCTATCTAACCACAAGTGGATCAACCATGTCGTCGGCTTTTCCTTGCATTCGGTTAGTCTTACTGTTTCGCTCCGATTTCTAGGTGTCCTCATTCTCCCGACGACCAGTCCTTACTGACACCTTTCTACGCTTGGAGAGCATCGCACCACGCTCACCACAAAGCTACAATGTCAGTCGAGCGCGATGAAAACTATGTTCGTAAGTAAAATAATGCTCCAAGAACCAAATCTCGACCACTAACCGTCTCACAGCTCGCACCAGGAAGGATTATACTCTTCCACCCGAATCCGTAGCGGAACTTGCAGATTACCACGAAATATTCGAGGACGCACCTCTCTACACTCTCCTTCGCCTCCTCATCATGCAAATATTCGGGTGGCCGCTCTATCTATTCACCAATGCCATGGGCTCGCCCAGACATCCCCGCGGGACGAACGTAGGCCTCTCAATCGCTCAATCCACCTTGGGACCTGATCCACGCTCCACAGCACTTCCTTCCCTCGTCCGCAATATTCGAACCCCGTCAGCGAAACTATATTTTAGCCTCCGACGTCGGTATCGGCCTCATGGGTCTCGCGCTCTACCTATGGACCTGTCAAGTTGGGTTCACCAACTTCCTGAAGCTCTATTTCGTCCCCTTCATGGTAATACGCGCTTTCACTTCTTCCTTTCTTCCCTTGGGTCTCAAACTGCCGTTTTGCAGTGCGTCAACCACTGGATCGTCATGTTGACTTATTTGCATCATTGCGATCCGACGATTCCGTATTTCCGGCGGAGGCAGTGGTCTTTCCTCCGTGGGGCGATATCGACGGTGGATCGTCCGCTTTTGGGTATTTGTTTCCCCGGTTTGGCTTTTGGTCTGTCTCACAGGGTTTCGCAGGATGGGCTGGGCGATTTTTCCTCCACAACGTATCGCACGATCATGTCCGCCCCCTCTTCCTCCTTTTCGCCCACTTGTTAAATCCCCGTCTCCAGATCTCTCACCACTTGTTTTCGTCGATTCCGTTTTGTAAGGATAGTATGATCCGGCGTCGCAGGGACTAACATTGATTCAACAGACAACCAACCCATGGTGACAGAACATATCAAGAAAGTGTTGAAAGACAATTACAACTACGACTCGACTGTATGTTCTCAACCACTCAGTTGCCGACTTTTGCTTACGACGACGAACGTAGAACTCGTTCCGCGCTCTTTACCGTACCTTCACCCAATGTTGCTTCATCGAAGACGACGGTGACATTGTATTCTACAAAAACAAGGACGGACAACCCGCCCGTGTCCTCGCTGCCGATGCGCTGGAGGATGTGCCCGTAAGTAAAGATCTAACTAATCTTCGCCGGGACATGCTCTCTAATCCATCTCACAGTCTCATCGCTAGCATTTAGTAAAGGATTCAACGTATCAAACCTCCACGACGTCGCAACTGGACCGTCGCCCGGTACGTTGGGAGGGTATATCGTCAGCGCCGCAATGGAGAGATATGTGTGATATGGATCTTTATACGAATGAATGTTTGAATTTTCTGAATAAATGAGTCTCCCACCTGGATCTTCGCCGGGAGTTTTGGCGATGCCGCCGTATTTGAATTGGCAGCTCGCTATGAAACTCGCTTGCAGTTCTGCGCCGATGAGGTCCGGTGCTCCTAGGACCTAGAGCAAATTTATCGTCACAAGAAACAAGTGATGTTGCGTTGCGAACCTTCAGCGCGGCACAGCACCAAAAGCTGTAACACGCATCTGGCGGCTTTCCCGTCCGACCACGGAACCCACCCGATTGATCCTGGTTGTGAATAAGCCAGTGTATGGATTGGTTTCGTTGTTCAGGTGTTAAAACGGCAACACCCTCTGGCCGAGGTGCTAGATGCAAAGATGCAAGTGCAATATATGTAGGACCGCCTGCGACGACCATTCATGTTCAAAATCAGCCCAAGTGTGTACGAGGGATCGACGGACCGGAGGCCTCGCAATAGGACGCCTGGCCATATCCTCCTTCGTATGTCTGAAATAAATAAAAATCAGCCTCGATCATAGTAGGAAGGAAGGGCCGGTACTGACTCGGCATGTTCCGATAAATTTGAGGGCTCGTTCCACGTCGACGCCAGACCAGTCACCGAGCATATCACAAATGCAGAATGCACAGTACAAGGTGCGGAGGTCGGTTTCGGCACTCCCAGGAACGATGGAAAAGCTCGAGCGAAGATGAATATCGGGGCGTTGCTGTGCGGTGGACGTCGTACCTTCCGTCGTCTCTCTGGCAGGCACGCACGAACGTCAAAAGTCCCGCGCGATCCAAGTTTGAAAAGTCGTCCCGGAGAATAGCCAACGTTAGCAGCGCGGTATAAGTCATAACGAGGTGGGGACCATTGAAGTTGGTGTATAGTGCCTAGACGGCGCAGTCTCAGCAACGCGACAGATCCAGCACGGTAAGAAGGCGAAGAAGAACCGGTGTCGGCGAATTTGGTGTCGCGAATGGACTAGGTCGGAATCCAGTCCCATGCGAACCGTCTGCAGAGGGAATCAGACCTAGACGATGGCTAGACTGCGCGGGATTTCTACGCGTCTGTTGCTCCCATATCCATTCTCTCCACGAATTGCGATCGGTTTCCGTTGTCTTGCTCTGTACGACTCGGAGGAGATCGAGTGTGCCAATACAGTAAAATCCCAGGGCAAGCCGAGAAGAATCGATTTCGACTTGCGAGTCAGGTAGACCAGACAGACAACGGTTTACATGGCCGGCGTGGCCGGTGGCGAAAAACTTTGGAAGCGACTCGGCCATAAACAAGAGGGAAAATGTGTGTACAGCCACGTCGGGAATCCGGGCCGCAATCAAATAGGGGCGACAGAAAAAGACACGCAGTTCTAGATCTAGAGACTGCACATGCGCGACGGGGCAGCAGAATAGAGCCAGTTCAGACATATCATTAAAATTCACCTCGAGTCGAGACGTGAACACAAAGTCGCGCGAAGTTGCACGCGTCAACAAGCCCCGTGGGAATGTCAAATTTGTTGAAAGGTCAGATTCATGCGACGAGAGGAAAATGAATGCCACAGCCTACGCTGGCAGCAGGGAGAATGGATTGGTGATAAATACACTAGAGGTACAGTAGAATATAAGAATAGAAAAAGACCAAAACGAATCTAGGAGCGCTCGCCCCGAAGCCGACGCGCGAGGGCAAGGTCTTTGGGCTGTATGGTGACGCGCTTGGCGTGGATAGCGGCGAGATTGGTGTCCTCGAAGAGCGAGACGAGGTATGCCTCGGCGGCTTCTTGGAGCGCCATGACTGCTGAGGACTGGAAGCGCAGGTCGGTCTGAGGGAGGGCGGGTCAGCACGAGGTGAAGATGAGAGAGGGTGAAGACGCACCTTGAAGTCCTGGGCAATTTCACGAACGAGACGTTGGAACGGGAGCTTGCGGATGAGGAGCTCGGTCGACTTTTGGTAGCGACGAATTTCACGGAGGGCGACAGTTCCAGGCCGGAAGCGATGGGGCTTCTTCACACCACCTGCAGCGGTCTGAGGGAAGAGGATAAGTGCGATGAAGGGTGAGACGCAGAAAGAAGACGAACGGCAGTTTTCCGTGCGGCCGACGATTTGGCAGCGAGCTGTTTGCGAGGGGCCTTGCCACCAGTGCTCTTGCGGGCTAAGAAGAATGAGACGAAAGGACGACGACGAAGGGCAAGAAACTAACCGGTTTGCTTAGTGCGGGCCATTGGAGGAAAGTGTTTGCTTGAGGTGGTGGTGGTGGTGGGCGGAAGATGGTGAAACGACCTGTTGTGGTGGTGTATTTATACAGACGCGTCTAGCCGATGCACGTGAGGGCGCGTTTGTTGATTCTGAACTCAGCACAGCCACCGTCACGCGTCACTATATAAGGACACCGACCGCGTTTGGGTTAAGATCAACTGCTTCCCGCACCCACCACCACCTCAAACACACACTCCCCACCAACCTCTTACTCTTTATACAATGTCTGGCCGTGGCAAAGGTGGAAAGGGTCTCGGAAAGGGCGGAGCCAAGCGCCACCGCAAAATTTTGCGCGACAACATCCAGGGTGCGGTCTTTCCTTTGCCCACCCTCACTTCCACTCAACCTTTCCAGGTATCACAAAGCCCGCAATTCGTCGTCTCGCTCGTCGTGGCGGTGTCAAGCGTATCTCGGGCCTCATCTACGAAGAGACCCGTGGTGTCCTCAAAATCTTCCTCGAGAATGTGCGTTGACCTGTTCGATATTCTTCGACTTGCGCTCATTTGTCTCAGGTCATCCGGGATTCTGTAACATACACCGAGCACGCCAAGCGAAAGACCGTCACCGCCCTCGACGTTGTCTACGCCCTCAAGCGTTCAGGACGCACACTGTACGGTTTCGGCGCATAGAGACTCCTTGACTCGTTCCCTGCATTTCTATCATTATCTCTGTACACTGTAAATTAATGTTCATTTGGCTTCATCTCTCTCTCCTGTGCGCGTTGAGTCGAGTCTAAGATTAAACTGCTCTGCTTTGCGTCTCGCTTGTAGCCGGCATTTGCCGTGGCCTCCTTCCGAGTTCGGTCATCTTACCTTCTCTTTCCTCTCACGTACCTTGGTAGTTCCTCCTGGGATTGGAAGATATGGCGAGCCCCGCAAGGTGGTCAGACGACCTCAAGACGCCGTAGAGCTTGCTGGTGCTGTTCCGCATTCAAAAATTTGCCTGGGAGACGACCTCAGCAGGAGATCGCACACTTTCGACTTGGTTTCGACAGCATGCAACGGCTCAAGCGCTCAAGAGTCGTGTCAAGCTCCGAGTCTACAAGACGCGGCATCCACTCTTCCTCTTCACTTTATGACGCTTCGGAATGAGACTCTAGATACCTCGCGGTGCTGATCCCTCAATGCTACAGCTTCGTCCCGCCTGAATATTTGGTTCGAGATAACCCTCGCGGGAACTGCCAGTGTTCTGGTGACCTGAAGACCTCAAGTCAATGAAACGCCCATCAAAACTTCGAGCTTCAGTTGCTGCAAGGGTCGCCTCAAGTTCGGCGCTCTTCGATCCCTAGAGCCAGGCATATCCCCCGCATTTAAAACCTACTATTTTCAGCCGTCCTTCAATAGACAACGAGACCGCACTCACGAGCCTCGCTAGCGAGGGTGCACATGCATGCCTACCTGTTTCCCAGGACGCAATTGCGAGCTTTGACTGCATCCTCGTGCTCTCTTGTCCGTCCCCAGCTTCTGGCCGACAGCGTTCGCGAGCAATGTAAAGAAAATTACGGTGTCACTCGATCTCTGTTATCCTTAAACTCAAGTTACACCATCAGCATCTACTATTCGAACTCCCATGTGCCAGCGGGATGGCTTTACCACCGACGCCAAATCGAAAAATCTGGATATGGCATACTATCTCCGGTCGGGATCTGTCACTTTCATCAGTTGAGCTATAGCAGAGCATGAAGCCACCGCCTTACTTCGACCAAGGTGGTGTTGTGAGCTCTGAGTAATTCGACCAACTCCTTGCGCCTCTTGTGGGCATTTTGGAAGGCTTCGTGCTCCAGATGCAAGCGCTCGAGGCGCTGGAGGCTCGGCAGTCCCAGCAAGGGCGCAATCCAGTCAATGTCGGCTTTTTTTCCGACAATTGTCAAATCCTGAAGGGACGTCGGCACGGCGTGGAACATGGGCGCGACACATTCATGCATGTCGTCGGATAGCTTCAGTCGCTTCAGAGACGTACACGACGCAAGGGCGGACGGAATGAAGACGGATGGGATCTCGAACTTGAAGTCAATGTTGGCAGCGACGAGGCGGACCGCGTCAAGGCTAGTTACCGTCGGGCTACTCCTCCAATGTTGTTCGAGCGCCAAGCCCTCCAGCGTGGTCGCCGACTTGCGAAGCAGCTCTTCGATTACCGAAGCGTGGATTTGAGTGTGCATCGTCTGGAAATATCGGAGGCGAAAGGCGAAATCGAATTCTCCAGCTTCGAATTCCGAGATGGTACAGCGGCTCGCGATGAGCGCTGTGAGATCTGCGATGAAAGTTTTAGGATTTCGACGTCTGGTAGAGAAGGAAACCGACCCTTCAAGTTTGGCAGCGCAAGGTAACTGGGCGAGATGGGCCCGAGATGCGGTGGGCTGTACCTAACGCACCGCCGGCCCTGGTTGTTCTGTATCTGAGGCCCAAGATTAAGCATTCGGAGCCCGACCGTCTTCCCGAGTACAAGTTGTACAACATCATCCTTTATTTCACGGTCACCGCCAAGGTCACCGCCGATGAACAACCTCCAGGTCGTGTATTGGCCGTTTATGGGGCTTTCAGTCCACCGCTGGGCAGAAGCAAGGTCGCGTAAAACGACATAGCGCCACAGCAGGACCTGTGAAGGCGCGACCCATGCCTTGCAAACAAGCGCTGTGTTGCGCAGGTGCGGATATTCTTGTTGCGGTTCACAGTAGTGGTGGAGGTCGTACACACCCACACTCAATTCCAAGATTTGGAGAATGAGCTCGGGCGCCAGATGATCCATCCCTTCCAAGCGACTTTTGTCTACCGTGGCGGAATCGCGGGTGTGGATACTATCGCTAGGAGGTTGAATCAAAGGATGGAACTGCTGTCACGTTTAAAAAAAGAGTCAAAGGATGGAAAGACAGGGGCTTCGGAGGTGATTTGCGAATCAGCACTGCCACTGATTGACACTTCTGCGCTGTCGACAGTCCAGAAATTGTTTTCGTTACCGACTTGGCTCAAACGAACGTCGCAGGGCTTCGAGGGTCCGAGTCAATGGGATTCGCTGGTTCCTTAAAAAAACCAGAAAGCTACGACCGTTGATGTGGCGGTGTAACACGCACTCTTTCTCTTGCGATCATGACCCCTGAGGCTGCTACTGCGACCAAAGTAAAAGCCTGTCCCGCTCGCCCCGTTTACCCTCACTGAATAGTTCAGCCCGAAGCCAAACCCAACGATACAGCCGAAGACGAAGGGCCAGATTTCCCAATCCTATCCACCTCTGTTTGGGGACCCGTAGGTTTCATTCACGCTTCGAATCTTCTCTGTTGCTTACACACGCACGCCAGAACGGCGACGAGGTCCTAATGCTTTACATCGAGGAGATCGCCAAGCCGAAATATGACGCTGCGCGTCGGAGGATGAAGCCGACTGGCCCCGTCCGTAGTACGTGCATGCACACTCGATTTTACCTCGTATATCGCTTATATCGCATTCAGCCCCCGAAGAACAAGAGCGCCATGAGGACCAACTCATTGCCGAATGTTTTGGTTGGTATTGAAATAGCGCGACGGCAGCAATAAACAACGAGGAGGCCTGCCTGCTTTCTAGGACTCGAGTGCTCAACTGGCACAGAAAAGTACGGCGTCAACTCGATCGCTGTTATTTTCAAACTCTGTTACACCACCGTCGGCGGTTTTTATTTGATGTCTACGCTACGCGACCGTTTTGGAGTCGGCGCTCACTTCAATCCCCAGTAGTGCCAAAATTCAAAATCTAGATATGGAACAGTGCACTCGGTCGGGATCTGTCGATTTCATCAGCTGGCTAAAAGAGCATGAAGTCACCGATTTATTTCAACCAAGGCGATGTTGCCCTCTTTGAGTAATTCCCTGGGTTCTTCGTGGGCATTTTAAAAGGACCGGTGCTTCAGATGCACGCGCTCGAGACGCTCGAGGCTGGGAAACTCAAGCACGGGTACAGCCCGGTCAAGCGCAATATATTTTTCCCAAGCACGGTCAGATCCGCGAGGGGCGCCGGCGTCGCCACGGCGCGAAATAGGAGCCCGTTCATTCATACTGGGGAAGGCTAGCTTCAAGTCGCTTCAGAGACGTACACGACGCAAGGGTCGACCGGATGAAGGCCGATGGGATTTCGAGAGTGATGTAAAGTTCTTGAATTTTGGCGGTGGAGGTTCGCCTCGACGTCAATTAATGTCGAGCTATGCTCCGAATGGTTTTCGACGACTCTAGCGTGTTCTCCGACTTTCGAAACAGCTCTTCCATTACCGCAGGATGAATTTTAGTTCGCTTCGCTTGGAAATGCCGGAGGTGGAAAGCGAAATCGGAGGCAGGAGCCTCTGAAATAATGCAGTCGCTCATCATCAGCGCTGTGAGATCTGCGATGAAAGTTTAAGTCTTCGGCGTTTGGTAGACGATTTTGCTAACCCTTTAAATTTAGCAGTGCAAGACAGCTGGGGGAGACGCGGCGTGTTCCAATGGATGCATCCACCATCGAGCTCCTGAACTTAAGCCCCAAGGATCAGCGTTGCGAGCCCGACCATCTTCCCAAGTACAAGTTATACAACATAATCCTTTTTTAGTCTTGTGGTCGCCACCGATAGACAACCTCCAGGTTGTATACTAGTATTAAGTTGGCCGGTTGCAGGACTGCCTGTCCATCGCTGGGAGAAGGAAGCTCGCGCAAAACAGCGCCAGAGGAGTACCTGGGAAGGCGCGACTCATGCCTTGCAAACGAGCGCTGTGCGGCGTAGGTGCGGATATTCCTCCTGCGGTTCACAGTGGTGTTGGAGGTCGTACGCGTGTACACTGGACTCCAAAATACGGAAAATGAGTTCAGACACTAGACGATCCATATGTGGTCCCGTAATTGCGACTTCTCTGAGGGAGTTGATGCAGTTTTGCCTGGCTTGGTGAGTTTGAGGAAAAGATGGAAAGACAGGGGCTTCAACGGCCAGCAGCACCGCCACTGATTGACAACCGCTTGAACGACCAAGCCGCGACGCGCCGACGTAAGTTGCTCCGGGCCGAAAACGAGAGCGAAACTCACCTCATCGACCAGAGGACTGTGAAAGTTGACTTTGTGGAACCTTTATCAATCGACGGCTAAGCGCTAAGTGCTAAATACCGGCGTTTCCGACCCCAACTCGGCATCGTCTCACCGACCGGAAGGACTTTTTACGTTACACCTCCACGAAGTCTCCAAGATGTGGCCCTTCTCTAGCGGGAACCGCTACCAAATCGTCTCCGCCAAACTCCAACAGCGCGACGCCGCCCTCTCCACCGCACCCGAGTTTAACGCCGACGAACATGGCGCGTTTCTCAAAGCAACTGCGTCTGAGATTGTCAGCCATATTGAAAGCGGGGAGTGGACCGCGTCGCATGTCGTGCAAGCGTACATTGCGCGCGCCGCGCTGGCGCACCAGACCACGAATTGTGTAACGGAAGGCGAGTTTTGGGTTGCTCGTGCGAGCACTTTTTCCTTGCTTGATCCTTACCTGTGGACTTGCAGTGTTGTTTGTCGAGGCCCTGCAGCAGGCTGCAGAGCTCGATGCCGAGTTTGCCTCCACGAAGCGATTGCGTGGGCCATTGCATGGAGTTCCTCTGAGTATCAAGGTCAGAGTCGCTAAACTATCTCTCACAGGTGTCTCAATCTTTCATAGGATCAATGTCGGTAGTCTCCTCCAGAATGAGCTCACGCTGATGATACAATGCGTTCCACAGTCAATGTTGCGGTCAGTGTCCAGAACTCATTTGTTTCCGCGAATTATCCTCAAATCGACCGTCTCAGGGCTTCGATAGCTCGATGGGATTCAGTAGGCTCCTTCAGAAACCCGCCAGCAGAGACGCCGACTCCGTCGCGCTCCTCAAAGCTGCCGGCGCAATCCCAATCGTAAAGGCGAGCCACCCAACCTTTACATCCAGCAACACGACCCTGCTAAGCGCTCTCTCCCTTTCACTCAGACAAACGTACCCCAGACCATGTTTTCCTTCGAATGCTCCAACCCAGTCTTCGGCCGTACGCTCAATCCGTATAACGCAGCGTTTGCTCCCGGTGGTAGTTCGGGCGGTGAAGCAGCCCTTATTAGCATGGATGGCGCGGCGCTGGGGCTGGGCAGCGACATTGGAGGGAGTCTTCGCATCCCCGCTGCGTACTGTGGAATATACTCGCTCAAACCGAGCCCGTTGCGCGTCCCTTACGCCGGCAGCGGAGGTACGCTCTCTGCGCCTTGCTTTTTTTCTATGGCACTCTGACAGATGGCTTAGTTGTTGTCCCTGGGTTTGAGGGCATAGTCTCTGTTGCTGGACCTTTGGGACGGTATGCGAATGATTTTTTAATTTTTAATTTTCACTTTCTAATTCAACCTCAACTCGAAAGCTCCGTCAGGGATTTGGAACTCTTTTGTCGTGCCACATTCGGAATTCCGGGTCGTCATATTGGTCTCGCACCAATTTTATATCGTGAACCCCAGCTGCCGGAAAAACTTCGCTTCGGATATTATGCTGGTCAGAATTCTTCGTTTTCCGAGTGAGATAAGTGCCCGACTGTTCTTTCAGACAACTACATCAAAGCGTCTCCCGCCAACAAACGAGCTGTGATGGAAACTGTGGCCGCGTTGCGAATCCAGGGACACGAATGCATTGAAATTGAGGTCCCAGATCGTTAGTAACCTTCATTTGGACCGCCTGAAACTTCTGAGCATTGTTTAGCGATGGAGGCTTTCGACATTTTTATTGGCGTTACTTCCGCGGATGGCTATCAGACGCTTCTGTCAACAATTCCTCCGGACCCTCTGGTGAAATAGACTTTAACGCGCTTCATTCGACGTTATTAACTCAATTACCGCCTGAAGGACCCCTCATTAAAAGTTGTTGCCCGCCTAGGCGATCTTCCACGTATAAGATGTTCCTCTGGCTCCTCTGGCCGTATTAACGACATCGTTTCCAGGATGGATTAGCGCAATTGTCGCCTGGATCGTCACCTACATTCTGAAGGTGAACAGTCTGACAAACTGGACGCTGTCTGTTTCCTTATTCTCTTCAACAGGATGTGAAATTCGCCAGGTCGGTACGCGCAGGTGGAACGAAACCTGTTCGGGAATACCTGAAGTGGATTCACCGCCGTGATAGCTATAACACGAAGTTCTACGAAGAGGTGGGAAAGACGAACACATCTAAAAATATAATATATTCACGATTTACAGGTATGGGTCAAGCACGAACTGGATGGTATCATCGCTCCGGTGCAATCGATGCCGCAACTACCGAATCTGTGAGTGGAGCGACCAGTTATCCCGTTTTCTTATACATGAGCCAATGAAAGGATGTCCGGTCGGCTCTTCGCTCTGGCTGCCGGGACCAGTTTGTATAACATCGTCAATAATCCCTGTGGAGTCGTTCCTGTTACCAAGGTCGACCCGGCAAAGGATATGCTCACCGAGGAGTGGACCAAGGCCCCGTTGCCCTCAATGATGGAACGCACCCTGTATTTTGGCAAAAACCCGGTTTACGACCCGGTGAAGATGCAGGGAATGCCTATTGCGGTGCAGGTTGTTGGAAAGAAGTGGGAGGACGAAAAGGTGCTGGCGATGATGCAGGTGGTCGATACGGCGTTGACCGCGGAGGGAAGATTTGGGCCGGGGAGTTGGGACAGGCGATAAATTATTTGTGCAGCGTTGTAGGACTTAGTTCTCTCTTAGGTTCGCATTGTCGTCCTGAAAAGGAAATTGATGCTTCACAAAGCGCCTTTCGGGAGCAAACATGGGCTCACATTTTCTTTTTGTTCACTAGGTCAAATTGTGAACCAGAAACCCTGTCAACGTTGGACACCCAAATGAACAGCAAACAAACATCATTTCTCAAACGCTCACAGAATCTTCTGCAACCAAAAATTAGTGTGTTTGATCGCACACTGGTTGAGGGCCCGGGATTCAAACACAATTTACGGTGAAAAATGTCGTTGGTTTTTCAGACATTTTAAAGCAGGTGGAAAATCAAGACCACAAAATCCCTGAACCAGTGGAGGCAACGTGGAGGAACAATGATATTTTGCACCAAACCGGCCCAAACCGATAAACATCTCACCTGCTTCGGGTCTTTCAAGGTTCTTTTTGTTCTACCACCATTGTTCCCCAATTGTGGCCATGGCCTGGTATAAAAGGGCAGCCGCGAGGCTACGAGGGTCAACTCAATCTCTGATTATTTCTCTTGCCGCCCGGTCGCGGATAACACTCTCGTACGTGTTTCTTGCCTCTTGCCTTTTTTTCATGCCCAACATCCCTTCCTTTTAGACTTGCCGCCACCTAACGCTATTCACGACCCTTGAAATGTTTTTGAACGCTGTTATTTTCCTCGCCTTGACGGCCTCTGTCTCTCGAGCCGCACCCGTGATGGCAGACAGCCCTGCTGCACCCAAATCCAAGGCCACTCCTGCCGCCATCTCCCAAACCATCGCACAACTCGCCGCGACCCAGAAGAACAAGAAGACCGTCTTCGAGACGTGTGCCGCTGACTCGGAGTGCCAGCAGGGATGCTGTGGCTTCAAAACCGGCAAGTGCGCCGGGCCCGACGTCGCACAGTCCAACGGCTCGGGGGGGTGCGGCCACAGCAACGCGTCCCCGAACTGCGACGTTGCCACTTTGCTGGGCTTCAGCGACTGCGTCACAGGATTTGTCCAGGGCGACCTCCAGTCGCAGGCCATTCAGGCCGCCGCTGCCTTCGCCGCTCAGCTCGACAACCTCCCCTTCACGCCCGCTGCCGGTGTTGCGGCCACCTCCACTGCAGCAGCGCCGGCTGCCACGACCGCTGCGTCTCGCACCACCGCCGCCGCCCCGTCCTCCACCTCTTCCTCCTCTGGCTTTCAGCTGCAGAACGGCCTCGCTGCGCAGAAACTCAACGCCGGGTTCCAAAGCCTCACTGCCAAATCGTCGTGCACGCCCGGCCAGCAGGCGTGCATTGGCAACTCCTTCGCACAATGCGAATCGGGGGCTTTTGTCTTGACGCAGTGCGCCGCTGGGACAATCTGCGCTGCTCTTCCCCTCGTTAACTCGGCTGGGACGAGCATTGGGTGCGACACTTCTAGCGATGTCGCAGCGCGCATTGCCGCAACTGGTGCCGCCGGCGGCATTACTGGCTCGGGATTCCTCGAGTTCGTCTTCTTCTTCCACCGATTCAGGTTCGGACGACGGCTGATGATGACAACTCGGGGGATTGCGACACCGACGGGGATGACAACGACGACACGGCTGCAGCTTCATCCTCCGGCGTCGCTAGCTCGACGATCGTCCTCACGTCCCCCTCCGCCACTCCGTCTGCCGGTGCGTCTGGCTCGGACTCCGACGACTGTGACAACGACGATAACAACGACGAGTCCTCCGCATCTTCGTCCCAGGCTCCTAAAATCATCGTCCTCTCAGTTCCTGCCTCCTCCGCCACCGCCGCTTCCTCCTCATCATCTCCCAGCACCGCGTCCTCCTCCGCCCCCGCGGTGACGGTTACGGGCGGTACCGGATACTAGGGTTCGCGACGCTGGTCAACTTATGAGATTATGACTGCGATGAACCCCGGGCAAAGCGGCTGCGTCAGACGAAGATAGATGTATCGTATATAACATACTTGACTCGTGTATTAAATTAGCAAACTGTATTGTAGCTTAGCTTACTCTCCTTCAATTCTAGACCGATTTATCCTTTCTCCATCCTGCGCAATAATAAGCATACAAGCGGTATTATCAGTATGTCAGTGGTATTACAAACGAATGGCTGGTGATACAGATGAGTAGACGGGGACAAGAAAAATCACAGCGCATGGTCAAATCGTGAAAAAAGAGAGTCATGGATCCAATCAAACCACTCTAGGGCTCCCCTCCACGGGTGGCGACTCCAGTCCTGAACCAAATGGGTATCATCTTCCACATCTTCTCCCTCTCCCTCGCCGCCCACATCTCCAACGACTTTGCACACGCCTTGCACTCTGAAAACTCGGCGCTCTTCAGCTGGCCGAGCTCCTCCGACACATAGAGGGGGTCGCAGTGCCCACGCTCGCGGTCAAAGAGGTAGTGCTGCGTCGCCAGATCCACGAGCTCCGAAAAGTCCTTCCGGCACGCGGCGGCGGAGACGCACACACCGCCGGAGGAGCTCTTGCGGAGGTGCGTGTGCGGCTGTGCGTGGCGATATGGGTCTGCGCGTGGCCCATCGTCTGGATGAGCGCGGTGATGTTGTGTTGCGCGGCCTCTTTGCCGAGAGCGAGGCGCTGCATGTCGAGCGGGGAGAGGACGGAGTAGGCGGCGTGGGATGTGGGGGACTGGAAGAGCGGCTCGTCGTCGGCAGGTTCGTATATTTGGGCGTAAGAGTAGCGGCAGAGGTCGTAGAAGGCGGCCGGAAGGAGGGAAGGTGCGGAAACTTCCCGAGAGAGATTTATAACCGCCTATTATAAACGTCCAAAGAATCAGTATGGCCTTTATGGCGGATTAGGAGGTAAACGTACAACGGGAGAAGGGTAGAAGTGACCCCCGCTTGCAGAGGTTTCCATCTCGAACGTCCGCGACACGTCTTCCCGGGCATCCCATCCCTTGTATTATCGCGTTAGAAATGAAGTGAATATTAAAGTCACGGACCTTTAATGTGGATGGCCATGCAATGCACAGATGAGCAAGAGCCTTGGCTCGTAAGGAGTCGACTATATATTTCGTGGAGAGCCGTAGAATGCCAGAGACGATCCGGAAGTCCTCGTGGTCGTTATTCCCGAAGTTTCTGCGCCAGGATATAGTTAGAGGAACACAGAGCACGCACATCACCAAACATACGGGCCATCATAGAGCGCGACAAGGAAATGGGCGACGTCGTCCGCCCCGTCGTGCAGAAAGACGACGGGGCAGTTCTCGCACTCCTCCAGCACGGCAGCGGGTTTCGTCGAGGGTGTCGACACTGGAGATTGAGCGCGAGCGGCGTGGGGGCTGTGGAAGCGAGAATATATCACGAAAGAGGGCGGAATGACGCGACAGCTGGGAGATATGGACTCTGAAGAGAGTGCACTCTGCCTGGCAGATGACGCTGCCGTCCTTGAACCACAAATCTGAGTGCCGTTGAAGCTCGTGGCCCGTGTCGGGGTCGACAATAACGGTGCTCGTCCCTGACCGCACGTAGCGGAAATTGGCCTGCTTGGTCTGCATCGGGCTCTTGAGGGACGGCGAACGCGGGTGGCTGCCGCTGCCGCTGGCAAACGGAATGGCGAGGGACAGAGGTTGTAAAGACATGGCCGCGGGATCAGTCCCGCAATTTGCCTCTGTTGACGACCAACCGCGACGCGTCTAATTATTTAATAATTCAAATTCATCGGTCTACGCTATCTCCTGCCTTTCACCGAACTGGTCCAGCAACGTCTTCAGCTCCTCTGCTTCCGAAATCAGCTGCTTCAGACTCGGGTTCGCGTCGTCCGCCAGCACCTTTTCGACCCGTCGCAGCCGTGCACTCTTCTGCAAGCTCAGCTCAGAGACCGCCTTGTTCACTACCTCCGCCCAACTCAGTCCCTCCTTCGCTAGCTCGTCCACCAGTTGGTCCTTGATTCGTCGGCACGCACCAGCACCGTCGTACCCGAATCCGGTATACACCTGAACAAGAGACGCTCCCGCCTTTGCAGTATTCCAGCGCGTCTGCCCCGGTAGAAATACCCCCACATCCAATTAGAGGAATGCGGGCCGGGAGATTCTTCCTGAGAGTCCGAAGGGCCGCGAGCGAGTATTGCTTCAGCGGCGCACCGGAAAGACCACCTGTTTCAATTTTATTCGCTGGTAGCGCTTAAGCAGAACATCGTGAATGAGAGAGATAATAGCTTACGGGCTAGAAGCTCTGACGGTCGTTGCGTGGTCGTATTGCTAACGATAACCCCAGTCGATGGTCGTATTTTGAATGACCCCGGCAATTTCGACTAGCTGAGCTTCTGTCAAGTCTGGCGCGATCTTGAGTACCAGCTTTGGCCTGCGTGTAGAAGCTGGCAGTTCTTCCCTTGCCTGCGTGACCTCGGCCAGCAAGCGCCTCTAGCAGGTCGCGATTCTGCAGCCCTCTGCGCAAATCAGCACAAGTCAGGAATGAGAACGCATAACATACCGCAACCCCGGCGTATTGGGACTCGACACATTCACAACCAGCACGTCAGAATAAGGCCCAAACGTCCGCACGCCCGCTACGAAATCATCAATCGAGTCCGCCGGGGACTCTTTGTTTTTGCCGAGGTTCACCGCGAGGACCGCGCCCGGACGAAACGCCGCCGTCGCAACTTCGTCTTCACCAAAGAACCGTGGTATCCGGGCGCGTAGGCGGGAGAGAACGGAGGCATGGCCCTCGGAGGGGAAGCCGTAGCGGTTGATGAGGCCAGCGTCTTCGGGGAGATGGAACACGCGCGGGCGGGGGTTTCCTGCCTGGCTGTACTTTCAGAAACATGTTGTGCAACGTAAGATTGGGCATGGTACCTGAGGCTTGGGTGTGACGCTGCCGATTTCGACCCAGCTGAAGCCGAGATTGAAGAGTCCTGTAAACTCCTTGGCATTTATTGAATGCGGTAGGTCTAGAGGGACGCACCATCTATTGCCTCCCCGTTCTTGTCAAATCCAGCCGCCAGTCCAACAGGGTTCGAGATCTCCAGCCCCCAGAGCTACATAGTTGCGTTCATTCCGCCCCAATATTTCATCCATTGAGACAAACGAACCTCCGACTTTAACCGCACATCATCCTCCACCGGATCCCGTGGCCCCAACCCACGCCTCAGCACCTGTACCGCAACCCGGTGTCCCGTCTCCGCGTCCAGGGTATGCCGCAGCAGCGGCGCGAACACATAGCGGTGGATGCCCGAGCGCGCGTCAAGGTAATAAATCGTGAAAAGGCCAGCGGAGAGTACGAATACAGTGCCGTAGATGGCGTTTCGGATGGGCGTTGAGCGTGGAGGAGGCGCGGAGCGTGTAAAGAGGCCCCGAGCGAGCGCCGAGCGAAAGAGGGCGCCGCGGTGGGGTGGACGAAACATTTGGACCAGTTTGATGGGATGAAAACAACTCACAACTACGCTTTCTGCCCGATAAGGAAGGTCGTCAAATATTAAGATACAAATGCCATGTACATCAGAAGAATCCCTGCAGGCTCTCGTCCTCCAACTCTTTCAGCAGATCACGCGCCTCCCGTGCCGGCCGAGCAATAAAGGGCTTATCACTCGCCGCACTCTCCTGTACTTTTTGGGCAACGCTTCGCAGCAGCGACAGTTTCTGGAAGAGATTTTGTTCCTGGAAGTTATCTTGGTCTGGAGTGAGCAAGGCAACAATGGTGTGTGACGCCACAACCGAAAGCGGTGTTCCCCCGATCAAATACGCTCTGGAATGAAATCGGTCAGTCTACGAAATGAGCTTTTGGAGACAATACGCACTCCACGAGCGGCCGAAGGAGCTCGGAATATATGGCCAATGATGAGACGAGGTCGGCGATGGCCTGCCCATAGTTCTCTGTAGACAGTGTGAACGGAAATTCGGAGACTGCGAAAACGACTGACCATCATGGGGCTCCCGGAATGCTTCAGTGGCCAGCTCAACGCAAGATTCCCTCGCCTTTTCACCCAAGTGCTGTGAAGCGCTCTTGACCACGTTGCTCAACGCTAAAATCAAGCTACTGGCAATAGCGTCGTCGTTCGAGTTGATACCGGTCACGAGCTCCGTAACGACGGGATCCACTCGCGGCTGACTCCGCATCAAAACGCCTAGCGCCTGGGCCGCCTTGTTTCGGACGACGACGCTCGCGGGATCGCTCGCGCTCTTGACAAATGTGCGCTGCAATTGCGGGAAGAAGGGTTTGACAAAGGCGGGAATTCGCTCGAGCATAGACGTCAGTGCGCTAAGGATCGCGGTCTTCACAGCGGGAGGGTAAGTCGTGGCTTGCGTAGCGACGCGAATGAGAGGCCCTGTGAAGGGAACCACATAAGGTTTGATGGCGTTCTCCTCTGTGCGCTCGACGAGGTCTCCGATGGCGTACGCAGCCTGCTCCCGCTGCTCGTTGCTGCCAGTAGTGAGCCCCGCGATGATGATGGGCACAGCAGGGGCGACTCCCTTGGGGAGCCCAAAGCCCGGGACATAATGACCTGGTCCACCGGTAGATTCGATGCTGCGGCGGAGGGGTACCACGAGGGGTTCCAACTCATCCTTGGGATGGATTTGACAAACACATCGAAAGAAGTCCAGGCCGCAGTGTGAACGGGGACTTGAGAGTCTTCGAACAAGGAGATGAGTTGTCGGACCCAGTCAACCCGGTAAAGGGACGAGTCAAGATCAGATTCCTCGCAAAAGATTGCGAAGAAATTGCAAGCGCTGACCCGCCGCTTCGGAGTCTCGTGTTTTGCCCTGATCAGTCACATTTAGGCCGCGCACAAGTTAGGGGAGACGATAACATACCATCCGAGTAGTAATAACATCAACGTGTTGAGTCCCTCAGCATCACTGATTGAGGCAAAGAGAGCGCGGATGGCTTCATCGACGGCTGCCTGGAGTTCCTCATCCTTATCGTCTTCAACCACTCTCACAAGTGCTGACAAGATGACGCTCAGACGCCGGCTCAAAGCACCCCCAGCTACGGTCACCAAAGCGGCCAGTGCCCGAGCATTGAAGAGCGTCATCGGAATAGCCGTCAGCGTTGGAATGAGGACCGGGAAGACGGTCGACGCTCGAACCTGTGTGTTTACTTTAATTCTGTTTACTCGAGTTTAATCAGGACGAGCTCACACTCATTACTTCGCGCAGCGCTTGGAGAGCCGTGCCTGATCCTTTGCCCGGTTGCCGGAGGGCATCGAGCAGGGTTGGTATAGTCTCGTCGATAGCTTTAGCGCCAAGATGCTCCTGGAGAATATCAAAGGCTTTCGCCGCCGCAGAGCGAACGTTCGATTCATCATCGACCAGCGACATTCTGACAATGGAGATGAAGTCATCTTCGTGACCCTCGCGCTGTGTATCGGTGGAATTCTCCCTTTTAACGAGGTGAGCAATGAATTGGGAAATGAAACACGTGACATACATGATTTCGCTCAACATCAAACAAACGCCCTCGCGAGTCCTGGAATCTGTGGATGTCGAATTTGTACGGAGAATGGTCATAACCTCGCCCAGGATTCGATCACCGAACTTGCGGCATATTTCTCCCACAGTTCTCCCAGCGGTCTTGAACAAGATTTAAGCAAACACAAGAGACGAAGAGACAGGAGACCAACCTCTTGTTGCTCGAACTCGTCGCTTGAAATGAGATGCAATATTTGACGAACCAGTTCGGGAAGAATTTCACGAACTGATAACACCACTCAGTAACTATCCACACAGAAAAGGACAGATGAATACATACCTGTTCGTGGCGTGTTGTTGACCAGCGCCTTCCAAATTTGTATAGATGATTGGCGCACAACGCCAACCCCGTCTTGCCGCACCAAGTACAATGCGGCCAGGATACGATCCCGGCGCTCCACCCCCAAAATCTCGACCAGCGCGCGTCTGGAAGACTCGTTTACGGCACCTTCACCAGCAACTTCATCTTCATCTAGATCGGACGGTTTCCCCGATATTCCCGAAACTTTGAATAGAAGTTCGCCGACAAGGGTGATAGAGGATTGCTGTAGCCAAATTGAGTCGACAGACTAAGGACAGCTTTACTGGGACGACTTACCCGGATGCGCCATCCCGAATCAAACATGCCCTGTTCAAGCTCTGGTAGGAGCAGATCAATGGCTTTGCTGGAATAATTGGTGACGACCATTCGACCAGCTCGCATCGCGGCTTCGCGAACGTATTCTTCAACGTCGGCGAGACCACTGAGAATAGGGGCGATGATTTTCGGGAGATGAGGTTGGAAGCGAGAGCCAAATGTAGCCGGCAAGAATACAAGGAGCGACATGAAACCTTCGCGAACAGTGGCACGAGGAGATTGAGCGTTGGCGATTATATCTGGGAGCAAGCCCTCCAAGCGCTCCATCCCCAATCCGGACAAGACTTCGCTCAATCCCTGGGCGGCACCTTGTCGATCCACGCCGGATGTATCCGTCTTCAGAGTTCGAAGGAGCCCAGGGACAAGATCGGGAAAGTGTACTTCACCCAATCGTTCAACGAGAGTGCCCAGCGCTTTTGCGGCAGTGGCCCGGGCCTCCGGAACTGGGTCGACGAGAACTTGGTGAACCATTGGCAACAGTCCGGCCAGGTAGGGGACAAAGTCCTTCGAGTCGGTAAGTGATGCAAGATTGCCAACGATTTGAGCCGCCTTCTTTTTAGTGTCGGCGCCTCGTTCCCGAAGACCGCGCTCAAGGATAGGTACTACCTATTACGACGATTAGCGAGGAAGAGAGAAACCATTGAACTACAAACTAGAGCTAATGAGGAGTTGTCAATATAATGCATGAACGATGTCTTGAGGAGCGATGCGAGAGCATTGGGGGTTTTGGCGGGGTCGACCAAAGCTTTAGGAGGACGGGGACCAACGATTGGATTTCCGGGTTAGGTAATCACCTCACCAAACTGCTTCAGACTCTTGTTAGCCGCAGTTCGCACTTGAGCGTGAGAGTCGGTCAACACTCCTGTCAATCGAGGAATGACAATGGGCAGCGAGAGCGAGAGCTGCCGCGGAGAGCAGTACGCCATCATGCCAAGCAGCTCTATGGAACCCTTCTTCGTCCGCCATTGTTTCTCGTCCAAAGCCGGAGAGCAACGATGGAAGAATCAACTTGACCCCATAACCCGACATATTTCCCATGATGATACGAGCAGCGTCTTGGGTAGCTTCACGTACGTCTGCTGTGGAGTCACCGAAGGATGTCAAAAGCAGGGGTAAAACGTATGTGATGTACGGTTCGAAGAGTCGTCCGAGAGTAGTTGACAATGTTTCAAAGGCGAACATGGTTCCTTGACGAGGCTCGTAACGTTTTTTATCCTCTGCTGCGATTTTCAAGCGACGAATAATGTCAAATTGTTTCATTCCGACAATCCCAGTGCCTTTGAGAACGCCGGCGAGACCGTATGCAGCACCGCGCCGAGTAGCATACTTGGGCGCGTTGAATAATTGCTCCAGGAGGTCATCCACGAGCTGTGCAACCTTCGAGCCCATCACTTTAACTAGCGGTGACAGACATTCGGAAACTGCCATCTGCACTTGCTCTGCGGGCGTCTTCAAAGCATCGACCAAGCGCTCGACAATAGCCGGTACACGAGAGTCCGTGGCGTCCAAGTGACGCGCAACGCGGCCGAAAAGAATGACAACTGCCTCCTTAATCTGGTCGCCGGTTTCTGTTGCAGGGCTAGGTTGTCCAAGATGGTTCTCAAACATGGATATGAGTGCAGGAAGGCGAGCAGCGCCGTGCAGGTCGATTACGGCATTGCCAGCACTAAGCATTCCTCGGCGGACTTCTGCGGTGCGATCCCCCAAGGCCTCGTCCTGAATGAGGAAAGCAAAGAAGGGCTCGACCTCATCTTCAGGGAGCAACGGCGACAACAGTTCGAAAGCATGGGACGCTGCGACACGAGCTTGCCAAGGATCTGACCGATCTAGACTCGCGGCAATGACCATACCCTGCGGATATTTAGCTATTAAAGAATGTAAATGTCTTTCAAAAATGCGCACATATTGATCAAATTCTGGGGCAAGTATCTTTGCCTTGTCACGATAATATTCTTGAAGAGCGACGAGAGTGGAATGGATGGCCTGAGGCCAATGCTCGATCGATTCTGCGATTGCAGCAGCCGCGCCGCGCCGCACGTACGCGTTATCATGACCTGAGATGAAAATAAATGAACCAAGCCGGACCAGCGGCGGCGTGATATATACCGAGTAAAGGAAGGAGTTGCTGAAGGAACAGCTCAGGGACGTCAAGTCCGTTGTCTTCCCAAACATGACGGGCCAGTCGGCCGTTCTGCTCGTCGTCATCGTGGCAAGCGACCCATAACTTGGGACTCCAGTCAAGATCGGTGAGGTCGAAAGGCTTGGTCCAAAATCAACAGGACTTTCAATCAGAGACAAAGGATAGTACCTGCAATGCTTGAAGGCACGAGTTGCGAACGTAAACCTCTTGCATCAATGTGCCGTCCAGAAGAACATCAAGCTCCTCTCGAGAGGCATTGGCGTGGGCAACTTCTCCCAGATCGATGAGAGTCGAACTGGCTTCTTTACTGAGCTTTGGCTGTTGTCGGATAATTTGCAAGAGAATTTCCATTGTCTGTTTACGAGGGAAAGCAGTAGTCGGAGACTGAAGAAGCTGTCAGTGCTAACAGGAAAGGGGAGCTAGACACAATACAAACATTCTGCACAGTGAAACTTGATGATAGTCGAGGGCCAATGCGACCTGCTCCAAAGCCTCCTCCTCATCTTCGGGGTCGATACCACCGAGCGTGAGAACTTGTGCCAGGAGAGGGAAGGCATATGAAAAGGTAGCAGAATCGAACGGCGCCTGTTCTGCTAGAGATCGTAGACGGTGCAGTACTCGAATGACCAGACCTGGAAGCATATTAACGACGGAAGTGAATATACTCGGCAACGGACAACGCACTGTGGCAGTGGCTCGGCTGTCAGCTCTTCCGGAACGGAATCGATTTTCAAACTCCGCAGAGTGGCGATTCCGACCCATGTTCGGAAAGTCATAAGCCGCTCGGAACTGCATTTCGCCAGGTCCTACAGTGCGTAAGATGAGGGGACAGGAAGGGGAGAGATGCGTAACAAACCAGATAGGTTTCGAAGGCGGCTGGTCCCGCGAGCAGCGCACCCTTGCCAAGTGCACCGTCAAGTAATAACCCTACAATCGAAGAAATATATACGCGGAATTCGGGGACGCCAGCTGCGACGAGGCTGCGAACAAATGCAAGTCCGCGTATGAGATCTGCCTTGACACTTTCCACACGCTGCCGAACGATCGCCTCCCGCGCGAGTTGCGCTTGCACCAAAGCTTGTTGTGGCTTCGTAAGCGCCACACTAGCTCCTGCTTTCCTTTTATTCTCCAGTGCAGTACGTACTTCCGCTTCCCAGCGAGCTATCTCGAAATCCTTTCCCTTGTGCGTGGCTTTGGGCTCGCCCTTTGTCGAGGATAAAACTGAAAAATAATTAGCGATACTCGCAATAAAAGATTCGGAGACATACCATCAATAAAGGTGCTTCCTTCAGGCATCCGCCACATCCCCAAGTCCTCCTCGGTCAGAGCATTGAAGGTAGCAGGGTCAATGTCGGCCTGTAGTATTTCCACGATACGAGGGAGTACGATATCAGGCGCGACGAAGACCAGGGTGGTGAGAGTGCTATATGCCGCGTCGGGCAAACCCGTCTACGAATGCGTTAGTATTTGGGATCTGTCAAGTTTAAGCTCAGGACCTTGGAATCCTCTGCTGCTCCGGCCAACACAATTTCCACAATCCGATCCAGCCGTCGTACAACGACCTCTCGCGGGTCTTGCCCAGCCCTTTGGCAGACATCGATCCAAGTTTGGCGACCGGGAGAATCTGAAAAGCGCTCAAACGAGAACCCACGAGGTGAATCAATATACGCACTGGCCAATCGATGGTGCGCAAGGACAACCACCTCTGCGACCGTTTCTTCGCTGCTGCCCACTCCTGCCGCGAGAAAAGCTGCAAGTCGCGTCTCGATCCCAGCTGCGTCGGCATTCCGGGCCGTGTAGGCGGCAAGACCGGCACGGACAACCGCACCCGCGTCTTGATGCGCACGGACCACATCCAAAACCGCTGTGCGCGTCGCAGGTTGCGAACGAAGCGCAAAATGTAACAATGTGCTCCCGAGGCGCAGGTGGATGCTGATATAGACCGCCTCAGTGTTATGAACGATACCGAAGAATATTTGAGCACGCACCTCGCGCCACCTCCTGCAGCCCAAACCCCATCCAGAGCACGAACGAACCAAACAGCCTCTTGCTCACTAGCCTGACCACTGACCGCCTCTTTGGTCGTTCCGACGCGGGAATATACCCGCTCGTTGAACATCCATGGGGGCTTGTCTCCCGAAGGTGCAACAATGGCGCGCACAGCCGCCAAACCCGCGGCCTGCTTTACCAACTCTCCTCCAGATTTCCCACCAGTTGCGAGGCGCAACAAACACGCAGCAGCAACATACGCCTCCCATAGCGCGTCGTCTTTAGCGCCGATACCTGTCCCGACCGCAGTGAGCGCCGTGTCGAAAGCCGGGAGTAGCGCGCGCGCAAAGGTCGCGTACGCCTCCGTATCTCTCTGGCCTGCCCAAAGAACCTCCGCGCCTAACGTCCAGCACGCCCGCCTCACACCCGCCGCGCCAGGTCCCGTCTTCAAGCCCATCCCGCGCACCACCGCCGTCCCCGCGTCTCCTGCCTTTTTTACTGGTACGTCAGATGCAAGTAACGCGGAAATCCACCCCTCCAGCACGCCCCCCAAGGCCTCTGCAGCTTCCGGCGCCGTCTCGCTCGTGAGAAGTGCGAGTAATGCTGTTACTCCTTGGTCGACATTAGCCGGCACCTCCAGACATCCCAGCATCCCATAAAGCGCGGTGCGATGAGCAGCACTGGCGGTCTTGCGGGCACGAGGGAGTGCAAGGATGGCTTCCCTCGTTTGATCTAGTTCTATTCCTATTTCTACGTCCGTTCCTTCGCGTAGTCGTGCAACGGTTGCTCGGAATAACTCCACAACATCACGGGTGGTCGCGTTTGGGCTTTTGGCAAGGGTTAAGATATGCGGCAGCAACAGGCGGAACGCCGGAACAGGGACCGGTTTGGTGTAAGTTGACAAGAAGGCGCGAGGACCTACATAGACACTGTGAGAAATAACAAGAACGAAATTATGATGGAAACTCACCAGGGACTAAACCTCGATTGAGGGCCTTTTCCAACGAGGGAAGCACTACAGCGTCAAACGCAGAGGGATCAACATATGTACGGATATACAGGTCGAGGGATTTCTGTGAAGAAATCAGCAAACTCATCGTGAGGCGAAAGGTCGGATAATGCGTACGAGGACATGTGGCGGGGCTGTACTCCGAGACTCGAGAACATCCTTGCAATAAAGTTCCAGCACGGCGCTTTTCAACTCGGGTTCAAGGCGCGCTTCTATGGGCTCGGAGGTGTTTTTGAGATGTATCATCACATCGATCGTAACGCCTAGCAATGGGATGGCGCGCATTTTTATGAGCAGACGCATGATAGGCGGCAGCTCGTTGGAGACCTGATAGAATAATTCAATACACCGATGTAAAAACAGGGAATGGGTCAACTCACCCCTCGTAATGCCCTACGTACACGGGTCACTGCTCCTACCCGCATCGCCGGCTTTGCGCGTGGAGAGGCAAGAAGCGTGTCCAGTAGACCGGCCAGCACGCGCGTAAGGTCGTCCAGCAGCGGGGATGTAATCACCAGATGGCAGCAGCGCACACGACCAGCAGAGCAGCGCGTACACGTCCCCCGGCGCGCTGGCATGCGCCGATTGCGCGTCGAGCCAAGCAACAATTTGCTCGGCCACCGTCGAGTCACGCCTCGCGAGTGCGGTGCCGACGCGTTCCACAGCGCCACGAGACTCTGCATCCGTATATCGTGGATACGTGCTGATGAGATGAGAGAGTACATCGGTTGTTTCGCGAGAACCAAGCTCTGGGGCTTTTATCAGTCCAAGTTTACCCTGAGCACTATTGGGATACAATCCGCACCTTGCTCGCATAACGAAAGCAGCTCATCCTGCAGAAATCGTACCCGTTCGCTGACCTTGCCATTCAGGAGAACATCGTGCGCAAATCGCATTGCTTGGTCCCATTCGGCGAATATGCGTTCAGAGGACGGCCACTCTGGTTTTGAGGACATGACTTCGGGCTCTGGGGTCTGTACTGCGGTTGATTGGACCCAGTTACGAATAGCAGATTCGGAACGCTGAGATGCGGCCTTTGAGGATTTGGCCTTGAGCCGTGCAAGCGGGCTCGATTTTAAGGGCAGTTTGAAAAAAAATGCGGGAAAGCAAGGGATTTACGGCTTACGGCACGACGACTTGACTTGACTCGCGCTCGATCGATTCGAATCGTTCTCTGCGAGGCACTCTCGGAAACACAGGAAGATAAGACCAAAAAAAGAGGTGATTATAGCGGGTACATTATAGTTGATAAAAGCCGACAAAGTACATATGGAATAATTGAACACTTCGAGACCTGCTCCACTACTTTTGCACCACCGCCACTAGCGCTCGGAAGGTGGCTGCAACGCTTCGAGATGCTTCGACCAGCGGCGCGAGTCCCTCTTTGTCTTCAAGTGAGCGTCGTGAGAGACGCGATCGAAGTCTGGCGGCATGAACGAGAATCGCCGGGAAGCGCGGGGACGCGAAGGGCTACTGAAGCGTTTCCACATCACGATAATACGGCGCTTCAAGGTTTTACGCGGTTTGCGAACGACGCGTATGGAAGGGAGCTTGGGATCGAGCTCGACGGCGGCTACAGTGGCGGGAGCGGAATGAGTTCGCCTGTGCAGGATTAGTGAGCGTGCAGTCCCGAAAAGCGAGGGAAAGGATACGCACTTCAGTTTGCGCTGAGGCCGGGGTGGAGCCGCGTTTCGACGACTGTGTGGCTTCAACAGACGCAATCTCGTTATGAAGATAGGCATGGCGGATGCAGGCTCGATGGCAGCGCTGAGCAAGTTGGGGCGAGTAAAAGTAGGTTGGTCTAGGAAGTAAGAAGGCAGAATATAAAGGAAATGCCGCCCCAGAAGCCACGACTTGACAATGGACAGAGGCACAAAGACAGATAAATGCACGTGAGGAGCGAGGCCACCGTAATTGCCACAGCTTCGCACTATTGAATTGCTTCAACCCCCAAAAGGGAACCAAGTGGCCGCAGTGGCGGGTAACCCTGGACACCAGCATTGCCCAAGCGTGCCATTATTGACCTTTGAGTTTTAAACTCCTCCCGCTATTGTCGCTGAAGACGGCGAATTAGGCCAGAAGTTTGAGGGTGAACCGCGGGAGAGCAAGACAATAGGAAGCAGTATAAGGTCCGAGCAAGTGGCGACAGCCGTCGTCAACCCTACAGATAGCCAATGAATGGCTGCAAATAGCCACAGAGCTTGCGGCACGCTTCAGCAGATGGATACCGGGAGTCTGACGGAGTTGAGTCGAAGAATTACCCCGCAGAGCCTCGCAGAGCACGCCGCAAGCCGTGGTCTGGCCGTGGTTTGGTTGTGTTTCAACATCAAGGGATCGATCAATGATCAAAAAAAGTGTTTTTCTCCATCCCACTTTTTGAATCCCTTCCTTTCCTTCGCTATGGACGTGAGTTCATCGTGTCCATCGGCGGTGACTACCACTTACCCGTTTGCAGCCCGCCTACGTTGAAGGATTGGCCAACCTGCTTCTGCAGGTAACATCGATTGACACTCTCCAGGTCAAGGGTGTAAGTGGCTCCAAATCGCGCCTATATCTCTTCGTCTGATCTCTCTCCAGGCCACTGCCAAACTAAACCTTGAATACTACAAAAACCCGGCATGCATTGTGGCCCTGACCACCATAATCGCCACCCCTGCGGCGGCCCAAGCTGTATGCCACCTCCCAGCTTGATGTGTATTACTCCTAACGCCACATTGATATTCAGGTTCGTCAGCTTGCCGCGGTCGAGATGAGGAAACGCGTCTCTCAAAATTCTGGCGCCCTCTGGGGTCAACTCCCACAGAGCGATCGTGAACAAATCAAGGAAAAATTACCCGAGATCGTCCTCTCTGACCCCGAGTAAGTCTATGTATTTTAGCTCACAGACACGATCACCCTTATTGACGCGTCTTTTCCCCTCAGCAATCTCGTCCGCCATTCCGTCGCGCGTGTAATGGCCGCCATCGCCAATATAGAATTCCCCGTCGGGACATGGCCCCAGCTCCTCCCCTTCCTCCACCAAACATGTGTTTCCCCCCAGGTCGTTCATCGCGAAGTCGGCGTTTTCATTTTGTACACCGTTCTCGACAGCATCGTCGAGGGCTTCAAGGACCACCTTCAGAGCTTCTTCAAATTGTTTTCCCAGCTTTTGGTTGATCCCGAAAGTATAGAAGTTCGGATTCACACCGTCCGGCAAGTTTGCCGTTCCTAAATCAGATTGTGCCCTGACCTTTTTTTCAGCGCCCTTGGCGTCATCGCTAGCTACATTGAATCGGAGGACAAGGCCGACGTGGTTTGTCCCTTCCTCTTCTTTCTCGGAAAAGAAATCGTCTCAACGTCCTTTTTCTTCAGAAAGCGTTCCAGGCCTCCCTTCCCGCCATAATGGAGGTCATTGGACAGTGTGTCTCGACCGGCAATGAAAGCGGGGCGCGTCAACTGTTTGATGTTCTCGAGACCCTCCTCATCCTTGTACGGTTTTTCTTCTTTTGCCACCCGACTCGATTGTTAATTGGCCTATAGGAAGTCCCCATTCTCGGGAAGCACGTTCCCGACCTTGCCAACTTCCTCCTACAGCTCGGTGCGAACCGCGCCTACGAGACCGAACTTCGCGTTCTGTCCCTCAACGCACTTAACTGGACCATTGTTTAGTATGTCCTGATTTCGGCGAAATCCCTTATTTTTACTCATGTTTCTGCAGCAAAAAATCCAAAATTCAGTCCAACAATCTGGGCGCGGCAATTCTCCAAGGTTTGATGCCCATCACAACCGAGGCTGAACCCGACGAAATTGACGACGATGCACCCTCCCGCGTACGTCTTTTCGGTTCCTCTATCAGTCCGTTGTTTGACGTTGACTGCAGTCTGCTCTTCGCATCATCGATGGCCTTGCGACCGGCCTGCCACCGTCTCAAGTTTTCCCTCCCCTCCGTGCCCTGATCACGGAATATTTTTCTTCTCCCGAAGCTAATAACCGGAGAGGTGCTATGCTCGCCTTGGGCATTTGTGTCGAAGGCTGCAGCGAGTACATGACCCCTCTGCTCGCTGACGTATGGCCCGTTATTGAGGCTGGCCTGCGGGATCCCGATGCTGGCGTTAGAAAAGCGTCATGTGTGGCCGTTTGCTGCATGTGTGAGTGGCTCTCCGACGAATGCACTGCCCGCCACGCCGTCCTCGTTCCCGTAAGTCGCTTCTCTCAAGTCGTGTCTGTAACAGGAGGTCCTTAAGAACGCGTAGGGAATCATGGCTCTCATCAACGATCCCGATACCCAGCGTTCTGCTTGCACTGCCCTCGATGCCCTGCTCGAGATCCTGCAGGATTTCATTGGTATTTACCTCGCCAACATTATGGAGTGCCTCAACGCGCTCCTCGCTACCGCTCCGATTGCCGTCAAGTCGGTCGTCATTGGCGCCATCGGCAGCGCTGCTCATGCCGCCAAGGAAGGATTCATGCCTTACTTCCAGCCTACGATGGAGCAGCTTCAGCACTTCCTTTCCCTGACGAACGAGGGCGAGGAGGTTGAACTCCGTGGTATCACTGTCGACGCGATCGGGACGTTCTCCGAGGCCGTCGGCAAGGACGTATTCCGTCCCTACTTCCCTGAGATGATGAAGCAGGCTTTCCAAGGTGTCGAGGCCGGCAGCCCGCGTCTTCGCGAGTGCAGCTTCTTGTTCTTTGGCGTTATCGCCAAGGTGTTCGAGGAGGAATTCGCCGTGTACCTGCCCAACGTCATCCCCCCGCTTTTACAGAGCTGCGCCCAGACGGAGCAGGCGAAGAACGTGAGTGGCCTCGTTCGTTGTTTGAGTTGTGAATTGACGTATTTTTAGTCTCTGTCATGGAGGGCTCCTCAGCCTTTGGAACCGGCACCTCTCCTCAAAATGCTATTACAATCATGGACGAGAAGATCGACGCCAACGGCAATGACATGCTCGAGGTCGAAGATATCGACCTCGAGAAGATGATGGACGCCAACAGCGCCATCGCTGTCGAGAAGGAGATCGCCTGCAGACACCCTGGGGACGTTGTTCGCCGCCACGCAAATGCACTTCCTTCCCTACGTCGAGCAGTGTGCTCTGCAGCTTATTGAGATGCTCCCTCACTATTATGAAGGCATCCGGAAGAGCGCGACGGACTCTTTACTCGAGATCGTCCGCACTTTCTATGACCTCAGTGACCACCCTGAGTGGACGGCAGGCCTCACCGGCGTAAGCTCCATCGCTTCTTCTTCAAATAACTTTTATTAATTTGTATTTATTCAGAACCAGCCTCTGCCTGGCCCCGTCAAGGACCTCAACGAGCACGCTCTCAAGGCTCTGCTAGGAGATGTACGAGACCGAGGACAACAAGTCAGTTTTTTATTCCTCCGTTCTCGATGTCGTTCCCTTCTGTGATGAGAAAATAACTCAGCTCACTTCGACGTTGCGGCGTATGAGACTACTTGTATTTTTTATGCTGACTTGATTCCTTCCGTTGATACTTCTTACGATTCCGACCTTTTGCTGACCTCTATCTGCAGGTCTGTTGTTACCACTCTTTGCAACAGCCTTGCTGAAACCATCCTCAAAATTGGCCCCGCTTTCCTCGACGGCCGTACGTACCACCCTGTGCCGACCGCACTTGGACGTTAAATGTTTCCCTAGATTTGGAAGAGATCTCCATGATGGCCATGCAGATCCTCGACCAAAAGGCCGAGTGCCAACAAGACCCTGACCAGGACGATGACGAGGAGGCGCCTGAAGATCAAGCGGAATATGAGACCGTTTTGATTTCATCCGCCGGAGACGTGGTTTCCGCCATTGCTAACGCTCTCGGCGCCGACTTTGCGCCTGCCTTTGGTACCTTCTACCCCCTCATCGCAAAGTACTACGTTCGTACTATTCCTGTTGTCCTCTTATTCAGCGTGCTTACTTTGCAACTCTAGAAAAAGAGCCGCTCTCTCAACGAGCGTTCGTCCACCATTGGATGCCTCGCCGAAATCATCTCGGGAATGAAGGGTGCCATCACTCCTTCCACCGAGCCCCTCCTGGAGCTGTGCCACAAAGCGCTCAGCGACCCCGAGGCCGACGTTTTGAGCAACGCCGCATTCGCCACCGGCCTCCTCGTCGAGAATTCCGAGCAGGACCTGACCGCCCAATACCTGCCCCTCCTTGCCGCCCTCCGTCCGCTCTTCAACGTCCAACCAGACTCTCCTGCGAACGCACTGAACGCACGAGACAACGCCGCTGGTGCCGTTGCCCGCTTGATCCTGCGCAATGTGGCTGCCGTCCCCCTCGACCAGGTTCTGCCCATCCTCATTGCCGCTCTCCCCCTCCGAAACGACCTCTTGGAGAACCGCCCCGTATTCCGGGCGCTCTTCTACCTCTTCCGAACGAACGGCGCGGCTCTGCACCCGTACGTCGGGAACTTGCTGCCCGTTTTTGCGCACGTCCTCGACCCCAATGGCGCCGACCAGCTTGGCGACGATATCCGCGCGGAGCTCATCCAATTAATCGGGGCTCTGAACGCGGAGGACGCGGGAGCAATACAGGCGGCCGGGCTGGGGCCGTTTGTGCCCGGGGCTTGAGGGGCAGTTTCGGATTTTTCTCATTCATGCGGAGCCATTCACGATTAACGACGACCACCTATACCTATACTGTCCTTGCTTTCCGTATTAGAGTCTACTGTGCTGGTATTAATGCAACGCCTTTGTCGCGAGCAATTGACGGGTCGCGTGCCGTAAGCTCGACGCGTGACGTCACCGCGTCATACCCCACTCCTGCTGATTATAAGCACGCGGCACTGGCCAGTCTCTTCACGACCACCATGATTTCCCTTTGCCTCCTTGCCGTCGTCTCCTATGCGGCAGCTTCCCCGACCCCAATACCCGGCGCGACTCCCACATCCCCGCTCGCTCGGCGCGCTCCTCCTTCACTACCCACCGTGTTCAGCACGAACCCTCGTGTTGCGCGACGAAATGTTCTGACCGACCTGGACGGCGACATCAACTCTATCCTAAGCGGACTTGGCTCTGCCATTCCGTCCTATGTCGCGTCTGGAATTCCCAACTTTTTCCAGGACTTTCCGACCGGCACCGCTGTCGCGAGCTCCCTCGGATTGAGCGATGCCGATTTGGCAGCCGTCCCAACACAAGTCCTAAATCTTCCGTGAGTCGTCTTGGTTTAGAAACACGCGAGGTCTGACTGCTCGTTGTGCAGGCCTTACGCAAAGTGGACAGACCAGGGTTGGTCTCTGTTGCTGCACGGGAACGTGTTCAAGCAGCCCAACATCTCTCAATCGAAGCTCGATGATTTGGCCAACGGCTTCCTCATCGGCACCAATATTTCGTCGCTCCCCGCCGACCAGCAAACACAGGCTCGTAACCTCACAGCCGAAATTTATGTTGTGCAACAACCCAACGTCGACGTCACCATGATTGCCCAACCTCTCTCATCGGCTGGAAAGGCGAACGGGAGCAGTCAGGCGCTGGCCGTCGGTCCTACGAGCCCAGAAGGAGATTTCACCTCTTCCGTGATCATCTTTAATACGGATGATGTGCTGCAACCAGGGAATACGACGAGTACCATTCAGCGCCTCGACCTGCACGTAAATGGCACCGATACCGGTAACGCTACCGCGTACCTCGTCCCCACCGAGGGGCTTACCATTATCTCCGACATCGACGATATTCTCCGCGTCACGCAGATATACGAGCCTGCAAAGGGTCTCCTCAACTCATTCGCTCGTCCATACATGCAGTGGATGAACATGCCCGACGTCTACCTCAACTGGTCCAAGTCTCTGCCCGATACCCACTTCCACTATCTTACAACCACGCCGGAGCAGGTCACCCGGAACTATATGCAGTTCATATACGCGACCTACCCCCTCGGCAGTTTTGATACGCGCCCGCTCAATTTCAGCGACGTGTCGGCGACCTTGTCGATCCGCAAGTTTTTGCTCGATCGTATCTTCCAGACGTACCCGCAGCGCAAGTTTGTGCTTATAGCGGATACCAGCAACAGCGACGTAATGAAGGATTACCCTCAATTGGTCACCGACTATCCTGGTCAGGTGCAGTGCATATTCCTGAGGAACACTAGCGCCACGGACTCGGGGGATAAATTCCCCTACGATACCTCGGGATTCAAGGGAATGAATCAGAGCATGTACATGTTCTTTACTGTCCCAGTGAGTTTCACGCCTGCAGTTTCCAGAGCAAGTTTAATTTTTCGTTCAGGACGATCTCAAGGGCTTGGATATAACGAAACAATGTTACAACAGCTCAGTGCAGCAAAATGTAACGTTCGGAGAACAAGGACTGCCTTTCGGAAATGACGCGTCCTTCTTGGTACCAAGGACTTGTACTATCTTACTAGTCGCTTTAATTAGCGTAATCGGTACGTTCATCGTATAGTAGAACGAACGCGCGTTGGACGTTTATAATTTAATCATGTGATCGCGAGGATGTTTACATATATTTGTTCGACGACCCAATTTAGCACTCTTCACTTGCGACGTCCACGCCCGGCCATAAGTCGCTCAATACGCGCCCGCCACTCCGCATTCCTATGCTGTTACCTCTCCTTTACGTTCTGGTCCTCGCCTGGGCTGTATCTTCCTCCATTGTCTCTTTTCCGCTCGACGACCAACGTCCTCCAATCGCCCGCGTAAATCAACCCTATTCTTGGACCATCTCCCAGTCGACTTTCAGTTCTCCCGCCGGAGGAATCCAATTGAGCGTACTTGCTCTACCCACATGGCTTTCCTTCGATCCCTCCGCGATGACTCTCAGCGGGACGCCCGCCGCCACGGATGAAGGCAATCCACAAGTCACAATAAAGGCGACGGACTCCGCATCTTCCTCTGCCTCGTCGACATGCACTATCTGTGTCACTTCGTATCCAGAGCCATCCGTGAATATTCCCTTGTCCAACCAGTTCTCTGGCGATAACCGCGCCCTTTCTTCCGTCTACGTCGTGTCGCCCGATTCCGCTCTGTCCACTTCCGTCCCCGCCTTGCGCATTCCGAGCCGGTGGTCGTTCAGCATTGGCTTCCAGTACGGCACGTTCACAGCGGAGCACAGCCTATTCTACGACGTCTTGCAAGCGGACGGGTCCAGCCTCCCGGACTGGATGGAATTCAACTCGAAGAGTTTGACTTTGAACGGCGTCGTCCCACCATCTAATTCCAGCCTTCAATCTTCCGATCCTATTCCCCTGGTTCTGCACGGCTCGGACCAGCCGGGCTATAGCGCTCAGAAGCTCCCGTTCAACATATTCATCGCCGACCATGAACTTTCTCAATCAGGCCCTCTTCCCACCATCAACGTCACCGAAGGGGGGCCCTTCAATAACATGCTGTCTACCGCCGATGACTTTGCTGGAGTTTTAATTGATGGAGTGGCCGTCGCTCCTACCAACATCAGTTCCCTTTCCATCGACACGTCGTCCTGCGGTTGGGCCAATTATGACAGCGCAAGTTGGATGCTATCTGGCAACCCTCCCGATGATTTACCAGGGGAAAGGATATTCTTTCCAGTCGTCATCAGCACATTCTTTGGCCAGGTTCTCCGCACCAACGTGTCTCTTGCGATAGTAGCATCTTACTTCTCTACCTCCACCATTCCGCCTCAGATCGTCGGAGACGGCGGTCAAGTCGACTTGGATCTCACCGCATACTTTTCACATGCGACCAGTGACCAGAGTGGTGATGTGAAGCTGTCCGCTGCGTTCGCCGCAGACGGTGCTAGTTGGCTGACATTTGACCCTACGACGGCCAGGTTGTCTGGAAGTGCACCTGATGACTTTTCGGGCTCGGTTCATGTCACATTCACCGCCTACTCCTCCCAAACCCATTCCACGTCCCATACCTCTGTCGACATCTCCACACCCTCCGCTGGCAAAGGCTCGAAGGGATTTACCCATCCTAACAATCTTTCCGTCACGGCACACAAGAAACTCGTGCTTGCGTTGGCCATCGTCTTCGGTGTTATCGGCACCGTATGTGCCCTTGGCGCCTTCCTGGCCGCCTTCAGACGCTGCGCCAGGATCGACGACTCGGCCAAAACAGACGAGGAAGGAAGAAGGGCATTGTCGGACAGCGACAAGAGGTGGTATGGGATTGTGGACTGAGGAAAAGGGGTATGGTTACGGGTCCGGTATACCGCGCTCTGCCATGGACCTTCAGAATCCGTTCGGTCCTGGCGCGGAGCTGGTCACCCCCGTTCGAGGTGCGCAGGACTATGGCTCACTGGGTCTCGGCCTCCGGCGTGTAGCGGAGCGCAGCGGCTCGGATCCCATCTCGCCCGGCAGTCCTCAAAGTCCAGGCGTCATGCGTAAAGGAGAGTTCATGACGCGCATTCGCCAAACCGTCAGGAATGTCAGCGAGAAGTACGGTAGCCGTCGGCAGGCCTCAGATCGTCCTATCATCAGCAAACCCATGCCAATCCCTCCGACTCCTGGGCTTCCCTTCGACACCTCCCCCTCCAACCCGTTTGACGACTCCAACATCATCAGAAGTTATCCTGGCAGCACCATCATGACGAATTCTCCTTCGACGTCCACTGGAGAGCATTCCATTCCGAGGAGGAGAGCCGATTTCGCTCCGCCAAAATCGCCTGCTTTGGTGCACTTCCAAGATGGCCTCGTTCGTCAGCCTTCTTCTGGCTCGTTGTCGTCAAACGAGGAAGCTGTCGTGCAAGTCGCGTCAAAGGCAACCAGCATTCGAAGCGGAATCTCCCACCAATCCGTTGCGCAGCGGCCTCGTCTAGTTCCCTTCACAAGCGCCACTCGTGTACCCATCCCTCGCGTCCCATCTCTTTCCGTGGAAGATCCTTCCGGCAGCCCGAGTCGCAGGGTGACGAGTCAGAGGGCGATGGTGTTGAAGGAGGACGGCATTAAGAGGAGTCCCACGGCAGACGAGCTGAGTATGGCCATTCACTACGTCCGTTCCTTGGGCGCAGACCAACCAGATGTTAATCCAGATCCATCCACTCCCACCGTCTCTACCAATCTGCGGTCCTCGTTCTCCTCGCTGGAATCGTCGCACCACGGGCACGCGTCCGCCGGCAGTCTGATGCGGACCTTGGTGCGGGCCGGGGAAAGGTTCAAATTCCGGGTCGCTGTCTCGCTCTACTCCGCGACGTCGTACAAGAAGGGGCGGAAGCTCGAGGCGAAGCTCATGTCGGGAAAGCCGCTCCCCAAGTTTTTGCATGTCGATTTGAACGGGAACAAGCACTCGGGAGCTGTTGAATTCTATGGTGTGCCGGGGCCGAGGGACCTTGGCGAGTTCAATATCGCAGTCTACACTGTTGACGATGGTGCGTGCGTTGGGCGAGTTGTTGTAGAGGTCGTTGCGGCTAGCCGTTGATGCTTATGACTCGTACGTGCCTCATACATCGAAATCGGTGTTGTATCTTCTGTATTATTAGCCTTCACATGTAGCACATACTATTCCCGAGACTCTTAGACTGTACATCACTATACTCTACACATTTAGATACTGTAACCAACGGACAGATACCAATGCAATGATCGTGAACTATTTTTATGGGTTTTCTAAGTTTGAGCTGCTTTCATCGCTGCATACAACCCGTGCTGTTCTCCGAGGACCATATGTTAGAGTAATTCGCTCAAATATCCCAGGACGATCCGAGGCGTCTGCCTCGTCTAACTCGAGCTAGTGAAAGATTAAGAGCGATTCAAAACGAAACAAAACTCCAACGTACCAGTGCGATAACATCGTCCAGTAGATGAGCCTGTCCCACGCGGCTGCCCAATCCAGCCTCATAGTTTGCGTTAACGATATGGACGTGGAAATGGTCTTCGTGGGCAGACTTGATAAATAGATAATGGCAAGACATGTCAACTCACAGTAGCTCGGTTGATAGTGCATATACATTCTCAAGCCACCTTGCAGTACACCCCATTTCTCGCTCGCAACAGCAATCGCTTCGCGCTGAATAGATTTCAGCAGGGCGATATGTCTCACTCGCAAATCTCTGATACTGCGAATGCTGTTGTCCCGGACTATCGCGATTAGATATAGGCTGCCAACGGTATGGAGGTCCCATTTCATGTCGGGGAGTATAATAAAGTCGGAGGAAGAAAATAAGAGCTTCGATTGCTCTTTGTGGCCATCCAGGATTTCTGTTACCCTGACGCAATTGAGGATTAGGTGCATCCCACGCAACATGCCCTCGGAAGACTCGCCATCTTGTCCGTTCTGCAGGGAGCCCAGAAATATAGGGTTCAACGATTCGCCTGTAGATATCAGGCGTCTCATGAACAAGGACACAGCTCTGCTCCGAGTACTAGCACCAAGATCAAATCTTTTCGAGCGCGGAATATTCGGCAGATGTGCACCTTTCGAATGTGAACTTCAGTAGCAGGGCACACAATGTTGACTTTGACATCGCCTTGGGGCTGTTGCTCTATCGAGGATGGAGAAAGCCACCCGGCCAGCCACATGTACTACGCGGAACCATGATATTTCCTGTATAACAGAGTGGCATCAACTTACGATATCGGTGCGTTCCATACATTGTACTTGGCTTAAAAATGCGCCAAGCTGGCCAGGGAAAATGCGCTGGGAGATATTAATGGGGATCGCCGTCCTTTCGAGTCGGACGATCGCGGGGAGAGCATCAGTTGATTTTTCGGTCGATTCTTCAGAGTGTTCTACGAAGGATGCAGGAAAAGTTCCGAGAACGGTCAATCGACACTTTTCAGGCTCTGGGAAGAGTTGGTTTTACGGTACTGGGGTCAAGAACGTGAAAGCCTTACCTTCCAGGAGGATACGCTCAAACACGAAACCTTGGAGACTCGAGAGCGCAATATCGTTAGTGTCCTTCGGTTCTTGCATTTGCTTCAAGACGTTTAACGACAGCGAAGAGGATTCTAATTCCCGAATTTACGGTTTGAACGTGTGCGCTGGCGCTAAACAGAGGAGAGGGATGGCGGTAAGACGCAGGAGGCGCTCATGTGATCGCGCCTAAATCGCGGTCATATCCGCTTTGAACTCAGAATTCTCGACGCGTAAGTACATCGAGTCTCGAGGGACAGACTACATGGGCAGATGAGTGGTTCAGGTGTGATTGATATTCAGGAAAGGAAAATTGTCTAATGAGGTTTTCTACCCTTAGACACGCGCCGATCGATAATGGTAAAGCAAAGTGAAAGCAGTCATTGTGTGGTGACAAGAGGAAGTACAATAGTCGAGGTGATACAAATGCGCGTTTCGTCCGTGCAAGCATCGCGGGGAATGGCACGCGCCAAACTATGACTTCCAGATTAGAATTGCCAGAGAGCCAACGTAGAAGTATATGAAATGCTTGGTCTCTGTGGAGAGAGGATTAGACCACGTAGAAAGCCACAGTGAGCACGCACCATGAGTTACATAGCTCCCAAAGTTTTTCCCGACCACAACATGCCATGTAGGACCGTGCCGTCTATCGAACTCCTTCTTGATCTGAGCGGCGATGTCTTTTTCGATGTTGTACTTTTCGAGGGCAGCGGATGCGATATCAACGCTTTCCTGCTGCATTTCATCGCTCATGTCGACGTTCTTTATGATGGCTTTCGGGCCAACTGCGACGTCTCCTCCTCGTGCAGCGTCAGCGGTCGATGTCGCGTCGATTTTTTCCGCCATGTCTGGGATTGATTCAGTCGAAAGAAAAGGAGACGCAAGCCGCAGTTACTTGTGAGCGCAAAGGAAAGGACGAACTTGGGAGGAACGGAAGAGTCGAAATCAAAAGCACCACGTGTTCCTTTACTCCCTCTGACTTGGACCACATCGTCTTTTATTCTGCGCGCCACGCCTTCACGGCTCGTTACCTCTCGTGCCTTCCAAATGGACGATTCACCACGCGCATTTGCCTTTCCTGCAACCCCACCGCCCTGGGTTTATTTAGACCGGCATGTGTTGCTTCCACCTTCGGCTTTCATCGATTTCATCTCTCGTCAATCTCTCGTGCTGCGTCCGCGTTCTCATCGCCTTCTTTCGCCCTTTGCATGTGGAACTCCTTCGTGTTTCGCCGACTCTTCACCGCCAACCATCGTTCAACAGTCTTGCGGTCAGCTTTCCACGAGGCGCATTCCGTTAGTCCGTCAACTGGCTGTTCCAACTGTGGAGTGCGCCAATATGTATCCTCCTTGGCTCAAGGGACACCTTTAGTGTATACCGGCAGCCGATCGTCCACCCGATGGTGCGGGACGGTGATATTACCACTCTCTCATTTTTAGCTCAGTCAAACGCGACAAATACGCCTTCCTGAGGTTCGGACCCCCATTTCGTGCCTCAGAGCCGATGACTCTCCGTTGAGCGCATGGCGCGGCCGCCGCTGAATCCTATGCGACTCTTAACCGAAAGGTTGGCGGGAACCCAGTCTTGTCCCTTGAGGCAGACGGAATTCAGAACCGGCGGGACCCAAGATACCGTCAGGTGAAGGTATATCCCGAGGTACGAAGGTTTAACGGAACTGCCTCAGGGAGACTACGCCAGTCTCGCTATGTATGACTTCTCTCTTTACAAACGTACTACTTATGACCTTCGTGATGGAACTGCAAAAGCACCTACAACCGTATTTGATTTCAGTGCTGTCCGCCGTCCTTAGTTCTTTCCTTGTACTTAGTTACACTGAATTGACAATTTTTGGCCCCTCAATTTTTGCGCGCGAGAAAGTTATCGGCCCACCCTTCCTTACGTCACGACGTTGATCGAGAACGGCAGAGTGAATTCTTTGGGGTCGAAAATTTTCCCCATAAACCTGGCTTGCCCTCTTCCGCGACGTCGATTGCAGGCTCTTTCTCCTCCCTCATTCCCGCACCATGTCGGGCCACGATCACTCCAAAGTTCAGCACTTCATAGGCACGCAAAATTTCCTCGGCTAAGCATTTTTGATCTGACCCAACTTTTGTAGGTGGAAATTCCTTAGACAAAGCTTCGTCGGGCAGCGTCCAAGCCTTTGTGAAGGCTAATGGTGGCCACACCGTCATAACAAAGGTCCGTCCACTTAACCAACCCATTTTCACGCTCCCTTACCCTCGAGAAGGTTCTCATTGCGAACAACGGTATGTTTTTTGTCTGCTTGCAACTCTCCGTTTTCCTGCTTGCAACTTCGGTCTCAACGTTCTTCAGGCATTGCTGCCGTCAAGGAGATTAGATCCATCCGACAATGGAGCTACGAGACCTTTGGACGCGAACGTGAAGTCGAATTCACCGTTATGGCCACGCCAGAGGACCTCAAAGTCAATGCCGAGTACATTCGCATGGCCGACCGCTACATCGAAGTCCCAGGAGGCTCCAACAATAACAATTACGCCAATGTCGACCTCATCGTCGATGTCGCTGAAAGAGCAGGTGTGCACGCGGTCTGGGCAGGATGGGGCCACGCGTCCGAAAACCCTCGTCTACCAGAGAGCTTGGCGGCCAGCAAAAACAAGATCGTGTTCATTGGCCCTCCCGGCAGCGCGATGCGAAGCTTGGGAGACAAAATTTCGAGCACCATTGTTGCGCAGAGTGCTAACGTTCCGACGATGCCATGGTCGGGTACTGGAATATCGGACACCGCCTTTTCGGACGCTGGCTATGTTATTGTTCCGGACAAGGCGTACCAGGATGCTTGCGTCACCAGCGTCGAGCAGGGGCTGCAGAAAGCGGAAGAGATTGGATGGCCCATCATGATCAAGGCCAGTGAAGGTGGAGGAGGGAAGGGTATTCGGAAGGTCGAGAAGCCGGAGGCGTTCAAAAACGCGTACTTTGCGGTCGCAGGAGAGATTCCAGGTTCGCCGCGTTCATTTCTATCCGTCAAATGACAGCTGATCACTCCGTGCTACAGGCTCGCCCATTTTCATCATGAAACTCGCAGGCCAAGCGCGCCATTTGGAGGTGCAGCTGCTTGCCGACCAATATGGCAATGCAATTTCCCTTTTTGGACGAGACTGTTCCGTTCAGCGTCGACACCAAAAAATCATCGAAGAAGCGCCTGTGACTATTGCGGACGAAGATACCTTCGAGAAAATGGAACGCGCTGCCGTTCGTCTTGCTAAATTGGTTGGCTACGTCAGCGCAGGGACGGTCGAATGTACGATTTCCCCTGATTTCATTTTCGTTTTCTCACGCTCCATCTTCAGACTTGTACAACCATGCCGAGAATGATTTCTACTTTCTCGAGCTTAATCCGCGTCTGCAAGTCGAGCATCCGACCACTGAAATGGTTTCCGGTGTCAACCTGCCCGCTGCCCAGCTTCAGATCGCGATGGGTATCCCGCTGCACCGAATCAAAGATATCCGACAGCTATACGGGATTGCTCTCAACGCCTCCTCAGAAATCGACTTCGATCTCGTCAGACCCGATTCCAACCAACTCCAACGGAAACCGCGGCCTAAGGGCCATGTTGTCGCTGTTCGCATCACCGCCGAGAATCCGGATGCTGGGTTCAAACCATCGTCTGGTTCCATCCAGGAGCTCAACTTCCGCTCTAGCACCAATGTTTGGGGGTATTTCTCCGTTACCACCGCCGGCGGACTGCACGAATTTGCCGACTCTCAGTTTGGCCATATCTTCGCATACGGCGAAGACCGCAGCGAGAGCAGGAAAAACATGATTGTTGCGTTGAAGGAGCTCAGCATCCGTGGAGATTTCCGCCACACCGTCGAATACCTTATCAAACTTCTGGAGCTCGAGGCGTTCAGGAATAACACCATCACCACAGGGTGGCTTGATTCGCTCATCAGCAATAAACTAACCGCTGAGCGGCCCGACGCGACCCTTGCGGTTGTATGTGGCGCGGTCACCAAGGCCTATCTGGCATCCGAGGCGTGTTGGACGGAGTACAAACAGATTCTCGATAAGGGCCAAGTCCCCGCACGCGATATCCTGAAGACCGTTTTCGGAGTCGACTTTATCTACGAGAATGTGCGCTATTCCTTCACTGCTGCCCGGTCTTCAATGCACGTCTGGACCTTGTACCTCAACGGTGGCCGGACTATGGTCGGTGCTCGACCTCTCGCAGATGGCGGGTTGCTGGTTTTGCTCGATGGGCGAAGCCATTCAATCTATTGGCGTGAGGAAGTTGGGGCTCTGCGGCTCATGGTTGACGCCAAAACGTGCTTGATCGAGCAGGAAAACGACCCGACCCAACTTAGAAGCCCAAGTCCCGGGAAGCTCATCCGCTATTTCCTCGACAGCGGCGACCACATTAACGCGGGGGAGCAGTATGCTGAAATTGAGGTTCGTGTTTTATTCCCTGCGCGGGCATCAAATTAATGCAAACTCGACTGTAGGTCATGAAAATGTACATGCCCTTGGTCGCGTCAGAGGACGGAACGCTCCAACTGATCAAGCAGCCCGGTGTGAGCCTTTCGCCCGGCGATATCCTCGGCATATTGACCCTAGACGACCCCACCCGAGTTAAACATGCGAAGCCATTCGAGGGTCTCTTGCCTCCGATGGGTGCCCCTGGTGTCGTTGGAAACAAACCCCATCAGCGCCTAGCACGTTGTATGAGCACCCTGGAGGATATCCTCGATGGCTTCGATAACCAGGCCGTTATGGTGTCCACATTCAAGGACTTAATCGACGTTTTGCACGAACCCGATCTCCCCTATTCCGAAGCGACGGCCATCCTCGGCTCCCTCTCCGGTCGTATGCCCGGAAAACTGGAAGACAGTATCAGGTCTGCCATCGATGCCGCCAAAGCCAAAGGTTCCACCCAAGAATTCCCTGCTGTTCGGCTCAAAAAGGTTCTCGAGCATTACACTCAGGACAATGTTCTTCCCCAGGATCGAGCAATGTTCCGAGCCCAGCTTGCACCTGTGTTTGACGTCTTGGAGCGATTTAGCGGCGGTCTGAAGGGGCACGAGCAGGAAACAATTTCTAATCTCTTGGAACGGTACGCCACGACGGAAAAGTTATTCGGCGGAAGTATCGAGACCCGTATTTTGGCCTTGCGCGAACAGCACAAAGACGACCTGGACAAGGTTGTCTCACTCGTGTTGAGCCATATCAAAGCGCAGGGCAAGGCCAAATTGGTGCTTGCCATTCTTGATTACGTCAAGACCAGCGGACTCAATGTTTCAAATGCCGAGGGTCGATTGTACATCGTGCTGCAGAACCTCGCGGCTCTCGAATCCAAGTACGTCTAATCCAGTGCAGCTGAAAACGCGCCAATTTACTTTGAGTCAGATCATCGACAAACGTATCTTTGAAGGCCCGCGAAGTCCTCATTCTTGGACAGATGCCGTCCTTCGAAGAGCGACTCGTCCAAATGGAGTCAATCCTCAAGGCCGCAGTCTCAAATACCCACTACGGCGAACAAGGCCATGGACCTAGGTATGCTTTCGTGCCTTCATGGTCGAATAAATTTCCTGAAGCTGTATACAGAACGCCTTCCCCTGAGGTCTTGAAGGAACTGAGTGATTCCCGCTATACAGTCTACGACGTCCTCCCTGCTTTTTTCAGTCATGAAGATCCTCTTGTGACTCTCGGTTTGTGCCATTTCCCCTCCCGCTTGACTCGGGCTAATACCTCACATCATAGCGGCCTTCGAGGTGTACATCCGTCGAGCGTACAGGGTCTACACCCTTTTATCCCTCGATTACGAAGAAGGCGATAGCTTGGATGACGGGGAAGTCCCGAACGTGGTCACTTGGCGCTTCAATCTCGGCCAGTCGCATTCTCCTCCATCTACGCCACGTCTGGCAGCACCGTGAGTCCACATGCTTCCTCCTGTTCTGTTGTGGTATTTATTATCATTACCCTCAGCGAACCGAAGAGATCTGGCTCCGTCAGCGACCTCTCCTACTTGATCAATCGGCACCAGTCTCAACCTGTACGAACTGGCGCCATTGCTTCATTCCCAACCCTCGATGCTCTGTCTCGCGGTTTCAGCAAGGTCGCTTCTACGCTGCCGGCATTTGACGCTGCGGAACACCGCCGGCGCTATGGGAACAATGTGCAGCCCCCCAACGTCATGAATATCGCGTTACGCATCTTCAGTGATGCGGATGATATGTCGCAGGAGGCTTGGTCGGAGAAGCTGACCGCCTTTGCAAATGAGCAGAGCCAGACTCTCGTTCGACGGGGTGTTCGTCGTATCTCTTTCCTCATATGCCGCCGCAGTCAATACCCCGTCTACTTTACCCTGCGTGCCTCGGATGGACAGTGGAGCGAAGAGCAAGCCATCAGAAATATTGAGCCAGCACTCGCGTTCCAGCTCGAACTCAGCCGACTTTCGAAATACAATCTCAAACCGTGTTTCGTGGAGACGAAGCAGATCCACATCTACCATGCCGTGGCTCACGAAAACCAGCTAGACAATCGCTTCTTCGTTCGCGCTCTCGTGCGCCCCGGTCGCCTGCGCGGCTCAATGAGCACTGCGGAGTACCTTATCTCGGAGACCGATCGCCTCGTCACGAACGTACTCGATGCTCTTGAAGTCGTGACTGCAGAGCACCGACATGCGGACTGCAATCATATCTTCATGAATTTCGTCTACAACCTTGCGGTCACGTACGAGGATGTCCTCGCGGCCATCTCCGGCTTTATCGAGAGGCACGGGAAGCGTTTATGGCGGCTCCATGTCACTGGATCCGAGATTAGGATTGCACTGGAAGACAACGAGGGCAATGTGACGCCCATACGATGCACCATCGACAACGTCTCTGGCTTCATCGTCATTTACCACGGCTATCAGGAAATTACCACAGACAAGGGAACGATCCTCAAATCCATTGGCGACAAAGGCCCCTTGCACCTCGAACCCGCACACCAGCCTTACCCAACGAAGGAGTCGTTGCAACCTAAGCGCTACCAGGCTCATCTCATCGGCACCACCTACGTTTACGACTTCCCTGGCCTCTTTTCAAAGGCCTTGAACAATGTTTGGGTCAAGGCCCGCGTCACTGATCCTTCGCTCGTAATGCCCAAGGAATTTTTGACCTCGAAGGAGCTTGTCTTGGACGAGCACGATCAGCTCGTCGAAGTTGACAGAGCCCCGGGGAATAACACGTTCGGGATGGTAGCGTGGGTATTGACTCTCCGTACTCCGGAATATCCTCTCGGACGCAAAGTCGTCGTGGTCGCCAACGATATCACTTTCAAAATCGGTTCGTTCGGGCCAGAGGAGGATCAATTCTTCTCCCTCGTCACCCAATACGCTCGCAACCTCGGTCTGCCCCGCATCTACCTTTCCGCAAACTCCGGGGCTCGCCTCGGCCTTGCCGAGGAGGCGCTCTCCCTCTTCTCTGCGGCCTGGAATGACGACGAACACCCGGAGAAAGGCGTTAAATATCTTTACCTCACGCGGGAGAACTTCCTCAAGTTGGAGGAGAAGGGGGGCGACTCGGTCCGCACCGTCGAGATCGAGGTGGATGGGGAGCGCCGGCACAAAATCACGGATGTTATCGGTCTGCAAGACGGTCTTGGCGTAGAGTCGCTCAAAGGCTCTGGTCTCATCGCTGGTGAAACGTCCCGAGCCTATGACGACATTTTCACCATCACCCTTGTTACCGCTCGCTCCGTCGGGATTGGCGCATACCTTGTCCGTCTCGGGGAGAGAGCGGTACAGGTGGAAGGGCAGCCCATTATTCTCACCGGAGCGGCCGCACTCAACAAAGTCCTTGGCCGGGAGGTGTACACGTCCAATCTGCAGCTCGGCGGAACCCAAATTATGTTCAAGAACGGTGTTACGCACCTCACCGCGAGCAGCGATCTCCAGGGCGCCACTCACATTCTTGAGTGGATTTCATATGTACCAGACGTCAAGAACGGCCCTCTACCTGTTCGAGAGACGGCCGATCCTTGGGATCGTGATATCGATTATACCCCTCCGAAAGGAGTGTACGATCCCCGGTGGTTCATCGAAGGTAAAACGGAGGAAAACTCGTCCGCATGGACCAGCGGTTTCTTCGACAAGGGGTCGTTCCAGGAGACGCTGAGTGGCTGGGCGCAAACCGTAGTTGTTGGGCGCGCTCGGCTCGGTGGTATCCCGATGGGTGTTATTGCCGTCGAAACTCGGACCATTGAACGAGTCGTTCCGGCCGACCCCGCCAATCCCGCTTCATTCGAACAGCACATCATGGAGGCTGGTCAGGTGTGGTACCCCAATTCCGCCTACAAAACCGCGCAGGCCATCTTCGACTTCAACCGCGAAGGCCTTCCGTTGATCATTTTCGCTAATTGGCGCGGATTTTCCGGCGGGCAGCAGGACATGTACGACGAAGTCCTAAAGCAAGGCTCAAAGATCGTCGACGGACTTTCGAGCTACAAGCAGCCCGTTTTCGTTTACATCGTTCCCAACGGCGAGCTTCGCGGAGGCGCTTGGGTCGTGCTCGATCCTTCTATCAACCCCGAGCAGATGGAGATGTATGCTGATGTCGAGGCTCGTGCGGGTGTTCTGGAGCCAGAAGGCATAGTCGAGATCAAGATGCGCAAAGACAAGATCGTGAAGCTCATGGAACGTCTTGACTCAACGTATGCGTCCTTGAAACGGGACAGTAACGATGCCTCCAAAACCCCGGAAGAACGAGCGGCTGCTTCCTTGTCGTTGGCGAGCCGTGAAACCTTCCTGCAGCCAACCTATAAACAAATCGCTCTTCTTTACGCAGATCTTCACGAGTAGGTCCCCTTTTCTTCGTTTGATTCCTCAATTTTAACTTTATTTCAGCCGAACGGGGCGGATGGAGGCCAAAGGGTGTGCGAAACCTGCCGTCTGGAAGGATGCGCGTAGGCACTTTTATTGGGCTGTACGGTCGCGCGTTGCTCGTTCTGCTGCGCTCGCAGACATTGCCGAGGCCAGCCCAGGAACGAAGCCGGAATATCGATCCCGATTACTCAATTCACTCGCTTCCATCGACTCTTCGACCGCCGCGCGCTTAGTCGCAGAGAAACTCGAGAAGTTGGACCTCTCTCAGACCATCATTCAGCTGAGGACGGAGCACCTGATGAGAAATCTCCTGGATCTGACCAAAGAAGACCGCAAAGCTGCAATGGATGGTCTTCTTCGCTTCGCCGACAATCTTTCCGACGAGGAAAGAGCGTCGTTGATGACCGTTCTCCAAAGCGGCGCGCGTCCGCCAGGTACGTTTTCCGACTAGTATGCCGAACACGAGCTCATCATTCATATAGCGCCCCCATCGTATGCCACGTAGTGTTGTTCGTTTTCTTTTGCTATCCAGTTACGCATCCACCATCTCCAAAGCTGTATTACTACGTATCTTGCACATTTCCCGCTTCAAAGCATAGAACTAGTTTCTTGAACGTCGTCGTGATGTAGGCTGGACATTGTTTAGATAGACCCAACCTGCTTTATACATGGCGATTTCCCCACAATTCGACACCGCTTGTCAATCAACAAACATCATGCGTATCAAACACGGCCCGCCCTCCGCCGTTTCGGCAGTTCAGCTATCATCAACGGATTGCCACTAATTGGCAAGGGAGGGACACCTACGTAAAACTGGCCATGGAAGATAAAAGCACATATAGCAAACATGATTCCCGGTAAGATGTTTTTCTTCGGGAAACTTCCGATCGGCTCTTTCCGCAACTCCCTCGGCTCTTTCGGCAATTTAGCTATCTCAGCGGCATTAACGGCGTGGGAACCTACACCTGTGTAGATCTGGGATTGGACGTTTCCAAAATATGATTGGGAATACCCACAAATACCTATTGAACACAGGCGGTGCCCTCGCGGTCCTTAAGTCAGGACCTTTCGATCGACTACTTCAGCAACCGCACGACCGCATCGGCAATTTCCGGCAGAATCAACGGCTCGTCTCATGTAAAATTGAAGCTGCACAAGCACAATTATTTATTGATATACCAAACTACACGTTCATGTAGGGCCCTGTAAGAGTGTAGTGCATTGGGTGATGCGACTTCAGCCATAGATGCTTCAGAGCTCCCGCAAGTGAAACCCGCTTGAAAGGGTCGGGTTGGACGAGGTGATCAAGTAGGTCCAGGCCTAAGAATGCGTGTAAACCTCAATTTCCATAAAAATAGACGAACGGACCTGCGGGGGAGAGCAGTTGCGTCGTCAAATTACGCCACTTCAACTTGGGCAGAGGCCATCCATGGGGTTCTTTACGTTCATCGCACCACGGGTTGTCAAGTATCATCCTAGAATTCGAGTCAGAAGAGAACGCCGGCAGTAATTTCGGGAACCGACATAGTGAACATCATGATACCAGCGCTAAAACTGTCCGCCAAGTGGTTGTATCCTGGTTTCGCGGGATCCAAAACTTCCGGCGCTGCGTATTGAACTGTCCCGCATGCTTCCTGCTAATGTTGAGTACGCGCAACATGCAAAAAAGACAACAATAGAGGACCGTCATCTTGACCTCAATGGTGAGGTTTTTCTGAACGTGTGCCAATCCGAAATCCGCCACTTTGATGAAGGGAGCTCTGATATTGTCATCACGCAAAAGAATGTTCTGAGAAAGAAACCGTTAGGCCTATACTATGCTAGAGTCAGGCGTACACACCTCTGGTTTCAAGTCACGGTGCGTGATACCTTGCGCACTGGAACGCCCAATAAGCACCGGAAATGACTCTACCGCATTTGACTTACTGCAAGAAAGCTACAGCGTGGCACAACTGATACATGATTTCCCGACATAAATCTTCGGCTAGAAGAATGTGAGCCCAACTCCTAGAAACCTATGAGATCTCACTCACGTAGACCTCTAATAGCTGGACCGTTCGGCCACAGGTTTCTTTCGGTGAGTTCACGCTCCAAATATTGTAGCAGTTCGCCGCCTTCCATATACTCCATCACGAGATCTTTCCACAATATTAGATATGTCGTCCGTTTGAAGTCGAGAGTAATTCCGGCTCACATATGTGGGGCACGGTCTCCGACTCGTGCGCCGAGAAAATTGAGACGATATGGGGATGACGAACTGTTTCCATAACTGCGATCTGGAGTCCCAATCTTTTAGCGGGACCCAGCGAAAGGACGAAGAAGTTACCTCTCGGAAGACGTCCATGTCGGTCTTGAGCTACGAGGAGAGGTGAGGACTGTTTTGACGACGAATTCGGGAAGCCTCTTACATATTCGATCGTCTTCACGGCAACGAGTTGGTTGGAACTTTTTTCAGTGGCTAGGTGAACGTAACCGCCCGTGCCGGTCCCAAGGTGCTCTCCCCTGAGATAAAAGTCATCCAGCCGTTTGAGCGCCTGCTTTGCCGCGACGTCGCAGAAGCGATAACCTTGACACAGCGTGAGTTACCGAAACCAACCATCCGGAGAGACAACACACGAAAATCGTGTAGTCCGCCGTTATCATCTACAGCGACTGGCGCCCCGAACGCTATGTCGTCTCCGTTCTTCAGGATGCGCGACTTGCCCCGCTCAACGCGTTCATTGCCGACCTGGAACACCCTAAGTTTATGCATGGGGAAACTGCGAGAAACGCACCCAAGTTCCTCCAGACGAATTATCCGTGAGTGTAATTACAGAGCACCTGTTGTTCAGACCGTTCCAAGAGATTTCTAAACGGAGCATACGAATGGTGCGATAGGAATATAGGGATTAGGCATACCTGCGTGAGTGGCACTGATGTGGGGGCCAGGAAGAAGTATTGTGCATCGGGCGGGGTCTCTGCCCAGACTAATTGTGGGGGTAATCCGCAGAAAGTCCACGCGACGGAGAGCCTGATTGCGGGGAATCAAGTAAGCCCAGAGGTGCTCGTCAACCTCGGGGTCATTGTTGGGGTCAATCCGGAAAGCCATGCGATGCGAGTCGCGAGTTGGAAGGGAGTAACAGAATTGCAAGTAGGTGGCATCGCGGCGCGTCTTTTTATAGGTGAGTGAGGCCTAAGCGTCGCCCAAAGAGGGAATCACAGTAGGCACAAAGCCACCATCGGCTCAAGCCGCCCATTGTTGTCTTTTGGTTCGTGGTCAAAGCGCGTCAAAGCGCGAACACATCAATTGATGCCGGCCCGAGCCTTCCAGGTTCGTGCTCAAGAGTTGCATAACCTTTGGTCTTTAATTCTTCGAGAAAACGACATCGGTAACAACATTTTCTACGTTTGGACATGTAAAGACCATATCCAACACCAAACACCAAGGATTCCGATGCCCCAAAGACAGTCAACGTCCGAATTGAAGGAGTGGTCCAAGGTGGCCGATTAATCTGCCGCTTGTGCTTCGAGCGTAACGCCTCACTCAGCCACGGCGGCATCGAAGGACTGAACGAGTACCTCAATTCAAGCTCAATGACCTGGCGCGGAAACGCGATCAAGGACCAGTTATTGAAAATGCCCTCGAATCCAGTGTCGTGGTACTGGACGACGACGCGGCGGAGATTGGGAACAAGGGGCGTCGAAGGGTCATAGAGTCGGTAGAGAAGGCTAGCCAGTGTTCTTTCCATTGGCATCTCCGTTTCCGCCGGCGCTGTTCTGGTTGCATTGATTATTTGGATCGTGAGGCAGCGGCACAGGCGATTGGCCATGGACTGCGACTCCAGAGTACGGAGGAAGTGTTCTGCGAACGAGGGGCAAGGGATATAGACATCTCGGGAAGAGACGTGCAGGTAGATTGCCCGCCAGGTGGAGTTGACCAATGTCGCGCATGTCATGAGAGTAATACGCTGGTCGATGGAAAGGGAAGATGCCCAAGAAAAGGAGAGTATTTCTTCAACGAGCTCAGTGGGCAAGCCAACCGAAGTCATGCGGTTTTTTTGAATACGTTGTGCTGAGCGAGGTCTACTTATACCAGCGTAGCGCCGGCGTCCACGGTGAGGGGAAATAAACGGGTAAACGGACCTTGGAGTAAGGCATCTCAAATGCAGAGGTCAACGAACCTGATTCAGAATTCCAGTTTGGAATTCGGGGGTCGGGGGAGTGATCATAGTATTGAGGAGGGCAGTCGGTTAATAACCGATACCATATACATCGAGATGGGTCGTAAAGTCTGGGGCCAGAGCCTCTGGTTCAGATGCCACGGGGGTAGATGGTACCGGAGTTCGAGGAGCGGGAGTGTTCGCGACGCCGGTAGTTCTGCGAGTTAGGATCACTGCTCCTGAGAAATGTCAGAGAGGTGCACTAATATCGCAGTCTCCGTACCATTTCTCTTCATCTCGTCGTATCCCTTGAGCCTAAGTTTGTTGTACTCTGGATCTACAGTGGCGCCTTCCTCTACGGCGACGTAGTCGATCTTGTGGCGAGCGAGAAAGGTAGCATCGAGGGGACAAGGAGCGTCGGAGAGCACCTCATCGACCCACCGACAATGCCGCACTATCTCACATCTTTCCCCCGCGGGTAATGCGGCTGGGGTGCCAAATCGGTCGCAGGTCTCGCTGGAAAATACGCCGACGACAAGCCAAACCGACGGGAAGGACAGTTTAACTTGACGGAGTTGGAGGGCATGTCTCAAGGTCAAGTCTAAGATATCATTGGGAGAGCCAAGCGGTGAGTGCCGCACCTCACGCCAAGTCCATCGAAGATACCGTCGATATACAGCCGCTTCGTCCTGATTGTTGTGGAGCTTGAAAGGCCCAGGGTCTTTTGCACAAAATCCTGTATATCCTCTGCCGTGTAGGTGCAGGTATTAAAGGTCTCGCGAGCTAGTAGAGACGGAGGAGGTTCGGGAATCGCATGCCGCAGGTCAGCGATGCTGGCGTCGGGAGACACAATATCATAGTCAGAATCATCGCTCAGAACAGAGGAATCCATGAAGGAGGGAAGTTAATGCCTCACGGCTGCTGCACCGTGCATCCTGAAGTCACGATTTGATCCGATCATCCGTGCACCAATTTTACGAAAGTGATACGCGGTCACGAGAGGATAAAACAAAGTACAACTAAGAATCGTGCCGGGTAAGTATAAATAAGTAAGTACCGGTATATATTAATTGCATGTAAGTAAGGAAAATCTACGTCGGCTGGCGCTTGAAAATGCCCCGCAAGTAGCGCCTTAGTCCGTCGCGGCTTCGCACAATGGCACCAACTAGGCCGTCGGGCCGCACCACCACGACGTCGCAGCCATCGCGCAGCGCGTACGTGCCATACGCATGACCTCCCCGATCTTCAAGCACACAGTCCGCGAGTGCGAGTGCACTGCTAGGTACGGTGCCCTGTCCACGTACGACAATCACAGACTGCACGGCGTCCGCTGCGTGCTCGGCGAGCAAGTGGATAACGGGTGTGTAGCGGTTAGCCTCGTTGCTGAAGATAAGCACGGTATGGTGTGATGCGAGGAACGTTCTGAAGAGGCTTATTGTTTGAGCATCCAAGTCTTTGGCGTTTTTGTCCGGCGCGCGGCGCTTGAGAACGAGGAGGCCGGGTGCGTCCGGCGCACGGTCCCCAGCGGCGAGTTGCCGTTCCAAAAAGGCTTCGGGAGACTGTTCTTCCTCATCATCCTCGTCAAAGTCGAAGTCATTGAGAAAGTCCTCCTCGTCGGCGCTTTGTTCGTCAACAACCACCGAACTCCATCGACAGTTGACCCCGAGTTGCAGTAGGCCGCCATTGTACTTCCACGCGGATGCCCCTCCACCGCGCCGTGGTGAGGGGTCGTCATTCTTCCCCGCCCAGGTGTCTTTGAGTAGGGCGGTGATCTGATTCAGCATTGAGGCAACAACCGGCGTGCGCTCTTCCGTGTATGTCCGGAGTAGCGACTCAGGCGCTAAGCCTCGCTGCACCAAGGCGAGTTTCCAGCCCAAATTGAACGAGTCCTGTCTATATGCGAGGTGAGGCGGGAAAACGTAGAGGTGGTCGATTTCCGCACATTCCCGTGTTCATGCCCTGCAGAGGATTCAATTTGGGACATCAACAGCAACATATGGACACCGTACCTGGCCGCCAGTAATGCTATGTACATGTGCTGAATCTATGTTTGTAGTTGAGAGACCGATGATCGCGCTTCAATGCAGATTAACGACGCACCTCCAGCAACGAAAACGCGCCCCACGCCGAATTTATCTACCATGCGGATACTCGGTCTGCGTGATAAAGGTAAGAGTTGAAGAATTTTTGTCTGTGCAGGTTAACGGACCGATACGTTGACAACCACACGACTTCCCCGAAGACCAAATCCTGCCGTCCACCCGTGTACTCTACAAATATAGAGGCCAGCGCCTCCGGGTGTTGGACGATATGCGTATGATCGATATGTGATCCGCTCAGCAGAAAACTGAACATGAATGGGACTTCGGTGGGCCTGAGGCTGAGCCTGGAAACAGAAGCTTCAGCTTTTAAAAATGCAAGGATGAAGGCTTTAGTTACCAAGCGGCGCCGACTTCGCCCCACATGTGCCAGCGCGTTGTATCCAGTCCATGGACCATGACGTCTCCCACAACAAGGTTGTGCGCATTGGAGGTCTCTCCCACGAACGTGAGGCCAAGAGCTTTGCGAACGACACCGCGGGCACCGTCTGTGCCCACGAGATAATCGAACCTCGCACTCTCCGTAACCTCTCCATCCCCGTCCGGCCGCGAAATTTGTACACGCACGGAATCCCCGCCCTCTAGCTGCTCAAACGAGAGAAGGGTTGTCCCCCATTCAATCGCGCACCCCAGCTTCCTCAGCTCCTTGCGCATGATGTGCTCGAGATGATCCTGACCCATCATCACGACATTCGGCTGCGTAAGAGTCAATCCCATAGGCTCAATAAATAGGGTATACACATACGAATGGTCGTTGCGGAGTGGCTTTGACGGCTGGCCACATTTCGAACGCGCGATCTACCTTTACTCCCTCGGGCATTTTGTATAAGACTGCCTGCGGTGGCGGAGTTGCGCGGCGTATAATTTCGTCGCCGACGCCCAGGATGTTGAAAAGTTCGAGCGAACGCGGCTGGCAGGGCGCGATAAATTCGATACGAGTATAACTAGTGAGGAGGGCGCACCATAATCCCGGCACCGCGCTGGCCTAAGCGCGAAGTGGGCTCTTTGTCGATCAGGCGAACGGGGCAGCCGTTCCTAACGAGAGAAAGGGCCATGACCAGGCCGGAAGGTCCCGCCCCAACCTGAGGAAGAACAATTTGAGCGGGTAGACTAAGAATAAATACCACAAGCGGGACGCACGACAAGGATCCTAGGAGCACTGGTAGACGAAGTCATTCTGGAGTCGGATGGACCGTCCTGGAGTCACTAGTATAGCTGATTTAACGTGTTTAGTTGCCGCAAGATGGACTGGAGGGGCTGCTAGCGATATCAAGGCTCGTCGTCGCCTAGGATCCATCTTATAGCCGGGTCTATGTGACGCGTCGTAAGGCTTCAAGGTTTTGGTTTTGGTCGAGGCCAAGGCCGAGACCGATATCTATGATCGTAGTTTCACTTCACCCCGACTTTACCCGAGCCAGTTGAACAGTGGCAGTTGGCTGTAATGTTATTCAGCTGCTTCGAGACAGACATGGTTGGTTATTGGACCTCGAATTGAACGTTGAACAGTCCTGGGCAGTCTTGGAAATCCCAATTAATATTTACCATAACCGGCTCTAGCCTTTTGAAAGAGATTTCCCCCACAGAACGTCGTAACAAATCGCAAGAATCGCAATCCTATTTCGGTTCCCTAGGCCTGGACCTTGGTGCCAATCCCGCCAACGGTGAAGCGTCCGCCTTCGGCTTACATGAACGCCTAGACCGAGTCGATGATTCGGCATGTCGGTGCCGAGCGCCGATCGGAGGCAAGGTTGAGGGCACAATGCAAGTGGTAGATTGGATGTTCGAATTCCTAATCAAGGGACTGGCGTTGAAACCGAGGGCTGTATAAATTCGGGGCTCCTTTAGAACTCTTGAGATGATCTCGGAAGGAAGGATGGGGCCAATTGAATCGCTCGGAGGACTAGCGTCGGACCGGAAATTTCGAGTTCGTAATGAACGTTCAAGACACTCCAACGCGAGATGAAGAAACACACTCTAATTGCAGCCACCGCGCACGATTATTTCTGCGTGGACTGTTCTGAAGGTCAGACAATCAAGTCGCAGAGTTACAAGTATACACCTTGATATAATAATTTTATGTGCGTCCGGACGCCAATCGGATGATTGGCTGACAGCGGACAGGAATCCAAAGAGCCAGGGGTGAAGGCATGGGCTTCGGATGGGGTGTTCCAAATCCGTTTTGTCCTACGTCTCGTCCATCTCGTCGAGCAATTGCGGTGCATCATCCTCCTCCTCGCCTTCACCCTCGCCTGCAGGTTCCGCACCGGCCGTCGGAGCGCGCGAGAACACAATCACATCCGGTAGCGCGCTCGAGATACGCACGAAGCGTAGGAGGTGCGCGTAACCGATCGATGCGACGTCCCACTCGCGGAATCGTTTGAGCGTTGGTGCGTCCGTCAGGTCAGGAAGTTCTGCAAGGTTGGGTTTAGTCGATATAAGTTTTGGAATGGGATAATTGAACGCACCCATCCCAGTCCGGTACGTCTCCTGCTCACGGAGCTTCAACTCCTCAATGCGCATCTCGCGTGCACTCTTCGGCCGCCCCTTCCTGCGCGCCCCCTGTTCCTCAGCGAGCGCAGCATCGTTCCGTGCAACCCAGGCTTCAGCGATGGTATGCAGTTCTGGGAGCGTCAGCGCTTCGCCGTCGGGCGGCACGGCCGCGTGAAAGAATGCGTATAGTTCGAGCATCGAAGACGCCTTCTTTGTGCGCTTAGTGCGCAGGTTGCCGAGTTTACCCTTGCGGAGGGCGTTGCGCGCGAGCTGCCCAGCTTTGCGAGAGTCGGGGTGAAACACCTTTTCTTTTTTGGCGGGTTTACCGCCTTTTACAGCGGCTTTTGCTTTGGGCGGCATGAAGGTATCTATCCAAGGGACCGAGTCGCGGTAAACACAGGCGCGTTGAAGGGGTTAAGAAAACGTTGGAAGGCGCAGGCAAACAGAGTCAAAGATCAATCGCCGCATTGGGTTCATCAGGCTTGCTTTCAAACAAATCGAAACATCACCTCGCTTTCAACCTCGACTCACTGGTGAACCGTCAAAACTGCAGTCGCCTGTATGTCGGGAATATCACGAGATGCGGACCGCATCTCCTCCGCGCAGCAAACTCTGGATAGTGTGTTCACGCGCACCCTGGGCATGGTGTCGACGCTGATTTTGTTACTTGTTAAGTTCTACACGAGATGTCCCAACTTCTGAATACGCAGCTCGACAAGGAGACGGTGCGTGCGCCTTCTATATCAAAGGCCAAAAACTGTACTGAATCTATGGCTAACGCTCCTTCGCCGTGCAGCTTACTACGTGCGTGCGAATGATTGAGAGCGGGGTAAACCCCGAAGCGCTCGCGGTACGCGCCGACCACAGTTTTAGGTTGCTTTTGTGCTCATCCATCTGCGACAGGCTGTAATACAGGAGCTGCGACGCGAAAATGGGCGAATACAGGACACGAACGCGAACGCGACTAATGGGGGATAGCAATAATAATGGGTTGAAATTGGTTTCGACTGATACCTTTGTAATATAGTGTTAAATGACGCGTCTACGACGGTCGAAAAGAGCGGGACTCGTGGATTTGCGAAGTCTTTTGAACGGCAAAACAGACGCGGACCGACACCAAAAACGCGTGGATTTGTGGTACCGGAATCTCTGGCAACAGCCAGGATTGCGGGCCTGTTTTTTTCAAGTTTCTGGAGGTCGTTGAACGACTCTGGTTGAAATAGGTCTCTCCGCTACGCGTCCCTTTAGATCAAGTACCAAGACCGAGCTCGATCTCCCGGCTCTGTATCGTCGGCTTCCTAGTCAGGCTCTATTTCGGCAAGCTGAATCCCGTCCGGGATTTGTAAACGTGCAATAATCCTTCGCGGTCCGTCTTTTATAGATCGTATGTAAGACCAAGTTTCGGTACCCCGCGTTTGGGTTGCTATTTTCTATTGGGACAAGTGCATAACGAGACTGCTTCCACTTTCCACTTTCTGCCCGTCGGTCGAACTAAATTTGTCGCGCATTCATGTTCATTTGAACACTCAGGGTGAACATGCACGTTGCAATTCTGATAAGAATAAAAAGGCGCCATTTAATATTTACAGGGAGCTCGAGTGCGCCATTTCGCATTCCCAGAGGTGACAATAAAATGCAGGCGCGCGTTCGCCGCGAGGTTGTGTATATTAAGCCACGTCAAGACTGTTACTTGAGTGATACAAGAGAATATGTTGGATGATTTCTACTCGACATTCGTGGTTTTCCCCAAACCGCAAAACGTCGGAACTGTTCGGACACGGAGAGTTGGTGTGCCTGATCTGGGCTCGGAAAGGAGCAGCGACGAGTTGCTCCGCAATTCCGCTACCCCTTGGTTGGCACCAGACTCCGAATTCGCGGACAGCGAAACGCGGCCCATGAAAGGAGGCAGTCAAGACTCGGAAGCCACAATATTTGTGCGGTTCTTGATCCCCAAAGCAGAAATTTGAGTTGCCAAGATGGGCCGACATGCGAGTGACGTTTCAGAGTTAGAGATCCTGCGCATACAAAGGCTGATATTCAGTGCTGAGTCAAGCTAATGGTATCCGGCCGTGCGAGTGCTGTACAGTATACCGATCTCCGCATAAGTGTGTTTCCCCGGCGGAGCTCCAAGTTGGTACCTGGCGGACTCGAATCCGGACAGTTACGGACATGTATTGGACGGCGCGTTCAACAGAGTGCACTGGGCAATGCTCTCAAACCGTATGTTTCTTTGAGTCTCTTGTTGTCACCCAAGCACGACTTTAAGTCGTGTGCTGCCCTATTTTGATTGGCGAGAACCTTTAATACCAAGCGATAGACCTGTTCTGCAGTTGGGCGCACAGAGTTGTTTAGCTTTTCGTACTAGAGTATCGTCGTCCGCGACCAAGACCTTATCGGGACTTGGCATTGAAGGTTTCGCATGGGGTGACTGTTCTGGGCGAATAAGTGATGCTGATAGGACGGTGGCCAGGTGAGATCCGCCGCGGTCTGTGTTCTCCGCGCTCAGGGTGCTTGATTGGGTGGTGGAGTGGATCCGCATTGGACCCGCACCCGCCGTTGTGGTTATTATAGTTGAGAAAGATAGTGTGCACTATGGATAGAAAGGGTCGAGAGGACAGTATGGACTGAGATGGAGTGGTGAAGAAGAGAGACAGGTTATCCTGGGACCAAACAAGCGCTTGTTTGTTTCGGACTTGGTCGAGTCGATCTCATGGAACCCACGGCCTACGATATCGTGCGCGAGGTAGAAGCGCTAAGAGACCTCAAGAGGAGGTCCGGGGTAGGCCAGGGCGCCCTTGTCCTTGACCCAGACCTTCCAAACCAGGGGCCTCCATCCCCAACCAGTCCTTACCGTCCAGACGCCGGCTCCAGTGCGCGCCCGCCCCCAGATCCCGCACCCACCACACAGCCAGCCGCAGACGACCCCTTTCATCTCTTCTGGGTCCCCGCCAGTCTCCACCCAGAGATCGCCCCCGCAGAGTTTCGCGCGTTTCTCAAGGAACATGCCCGCAATCCCCCCTCTGATGGCGACCCCACCACCCTTCAGCGCGCCTCCTCTAGCGCATCTGTCCTCTCTTCCGGCCTCGGCCGCAAAAAATCAATGCTCAGTCGTCCGTATCAGCCCTCCGAGAACGACTCGGGCGACGAAACCGTCGTCCCGCTCCGCAGAAACCGCTCCAGCATATATTCATCAAACCAGAATCAGGGCCCCCAGCTCACCATCAGCGACCTCCAGAAACTCGAGGAACTCGCAGAGGAAGCCTCGGGAAGCGACGATCCTGCAAAGCTGAGGAATATCCTCCGCCGTAGTCTCAGTCTCAACGTCTCGCCCTTGGGTGTGTCTCTTGCTACTCAGTTTGATTGTCTTCTTACCGCGTTCCCAAGCCCTCGATGACTCTGATTTCGGAGACGAGGCAGACCAGCCGATCGTTGTCGCGCCGCCAGGACAGTTTCTCCGGCGCACGGCGCGTACGCGAATCCGCAAACCCGGTCTGCCTGGCGATGGCGATGGCCATCGCTTTGGAGAGCGTCGAAGGGGACCATCTAATCGCTCGACTACCTCTCCCATGCTTCAGCGCACCTCGAGCGACGTGTCGTCCAGTGACCACGGCGACTCAGTCGAGTCCATCATGTCCGTCACCCCCCGGGCGCGCACCTTTTCGGATGACGGAGCGTCGCTTGAACGGCCAGACTCTTTCAGTGAGGAAGCGCTAATCTACGATGCCTATGTCCGGGACGAAGAGGAAGACATCCCGCCCCCCTTGCCCCCCGTGGTCATCACGTCTTCTCCCCCCTCAAACATCATAGAGTTCGCCGACGTACTACCACAGTCCGAGTCGCCTCCACCGCAGGAACCGCCTCTCGAACCCGAGTTTGCGCTCTTGGACGCGCTGCCGCCAGTGATCCATCAGCCCCAACCGACCCGCCTACTATCACCTTCTCCGTCGGATCCATATCCGCCGCCGCAGGGTCCTCCGTCGCGCACCCCCTCGCCATCCGAATTTGACGTCTCCCCCACCCCTTCACCCGACGCGCACAGTCCAAACGCCACCCCGACCAACTCGCCGCCTTCCTCCTCTTTCCTCTCTACTTCTCCCTCCCCGCGCAAGGAAAAGGACAAGAAGGGCCTCTTCGGCAAGTGGGGCGGCGACAAGGAGAAAGAAAAGTCGAGCAAAGCTAGCAAGAAGGAGCGCGAGCGTCTCGAGAAGGAGCAGCGCGACAAGGACTCGGGCTTCTTTGGCTCACTCTTTGGCTCAAAGAAGAAGCACGAGACAGCGCCGGAGACTGTGTCGCTGCACGGCGGGCGCGAGGCCGCCCAGGCCTTGCTCGGGCAGTCCCAGCGTGCGCCGAAATCTCCTGGCCCGCCTTCACCTATGGGTGGGATGCCAGGTATGATGGGTGGCGCGGGCGGTATCAACAACTATTCACGCTACCCGATCCACGTCGAGCGCGCGATATACCGCCTCAGCCACATCAAGCTCGCGAACCCGCGACGGCCACTGTACGAGCAGGTGCTTATTAGCAATCTGATGTTTTGGTATCTGGGAGTTATCAACAAGGCGCAAGCCGGCGCCCAGGCTGAGCAGGCTGCGCAAGCGACGGTGGCGAATGGGCAGGCGACCCCTGATGCGGAGAAGGAGAGGCTGGAGCGAGAACGGTTGGAGCGCGAGGCGGCGGCTGCAGCGCAGGAGCGTGCGGAGAAGGAGCGGGTGGAACGGGAGAGAATAGAACGGGAGCAGCGCGAGCGTGCTGAGCGGGAGCAGTGGGAGATGGAGAAGAAGAAGCGGGACTCGTCGCCGCGGCGGGGGGCACTCACAAAGGCCGCTCCTGCGGGTGGGCCTCAGCAGCGGAGAGCTGAGATGCCGGTCAAGGGCCCCCAGTACGAGATGCAGCATCGCGTGATGGAGAAGGAGTACGCGGGATACAATGGTAATCCACCGATGCGGGCGAATGCACCAGGACCCATCGGAGCTGGTGGGCCCGGACAGGCGTATCAACGACCACAGCAGTCCCCGACGTCGCCCAAATTCAATCAGCAGCCACCGGCAAGTGCGCCTGCCGTGGATCATTATTACTATTCTCCCGGCGAGGCAATGCAGCAGCAACCACGTCTCCCACCAGGCGCCATGGCCCCCGTGGATCAGTCGTCGTGGCTCGTCGGACAGCCGCCGGCCCCTGGACGCAAACACTCCAATTCGTCTCCCCCGCCGATGACGAACCAGGCACCACATCGACGTTCGCGATCCCCACCGCCTCCCATCAAGGGTCAGCAGCCGATGCCGGTGTACAAACCGGACGGCGGGCAGGGCGGGGCGCGCCTCGGCGGGCGGTCGCTTTCCGCCACAGCTGTCTCGGCTCCGCAGCCGCCCCAAACGAATGGCAAGATTCGCAAGGGGCAAAGCGCGTACGCTGGGGGGGCGCCTTCCAACGGGCGGCAATCGCGACCGGGGGACGTGGCGCCCACCAACGGCGTTGGCGACGAGGACATGCCGTTGGCGGTTTGGCGGCAGCAACGGCGATGAGGTTCCGTCCGTTCCTTCCTCTTTCTTTCCTCCTCCCTCATCTAGACCTTTCTTGCATCCGCCTGCAAAACCCGCTCTGCTCAATTACGCTACTCCTCGCCGTTTTGGTCTTGCCCCCAACGCTATGAATATTTTATATCCACTAACTTGCCTGCCCGCCGCGTCACGTTGTACATGTACGGTACCCCTCCCCTACGGATTCGGACGGACAATGAAATGATATATCGCAAACCACGAGGCGAAACGGCGCTGCTAATTGACGGACTACCTTACGATCTTTCACTCACCCTGCTATTTTACCACCCGCAATTCTTTTCTTTTCTCTTATCCACACAACCATCTTTCGTTTGCAACCAAGACTCTGTAATATTATTAGCATTTTATGTGCCCAACCAACGTCGTGCGATGCTACAGTTTTCGTAATTGCAAGTCAGCACAGTCAGCAAATGACTCTGACAGTCAACGCCGCCGCAACCGCTACTCCGCCCGAGATACTTAACTAGACAACGTTGCTGGCTTACTGAACAACTTCAAACCCACCATGAATGGCAAAATAATCTCCGAAATCGTCAAGATCGTCTCAAAGCCCGGCTTCGAGATCTCATCTCCCCTGTTTGCCAAATTGCGCTCTGTGAGCACTGCACACGGCGTTAAAGAGCAATATTACGGGTTTTCGCATGCAAACTTGGAGGAGGGAGGCAAACATCTTTGCTGGATCATCCGTAGGTGGCAATTTTTCGATACGCCGGTTCTTGACACCCTTGTGCAGAATGGCCATCCTCTGTGGGGCCCTTGCAAACGGCTGCATTCAGAGACGCGCTCAAGGAGTTAGACGCCAAAGAAAAGCCTGTCTCTTGGCTTGTACCGTTCGATGATGCATCTCAGCCGCGTCGCGCGCTTCTCGCACCGTGCGCCCAACTGGTAGGAACGTTTTTAGGGTTCAAACAGCTTTGCTCATCTTGGCGCGCGACAGTGTACGGTGCCGCTGAAACCGGAGACCGACATCCCAGCAGTAGCGAATTCGTTGCACAAAACGTATTCCGACTGCTATGAAGCCCCTGGCTTTACCGGCGGGTACTGGGGCACGGCGTTGAACGATAAATACGTGAATTGGTATTATCTTGGGTGGGTGACCCGAGAGGCTCACGACGCGTATGCTGAGACGCCGCTCTTTTGGTTGGAAATCAATAAACTGGCGCCGCATATGTCTGGCGGATGGGCGGACTACTATACCTTCACGCAACAACTTGAACTATAGGCCTCTAGTAGCAACACACTGTCGTATTCTGCTCCGATTATTATCCCGAGTTCGCAAGAGTCTTGGCGTGGTGGTTGAGGAAAAGCAGGCGGTCCGGTGCCGGTCCGTAAAGCACAACCTGATGAGAACTTCACGCTATAATGAGAACCAGAATGTCCTTAGTTTCTACCACGCTCCTCCGTCGCTTGTGGTGCCCTGGTGTGCGACCATATACTATCTCTTCGACGCCCCAATCTATTCCTACGAGTCGGAATACATCAATGGGCCCCTGGCAGAATCCGATTCCTGCGACCTTCCTCCGTGGTGGCACCTCGAAAGGTATCTTCCTGCGCAAAGAAAACCTCCCAAGCGAGCGCTCTGAGTGGCCTCGCATCTTCCTCGGCATTATGGGATCCCCGGACAAAGAACATGGACGACAGCTAAACGGGATGGGGGGCGGCGTTTCCAGTCTTTCTAAGATATGTGTCGTGGCCCCTGGTTCGCCAGCACAACAAGCCCTGGGCATCTCGGTCGAGTACACGTTTGTTCAAGTCGGTGTTCGCGACAGCAGCATCGATTACAGCGGAAACTGCGGCAACTTATCCTCGATGATTGGTGTCTTTGCCTCTGATGAAGTGAACTTAGCACTGCTGCTGCGTCCTTGAATCTCGTCTCTGAGCATTTGCCTAGGGAATGTGTGCGCCACCCCCTCCAGGCGCGACACACCTAACCGTACGGTCGTTCAACACCAATACCCAGAAAATCATCGATACAACCTTTCCGGTCGCTGATTCAGTGGCGGCACTGGATCATCCTGAAACGGAAGTCGCTGGTGTGCCTTGGTCTCTCTCTACGGAAGATGTTTGACCGACCCGAAATTCGAGGTGTTCCTGGGAAAGCGTCAGCGATTGTGATGGAATTTGTCCAGCCTGGCGGCGCGCGAACGGGCAAATTGCTTCCATCAGGCTCGCCGCTTGATCTCCTGGAAGTCCCTCTGTCACCCACCGAGACCCGCACGTTGCGTGTATCGTGCGTGGACGCCACAAACCCTACAGTATTTGTGGGTTCTGCCGAACTCTCCGAATTTCTCTCTTTCGACGAGTATGTCACTTCGACCTCTTTCGTAGCTGCCGCGAGAGTTGGTGATGTTCTCGAGGTAATACGACAGCGCGGGGCAGAAAAAATGGGTCTGGACCCTTCTGCGCAGGCACAGCCCAAAATTGCTGTTCTCAGTGCGCCAAATGAGGAGGACCTGGCGCACGGTGTTGACATCGTCGTCCACGCGCTCTCTATGGGTGTGCTTCACCGGGCAGTCCCAATGACAGTAGGACTATGCCTCGGCGTTGCAACAAATGTGCGGGGTACCCTTGGATGGGAGTTGGTGCAGCAGGCACGCTCGGCGAGCGGGAAAGCCTCACAACGGAATGGTCAGAATCAAGCACCTTAGCGGGGTCGTCGACGTGGGGGCCGAATTTTCTGCGGACGGAACTGCGAAAAGTGCTAAAGTCGTGCGAACGGGGAGAAGGCTTATGAAGGGTGCCGTGTGGTGGTAGATCCCTGGTGGGGCTTCATTCCATTTGTTATCCTTCCTTACTGAAGTAAACATATTCCGTGTTATTTACTCTATGTCTTCACCGAATTTTTCGAATTCAGGTGGGAGAAAAGTTGAGAAGGAAGAACTTCGGGATAATCCATCGGTGTTGTTGACGTTTTTCTTCCCTTCGTAGCATGTTCAACCATGTAGGAAGCGCCAGTAAACGGCGAACCAGATCTTGACAATTACATCACCGTTCAATCGGGCCGGAGGCCGCTCTGGCGGTTCGTCGGAGAAAACCAAAAAAATCGGTTTCGTCTTGACTCTGCGAGCGATAATGGACCTTGCACCAAGCTTGCCTTCTCATTCCGCTTGTTGTTATCGCCAGTCCGGGAAAATGTCGGGTATTTGCCCTCCAAATGAATCCGGTAATAACCGAGTTCAACCAAACCTCAAAGGCAACTCGTTATAAACGACCGCGACTCCCTCCTAGCTGTACCAGTTCAACATGCCCAGCCGCATCTTGGTTGCTTCATATGCTCACAGCGTTTATTCGCTAGCTTTTGATGCGTCGGCTGCGACTCTGACGACGCATTCCGCCGTCGAAGTCGGCTTTCACCCCTCGTGGGTGGAGTTTCATCCATCGGACCATTCTCTTGTTTTTGCTGGGCTTGAGCAGACGGAGGGAAAGATTGTAGCGATCAAATACGATGAATCTGGAACCGGCACAGTCGTTGCTGAAGCTCCGAGCGGTGGGGCAGATCCCTGCTCCCTCCTAGCGACTGAGAACCAATTGCTTGTTGCGAACGTACGTGTCACTGCTCAGGAGGAAAGCTGCCGGCCAATCGTCTCCCCAGTATTCGTCAGGCAGTCTCTCTGTCCTCCCAATTACGTCTGGCACTGCACCATATTTCCTGCCAGGCGCTGTCGTAGTAGAACTCCACGGTTCTGGACCGAACCATGAACGTCAACAAAGCTCTCATGCTCATCAAGTAGCTCTGTACAACCAGGAGCTTCTTGTTGCCGACTTGGGTGGAGATAGCGTCTATCGCTTTGCCGAGCAGGAAGGCGCCTGGCGTGTGCAGGGCCAGATTCGGTTTGATCCCGGTAGTGGCCCTCGGCATACAGCAGTTTATGGTGCGTCCAACATCGTCACCGAAACTTACTGGTTCAACTATTTGTCTATAGACGGCGCATTGTACACGCTTCTTGAACTGAATAGCACACTTTCGAAACATCGTCTCCCGGGCTTGCCTGCCGAACCATCCTTGATAGCGGTGAAATCAACCATGTTCAACCCACCCACTGCCCCCCATGACATGCTCGCCGCCGAACTCCTTATTCCCGAACCAAACTCGACATTTGCAACGCCGTATGCATACGTATCGAATCGGAATAATCCTTCGGAAGGTGGAGACACCATCGCTATATTTTCTATCGAAGGTGATGCCCTTGAGCTGGTTGTGGAAATCAGCACGGGCTTGAAACATCTACGCGGGATGGCTTTCGGGGGTCCGGATAACAAGTGGTTGGTTGCCGGAGGTGCAATGGGCGGAGGTGTGAAGGTTTTTGAGAGAATTGAGGGTGGTAAAGGGTTAAAGGTAGTTGCAACAAATAGCAGCGTTGAAGCGCCAACAGGTTTCCTGTGGGTCTAAAGTCGTATGCTGTTGTACATTTTTATCAGAAAACCTAATCTTCGCCCGTCCATCCCAGACGCCTTAAATCCTTTTTGCACTCTTCCGTTTCTTTTTCCACCCTAGCGGTGTCAGCTACGATCTGCCTGAACCCTCCGCTACCTCCTCCATCCACCATATCAAGGAGTGTTTGGTATTGGGCTAATTCGCGGTCTAGCTTCCGCTCCTCTTCCTCCATTTCTCGCTCATCGTCTTTAAGTTTTGTATGCGCTGCCGATAGAGCGTGTCGCATGTGTAGCTCTGGATTTTTCTGTGAGTGGTAGTTGTACACCAAGTCAAGGGCCTGTGCTCGAACGAGAGAAATTTTGACCAAGGATGCTTCGATTGCCATGGCCAGGAGGTCGTCATTTGCAGCGCTTCGGCTTTCCATCTCCGTCGGAAACCTTTCCAGCGCGTATGTTAGTCGTTGCTGAAGGCGCGGATGAATCTATGAATGAAATGATGGATTTTCAGAGCAGCTTGAGGACACCCAATCGTACCTCATGAACGCGTTGGAGTAGACGCACGATTCGTTCAGATGCAGGGTCTCCGTCTGCATCCAAACCTTTTATCTTTTCTAATCGTGTTTGCATGTCGTGAACAAGATCTCGCGAGGAGGACCCCGTGGTCCCATCGGAGTCTGAGCAATGAGTCTCGGAATGATTGACCAAGGACGGGAATAATACCAGAGGAAGAGCTATCCCAATAATTTGCAATCAGGCGCAGAATGGCGTTAGTCTCTTCTGAAATAAGCCTGTTGATATCGAGCTGGTCGACGTAAGGCTTCGCGTTTGACAAGAAAGAAAAACCGATTGACCATTAGGGTGGACGACTGGGCAAATCGTTGGATATCTTCTTCCGTAAGACCCCCGATTAGGGCTAGAGAGCCAGTGTCGATGCCTGTGAGGGCATACTCGAGGGCCGCAGTCGATTGAGAGTCATTCTGGGATGATATCAAGGACAACTGTACGATGTTTGTGAGCAGCCGGGACCGTAAATCCCGCTTCATCGGTATCTCGAGAAACTGCACGAGGGTTGTGGAAGACGCGCGTGGCGTCACATCACGTGTAATATGACAACCGCGTTTCGAACCGATATGGGACTAAGCAATGCGGCTGCCCATGCAAATCGCGGAGTCGTCGATATCGAGGGATACAAATACATTTCGAGGTATAGAAGTACATGGATTTCGCTAGGGTGACTAGATATTTTTACTTCGCCCGCTCGAAAATGTCGAGATTTGGCGTGAGGGAGAGATTGTATAGGTTGTTGGCATTGTGGAATAGTGCGTTTTGGGCAATAGTGACAGCATCGCTCTCCAGGAGCTCGGAACGACTCACATAATCGTTCAGAACCTACTATGGGTCAGTAAGGATTTAATGTGAATTGCTAATGACGCCGACCTCGAACAATGCCTCACGCGCCTGAACGCTTCCAAAATAATAGGACTCTGGCCACCAATGACCGTCCGTCGACCTATCGAGCAAGATTTGATTCAATAAAGCCCAGAGAGAATGAAAACAAACCATAATATCTTATTCGTGGGGCACAATTCAAGGACTTGTTGAATTATTGACCGCTGTCCTGCCCCGGAGACGAAGGGAAAAACCTGGCGCGACTCAGCGTTGCATTACCATGTGAAGAGTGTGCTACTTCGCCAAAGTCGAGGAATACGTTGGGATAAACCGCCGTGAGGTAGCCTGCGTCCCTCGTGTACGGATACGCCGAGTGCAGCAAGACAAATAATGTCTTTGGGAATGCCTGAACAGGGGTATCAGCGAGAAGAGCAATGAAGGACAAGGAGAAGGAATACCTTGATAATGGCCTGCATGTGGGAAGGCGACGAGCGGTTCAGTGTGATGTCGTTATCCCCAAGACCGGTGTGAAATTGTACTGAGCATCGATAAGTAATTGTGAGTCGAGACAAACTGCCCAAACCTGGCTTTCCACACTCTCCAGAAATTGTTAGGGCCATACGCACTATTGAATCATTCAGACTTTTGTGAGCGAGGCGAAGCTTCCCAGTTGTTTGATAGGTTTGAAGAACATCCTTCAGGCACGCGAGGATGGACGTTTCAGACTCGGCAGCAGGCGCAATGTCGAGGCCTGTGCGATAACAAGCAATAGATTTGAAACCGACGACATTTTCATCATTTGCATTCTCGTTGAGGTGAGCGATGAAGGTGGTGTTAAAAGAATCAAGGATCGAAGGGAGATCTGCGGAAGTCGGGTCGGGTTTAAACAGCGATTTTAAAATGTCCTGCGCAGGTACGCTCATCAGAGTTGTGGGCGTAAATATTGAAACTTACCTCGGCGACAATCTCGACGCGTACTATGCGCTTCGTGGGACTGCTTCCAAATTGGTCATGCCATTTATATCCTTCTGCAAACTCTTCAACGCCTCCAAGCCCGTCATCCAGCAGCATGCACCTAAAATTTGTGAAAATAGATGAGGACAAACGAAAGGCGAGACGCACTGGATACCCGTTACCCTACGGTGCATAAATAAATTGCACAGATCTGCGTAGGGTAAGTTCGATCGTGCGGCCTTGATAGACTCCCATGTAGGATTCTGGATGTTGAGGATGGCACCCAGTTTAGGTATGACGCGCAGACAAGCAAGAGTGTGCACGGAATCGTTGGTCAAAGCGGAACCTGCCAGAATTGGTGAGCGAAGTAGAAGTCGTTCAAGTCAAGACGTTGAACCTTGAGCCTCTGAAATTACACCCTCAAATGCGAACGCCTCTCGGTGCTGTTCCGCGAGGATTGGGTGTGCATGGTTGTCGATCGAGGGATAGAAATGGCAGGCGTCGTATACTTTGAGGGAAAGTGGCATGGTTTGTAGTTATAGTCGGCCTCCTCAAGAGTCGAATTGAATGTGGATACTGTGGCCTGTGGGAGGATCGAGGAAGGTTTGATCCGCGTTCGACCATCATGTCCGCAGCGTCTCCCGATTCCACATAGTTGCGTTCTTCTCGAATTCATGGCCTCGGAGAAAGCGTCCCCAGAACTAGATGATTGGGAGGAGTACCGGCGGATGAGCCTCGCTCCTGGGGGCTTTGGGGACAAAAGGGCAGATGTCTGGTGCAGGCTAGTGCATGCAGAGCCACAGGAACCTAGACAACCTGCAGACGAAGCGTCGTCGCTCCATCCTGACGAACGACAGATTCGACTGGACACGGAGCGCAGCTTTGTTTTATATCCAGTAGGTGAAACCTGGGCGCGCACAATAGGTTGTGACAATGATTTACAAGTTTTGGTAGATTCTAAAACAGACAAGGAAACACTACAATCAGGTCTTTACAAGACATGTGTCCTTGCTAGCGCGATACTCACTGCTTTCCAGAGCTCCACGACCTTCTCGTCGAAATATTTCGCAAACGACCCAAGTTGAACTATTTTCAGGCAAGTTCCATTTATCTGACGCGACTTTGCGTTGATCACAGGCAAATGAAGGGATATCACGATATAATCACTGTGCTGCTACTCACCCTTCCCCCCGAGCTCCAACTACCGGTGGCGGAACAGCTGAGTTTGCAACGCGTCCGTGACTCTATGGGGCACACACTTGAGCCCGTTCTGGGCCTTCTGCGGCAAGCACATACCCAGCCATTCGTCCCGAGTCTTACCCCCGACGCAGTGTGATGAAAAATCTTATTCGAGCCGCAGATCCCCAGTATGCGGAGCTTCTAGAGCGGCACGTCGTTTAATTTCGTTTGCGTCTTTGTTTTGAATTTCGGCTAGGACATCACCCCTTCCGTATTATGCGCTGCCGAACCTCCTCACCCTCTTCTCCCATGATATGCCCACCTTGCCGCTGATACAACACGTTTTCGATTATCTCCTCTGTCGTCCCCCAATATTCGTCGTATATCTCGCTTCTACGGTAGGCACCCGCCGTTCGTTAAGCATCCTCCCAGTCTCACTCATTTTCCAGATCATTCTCTCGAGGAAGCAAGATGTCCAACGTCTGGAGGAAGAAGGAGAAGAGGGAATGATGCATTCCATACTCTCTGCGTTGCCTGAAATTGTCGAGGAAAACAGCGCCGGAGATATTCTGACGAAGGAAGAAGCTCCTTCGGAGGACTCGCTTCCTGAAATCAAGCAGGATCCCTCGGATGATTCACACCTCTCGACAGAAGACCTCAGCCCTACTCATCATGACGACGTGGCTGCAGAACTCAACGGAGACCATTCCGTCAGCCAGCATGATCCTGTCGTCCCGGCTATGGACATCCTTGAGCCGACTGATATCAAGGACGAGGACGAGACGGACCAGCCCTCATCCCCCACAACTGAACCCAAACTCGAGCCCTCCCCATCCGAGCCATTGGATTCCTCGATTGAAGAACCAGATTCCGTCCCGCAGTCAAACCGTAGGAAAGTTCCAAGACCAAAACCGTACACTCTGACGGAGATCTTGAACATGGCGGATGCTCTTTACCAAAATCATCCTCCTACAGACCCGTCTTTGCAGGTCTCGTCTATCATGGGACCTCAAAGTGTGGTCTTTACGTGGTCTACCCATCCCTCGGATATGCCTTCGAGCGACGAGGCGGAACGTATGGTCGATCACCTCGAGCTGATCGTCTACCCTGAACCACCAGTGGTGGAAAGCAAAGAAAAGAGTACGACAAAACGGCAACCAAAGCGTTTAAAGAGGAGAAAGGGCGCTGGTACCGTAGGACTGCTCGTCGGCGCGGGTCTGGTTCTCGGTGTCGCTGTCGCAGTTTCCGTATACGGTGCTCGGCAAGGTGGAGACCATACTCGGGATTGGAGAAAATTGGGGCGATGGGTTGGTGGTGTTTTGGCTGGCGCCTCCGAGAGAGTCATCCGATATCGAACATGAATCCTAATTTCACGGAACGCCGACCTAGTATGTAAACGCTGTCTTCCAGATTATACTAAAAGTATTACTCCGGAAGCTGTTAACGAACGTACTGACCATGCTTGCTCACATCGAGTTTGGTCTGCCTTATTAGTACAACGCCCCTGTCTGACGAAAATGCCAGCGCAAACGCCTCCCTCCTTCCCCGATAGATAACGGACTACCGCGCGGTTATGCATCCTTCACTCCTCTTGGCGAACGGGGCGAAATCGCAGCACGTACTCGACAAGGCCGCAATTCTGGAAAAACGATGTCGAAGTTGTCGAATGTCGCCGTCCGCCATTCAGCGTTCACCTGCAACCTTTCGCGATATGCCTGTCAGCTCAGAATCCTAGGCAGAGCGGATATAACGTATCTTGGTCCCTGCCTCATTCTTGCGATGTTTCTAGACGGTTTCGAAGACTGGGAAGCTTAAGGGCCCGTCTTCTCCTGGCCGATATAAAGCCCAATGGAACTTGGATAGTGGGTGCTGCGACGTCAAGCTGCCAGTGCTCATCATGACCCGCACCCTGCTTCGTTTTTTCGCTGGCGACGGTAACGGTCTCTCTTGTGCTTGCCATCCCTCAGCCTCTGGCCACCGTAAAACACGACAAGACCGTCCTCATCCTTGGCGGCGGTGTCTCTGGAATCGTAGCAGCGAGGACGCTGCATGAAAGGGGCATTCATGATTTTCTGATTGTCGAGGCACGCGACGAGCTCGGCGGCCGCATGCGCAGCACTGAATTCGGCGCGGAGGGCGATCGTGTCACCGTCGAGCTCGGCGCGAACTGGATCCAGGGGACACAGGAAGGGAGCGGGCCCGCGAATCCAATCTTGACCCTCGCCGAGAAGTATCAACTCAGGACGGCGCCGAGCGATTTTTACGGGTCTATTGGTGTTTCGCCATCTTCCTCGCCTTATACCTCGGCCGCTGATTTGATATCATTATGCAGCGACGTATGACGAAACGGGGGCAGTCGATTACTTGGAGACCCTTAACAAGGCCGTGGACGCGTATACAGAATTGACCATCCTTGGGGGCGCAAGGGTACCCACGAAGCAGGTCGACACAACTTGTAGAACATCCTACTCGCTCCTTGGATCAAAGCCGAATAATAAGCCACATGAGATGGTAGCAGAGTATTATGTGGTAAGAGTTATTTATGTTTAGATTCTCCCAAACGAACTAACTACTTCGAACCCCCCCAGTTTGTAAGTTTCTTAGCTTGTTACTTGCAAATACCCGCCCAAACTTTCCAAAGGACTGGGAATATGCCCAGACGCCTGAGCAGACGTCTTCCATCGCTTCTTCATGGGTAAGATATGGTTTAGTTGCCTTCTCCATGACAGCTCAATGTATATTAGGCTAACAACTTCACATTCGATGTTGACCAAGGGGGCTTCTCGGACGCCAATTTACTCTGTGTTGACAAGCGTGGCTTCAAGCATATCATTCAGGCTGAGGCGCAGTCCTTCCTGTCGACGGCACACATTCTCCTGAATGCGACCGTGCACACCATTACTTACTCAGACCACGGCAGTCACTATCGCGCTCGTAAACGGTACAAAACTCAGTGCGGACTACGCGATTACGACCTTTAGCCTTGGGGTTCTGCAGAACGATGATGTCGTGTTTGAACCGAAGCTACCCTCGTGGAAGCAAGAGGCCATTCAATCCATGTCCATGGTATGCAAAATTTGCCTCTTCTCCTCGTAGGCTCATTCGCGCATAATAGGCGACGTACACAAAAATATTTCTGCAGTTCGAGGAAAAATTCTGGTTTGACACGCAGGTGGGTCCGTCGATCTCATTATGCTGTGACGGTTCGACGGTGCCATGTAGTTTGCGTTGTATGCTGATAGTGAGCGTGGTCGATATCCTGTCTGGCAAGGTCTGGACCTTGAAGGTTTCCTACCCGGATCAGGCGTAGTTTTTGCTACTGTGACGGTCAGTGTAGGCCGACCCCCGCACATTTATACTCATATCTTCGTAGGGTGACTACTCAGAGCGCATCGAAGCGCTCTCCGACTGAGCAAGTGCAGGCCGAGCTTCTCGATGTCCTCGGCGTGATGTTCCCCAATATCACCATCCCCCAACCCAAGGCTTTCTTCTTCCCGCGCTGGTTTTCCGATCCACTCTATCGAGGAAGTTACAGCAATTGGCCTGCGTCTTTTGTAAGCCCCCACCATACCAACCTCCGAGCCAACGTCGGAAAACGACTTTGGTTTTCCGGCGAGGCGATGAGCCAGAAGTATTTTGGTGAATCCTTTTTTTTTACCTGTGGAGCACCGATCCTCATATGTGATAGGTTTCCTTCATGGTGCATATTTTGAGGGGCTGGATGCCGGTAGACGAGTTTCCGACTGCGTCCTTGGAGCGTCCTGCAAAAGTTTGCCGTTCGCCGCATCTATCAAAAACGCCAACCCGTATGTCGTGTAAAATAAAGGTGCTACTCATGCACTATTTCTTGGTTGAAAAAATGGAATAGTCGATATTGAAAGAACAAGGACGCTCTTCAGCCCATTTTCTTTGGAGATTTTAGTCCGTGTGGCCGAAAGCGAACAGTACAGCACAGCCACATGATTATCAGATTCCTTTCTCCCTCCTGCCATGCCCATCGATACCGCAAATCTCGAGGCTGCGATACGCAAGTCCCTCAATTGCGTGTAAGAGCTCTCCGCAGGCCTGCCTACAGGCTAATGGGCCTTCAGCCACATCGAAATCGAGGACACCTCTAACGGCTGTGGGGAAAACTATGCCATTCTCCTCGTCAGCGATGAATTTGAGGGCAAATCGACGCTCGCCAGGCACCGCTGGAGTAAGCCATGTATCAATGGGGTGTTTTCGGGTTCATAACACGCAACCAGTAAACCAACTTTTGAAGGACGAAATTTCGCAGATGCATGCATTTTCTCAGGTTGGTCCCCGTCAATCAACAAGTGCTCAGGCTTCATCGTCCTCGCCAGAAAACATTCACGCCGAAACAATATGAAATGCATTTGGCGAAGGACAGCTAAGATGAAGGGCGCGAAAAATTTGTACTATCTACGCTTTGAAGTCTTCTTCCATGTATCTTCAGACACCTGGCAACGCTCTCTTTCCCCGGAACTGGGTCAGGAATGGGATCGCGACAGCGCCAGACTTACGCTCAATCTTTGTTTTTGTTCTATCCTGCTCCAAATTATCTCTTTCAGCCGCCAGCGTCTCACGCCGAGTTGAAACGCGTGTGGGTTCTTGAATTCGTGGTAGCTGAGAGGGTCCAGTGGAGGGAGCATAGTTTTTCGGGTTCGGAGGAAGACGATTTGGATAAGCTTGGATATTGGCGAGGTACCGAAGGAGGACGGCGCCGTGTGGACATAAAACACACTGCGGCAAAAAGGTAATCGCGTCAAAGAAGATGGTGGTCGAAAAACAAATCCAGTGGGAGCCGTTCAAGATTGTAAATATATCGCGTGTTGTTAGTATTACAAGTACAGTGGGTTTTGGTAAAATACATGATGTCTGTGAATAATTACAGGAGCCTAATGATCGCCGTACAGAGCAAATAATGGAACCCGCATGTCAGCCCTACCGCAGGAATCGAGAGAAGGAATTCTGTATTGCGATCTTCTTCATGATGGTGGGCTCCGGCGCTTGATATAAGGAGTCAGTAAAAAATAAGAATACCGGAGAAAATACTTACGGTCAGTCAATCCTTCATCCTTGACCTTCTTCTTGATGCTGTCCATGACTTCGCTCACGGCAGAACGATCCAGGTCTGCCCGCGCCTTCATCAACCCTTCTACAAACGCGATATTCGGGCCGTGAATTCTCGCAAATGCCCAGAAAGACAGGAAGACAATGTCTTTCGACGCCTCCAAGAGGGCCAATATCTTTTCAACGACGTCAAAGTACGCCTCGAGCTCCCGAGCGGGTTTCATAGTGGTGAAGAAGGAGAATACCACGCTGACGTCCTGCTTGATACGCTCTGTCGCAGCGGGCATTTTGAGTTTGGGGGAGTTGGCGAGGCCGTTGAGGTAAACGACCAAGAATGCGTCGAGGAGATCCTCGACGAGCAGCTCGAGAAGGGAGGGGTTGAGGTAGGTCTGGTAATCCGACATATAATCCCGCATTGTCTCCACAATTTGTCGCATGATTCCATCGTACCAAGCCGGTTGGAACAGCGATTTGGTGGCGGGTTTAAGGTCGTTGAAGATGATGTCGATGAGGGTTTGTGTGCACTTCTTGGCAACGTCGAGATACCCGTCGATGGCGTCGTTCAAACGCTCGTTAATGGTGACGCGGTATTTCTCGGAAACAAGTGGCTCGAGTCGAGCCAGCAGTGCTTCGGCGTAGTCAGCAGATTTGATCTGGTCGTTCGCCAGAGCAATAATATACTCCACCAGCCCTCCGGCCACCTCCTCCGGTTTGTCAATCTGTTTCTTGAATTCCGCCTCAATGACCTTGACCCATTGCTCCTGTATACTCCGCATGACGCGGTTGGTTTCATTCACAACCCGAGCCAGGATTGCACCCTGACCACTCTCTGTCGCGAGGTCGACTTGTTGGTTGACCATTTGGAACAGAATCGCTGCACCGCCCTGCGAGCCGTACAATCCATCCGCGTCGAGCTCTGGAGGCTCGCGTCGCGCTGTGAATTCCTCCAACTCTGTCTTCATCAAGTTGGCGGACCATTCGTCGAGCTTCTTGATAATGACCATGAGGTAATCCTCTATCAAAGTTTGCTCTTTGCCGTCCAGTAAAGGAGGCTCGAGGAGCTCTGGAGCCACGCCAAGCTCCTTCATGTCTTTCTTGTACTCCTTCAACCACTCGAAGAGCGTGAGTAACACGCTCGCCCCAGGGTCTGAAGCTACTAGCTGTTTGACGGTCGTGTTCAGTGCTTTGTGGTACTCGCGCACGTATAGAGAGTAAATCTCGTATTCGGGGGGGAAACATAGCACGACGTCGCTCTCGATCCGGATAATGTCTTGGTACATCCATCCGAGCGAACCGAGAAAGCTGGCTGGATCCTGCTCGTCCCGTTTGTATGCATCTTCGAATTTAAGCTTTATCGACTCCGTGATGGCTTTGGTAATTTTCAACCTGTAGTGTTTTATGACTCGGGCATTGGCTTGCATCGATTTAAATTTCGATGCAGCGTCTAGTTTCGCAGCCTTTTTGACAAGTCGGATAGCTATCGCCTGCGTAGTGAATGAGCCCAAGTAGAACGTAGAATGCAATGCTCGTACCTTCTCATCCTCCCTCCCCTCCACCTCGGCGATCTTAATTAGCTTTATGACAACGTCGGAGTGGCCGGATCGGACGAGATCGAGAATGTTGCCTGCTAGACCGACAATATACTGATCGAATGCCTCGATGACATTGTTCAGTCGCTCGAAATATCGCGCTAGAGTAGCACGCGAGTTTGCTGAAGCCTTTTTGGCTTGGTGCATTGTTTGATTCCGGAAAGCCTCGAGTTGGTTTAGGAGGTAGTGGATGACAAGGAGATTCGGTGCAGGCCCAATAATGTCCCTGCTATCGGTTTCGAGCATGTCCTCGAGAACATCGAGTTTGGAATTCATTTCGAGAAGGTTGTTCACTGTCTCCTCGGTCTGCTCAAAGTTACGGTGCACCATTGACACCTAAATCGTGCAATTAATATCGGGTGCCAGGAACATGGCGATTAGCCAAGACCCACCCGGCTGATTTGGTCGAAGGTGGTCACCACATTGGCAGGATCGGCGCACTGTCTCTCAATTGCCGACATTTCATCCTTGATGACCTGGACGTTGTTTCGCGTCCCCAAAAGCTTTCTGAGTCCCTCCCGCGTCGCCTGCAGCTGATCCTTGACACCACTTTTCAGTCGGGCGTCGATGGAGGCCTTTTCTTTCTCGAGCTTCTTCCGAAACGTCGATATTTTAACGAGGTCATCTGGGGACTGTAGATATTCGCCAACGGCCTGAGCGGCGGATACTGGGGCTGCGGCCATGGTGGCAGAGAGAAAGCGAGGCTGTTGCCGCAGCCGGGATGCCGGGCCGGAGCTATGCCCGCGGAGACACAGCCATGTTCGCGACGAGCTCGAGAATTTGCCGTCGAGCTGCGTTGCAGAGATCTTGGAGGCGCTCCGTGTCCACTGCGACTCCAGAAGAGTGGGATGTTGTCATCGTCGGGGGCGGGCCCGCAGGCCTTGCTTTCGCCAGTGCTCTAGGTACTCCCCACTTCGCGCGCGCAGATTCCGCACAGCTGCTCATACACGTCCTAGGATCTTCCCAGCTTGTCCGCGAGTCTCTCCGCGTAGCCCTGGTTGAGGCCAGCGATTTATCCAAAGTCCTCGATTGGAGCCCGGCTACGGGAACATTCTCCAACCGCGCCAGTTCCCTCACCCACAAGTCGCAGGCCTTCTTGAAAGGTCCTTTTCCTGAAGATATTTCTTTGCTGGCTCTCATGTCTCTCAGATATCCATGCTTGGGACCATGTCGATGAAGAACGGACGTGCCCCATTCAAGACATGCAGGTACCGACGACTCCTGCGCTCCCAAAAGTACATGCCCACATAATATAGGTCTGGGATGGGGTTTCGGACGCGCGTATTGATTTCTCGGCGTCGCTGCTGGGTCTGGGGACGCCTGGGCAGGGAATGGCACGAATGACGGAGAATCTGAACCTCCAGCGCGGTTTGCTGCGACATTTGAGGAGTATTCCTCAGGTTCACATTCTCGATAAAACCAAAGTTCAGACAATAGACCACGCCGAGGCATTCGGCGGCTGGCCCCTGGTGCACCTCGACAATGGTAGAGTTCTTCGTTCGAGACTTTTGGTAATTGGACAAGTTGCTGCACCTTTCATCGACTCACTATTTTGCAGGTGGGTGCAGACGGATTGAATTCGCCTGTGCGCTCGTTCGCCAAAATATCATCGTATGGATGGACGTATGATACCCAAGCTATAGTTGCAACTATGTCCCACCCGCCGCGAGGCGCATTTATGGGTCCCAACACCACTGCGTACCAGCGGTTCCTCCCCACCGGTCCAATCGCCTTCCTTCCTCTCTCACCCGTGGCCTCGTCATTAGTGTGGTCGACAAAGCCTCATCTAGCCGCTGCTCTGGTTGCCTCCGATCCTGCCGTTCTGGGAAGTATGATCAACGCGGCTTTCCGTCTTCCGGACGTCTCGATGCGATACCTCAACCGGTTCATTCTCGATGCCTACGCCTCGGGATCCCCTGTGACCGCTCCTCAGATTCAAGCCGAAATTGCATGGCGCGAACGGTCTCATGGCATCGATGAAACGTCGGCGTATGCGTCCGCATCCATAGAGGCGCAGAATCAGGGTATTCCCCCCACAGATGCCGAGCTCTTACCACCTCTTGTGACTTCGCTGCAGGCCGGGACGGTCGCATCGTTTCCTTTGCGATTCAATCACACCGACTCGTATCTGGGAGAGGGGCCAGGCAGTCGTACCGTTCTGATAGGGGACGCAGCACATACCGTGCACCCTCTGGCTGGTCAGGGCCTCAATCTGGGCCTCGCTGATGTCGAATGTCTCGCGAGATGCATTCAAGACGCTCTACTCCAAGGTGGCGATGTTGGTTAGTGCATTCGCCTCGTTATCACAATAATCCGAGTGAACGACGAAATCTACAGGCTCGCGGACGGCCTTGCTGCCCTATGCGCAGGAACGCTATTTCGAGAACCATAAAATCATGTCTGTGATGGACAAGCTGCACAAGCTATACTCTACATCATTCGAACCAGTCGTTTGGGCACGCTCTGTTGGACTAGAAGTAGTCAACGAGTTTGATTCCGTCAAGGCCGCACTGATGATGGAGGCGAGTGGAAAAGGATTGGGCGAGGGTTCCGTTTGGGATCTGGCTGCAAAAAGCTCGGAAGGCTTGGCAGCCGCCACGAATGCGGCCAAAATACTCCGCACTGGCGTTTCTGGGATGCTTATGACTGCTGTACAAGGTGTCTTGAAGCCGGCTACTGATAGAAAACATTGACCGGGTCTACCCAGAATATTCGTATGATTGATCACAACCCGGAGGATAGACAAGTAGATGCCGCTGGCCCTTCACGCGGCCCGAGAGGACCATGCTTTGCTCAACGCGTACAAACTAATCTACGATTCTTCGGGACATGTAATCGAATACTTATTTTTTTCGAATTGCACCATTTCAAACCCCAGTCGGCATCGCGGCTCCGGAGGAATGTTAACTACGTTGATGCTGATTATCCCAACGACTTCGCCAACATTTTCCATCTGGAAGATCAATTACCCTACCCACCTGGGAAACGGTGGAAGGACCTCACCCCGCGCGAAAAGACCCAGATGACAGCATCCACGTTTTTGAGCGACCCAGCCATCAGCTTGTTTGTGAGAATGCTAGCTGTGTCGTCGAATCCGAACAAACTGTGGTCGGTGAACGAACCCCGAGCAAATGAGAGTGTAGGATGCCCTCATGACCTGGGGAAGACAGACTGGCGTGGGAGTGAATTAAATAGATATGTTCGCGGATTAGGATCGTCCTTAAATAAGGCAGGAAGGTGAGGAACTCGGGGAGCGTGGCTGAAGAGGCAATGGGGACGGAGGGGACATAGTATACTTTGAGGGACGGAACGAGCCAGCGGACACCGACACGGTCCGGTTGATGTGGGTTTTAACATAGAAAACGCACGCGATAGAGAACTGATAGAGATGGGAATCATGGCTGGAAAGTATCCCGGAGCTAGTAACGCAGATTCGACTCGATTGCAGGTATCCGTGACCCGACGAACCAGGGCAAGTGCGCGGCGAAAGTCTTGGTCTAGCCTTGTGATGGTCAAGCATGCACAAATCACTCAACGCCAAAGTCCTGGAAAGGAAATTTCCCACATCACGGAACGTCCCAACGTCACCATCATCGAAATGCCGCACCTTACCCAGGCCGGGATTCGATATCTGCGACGTGTACACCTTCGACTCGGGAAATATTCACATGAGTTTCTGGCGGTGCCGTCGACTGCATCGGCCGAAGATATCCGAAAGGGCGACAAAATACAATTACAACTTGATTTTTCCTCAATCCTGTTTAGCCTTCCCCGTAGGGACAGAAGCATACGATCTATCTGGTAAAACCGCCGCAATTTCGTCGATCTTCTTGAACTGCCAGGGGAAGCGCGAAGGGTAGAGGAATGGCCGGAGATCAAACCCTGGACCAAGTGAGTATTAACAAATATGAACGGCAGCGACGCTCACTGTTATCATCTGGACTGTATGATTCCTGGATCGCACCGTCAGAAATGCACAGCGTGGTAGGGAGAAACGGCGTACTGCGTGGTAGGAAGGCGTCAAAGTGGTCATCTTGTGTCGGTTCCGTGCGTGCTCGAAGAAGAACAACTTCACTTTCTCCGCGATCTAGGAATCGGAGTTGACCCGCTGCGGATACGCTGATAGAAGCGAAACAAGTACCTGTAGCGGAGATAGGAAGGATCCCCACTCGTGAACCAACTTTGTGAATGTGCTGTATGGGCCGCATTTCTCGACTTTGCGAAGACGTCCGAACACGGATAGCTCGTCGTAAGTCATGCCCATGTCGGCCTGAGACGCATAAACGTTTGCGGTGCAATCGATAGCACTTTACGCACCTCATCGGCCTGAACATACGTCTCAGTGATCGGTTCAAGTTCAGCGGTTGGAACAGCGTTCAGGAAGCTGCAGTGAAAATTAATCGAGACAATATGCGCCCCACGGAATTCTGTACCTGGCCAGAATTGGCAGTTCGAAAGACTCCTCGGCATAAGCAATGAATTTTTTCAAATCCGTCTTACTGATGCCGCCGATAGGATTTATATCCGCTGGGATAAAATTAGACGAGTACCGAAATATTATTTAGGAACACACCTGAGGAGCAGTCATACTTGGTCAGATAACCCCGAAGACTGTTAGTTGTTGAGTTAGACTATCTTATGGAAATCAAAATATTATACCTTTCGTCGACATTCGCGCTGCCAAGTACCAGCAGGCCGCCTTCTTTACCACGGACCCATGGGAGCAGTTGCGCAAACATATAGGCCAACACCATCCGGAGTCGGGCCTGAAAATTTGTGAGATCTCACAAAGCAGATTAAGGAGAGCATTTACTTGGATATTTTGCAGCGCCAGATTCTCCGCCGGCGTTCCTCCGTGAGCGCGGAACTGAGGCCTGTGGCCTGTAACGAGCCCAAACAGATGCCGAACGGCGGTAACAATGGAATCCATGTTTAAATCGACATGATAACTTGGGGATCTGAGTTGGATTGAATATTTAGTGTTGATAAAGCCTCACCTTCCAATGGCCTCGGCGAGCTGTTTCGCGCGCTGGCGAGTTTCAGTACTGGAATTTTCTGTTCCCATGTAGCAGGTGTGGAAAATTCGGTTGGTGAAATCACGCGGGTCGGAGGGGACGTAGGTCGAGTCCTCCGGTTCACGGCAGATTCTTCGGGCATCCGCGATCACCTGCGTATCTACGAGCTGCAAGTCAGTTTATATGACGCAAGGAAGCGTGATGCGAACGAACCGCCTCTACGAGCTGCCTCCGCGACGAGCCGGGACATCGAGAACACGATCACAGCGGTGGCGCAACTATCGATACCACCACTCAAGGGGACGAAATAACCCTGCGTCCGCGATCTTCTAAGGTAATCCCAAAGCCAACAGGCAGGACCGAGACTAGTACAACGCAATTAGATGCTACCCACGACAAAGCCACATGAAAAAGCACTTGCGCTATCTCCTCTTCGGGTTTATGATACCTGACTTCGAAAGGCTTCGATCCGGAGAGAAGGCCGAACATGTCCTCTTCTCGTACAATGTCGAATTTTCCCGAAGTGAGAGCGAAAGGGACCTCAACTCGATGGTAGCGTTCTGCGGCAGCAGCCTGCATGCTCCTGCTGCTTTTCGCTCGGTGGGCCCGCACATCTTCGATGTCAATGGTGGCGCTGACAACTTCAACATCGTTGAGGGAAAACTGAGAGCCTTGGGCTATGATGCGTCCGTTGACGGCGATCATTGCACACCCATCGTAATATAGACGGTCACCGTCGCATCCTTGTTGGTTTGCGTAGAGATAGACTCCCCCTAACTACAAACTTTCAGCAAAATGTCAAATGGATTACAAGCTGCGGTCACCTTCAGAGTCGCCTCTTTGATAAGCTCCACCCGGGTGTATAGTTTGCGTAGTTCGTGATGACTCCCACTGGAGTTTGTGAAGATCTCGACCCCGTCGAGACCCATTAGAATATGAGGACTATTATGCATCATTAGCCTCTGCCTCGGTCCATTTTGGAGGCAACTTACCTTGCCGGTGTAAACAGTTCTTCGCATAATTCAACTCCAATGCACGTATCCTGAGTGCTGATCACAGCATCTCCGAAAGGAACTTTAGTCTGGTATACTATTAATGCGACGTAGTGCAGAAAGGTGCAGGCATACCTGTCCGGTAACGACTTGAATAATCCTTGGAAGGTAGTGATCCTCCCATTGACGATGCTTCGCCCAGGGGGTAAAATACCGCAGCTCTCGGTAGTTCCCATCGTTGGCGAGCCACATTTTGGGACGGATAAGTAATATCTGTCGGTTGTGGATAATTACACGGCAATTATAGATGACATTCTTGTGGACTACGGGCCTGGAGGGGACGGTTATTTGAAGAACGCGTCGATCAACGTTCGCACTTGCATTCCAATATCACACACAATTCCCTGCGCTTCCTCCGAGGTCAATATCTTGGCTAGAACCTCCCAAGAATGGAGGACAGTGTCGCCTAGAAGTACATCAGCTTAGGACCGCAGGGCACACAGATTGCTGCGAACCCTCTAAGAAGTGGTCGAGACATCCGTATCCTCTGCGAAGATTATCAGACACGCTAGAGTCGAGGACGGTGTGCATACGGAATTTCTAGTTCAGGTCCGACTCTTAGTGTTGCTCCGCGTTCCTTCGCGATGGCAATGCTAGCCAGAATACGTTCCAAGTTGCCCTAAATAGAACTGAATAGACTGTAGGGACGAAGCGCTGCTTATCTGACCTGGAAATCTAGAGCCCACTGGTTCAGCGAACTGGATACGAGTCAGCCAGTCGCGCGAAGTGATAGGAGAAAGCCAACCATCTGGGAGAGATTAGAGATGGCCGGAACGGGGACGAATAGACGGTGCTCACGTAGCTAGAGTAATGAGATGACCCATTGTCGTGAAGAGAGCGAGGGTTGAATTCACGTCGAGGTTCAGACGAGCGGGCCGGTCTGTGCCGGTCGGCAGAACGCGGTCACTCTGACTGTTGAACACTTAGTCCGTTGCCGAGTTGCGCTGCGCTGCTTATCTTCGGACTTCAGGCCACCAGATGATAACTAAGTAAATGATGGGTGAGAACTCATCTCGACCCTCCGACCATGTCCGAGAGATTGCCCAACGCCGTCGACCTCTCGCAGTGCGTATACCCTCGCCCTGCTTTTTCTGCAACTGAATCTCCCCAGCCATCTCTCTGATGTAGCCAAAACGCTCGAGCCGCGTAGCATGGGGCAAGCTCCGAAACCTGGTAGCATAGGCATGGACGGCGGTGTTCCAGAGTAAACCCCCTTACCTCTTTCTCTCTCGTCTTGCGTTCTTACCATTCGAAAGCACGGAATACTTTCCCATCGAGTCAATAAACGTTACCTATCTCAAGCCTGCCGCTTTCCCCCTCCATCCAACGGACGCTCTCCCTCATGGACCCGGCGTCCTAGGCTGGATAGCCAATATCCTCACGGGAAATACGAGCAAGACCACTGAGGCTCCGACGGGCCAATTTATTATCCCTCGCCGGCTGCGCGCCGACGACGAAAGCAAGTTTGAGCTGAAATCCGCCCTTCAATACAGCCCGACCACCGGGCTCCCAGGTATTATCAGTCGGAGCCGTCCCCGTGTGAAGCTGAATCCTGTTTAGCGGCGGAACGTATCATCTATGAATGGGATGCGCGCGTCCACAAACCTGCTTAGTGAGGGCCAACATCTATAAGCGTGTAGTTTCATCTCACGATCTGCCCAGCAATGACTGGAAGACTCTTATCGATATAGGAGCTTCCAGCGCATGGAGTTCTTGCCTCACCATCCTCCTCAACCCCGGTGACTCCTTTATCACTGGTAAATTTAATCTTCGCATTTTCGATATCTTTGTACTTAAGATTGTATCAGATAAATACGCGTACAGTGAGTAGGCAACTCTCTAAACTGACCCCCTCTTACTTCGTGTCAAGATGCTGCCCTGATGCAGGCACACACGAGGGGCCTGCACTCCGTCGCTGTCAAGACGGACAACGATGGTCTCTCGGCGGTAGATCTTGAGCGCGTTCTCTCCGGATGGGACGAGAAATCCCGAGGCTTCAAACGGTTAGTTGAACAATATGTCTGGCTACAATGTCGCTTACTATCTACAAGGCCACGAGTTATCTATACTCAGGGAGGCATCCAGAATCCCACCGGTCTCGTGAGCCTCATCGAAGTCCCGTATCTCCCATTTGCTTATGTCCTCGTCTTCCAGCTCATCACGGCTCAGCGCAAGAAGGATGTAAGCTCAACTTGCCACCCAAATCTTTGACCTGGCGTTGATCGTTTTTGAAGATATACGACGTCGCAGTCCGCTATGACATGATCATTGTTGAGGTGCGCATTCTATGTACCACTCGAGATTCATCTGAACTCATGAATGATTAGGACGACCCTTACTATTTCCAACAAGCCGCTCCCTACAGCCGCAGCGCCGTCCGGGAGACCAAGAAACAAACAGATGAAGAGTGGCTCGATAGTCTTGTACCATCCTTCCTCCAGTTCGATTATGAGGGAAGAGTACTGAGGCTCTCCACCTTCTCCAAGGTGAACCAAGCACATTTCCTATCCGATCGATGCTAAAATCCACGTCAGTCTGTTGGTCCTGGAGGTGAGTCTCACCAAGCGGACTAATGTGTCATGCACTCAATAATACACTAGGCCGACTTGGTTACTATACGGGATCTCCGTTGCTTTTACGCAAGCTTGAGGCTTTCCACCAGTCCTTTATATCATTCCCTTCAGGTTTATCGCAGGCGGTTCGTGTCTTCGGTATCATTGAAACTCTGTCTAATTTGGCATCCCTCCCAGATAATTGGAGAGCTCCTCCATAGGTTCGGCCAAGAGGGCTTTACCCGATGGTTGCGGGGTATTACAGCCCAATACGAATTGCGCCGTGGGTTTAGTGGCGCGCCGGTTGTTCTGATCTCATCTGCTCTCCGTAGGTAACTGGGCCATCGATGCGCTGTACAAGTCGCTGGACGTTAGGGTCAAGGACAATTGGTCACCGACGTTGACGGCGTATGCAGTCGGCGACGGCCAGATGTCCGAGAAATTTACTCAATCCAAGTCGCTGATGAGTTTCGTGCCGCCCGAGTGAGCTCGTATTCACTACTTCAACCATACAGAACTATTATATTAATCAATGCGTAGCGGGGGGATGTTCGTTTGGTTCAACAGTATGTGTTCACACGTTTCGCTTGCTACCCATTTACCTGATCCGGCTTTAGTCCATATGCACAACCATCCGCGGTACAAGCACCTCGCCCACCAAACCTCCCCGTCCGCAGCGAAAACCCAGCTTTCGGACGAACTGTCGACCGCTATTACCGAGGCAGGGGTCCTCTTCCGTCGCGGCGAGCTCTTTGTGTCCGAAGAGGACGAGAAGGAAGAAGACGTCTTCTTGCGCGCTAGCTTTAGTAGCGGTCCAAAGGAGGACATAGAGAAAGGCATGAAGATATTTGCCACGACATTGGTCAAGTTTTTCCAGATTTAGCCTGTTGTTCTGTACTTATGTAGTTCACTGTCGGCTTGATATAAAATATGCATGGGTTTGTCTGAAACATGTTATTACACTGCATACGCACATAATTCTACCAACTTGGTAGGCAACGTACTCACGCCGTTTACTGCCGGAGATAACTCGGCCGAATTAGGTTGCCGAGTTGCGCCTTAATTTAGTCTTCCCGTCTTCGTCGATGCTATAAAGGAGCTGCTGGTGGTAATCTCCGCAAGAAATGGCGTCCCCCACCCCCGAGTCATTCAAAACGTTGCTCGACAGGCTCGTCCAGACGCCGGAATACTTCACTGCAAACGACTTGAAGCTTGCTTTGAACCATCTGTTTACCCCAGAGGCTGTCTCTCCGGTTCAGATCGGAGCCTTCCTGACTGCCCTTCACATCCATCGCGTCGAAAGGCGACCTGACTCTCTTGCGGCCGCAGCAGCAGTGCTGAGGGACCGCGCTCTCAAAGCAAAAGTCGAGGCACCCGAAGGCGACTTTATCGTTGACATTGTCGGCACAGGCGGGGATGGCTACAACCTATTCAACGTGAGCACGACGGCGGCGATAGTAGCCGCCGGTGCAGGCGCGCGAGTAATCAAGGCGAGTACAACTAGCAGCGCGCTAGATGTCATGTCGAACCACCATTAGCACGGCAGCAGAGCGTCCACCTCAAGTTCTGGTTCTGCGGATTTACTACAGGCTCTGGGCTGTATATTCACTGCCCCGGCTTCACAAGCTACGGAGACACCCATTCCCCGGATGCCCTTCACGTTCATCCTTGCACCTCATTATCATCCCGTGCTCGCTTCCATCGCACCCTATCGCAAGGCCCTGCCGTTCCGCACCATGTTCAACGTCCTCGGACCTCTCATCAATCCAGCGCGACCACAAGGTATGGTACTCGGCATTGCCGAACCCGAAATCGGTCAGACCTTTGCACAATCTCTTCGCGAGGGTGGCGTTGAGCGCGCCCTGGTCGTATGCGGATACGAAAAGCTCGACGAGATCAGCTGTGCTGGTCCGACCTACGCCTGGGAGCTCCTCAATGGCGAAATCACCGAACGGACGCTCCGGCCTGAGCTGTTTGGCCTTCAGGCTCATCCGCTCAGCGCCGTTCGTGGGGGAAGCCCGGAGGAGAACGCAGACACCTTCAAAAAATTACTGACATCGGGAAAGGACGTACCTGAATCCCTGAAACCTGTTCTGGATTTCGTGTCGATGAACGCGTCCGCTCTACTTGTGGTCGCTGGGCTCGCCGAAGACTATGCTCATGGTGCGAGGCTGGCGGTGGAAAGTATCACGTCTGGGAAAGCGTGGGCGGCGCTAGAGACTTTTCGTGAAGCTGGAGAGAAGACAGTACGTTGAAATGGGATGTGAACCAAAATGCACGGATTTCACGAGCTATATCGGTATCGGGGCTAGCATCTGAAGGTACGTTGAAGTTCTGAACTCATTGCAGCCATCGCACCGACGTGGTCCTGCAAGGGCCTCGGAGCCCACCAGGAGCCCACCACGCGGGGGGAAGTAAGAACTTAAAAGAAGAAATTCTGAATGGCCACCGACTTGTGCTTGTGATATTGGCGCAAGAGGTCCAGAAGCCACATGGACTCCAGGATAAGAACAGATCAGCGCGGTTCCTTTCGCGCCTGAGCTCAGTTCAGAAACCGTCTATTTGCCAGCCCTTCGTTGTCTGCTGGATCTGGCAACGCAAATCCGGCCTCTCTTCGACCTCGGCGTCATTTCCCCTATCTTTGGATTGGGTCTACAGTTACTACCTGGGGAGTCGGATGCTCTAGAGACGGCTCGACACTCTAATGGCTTCACAAGCCCAATATCCGGCAGGCAGACAACGAGGAAGCCCCTCGACGAGCAGCGGTGGTGTACGGGAACGGTGACATTGGCAGCGCTAATAGCTCCAGTGCCCGAGAGCCTGCTCATGATCTGAATGTGCGCAATACTGGCACCAGATTTGAGTGCTCTTTTGTCCCCACCCACCTATAATGCCTTGTATTCTGCAATTGCCTTCGGGTTGTCTCGGACGGCGAGGAGCATGTCTCACTGGGCTTTGCTTCTCGATCATAACTCCGATATCACCTCAATCACTGCACCATTAAAGCTGCCCAAATATTCTGGAGGATCACCTCGACAGAAATCCTCGTGTGTTTTCTCAGCATCAACCACGTGGTAATCCTGCTTGACAATTTCCCATTTACTATTTGAGTTCGCGCGACGAATGCTCTGTGTGCATCTCTATCACAACGTTTCGAATAGTACGTGGCTGTAGCATATATGAAGTTAGAGCAGCACATGTATGTCGGTACAGCACCCGTATGTTCCTTTTAGGGACCACCGCGGTTAATACACCTCCTCCTCCTCCTCCTTTCTGAAAATACATCTGGTCACGGTGGATCGACGATCATCGACCAGGAAGATCTGTAATTAGCGGTACTTAGTAAGGATCAGGTATACTGTTGACGCTTCGCTCTGGGGGTTTCGAACTTTCGATATTCTCGGTACAGCCTCATTATTTCGCCTTCACTACTTTATTTCGCCCATACACAAAACGCTCTCAAGGATATTTACTGGAGCTTGGGCGCCGTTTTCATGTTGCTGGTCGGTTTCTCCTTGCCGCTGTTTACTGCTGTCGTCGCTCCACAGGTCGACTGACAGCCGACGCTAGCCGACGCCGGACCACCAGCACTGGTATTGTAAGCAAAAAATTGAGCACGACTTACTAGTACTGTTTTACCCACAAACTTTTGAAAACCGCTGCAGGCAAACGTGCTCACTCATGCGAACGAGTCGTGTTGGCACTTCCCGTTTTCCCGATTAGCTTGGCGTCTTATTCACTAGGCCGAAGTGCACATGTAAAAACGCGTGGATTTATTTAGGAAACACCTAGGAATTTCGAGTATCGCAACAACATCACAATTCTACAAAGTTCGCTTGAATATTGGCCAATGAGCTTCGATGGATTTGAGCAGCAGTGATCTCGACGAATTTCGCAAACTTTCGCGGTCGGAAAAACGGGACAAACGGATAAGACTCAGGATAACGGTCAATTCGGTCGTTCATTCGTCAGCGCACCATCTCGCTGCAGGGGTCAAAGTGGCCCGTGTGCAGCGGCCTGCGGGAGAAGAAATCAACAGAGGAATTGAGAGGAAACGGCCTGTTTTCCTTCAATTTTACGCTGTGAGCCAATTGTGAGCGGGTGAGTACCTATCATTGTTGCCGAAATCACAACAGCCCTTTACAAACCCCATGTTTCAGCCGAGCTAGCTCCATGTGGCCCCCGAAATCCCCGCGAGTCCCTTGATATAAAGACGGCTGCCCGAAATCCAGGCCACTCAGATTTCTCAACTATGGTCTTTTTCTTACCGGTTTTGCTCCTAACGGGCTGGGCGCACCCGAGTTTTGCTAATGACACTCTGCCAGTGTATACGGTAAGTTCGGAACACGCCTCTGTGTTCGAGCCCTCACACACACATTAAGGACGGCGGAGGACACCCAGTTTCATCGCCGTATGATTACCAGAGAGCCGGTATGTAGCTTCATTTTTTGTCCATATTTTAAACTGATTTTTGGTCGTGTTAAGGCCCGGTTTGTCACACTTATCCTTCGAGGTCCTCACACTCATTGCCATCCTCGTAGAACGGACCACTTTTACTCCAGGTGAGTCGTCTGACCTGCACGTTGAAATAAATACTGAGACGCTGGTCGGGAACAGGACTTCCATCTTATCGACACTTTGAGGTCGGTAGGTTGATTTCCGGTGTGATCCTGTTAACCAACAACCTTTAAAGTCACTTTGTGCGCGAACGAATTCCTGAGCGGGCAAGTTCTCTATAAACTAGACGCTCCTTGTCGTTCAAACCCTCGCTTCAGGTTGTCCATGCGAAAGGCAGTGGTGCCCACGGCTATGTAACGACTTGAGCCTTTTCCTTTATGTTTTCAGCTTACGTCGACCATAGTTCGAGGTTACTCGCGACATCACTAATGTAAGTTGACCAGATTCTCTATTCGCTGCCCATCGCTTAAAGTATTAGATCACTATGGCTGCCCCATTCTCGGACGGAGTGGGGACCAAAGTCCCTTTGACCATGCGCTTCTCCACGGTCGCAGGGGAAGCTGGATCTCCCGACACTAACCGGGACCCTCGGGGGTGAGTTCTTTCGCATAAGCTCTTGACGTTTCTAACCTTCGCGTAGGTTCGCCATCAAAATGAGGACATCGGTGCGTAACCCGTTGACTGATCGAACTATGTTGAGCTGAGTGCGTACTCTAGAAAGGAATTTGGGACTGGGGTATGCATGTTAATGCTTGTTTTTCCGTCCTTGGGTTGACGTTGATCCGAAGTCTTCAACAACACTCCTGTGTTCTTCATTCGTGACCCCACCAAATTCCCGCTGTTCATTCACAGGTAGACACCCATTACATATTCGATCCTTCGCCAACCCTCTCCTTCTGCAGCCAAAAGCGGGACCCGCAGACTAACCTCCGGAACCCCACCATTCAATGGTGAGTCACAATTTCAACCGTGGGAAGATTCTTTGTTGAAAATGTCACAGGGATTATTGGTCGCAGTAAGGAAAAGCATTCTCACTAATCCAAATTTTGCTCACTGGCTACTTTTCTTAGGAATCAGGAAGCCATCTACCAAGTGATGATTCTTTTCTCCAACCGCGTGAGTTGAGTTTATATGCAGTTAACGATTTATCATTGACCACCGTGATGATACAGGGAAGTAAGTCAAGTTCATGTCGTCCGCAATTCCAACATTGAACGCATTCGGACAGCTCCGGCCTCCTGGGCGCAGGTTCGTTCTTTGTTACTCGTGCTTGTCGACTTTGCTTACGTTGTGTTAGATGCACGGATGGTAAGGTTCAAGCTATGGTAACACCAGAACCAACTAGAAAACATCACACTAACAGGAGTGGCCACACGTATAAATGGGTGACCGCAACGGGCGACTGGCACTATGTCAAAGTCAAAGTTATTGCGGATGCGGGGCTGAACAATTTGAATGCCACGGAAGCCAAAGTGCGTTGTATTTCCAAAAAAAAACCCTTTCTAAACCAGCCCTCCAGAATTTGATCTCAAGCAACCTTGATTACAACACTCAAGAGCTTCAGTAAGTCGTGTTTTTCTTTCTACACGAACTCGTTGACTAACCAAAACCAGAGGTCGCATCGCTGCAGGAAACTTCCCGAGCTGGACCGTGGCTGTTCAAACCATGACTCCAGCGGAAAGCTTGAAATGGAAGTATGATGTTGTGCGTTGATTGTTTCGTGGTTTTCTTTCGAAAACTGACGTGAATGCGAGAACGACATGACTAAAATCTGGCCGGAAGCCGAGTACCCCGTAAGCTCATCACACAGACGGGGTGTACCAGGACTGAACTTTCCGGCTCCAGTTGCTCGAAATCGGAAAAATTGTGCTTAACAAAAACCCGGACAACTGGTAAGTGGCTAAAGGTCGACTGGAACCCAACTTATCCTTTTGTAAAAAGGTTTGCCGAGATCGAACAGCGTAAGTCAACCCCAGCTTGCAATGTGAACTCTCTAACGTAAATATCAAGTTGCGTTTTCCCCTGCGAACATGCCCTTCGGCGCAGAGCCGTCGAATGATCCTGTTCTGCAAGCTCGCCTTTTTGCGTACGTTGACATAGACATTGTCTGTATGCCTTCTGACACAAATCATGCATAGCTACTCCGACACGGCGCGTCATCGTCTGGGACCGAACCACGAGCAAATACCCGTCAATTGCCCTCTGGCCGTCGACAATTACCAGCGTATGTAGGAATCGGTGTCTGCGTATCAACTATTGACTCATTTCTACAGGCGCTGGATGGATGCGTGTCGACGGAGGCGCCGGCACATTACCCCCCGGAGCGGCCAACTATCCTTCTTCGTTCGAGGCCCCGGTCTCGTTCACCCCTCGCCCATATAACCTTTCCGCCATTGCCGACCCTAAACAATCCTCAGGGTACGGTTCTGACGTCCTACAAACTTTCCCCCCAGGATTTCGAGCAGCCGAACGCTCTATACAACACGGTACGACCACGCAAGAAGTTGGAAATCAGTCGGACTCACTTTTTTTGTCTCTTGCAGGAATTCACTGACGAGGAGAGGCAATCGCTGGTGGACAACGTCATTGCGGCATTGAGCACGGTGACACTGCCCCAGGTTCAGCAGGTTAGCCCCCAACCAAAATCACACGTTTTTATTCTGACAAACTTGTAGCGCTCGGTGGATATGTTTGCTTGCGTCAGTCTCGAAGCTGTTTCCACGCGTCCTCAACTGATATTTCAACTTCCTAGGTTGATGCCACTCTCGGCGACAAAATCGGGAGCGGCATTGGATTCAAGGCCTCTTCCCCGCTCAAATGCTCTGCATAGGCTGCTTGATCGATGATTTCTTTACAATACGTTCTTTATGTTTGAATGATGCTCTATTCGGTACACAATACATTCGCTTGAAATTAAATTACAGGAATGAACTGATCGTTCAATGTGCACACCGCAGAACGAAAAAGGAAGGGGCATTGTAAGCGCCCGGACTGACTGACACAAATGGATATCTTGGGAGGGAAGCTTGATTGGCGACCGAGAAAGCTGTCTGGGAGACATACCGCCAAAAAAAAGAAATTTCGGCCTAGCTGAACAGGTTGCAGAATCGGCCGGCACGGCATGGTCCGGGCGGGCCGCAGCCGAAACTACTGCTGAAGCTACACGTATAGACAGGCTTCCGAAACCGTGGCAGAAACTCAAGGTGGACCAATTCCGCAATTTTCTTTTTGGCGACTGTGAGAAGGACGTCAGCGGCGAAGCGAAGTTTGTCGAAAGTTCGTGATCCGAGACCGGCGTCTTGATGATTGCCGCCCAGCAGTGCCACCATCGCGATTGCTGATCCTCGCGAGGTGAAGGCATCGAATGGAAGACGCCGAAGGTGGCATTAGTAGACGAACTTATGCCTGGGAAACACTGGAAGCGGACGCAGGCAGCACTGCGAATTTGCGAACATGGATATTCGTGTAATGCGGGAGAGTATTGAGAGCATTTCGTGCTTCATCAAGGACTCGGAAGAGAGCAAGTTCGAGTTGTCATGTGGTCCGGCTTGATATGGTCGCTACGTATCTCAAGATAGCGGGACCGAGTGCGCTGGTTAACACGAATTAGGAACGTTGCATGAAAGTTGTTGGGCTAAGATTGCATTCTGGTCTTACTATAACGTACTACCAGACGCTCGGGATTACCGGGCTGGGCGATATCGCGTGGTGAAGAGGAGCATCTGCATCGTCCATGTCCCAGTCCCTACGCAACCGCTTGTACACCTCCTTGAAACTTTCGACCGATCCTTTCTCATGAACGAGGAGCAGGGACACAGCCTGGCCATCGGCGTCCTCGAAATGCACTTCGACCCTGAACTTCACAGCTTTCACCACACTCAAGAGGCCGTTAGGGTCTCTAGTCTCGTCGAGACGGCATTTGAGCACCCCTGAACCCTCCGAGTCCTCCAGAACGACCCGCACGTCCATGCCCATCAGCAGCCTCCGGCATTCGTTTCTTGTAGAATAGATCTTGGGAGCGGAGACAAGTAAATATTCGACTTCAAAAAAAGAAGAAAGGCTCACATCGTGGGTGGAAAATAGGGTGTAGGTGATAGGCTTGAAGCTGAAGACATTGCCTAGCCAGGTTCGCTTGGGTGACGAGGAAAGCGACGGGGACGGCAGTGTAAAGGAGGAACCTGCGTCGGAAAATGCGGGGGAGGTTGGCGAGGTTTTACGTTTCCTGAGTTTTGACGACCGCAATTTGAGAGTAGGCTCTATTATCTGGACTTTCTTGGCGTCCGTGGGAGTTCTTCCTCTGTCGCTGCTTCTCATCGACGACTTCTTGACGATGTTGCTAGAGCCTGTATCTACGTCTACATTCTCCTTGTTACCGGTATTCGTGTCCACAGTCGGCCGAACAGGTCGCTCTTTCCTTCGGACGCTGAGGGGTCGCGTTCCAGTCGTCGAAGACAAAGGGTCATTTCGTAGGGATCCGGCGAAATGTGGAGTTGGAGTGGACGGTGGAGGGATGGATCCCGGAAGAAGCAACCCCCCGAATACATCCTGCAGAAGATTTGGGGACGCTGTAGGGCTACCTGGGTCTATTCCAGTTCTCGCCTTGCAGAGCATTGAGGTGGTTGACGATCTGGTGAAAGAAGGCCTGCATCTTGTCATCCTCGAGGTCGGGCACGGAGAGGGGGGGAAGGCTCGGTGGGTCCGCGACGCGGGTCTCAGGTAAGGGCCGCTGCGGCGAGGGTGTGGCCGAATACAGATTGATTACTGGCACGCGTACTCGCTCCGCAAGAGACTCGTTGGAAGAAGAGTCGATTCTTGAACGGGCAGCCCTTCTCGGAGTCGGGGGCCCATCGCGAGGAGGCAGGGAGGAATGTGAAGGTCGCAGATCCGCATCTTCAGAAAGGCTCTGGGGTAGAGTCACAATGTTCGTCTGTCGCTTCTTCCTTCTGCGTCGTTGAATCGCAAGCTCCTGCTCCTCGTCATAGTGTTCAAAATGTTTGTTGCGATATTCGATTAGGAGGTGGTAAACCCCCTTCTGCCAATTCTGTGCGCCGTTCCGCAGACTTTCCACGATTTCAGCATCCGGGACGCCATGCCACAACGTGCGCAGATTTGCGAAAATGTCAGGGTCGATAGAAGCGAGACTGCCGATAGGAAGAGCAATGCGGTCCAGGGCTGGGATCGTAGAGCTGGTTGCTTTGGGTTTGATAGACGTGTAGAAGGGATGGAGGAGGACATCGGGCATGGTTATTCGATCCTCTGCGTTCGCGGTGAGCATCTTCTTGATGAGATCCTGCGCCAGCGGGTCGATATCGTCGGGCATATCGAATGATCCTATTTTGACTTTTTCGAGTAGGACTCCGAGATCCTCGTCGTCGAAAGGCAACCTACCCGCCAGCAGAGCGTGCAGAATTACACCGCAAGACCAAATATCAGCCGCTGAACCGTTGTACGCCTTGGCACTGACAATCTCTGGGGCCGCGTAGTGAGGACTGCCGCAGGAAGTACGGAGCATTCCCTCGGCCTGCCATGCCGCCATTCCGAAGTCGGCGATTTTGACGTTGAAATCCTCGTCTAGTAGAATGTTTTCTGGCTTTAGATCGCGATGGGCAATGTTGAATTGGTGACAATAGTCGATAGCTGCAATGATCTGCTGGAAGTATCCCAGGGCCTCTTCGGTCGGCAGCCTTCCCTTCTTGCACAGGTACTCAAACAGCTCGCCGCCCTTGACGTATTCGAGGATGAGATAGAGTTCGGTCGAAGTCTCCCAGACGTCGTATAGTTGCATAATGTTCGGATGGTCTATGAGTTTCATGACAACGATCTCGCGTTCCAAAGAGAGCTGACTATGCTCCGTGTCGTCGGCCAGGTGGTTTAGAGACCGCGTCGAGTCGAGAACGTTCTTTGAGACTATCTTGATCGCGGCGTATTGGCCAGTTTTGGAATTACGGGCAACACGAACACGACCTGGATGGGATAAGTTGAGAGAAACAGTAAGCGGACGGACTGACCCGAGCTTCCTGTACCAATTGTTCTGCCAATTTTCCAGAGACCAATCCTCTTGGGGTCATCCGCACCGAGATTGCGCCGAGGAAGACGGGGCGTGTCGTCGGAGGACATGGCAGCAGGGATTGAAGAGCCGTGGAGGCTGACAAGAGCCCTTGGAGGGGGCTGACCGTGATGGTGCAAAACAGGACCGGTAAACAGCGACAAAGAACGCGAGTCACACTCGATCACTGTTCGGGCGCTTAACCTCCTGAGTCTGACCGCAAACCTCGACTTGCTTATAGCACAGTCGTTCAACAACAAGATGCAAGCCACACCTGCCCCATCTTCGGCCCCGAACTCTCCCAAAGCTCAGCAAGATGAACCAACAAAATATCCAACGGCGCCACACAACACAGGCAGCGCCCCGTTCGGTATCCTAGTCGAGCTCTTTGAGAAACTTCAGAACGAACGAAAGCAAGACCGAAGAAAGAAGCTGATGACCACCTGGTTCAACGTATGTTCAATTCGCGGCTCACCTCGCGATTTTCCCTGAGGCGCGCATCGCAATAGCATTGGAGAGACGAGAAAGGTCACGACCTCTATCCTGTCTTGCGCTTAATTCTCCCGCAGGCAAGTTCGGATGGCTTCCCGACGACGCCACCGAATTCTGAACGTATCTGATCCCAGAAAGACCGTGAGCGCGCCGTGTATGGCTTGAAAGAAAAGAATTTGGCCAAGACGTACATCAAGCTGATACCTCTCGGCATGAGGGACCCCGATGCAATCCGACTACTAAATGCACAGTTTTTGTTCATCTCGTATTCAGTCGACTAACTGTTGCTCTAGTGGAAGAAGCCCACAGAACACGATGTATGTTTTTGATCGTGTGTGCCAACGAACGCGAATTGAGCCCTTCACCGCTAGAAAACATCGGGAGACTTTCCCACCGTCCTGTTTGAAGTTGTGAACAAGCGCTCCTCGGTAATCGAAGGTTCCCTCTCGGTAGATGAACTCAACGACATCCTCGACGAGTTGGCGAAGAGCATGGGCAAACAGTATACATTTAGTTCCATTTGACGTGTAATATATTCTCATTGATTTCTAGAGACGCGCAGTCCAAGATTCTGCAACGGGTCTACAACCGCACCACTCCCGAAGAGCAGCGCTGGATTGTCCGTATCATCCTCAAGGGTTCGTTCAACTTGAAAGCCCGTAATTGTATTGATCCTCCGAGTAGACATGGTTATTTCTGTCAAAGAGACCACCGTATTCTCCGTGTTTCATCCGGATGCACAGGATCTCTACAACACCTGTTCCGACCTCAAGAAAGTTGCATGGGAACTGTGGGACCCGTCGCACCGATTGCAGCCAGATGTGCGCGCAATTTCTATTATCACAAGCCAAACCGACATTCAATGCAGGAAAAAGCCGTACAGTTATGTTCTGCCTTTGCTCCCATGTTATGCAAGCGACCCACAAAGACCATCGAGGGAACCGTCAAAGAAATGGGAGGATCCGAATTCATCATCGAGGAGAAGCTCGATGGCGAGAGAATGCAGCTGCACAAACGGGGCAACGAGTACTTCTACTGCTCAAGGTCTTTCCCGTCGTTTGTTTAGCTAGTACCTGCTGACACCGTTTGGGTAGGAAGGGCAAGGACTACACGTACCTGTACGGAAAACACATCGGGGCCGGAAGTTTGACACCCTATATCGACAAAGCATTTGACCCACGTATCACTGAGTCAGTCTAATTCATCGCACTTTTTTTTTTTTTTGCGCCTCGGTTAACAGCGTAGAAGCATTATTCTGGACGGAGAGATGCTCGTTTGGGACCCCGTGTCGCAGCGTAACCTTCCATTCGGCACACTCAAGACTGCGGCCCTTGGTTCGTCCATGAATGTCGGCTGTCCTGGCGTCCGCTAATCTGTATACAGACAAATCCAAAAAGGAACACAATCCGCGGCCCTGTTGTATGTCCTGCGTTTCCTTTGCGGAGGCCAGACTGACAGGAGATAATAGTCAAAGTCTTCGACCTGCTATACCTCAACGGAGACTCTCTTCTCGAAAAGGACGACCTCGATTCGTAAGAAAAACATGCGGGCGTACGTGAAAGAGATCAAGGGCCGCATAGAGTTTGCAGTCGAGTATCGCGGTAAGACTGCCAAAGACGTACGGACGCGAATGGACGACGTCATGGAGGCAAGAGGAGAGGGGCTCGTTATCAAGCACCCCGCCTCGCAGTACGTCTTGAATGGGAGGAACATGGACTGGATTAAGGTCCGACCTGCAGCCGCTATCATTATTTTTCCTCACAATTTTAAATATCATCCTAGGTTAAGCCCGAGTACATGGTCAGTTCTAATTCTTTTCGCAGTGACTTCGCTAACTCCAGCAAAGGACAACATGGGCGAGACGGTGGACGTTTTGGTCGTCGGTGAGTTATTGAGATGCCGGTTTCGATTAAATATTTACTTGTCCTTAGCTGCGAATTATGGTAGTGGGTCGCGCGGCGGCGGTGTTTCCACTCTCATTTGTGCGGTCGTTGATGACCGGCGGCCGGCGGATGATGACGAGGAGCCCAAGTAAGCCCACACAGTCTTGTTTGTTCTGTGTTGACTCTGTTGCAGATACAGTTCCTTCGTGCGCATCGGATCCGGACTGTCTTTCGCAGATTATGTATGGGTGCGCAACAAGCCGTGGAAGACCTGGGACCCGAAGAATCCTCCAGAGTTCCTCCAGACCGCCAAAAAGTCGCATGAAGACAAGGGCGACGTTTACCTCCTTCCAGAAGAGTAAACCTGTTCTCTCAATACACACCTTCCCGATTCTTACATCTCGTAGCTCTTTCATTTTAAAGGTCAAGGCTGCGGAAATAGTTACTTCAGATCAATACCACATGGGCTACACTATGCGGTTCCCGAGAGCCCTGTCCATTCGGGACGATCTCAGCATCGCTGACTGCATGCCTGCTTCAGGTGCGTTCGCGAAATTTATGCTTCAATTTCGACTCATTTTGTTGTTTAGCTGTGTTGGAGAGTTTACGTACAGTCAAGAAGAGGAAAATGGAGAGTGATACTGGGTATTCTACGCGCTTTCTGAGTGAAACGGGCTGAACTTGGAATAGCACGACCAAGAAGAAACGCAAGATCACCGCAAAGAAGGTAGACAATGCTGGCCTCCGCCGCTCTCAATCTGACGATTTTATTAGGCGGAGGTCATCCCAGTGTTCATGGGCCAAAAGTTGAAAGGTGTGGACGTCGTGTCGGACATCTTTGAAGGAACTACCTTTGGTGATTTAATCCGACCATGACGCTCAGTAGTTCGCTAATTCAGGCACGCCAGTGGTCATGGCAGGACCCTAGTTCTAGGACTCGAGACGAAGACAAGAAAGAACTTTCGACCTTGTCAGCTAGAACCTATCTTCACCGCCTTATCCATTCTTAATCTTTCACAGAATCAAGGCGAACGGAGGGACTTTGGCGACGATTCCAAAGTCGCAGTCGCCGATATTCTTAGTTTACGGCGGGACTAGGAAGCGTTCGTCGGATTATTTCCCTTTCTTCCCGGGACTCACCGCAGAATAGACCTCGAATTGCAGAACTACATCAAGAAAGGCATATATGACGTCATCAAGCCTCAATGGATTAAAGATTCCGTTGCTCTCGGTGCGCCTGCGCCGTTGAACAAGAAGTGAGGCTTTCTTGTATCTTGATTCAGTATAACTGACGGTGATTGGTAGATACTTTTTCCATGCCACAGAGTCTCGCATCGACAGCGAGGAATACGACGAGGGAGGCGATGAGGATGATACGAAGATGGACGTCGAGGAAGCGGGGCCGAGTACAGTAAAACCCGAGGAAGACGACGACGCAACGGACGATGATGACGACGAGGCTTTCCAAAAGCCCAAAGTCAAGGCCGAGGAGGTGGATCCACTCCTCGCGGACTGGTTCAAGGTGGAGGAGGACGAGAAGAAGCCCACCATTCCGAGTGGAAAGTATTCGGATTCGGAGACCGAGAACGATTCGGACAATGCGGACGTGGCGAATGAGCCGGAGGATGATATGGACGACTGGCTCAATCTCAAACCTGCACCGAAGGCTCAACCGGTTGAGCCAGATGATGATGATATGGACGAATGGCTCAATCTCAAATCTGCTTCGAAGGTTGAAGTCGTGGAGGACCAGCCAGAGGTTGATCGTTTTCTACATGTTACTCGTGTTTTTGATGTCTTTGCAGGAGGTGGAAGATGCCAAGATGGGAGAGAGCGAGACTGCCATGGAATACGACCAGGACGTCATATTCAAGCACTTGTATGAATGCGCTTCCCTGCAGTTGACATTGGCTTTATTTTTTCTTCCAGATGCTTCTACTTGGATTCGCCAAAGAACGCCCACAAGAACGGAATGGGTGTCAAGGCGAAACAAGAAAGTGCTGTGGACGAAAGGTGGGACGTCTCCAGTACATTCGTAGCTGACCAACTACTCAGTTTCGTCAAACTCGCCAAGCTTATCAAAGACAATGGCGGCAAAGTTGTTGACCTCAATGAACCAAAATTGACCCACATTGTGATTGACAAACGAGACGACAGTCGGCGGGTGGAGCTCATGAGGCGTACAGCCAAGTGCGTACTGCTACTTTCTCAGCTTTCGAGACCGGATTGACCGCATCACAGACCGAAGCGGCGGCGTCTGGTCATCTCGGAATTTATACAGGCGTGTCTGGATGAAGAAACATTGTTGGACGAGGATGGTAAGAATAAAGCTGCTGGTCGACGCGTGTGCTAACATGCAAGCAGAATTCAACCCCTGAGGTGGAAGAATTGATGTCGGAGTTTTTGTACTACATATTAGATAATATAGTTCCCGATTTGGACTTGTTATTCCCGTCTTTACACGCAGAGGAGATTTTGGTGGCCGTCTGCGCCCCTTTCTGAAGCCTCTCTCTCGCTCATCTCGCGTCGTTCCCGCCCGAGAACGTCCCAGTCGCGTTTCCCTGCCCCTCTTCCTGCCACACAGGGTCCTGCACCCTTGGCTTCCCCGCGATGGCAAACCCACAACCCTTTGCGCCCGCGCAGAGTACCCCTTATGCTCAGACCCAGCGCGTTGAGGACCAGACCTCCCCCATATCCCAGGTCTTGAATGCCCTCGGCTTGACGCGTGAAGACCTCGAACGCCGCAGTGCCCAGATGCGCGAGTTCCTCACTGCCGGCCAGTTTTCTGCTGCAGACGGCGCGCCCCCTTCTTCACGCGTTTCCAGCCAAATATCCTCCTCCACTGCCGAGTCGCGCTCGCTTTCTCGCGCGAGCAGCTCGACCGACGTTTTCACGCGTCACCTCTCACGGGAGAGCTCCGTCTCCACGCACGACGCGTCCCCTGGCCCTCCCGTCAAGCCGGAGCCCGAGGAAGAGGACCTTCCTACTCATACTCGTCCGTTTGTCGACACAATGGAGATGGTTCTCGAGCGTCAGCGCCTGAACCGCAAGCACAAGCGATCCAGGAAACACGACGATCTGCCCACCTGGACGCCATTGCCACAGATCCACTCCCCTGGCCCAAGGGACGCGTCTCCTCCCGTCGCAGGGCCCTCCAAATCCAATACAGACTGGGCCTCCTACCAAGACCGCCCTAATTCCGCTGTACAAGTGAGCGGGATTTATTTTTTCCTGGCGCGTTTTTGCTCACCTTCCATCCGACAGCGTCCACCTGTAACTCCTATGCGTAGTAAATACTACCGCGAACACACCTCATACCCAGGAGTCAGTCCTTGGATGCATCATCCTAAATCATTACTGACGCCATCACGCAGCCTGAGGTACCCGTTATAAAGGCAGAGTCGCCCTCGCCAGCCCGCGTTCCCAATCGCGCTCCTCCGTCCGCATATCCCTATCCCTACTTGTATTACAGTGCATACGCGTCGCAGCAGAGCCAGTTCTTGTCCTTGCCGTTCAGAACCGCGCAAGCAAGTACGTCGACGAACCTCAAGACACCCGCAAAACCGATCCGATCCCAACGCGATTCATCGTCGCCGAACAAATCTCCCCTTCCCCCTTCATCTCCTCCCGATGCATTGTCCCCGGCATCGTCCCCGGCAGCTCGGCTCGTCAACATTGTCTCCTCTCCCGGGCCGATGGATGAGCTCGCCGCGGATGAGCCCAGGCCACCGCCCTATACGCTACCTCCCGGCCCTTATTCCGACCAGCGCCCCCACCACTCTTATGCTGCACTCATCGGGCAAGCCATCCTGTCTTCTCAGGACCATCGTCTCACCCTGCAAGAGATATATGAATGGATCGTCACCGTCTATCCTCACTTCAAACGCGGGGAGAGGACTTGGATGAACAGTATACGTCATGTACTGAGCACGACGATTCATTTCCGGAAAATCAGCAGGGAACGCTCTGCGGGGAGGTCACATTGGGCGATCTTTGACGAAGATCTCCACTGCTTCCTCGATGGAGGGTATAGGAAACCCGGAACTGTACCGAAACGCGGGGGTGCTGGGGCTCCGCGGGCGAAACCGAAGAAACGCACTGCCGACGAGGTCGAAGAGGATGACACCAGTCCTAGTACGTTGGCGAGGAAGAGTGCTAAACGGTCCAAGAAGAACGCACCTCCAGCTGCGCCCATTATTCCTCCTATAATCGCAGAACACCCTCCTGGCCTTCTGCCCGCCCTGGTTCATCCGCAAGGAAAACCCAAGCCTACGCAGCCTGCCACACACCATCAAACCTATTATGAGAGCTGCGTGGCCGCGCCCCCTCCTGGCTTCCTCTCCTCCGAGGCCACCCACCCTCCGCTTCCTAATCCTTCGTATCGCTTGATTGCGTCCGACGTGTCTTCTGCTGCTGTAAAATCACCCTCACGCCCAGTCAACAAAGATTATGATATCGAGAGTGAGGATGAACCAGAGGTGGCGCCCTCTTCTCCCGTTCTGCCACCCTCTTCGCCGGTGGCACCAACCTCCACGCCTGAGAGGATACCTCAATCCGACCTTCCTTCGTCGTCACCGGCTTCCGTACCAGCCCTTACCCCGAACCGCAGCTCGTCCAGTCCGATTCTCAGCAATGACAATGCGGTTCCGAGCAGCGACATGGACCCACCGGCTGGCCAACAGGAACCTCATATTCGTGTGTCCGAACAGCAGACTCCGGAGGACGTGCCTCAAAGCGCCGCTTCCGTTGTCGTTGTTGGTCTGGATGACAGGTCTCTGGCAATTCAAGACGAGGAAGATACCGTCGAAGTACAAGACACGGAAGATAAAGGGTTTGCTGGGTCGCTGCGTCCGGTTCAGTTCTGGGACGACGCGGGCGACAGTGAGGGCTTGCAACCTGGAATTGAGTTGCAAGGGTCCGCCAATCACGAGGACTCGGACGACTCTGACGATGACGAGGAGGATGTGCCGCTAATGCTCATCTCCCAAGCGAACAGGATGGAGAGAGAGAAGGCTAAAACGATCAAAATAAAGGTAGCGATGTTTTCCTCTGGTCCGTCACTGTTGCTGATCATTTGTTTGAAAGGTTCGACCATTGGTTCGGATGCCGACCTCTCCGACGTTGCATCGTCGTAAAACGGCTACTGCCGCGAGGAACGTGAATAAGAACGGCAAGCGCAAAAAAGCCAAGGCTGCGGCTCCAGCGACGCCTCCACGAAATAACAACCGTCGCAAGAGTCTGGTTTCGCCGGTACACACTCCGTTATCCCACAGAGGCTTGCACATGAGCCCCTCCGCTAGCCTCGCTCACTACAAATCAAACTTGGATCCACCGCCCACCTTGATGTACGGTGCATCCTCCTCACGCCTTCCCGCTCTTTCCCAAGGAGAAGGCGACCTTAACGACGCAGGGGAAGGGCCGTCCGATCTCTTGCGAACGCCTTCCCGGAAACGCAACGCCGCAACTTCCTCCGCGCACCCCATCACCCCCAGAAGGCTGCTCTTCCCTATGGACAGCAGTTCGCCTTACCGCACTCCGGGCGGCGGGATGCTGAGCGCCTCCCCCTTCCGCACGCCTGGCGGCCGCGGGGGGATATTCGATCCCCACGATCCGTCGACCTTGCTAGATGAGGAGCTAAGCAGTCTCGGAGCGGCAGGCAGGGACAGTCCCGCGGGGCTGTTTGGAAAGGCGTCTCTGTACGACAGCCCGAACCCTCTTGATGGGAGTCCGGGCAAGTGGGCAAGGTGGTGGTGACAACCCTTCTCCCCTTCTAGCGAAATGCTATACTCATTTTTTGTGCATATTTCTTGAGCTTCCTCCTCCAATATTTTCCCGTTGCAATTTTTTTTATCTCTGTTTTAGCTCTGTATACCTACCTCCCTATGTAATCTGAATCCTCCAAGCCGCCCATCGCCTGCTTGAAGTCGTCGAATTTTTACCAAAAGCTTTTCTGTTGGCCGAACCATGCTGATGACAATTGTGTGAATTTGATAATGGCGCCTCGACTACCGCCGGCGACTTTGGTTAGGTAATTTGGCGATTAGTTCCCCAGCTTGCGCCTTGACTTCGACGTCCTCCGACTTCAAGCACCTCTCCAAGGCATCCCTCATCCCTGCCGTGTTGGTCACCGATTTCCTCTGGCTGATACCGCCCTTGAGCAGCCAGTTCACCAACAACAATCCGAATTTCTGCGCCTCGACTTGCGGATGTCTGATGGCAATGAGTCTACTTGGTTCCCAGCATACTGGTTGACTATGGCTTACTCCAGATACTCGACAAGCATCCAGGTACGGAATGCGAACAAGGATTCGACCTGGTACCAGTTAAGTTAGCAGTTGTAGCGTTTATAAGAGACTAGATTTGACCAGTTCCAAGGAGTTCAGGAATTCTCGGAGGCAAGTGATAGCGTCATGTTCACGGAGTTTGTCCCATGTGAAGTCCCTAGAACTCAACAGTAAACAGGATAGCGCTTGAGCAGCAGATCTCGGCTGCCAATCCAAGTCCCACTCGTCCCGCCAATTGTCGTTTGTTTTCCTATGTTATCAAGCCGACGAAGTTTCTATGAGAGCAAGGCTCACTCACTTGACGTTCGCGACGAGTCTTTCAAGCATTTCTGCATTCAGCACGGCAAGAACGATATCCTCGTTCACCTTGGCACGTCAAACCAACAAAAATACTGGAGGCGGCAGTACGTACTTCTTCACTTGAAAGCAGGTTATAAACCAACAAGCAACACCACCTGAGCGCGCTGCCGCGCGCAACATCCATTATCCGTCTGACCTCACGGAAGATGTCAGTTTTGATAATTTCCCGTTTAGCGAAGTCGGTGCCGCGAGCCAACTCCTGCAGAACAAATATGCAGTTGCGCGTATTCTCCCCCGGCAAAGTTGGATCGTGTGCCGATTCCCTAGGGTGTTCATCGAAACAGCGCAATGCAGCCGGTGGATAAAACGTACTTCAAAAGGCCAACCAAGGAAGTATGTATGCCTGTTTTCACGTATGCATCGGCTATGATTTCCATTCCGTGATCAGATGCGCTGGTTGCTATCGAGTCGAGGATTTGGAAAGCCGAGTCTCTCAACTCAATGGCTCGATCCACAGTGGCTTTTCGAAGAGGCACGACGTTGTTGACGGGTTGTTTAATCACCGTCGCATTAGTTTCGACCACAGGGTCCGACGCCGTCGCGGTACGCCCCTCTTCTTTGCGGTCCGCGAGCGGTTCCCTTTCCTTCTTGTCTGGAGTGGCCGCATCATCGAGTTTACTTGGAGCAGAACCGTCTGGAGAAGGTCCGTCGGTCGTTGAATCGGGGACGGAAGGCTCGGACGCCGGCTCGGACTCGTCGTCGAAGCCTGCATCTACAACGTCTTCAGGTTTTGATGGTTCACCTGGTGACTTTTGCAAGAGATAATGGAGATCAGAGAGAACGCCAGAGCGGACCACTGCGAGCTTCTCGGCCTCCGATAACCCCCCTGTCAGTTCCTTCAAAATTCGCACAGACATGAGTTTCAGTCGCTCGTCGTCTCCCCTTTCGGAATGGCATCAGTTTGGTTTGGTTACATATGTCTAGGAATAAAGCCCTCACTGAAGAAAAGTGATAAAAAGAGGGATATTTTGAGCGGTGGAGAAGGCCGAAACAGCCTCGCCGGTCCATGTCGACACCACTTCTTCCGGTGACTTTAGCAGGGGTGTAAGAGTTGTGAAAATATCGTGGGTCTTGGCCAGTTCATTCTTTTCTTCGGTATTATATCCCGAGCCGACGTTTTTGAGGATGCCTACAGTGACGAGTAGAGCATTTGTATCATGCACAGTTCTGAGTAACCAGTTTCAGGAAATGAGGCGAGCATTGTGTTAATCTGAATACCGACCTCAAGAGGGCGAGCAATTTGGGTATATTCGATTTTGTTGCGATCCTGGAGAGAATTTCCAGAGTTGCCTGTGCCATCGCTACCGGGGTTTCATGATCATAGTGCTCAATGAGATCGAGAATGACGTTTGCGAGCTCCCCACATTTTACGACGGGCAGCGAGGTGCTGGAACTGCAGAAGAGGACAACCTTGACGGTCTCAAGGACCGATCGACGTACATCAGGGATTGTATGAGGAACCAAGGGAACTAATGCACTGAGGATGTCTCCGACATGCTCGTCCGATAGCGCCACGGGAGGAAGAGCCAGCATGCAAGAAAAATTGCAAGCTTCAATGATTGCGTCCACGGCGTCTTTGCGACCGAAGACCTCCAGCAGTCGCGGAATTATCCCGAGACTGATTGCCCGTTGTTTCTTCTCGGCCTCTTCTTCCAAGCTTCTCTTGGAAACTACGAGTTTCCCAGCCGTGTCCAGGGCCTTTCTGGCAGTTTGAATTTCTGTCTCTCTAGAAGGAGGTTAGAGACGACCAAATGAATACCAAATACGAAGAAAACAAACCCTGCCAGCTTTATGAGCACTCGGATGAAATCAGATGATGCGATTGCTATTGCCAGTGTTTCGTTCGCGTAGCCCTCAGAAAGACCGTCTAATATTTCGCAGCCCAGCTGGAGAATCTCAGGATCCAGCTGTGTCCGCTGCAAGATAAATAATAAAGCCGGCAACGCCCCAGCACTGACGAGAATCTCGCCAACACTAACGTCGTCGCCAGAGGACCTCGCCAGGGTGACAAGAACACGCAAAGCAGAAACAACTCGCCCCTGTGATTGAGGGGATAAAGAGAACTTTAAACCCTCTGCGGCACCAACATTCTCGGCGATGGATTGAACTGGTCCAATCTTCAAAACAGATCTAGTTAAGCATCATCAGCAAGTACGATATCAATGCTAACTCAAGACACACGTCAGGATCGCGATCAGACGTTCAGTTAATCCCGGCCAACCAGATAGTTCGGATCCAGACCAATGTTCCCCCGCAAAGCCTTGGCTTGCTTGCTGCAAAGATTCTATGTCGGAATCCTGGAACACCCCTAGTACGAGACAAAGCTGGGAAAACGTTGGTCTGGTAACGGGTTCGTGTGCCCAGCAACGCTCCATAATGGTCCAAGCAGATTTGGGGATGGCATCCACATGTCGTGGTCTCGCCCCATCCGCCAGTCGTTCCCCCAGATCATCGGCAGCGATCTCGACGAGAGGAACTTGACCGTCGGTGAAGAGCTCGTAGGCACACATGCCCATTCTGCGTGTATCTCATTAGCTGTTCATGTTGCTCGACATCGATCGGCACGTACGCCCAAGTATCTGTCGATTTTGTAATTTCCCCATCCCGGAAGCACTCCGGAGCGAGCCAATGCAATGTTCCGACGAGATTTAGAGTTTTGGGCTTGGTTGGTGTGGAGTCGGGTCCGAGGTGTGCGACTGCGGATTTAACGGTCACTCGTTCAAATTTCGCTAGGCCAAAATCCGCAACCAGAGCCCGACCTGCAGGTAAGAGTTAAGTATTAATAGAGCGTCTGCCAAGAGAGACTACACATTACCCTCGTCGTTGATCAAGACATTTCTCGCCTTTAAATCGCCATGCACAACATTTTGGCCGTGGAGATATTCCATCCCGCGACCAATATCATACAACTGAGCGTGTTATCATGTAGTGTAAGGTGGGAAAACACAAAAAGACTCACTATCTGCATTTTATCTGCCTTTCGGTTCTTCGCCAGATAATCCAAAGCATTTCCGTTGGCACAGAAAGGAGAGACAACAAATGCCGGTTGTTCGAAGGGAGCGGCACCTAGTTGAGATTCCTAAGTCTCGATGACAGCAATGTCCAGGAAAATTTACCCAAAAACTGGTGCAAATTTGGATGCGAGAAACTCCTCCAAATAAAAACCTCGTCGAGGAGTTCCTTGGGAGGATCAATAAGAAGAACGGTTCCTCAGGCGCGATTCTTACATTGATCACGTTGTCGTTTTCTCTGAACACCTAATGAAAATTGCAGGGTTTTCAAATGTAACGTTGGACGAAAAAAATCAACAATTACCTTCACAGCAACGTCCATATCTCTAGGTCAGCCAACGCCCCTTGTACACTTCGCGGAATGAGCTGGGAAGGGGCTTGGACGGGATTGATTTTACATACCGACGCTGAATCCACCAGAACCAATTTTGCCACCGCGCTTTATGTCGCGAGTTTTGACAAACCATGGTAACGTTCTGGGCACCTCGATGTTAGTTCGTGTTTTGATAGTTTTGGTTGCTTCTTCTGCAAAGGTTTTGACCTAGGAAATCAAAAGGTGAGATAGTTCAAGAGGGGAAGGAAAACGGTCACACCTCTTCCGGAACCTTGTCAGGTTCGTGATCGATACGATGAAGGATTACTTGGATCGCGTTTTGTGAATCCGGATCCAGTTTCTGAGCGCAATCGGTTAGCTTGTCGTGGCGCTCGATATCGGTCAGTATTCACCCCGCCCCGTAAGCCGATGCGCTGCGCTAATTCGTCCTGATCTTTGACAACACGTCTCAACTCATCCATCATGGCTTTCTGGTCGTCTCTTCGGGCTTTCTCGTTCTGCAGCTGATGCCTCTTTGTGTCGATAGCAAACTTGAGCTGGGGTTTCAACTCGCGGTTAGAAGCAGAGAAGTCATCAAGTGCATTCCAGTGCGTACCATGAAGTGAGTCGTAGCTTCTTGAATCTCGCGATCCAAAACCTAGATGGATTAAGACAATAATACATCGTTACCTGAACTAAGGCATACTCACTACAAGCTCGTCTTGAATCGATGTATACTGTAGCAGTCGTTTAACAAAATTCAACCCCGCAATCTCCCGAAGCTGATCAGCGGTTCGCTTCAGAGTTCTTGATAGTGGTCAGTTTTGTATACACGAAACATATTGAACTACCCACCGCACTAGTTTATCGACATTTGAAAGTAGGTTTGTGTCTACTTCTTCCTCCGTTATGCCGGCCAGAGCTTCTTCGACTGCTTCAACAACATCCCTGGCCGCCTCGGCGAGTCGCCGACATTGTTTCTTATTGTACCTCATTTGTTCCATGACGGCAAAGATCTTTTCCACCAACGACAGTGCCATATCCATGCCAGGAATAGGAGCAACAATCGCGATGACCTTGACGGCTGGGTGGGCCAGAGCCCCTGCTATGAATGCAACATTCATCGCATCGTTGCCTAGGCCTCCGTCGTTGTCGGGAGTGCGAGCCATCGTTGAGAGCAATTGGAGAGGAAGAGAAGGGAGGAGGGTAACAGCCCGTCGGGTTCCACGAGGAGTTAAGCCATATATCAGCACGTTAAGCGCTGGATATCCATAGCGTCTCGACTGAGTTAGTTGTTGAAACGGATCAGGAACACCACATTGTATACCTGGAATCAGGGCCCGAAGTAAGCGCCAGCACTCCGTCAGTTTCGGACTGCGATCGAAAAAGGCTCCCGGGATGTTAATGGTTGAAGAGCCTCGACGTACATTGTAACATTGGACACTCAGCAGTGTCAGCACCGAGCGGAAATCTATGGTACAAGAATTGGATTAAAACAGCACACGCGCAAGCAATTACAGCACTCTACAGCTAACGGATATCAAATTGATTCGTTTCACGAAGGAGGTATTGGTGGTTCTTTGCCTAGATTGGCATTCGTGAATTGTCGGTCTATGTTTCGAAGAATACGATTGATCTCTCCCAGCGCAATATCTTGACGCTGAGACAATATTTGTTGCTGGTAGAGCCTCCGATAAATTGGGTCAAGAGCCACCTGTAGGCGCGACCGAGGGGGAATGACCTGACAGTGGGTAAGATCAAACTGAATGAAGCTTGACGGCAGAGACTCACTACTTGATTATATTTATATATTATGTATGCGCAGATGACCAGCGTCGGTCCGAACAAGACCTGGAAAAATAGAAAGCTTTATTAGGATAAATTCAGCGAGATAGAGATCGGAAGGGGACGAACGAAGAGTTTCGACCGTGATACTGTCCTCCAAGTCAATCCGCCGAGAGTAAATTGAAGAATGTGTTTTACTGCTCGCTTCGTCCAGATTTGGAAATGGGTGGTCGGAAATTCCTGGGCGGATCGGAAAGAGAGGTAGAGGTCGAGAAGATTGAGGGGTCCTTGGAACAATGCCTTGAGGATGACCGTATAGTTTCGGGCAGCTCGACTGCTGATGAGATGATATCCGCCAACGGCGCTCACAGCACCGGATACAAGTGCGGTGGAGCGGTCGACACGCAAATAAGACGCGTGGGCAGTCAACGCAGGTTTGATCGCCAGCATGACAACAATCCAGTGGATACATTGTATGGTAGACCGTATCGCGGGTGTGAGGAAAAACACGAATTTGAGGAACTGTCCGGATATATTCGCCAGCACCGCGGACAGAATGACGGTGACAATCCAGGACAGAGTACTATACTTTTCTGTGACGTATGCCGATACGGTGTCCATCCAGAATGTGCTGAAGAAGTACGCAGCAGCTCCGGCGACGAGCAGCAAGCAGAGCCAGAAAAGGAAAAGGCTTTGTTTCCTCGGATTTTCGGCGAACGGTAATGCAGTGAATGTTCCGGGATCCCCTCCACCGTCCGGTGGCATTTGGTACGGTTGGCGCGAGGCCATATCGTGGATTCGAAGCACAGTGGCCTCGGAAAGAACCGCAGGCTGCAGTTTCGGCGGGGAACGTTGAGACCTCCAAAGAACGAGGAATACTACGAGTGTTACAAGACCGACGACGATGGCGAGGCTACATGCTGTGGCCACGACGTGAAACTGTCGACCCAGCGTGAAGGTCGGTCGGGGTTGGCTTGATGTGAGGTGGCCACTGCGATCGGTGCTTCGACGGGTCAACGAATAGGACTTGAATCTGCTCGCAGTCCGGGTTCTAGTGACCATGCGCGGACGAGCAAGGACCATGAGCGGGGCAGACCACAGCGACTCATGGAGAGGAAGCAAAACGAGGCGACCTTGGTGCGGTTGGCTTTATAAGTTGAGACCTTCCGAGTATAAGAGCAGTTGAAAGACAATAACCGTGACGCTCTCCCTACCGCACTGATCCGGAACCAGCACCACACTGTTGCCTCCAAAACCTGTTTTGTAGTTGAGGTGGATGAACGCGGTTCGTCGCCTCATGGGTGTTGCATGTTGAGGTCAACAAAGACTATCAGGCGTGCGAACTTTCCATCATGTCATGATCGCTGGAAATTCATGGAATGGAAATATTATTGCTGTAGCTCCAGACGCCAAGTAGCCATGGAACCAGGCTGAGCACTGGGTGATTTTCTCCACCGGCTCCGAAGCTCATCGACCCACCTTCAATTGAACTACATACACTCATGCGCCGTCCTATTCACTACACGCTTGCGGTGGGAGGCCAACTCAGCGCGTTCAAGAGGGTTTTCAGTTCAAACGTCTGCCGTGACGCATACACGCCGCAAAAATAACGAAGCTGAGTGCAGTGGTTTGCGTGTCTTTCTTCTTACTTAGTGAAGCGAAGCGGTCCCATTGCGAGTTCATAAGCATGGTGCATACGCCAGATGACATTTTGTGTGTATAATGGACATAACAATGAGGACTCCTACTTGAGGGGGATACTGGAAAGGCATGAGCGCGGGGAGTGAAAGACAAGGAGGAGGAACGTACAACCGGGAGGCTAGGGACGAGGATCGGTCAAATTAGTGAAACATTTCGATGCGATGCTACAATACTCACAGTGTGTCGCACCGATCTATGAACAGGGTTAGCAGATGCCCGGAACTGGGATAGCTATCGGAACGTACACCAGGGCGACCGTGCTTGACGGGCCGGTAAGAGCACGAGAACTCTGCGAGGTAGTGTCCAGTCATCTCGGGTTTTATCTCGACGTTGTTGAAGATCTGGCGGAGAATAAGGAATAAGCCCAGTGGCGGGGCATCCTTGAGCAAGGACGTACCTTGCCGTTGTAGATGCCGACGACGCTGCCAATCATCTCGGGGACGACAATCATGTCCCGGAGGTGGGTCTTCACGACTGCGGGCTTCTCATTCGGAGGGGCCTCCTTCTTGGCCTTTCGAAGTTTTTTGATGAGACCCATTGGGCGGCGCTTCAGGCCGCGCTGGAACCGGCGACGAGCACGAGCGTGAACAAGCTGGGAAGAAGATAAATTTGCTGAATTGATCCAAAGCGCCAGAAAAACGTACTTCAACGAACTAATGTCGGAATTTGTGAGTCTCGAATGGAATGTACCAGGGGTAGAGAGTACGCACGTCCTCATTGCTCAGATCCAGGAGTTTCTCGAGCTCAATTCCGCGGTACGAGAAGGTACGGAAGGTTCTCTTTTTCTTGAGCTCGGCGGCGACGGAGGGGTCGGTAACGCTTGCGTCAGCCTGGGAGGGGCGGGTCAGTGAGTGCGGCGACGAGGAATATTTGAGGGACAGACCATGGTCGTTGTCTTGAAGTCGATGAAAGTGATCTGATCCTTGCTTTGTCAGGGATTGTGCAGCACCACGTGCAGTTCCCACAGCTTAGCGGATAAAATCAAATTTATTTCTCTCTCTCTCTCCCAAACTCTTTCGGATAGAATCCACAGGTCGTCCCTCGGGATTAAAGGTGTGCTCGCTGTCCTCCTTCTCCCATCCACCCTCATCCTCTCCAGTGATTTGTGGCTGCCGTAACCCAATCTAACCCATTCACCACCTACAAACTTGAAAAGTGAGGACGGTGGCCGTTTTTTTCTGTCCGAAAATTAAATTTTGCCCAAGATGCGTCACATCGCTGCGTACCTTCTCCTCCAAACCGGCGGCAACGCCTCTCCTTCCGCTTCGGACGTCAAGGGTCTCCTCAAGACTGTCGGCATTGAGGCCGATAACTCCCGTCTCGAGAAGCTCATCTCCGAGCTCAAAGGCAAATCCATCGACGAGGTGCGCAGCCAACCGCTCGCAACCGTTCCTGACACTGATTCTGCCCTGCTGTCTAGCTGATCGCTGAAGGGTCTGGCAAGCTCGCCTCGGTAAGTTCATCGAGACCTCTACGCGGCAACTTTTCTCAATTTTGTTTTTCGTGCACAGGTCCCCTCCGGTGGAGGAGGAGGTGGAGCCGCCGCTGCCTCTGGTGGTTCGGCACCTGCTGCCGCTGCCGCTGAGGAGAAGAAGGAAGAGAAGGAGGAAGAAAAGGTTGGTCTTTCTATATTTCTCAGTCGTGCGCTTCGCTAACAAAACTTACAGGAGGAATCCGACGACGACATGGGTTTCGGTCTCTTCGATTGAGCGATGAAATTAATGCGAGGCTATGTAATGACCCAAAATCAATGCTCTGCTTTGCTATTTCGTTTCGAGTGTCAGACCGTCCAGTTTATGAAGTTACTTCCGGTATCAGTGAGTGTCGACCCAAGGGTTTGCGGAGCATGGAGAACACTCGTCGTCCCGTTGGTGAAGTACGACATGAAAACTTTTCGAGGCTACATATTTACATTTTTACATTGAAGAATACCTAGACAAGCGTAGGCACACTCCAAGGCGCCCACTGAGCGTTGGGTACCTCGAAGGTGTAATTTCCAGCCGTCTCCACAATATCTGTATCAGTTGCCTGGTCGAAAAGGAATTTGTTGATAAAGGCGTTGAGCTGCGGCTGCTGCGTCGAGGGGAAGGCGCAGTGGTCATGGCTGGCGGCCTGGGAGATTCCCATGGCGTCTGTAACGCCCATCGCCGTCCACGCCGCGCGCGCAGACACCATGGCACCAAACGAGGGGAAAGGACCCAACCTGAGGGCGTTTGGGTCGATTCGATCAGTCAAGGAAAATAAAATCAAAACATACCAATCGATCCCGACGTTGTCGATGACAAAAAGTCCCCGAGGTGCCACCAAGGCGCCGAGCGAATGGTGGTCGAACGGTAATCTGTCGACCGAGGTGTTGGCGAATTGATCAAAGCTGCTTCCGAGCCACACGTTTTCCTGGACGATTTCTGCCAGTAGTTTTAGATTTTGCGGAATATTTGTGCCCGTGAATTTACCTGATGCAGTTTGTGTCAAGACCCCAGTCGAAAGGATGAAATCGGAGATGCGCCAGCTGTCTGTACCCCCCGAGCCCGACTCTTGCGGAATCGTCAAGACAAGGCGAGGTTCGAAAGCCCCTGTGCTGAATCAGTACGCGGTCAAATAATGTCTGCCTGAATAGTACCTGCGACGAGTGCGCCCTTGCCATTTCGAGAACATCCGGACACACCGACTCTTGCTGTGTTGATCCTCGCAGCAGGAGTCTGCTCGAGCGCGTCCATAATCAATGTCACGGCCCATGCCCAGGCCGACATCGCACTGAATACAAGAGAGTAAGCCGCAGCTCATTCAGAAAAAAGTAGACATCAGACCCTGCGGAGGCGTCGGCGCCGTAAAGATTGAAGAATAGTCCCAGACCTCGACTGGCGAGCGTGTCCTGCTGGGCCATTTGCTCGTTGTTGAAGGTGATGATCGCTACGCCTGCAGGGCTAGGGATACTAATCCCTCCCATACCAATGAGAGCCGGGAAGGGCGCAGTTCCAGTGGTCGGGTACTTGATTGTCGGCGCGAACGTGATGCTTTTCCCGGCGTGGGTGGCAGTAATGGTAAGAGTAGTCCCCGAAAATGAGACGTTCATGGACTCTGGACGAGGGGGTATGATGCCCAGCTCATCCTGCTGCAGGAGAATACTCATTTCTTTCTTGCGACATTCCCAGTCCGCAAAGGTCGCGACCTTTAATAGCGATTAGTTGTTACTCAGATTTTAGGTGCGGACGTCAAACCTTCTGGCCATTGAGGAACGTGAAAGGGTCAGGTAGGACTGTATTGTTGTACGAGCTGAGGTCTGGAATCGTAGGGCATGCTGGGAAAGGGTGAATCCACCAAGGAAAGGGCAGTGAAGAGCAATGCGTATTTACCCTGCGCTTTGACGACCGCCAAAAGCGGCAAAAGAGCCAAGAGATATGAAGAGCTGATGAACATAGGATATACACCTCTAGAGGCCTGGGTATTCGCAAGCCGCCTTAAGTCATTGAGATAATACACCCGTAGAACTCGTGAACTAGGTCATATGACAAATTTGAAGGACGGAATCGAGGTCGAAGTGGCTATTCGTTGATTTTCGAAGCGACGGAACGCCTCCGGGATGTCGCAAAATAATATAGCGTCACGATCCGTCGATAAATGGGTAACCTACCGAGTTTATGCCGGGTGAAGGCCGGCATCAAGCAGAGAGCCAATGGCGCGACGTGCAGCCTCCAATGAGAACACTTCGAAGGATCTGCAGCATATTTGGGCCAGGGACAGTAGTAAGCACTTGAAAGAGGCCGAGCGACGACAGCCCAGGAAGACAGCGCAGTTTCCCGAAAGCACGAGGGGAAGTCCAAGCAGTCGAGTTCAGATCCAACCCAGAGCGCGTGGGTTGGATTCGATGCGCCTGGTGGTTGCGTATATTTCTGCCTCGCAAGCTCCCGGGCTATCTTTGATTCTATTCGAGATGGCGACCTGCCAGTTTATCGGAGCTTAACCAGATCTATGTTCGTGTGTCAACACTGGCGATCCGGTTCAATGAGAGCAACTTGTGGTTCAAAAGGTCAAAGCGAAATTTCGCAGTGGCAGTGTCCATCATTTTGATGCTATCACTTGCTCTCAACATTCACCTTGCTATGTCAACCTATCAGCCAGCTCACGCTGTTCAATCCGCCCCCTCAAGACAAGAGTTAGGAGAGTGAACCTCCTAGCTGCGACAGCCGCACCTCGTCCAGTTGGTGGCCGCCACTGCTAGTGCCGCCACCCTGTCTCAGCTCCGAGCCTGTTTCTCGGTTTCGGCCCAGGGCTTGAATGGCTTTCTTCGACATCTAGAATTCACGGAACGCGACTCGGACTTGCAATTGGACCCCAACCCCGAATGAACGTGCATCCGGTATTCTGTACCTTCAATACTGGATCAACTAGCCAGCTGTGAGCACATGCAGCGAATTCTCACTCTGCTTCGACGGCGAAAGTCTTGGACCCTATCTGCGTAAACACCGAACCGGCCAGCTGTGAGCACATGCAGCGAATTCTCACTCTGCTTCGACGGCGAAAATCCTGGACCCTATCTGCGTAAACGCGAACTTCGGTGGTGTCAACGAATGCCCCTTCTCAATCGACCGAGGTAACTCAAGTTGCAAATATCAACGCCCCCTCCACCTGTCGCTGTACCCGACCCCCGCCCCCATGCGTCCACCGAATCAACCCGCTAGGCTCTCTTTCTAAATATCCATCTCCCGCGTCTCTATACCGGCTACCAGGTACTTACATACTCCCGCGGCCGCCCACCTCACCTCCGTCTGGCGTCTCTAAATGCGTCTAAGCAAGGATTATTACTGTAAGTACACATCGTCTTCGTAAGTGCCGACCTCTGACGAAGACCTAGGTATCAACCTCCCTTCGTCCCTCCTGTGTGCGGCTTGTCGATCGGTACAACTCGGAGTGAGTTTGACGTCTGGATTACTGCTGCTTCCGGAGACTGCCACGCCCAAGCCACGCCTGGCAAAAAAAAAAGCATAACAAGTGACGTTAAAGTAACGAAATTTCTGGACGTCGGCTCGTGGTATCTATCATATTCAACACTAGAAGGAATGTCTTCACTATGTCTTCCTCGGCGCTTGTCCTACGCGGTCCTGCTTATACTCGAGGAAAGCGTCGGTTAACTCGGCCACCTGCCGCTGCATGTACGCGCGTATCAACACACAATGAATGTGTCGTCTTCGGTAATTAATTACTTTGCCCCGCAACATTATTTCCTTGTTATCACTCGACGACGTTAGCAGCTAAAATTTCATTAATACCACGAAATTGATTGTTGGAGGCGTCGCGTCGTGCATTAAAGTCGCTGATTTCGGAGTGTTCAAGTTGATTGTTGGGTGATGGCATTGGATATACAAATTTTCGTTCATGCCCACTCAGTACCTATGTACCCGAGTCAAGACCCGAGTGGTGTGTTGTCCCGATTCCTGGCAACATATTTCATCCTATGTTTTTTTTCGCGCTGCCGCTGTCCAGCCCATGTGGACGCCATGCGCACGGCTGCCGTCACGATGCGACAGCGATCTACGCGCTTTGACAGAATCACCGATCGGCGATCCGTCGTGGGTGCAGTTGTTTTTTAATTGAACGCGGGGTTGGTTGGCTGGATTACTGCTGGATTGAATTAAATAATTCCAAAGCTCGGTCGTTGGCACGGTCGGGGAGCGTGGGCGGGAAGGGCAGGAGGGAGACAGAACGAACGATGGAAGGGGTAGGTTTTTTTTTGGGCAAACGCATTTGACATGATGTTTCTGTTTCGACTGTCTGTCTTGTGTTATCTGAGGGCCTCGGTCTACGAATTCGAAATCGTCTCTTGTTTGGATTGGATTTTCTTTCTTTCTTTTTTGAAATATTCACGAGGAAAAGGACAAGAGCAGTAAACGGAGGCGGAGAAGCACGAAGCGGGCGGGATTGTATTACGAGGCGGGTACAGTGCAGAGAATCCACGAGAGAAGGCGGAGGCAAATTTTGAGTTGAGGTACAGGCACAGGCGGATGGGACGGTCAGGATTGAGATTGGGTTGGAGAGATGGAGAGATGGCTAATTCTTTATTTGAGGAAATTCGGGATCGTCTAGACCACGCTTGCCGACCACGGGTGCGAGTCGGAGGTGTCCCGGGCTCGGCGTCGACTCGAGAGAAACTAAAAGCCAAGCCCGCCGCCGCCGCTGTCGGGAAGACTACTTGGTGGCGCACCTGCACCGCCACGGGGCTTCGGAGGACAATTACGGTTTGAGAAAGTGTAAGAGAAGGTTGATTACGCAGGAAGCTTTCGGTGAGCTGAAAACGCGGGATTCTGTTCGCGGTGCCAGTCGACGGAGCAGAGGAGAATACAGGCACGGTTGTGGGGTGAGGTAAGAGGGTACGGGCAAACCGGAGAGTTGGGTCGCGTGTCAAAGAAGGAAGTTTGGGGGCACGTTGCGGAGGGAATATTGGACCGCGACGGCGCGCAGCAGAGGTGGAGTTGTATGTTGATGTTGTAGAGGACAGACAGGCGTAGTATGAACGCAAGACGGGCGTGGGGAATGGAAGAGCACGCATGGGAAGTCAGGGTTTGTTGGAGGTTTGTTGTCAAGGCTAGGGTGAGAAAAGGGCTTAGTACCTAGTGGACCGAGTAGGCTACTGGATGTGTTCTGTGGACAATATGGCCGTGATTACGGTGATAGACTTGGACTTGAATGGGGCTAATGAAATGAAATGGAGAACACAATTACTTCGCGGGAAAAGAACACCGCCACCAATATTGTTCAGGACTTGATTTTGTACGGCCATGTCGCGCCCGGGGCCCCTGCCTGCTCGACTCTCTCGACGCCTTCCCCGCGCCCCCCACATTCATCCCCGTCTCCCCTGCCGCCGCCTCCTTCAACCCGCCCCCCTCAAGGCCCCCCGCCGCGCCCCTTCCCCCCGTTCCCGGCCCAAGCAGGATATCCGACACAGACACCCTCCTCTTCCTCAATGGCACCGACTCTGCCCGCTCTCGCCGCTCCTCAAAGCTCTCCCTCAGAGGAAACCGCGACTCGTTTGCGAGCACCCGCTCCGATTCCCTCCTAGCGTATCCACTCGCTCGTCTCCCCAGACCCCCTCGTCCCCGGCACACAGTCTCCACACGCCCAGTCTAGCCTTTTCCATCGACGAGCATGCAGAGCTCGACGAAGACGACCTCCTCGAGGGGCCTCCTTTGCGCGACCTTCAAAAGACCCCTTTGGACTCCCTCGACGACTTTGACGTCCCCGTCCCCCCGCTCCCTGGCTCTGCCTCCTTCCGCAGCACTCCCCCGCGCACCGCTACCCCCCGTCGCGAGAGCATCGCACTCAACTCGGTCGCAATGCCGATCACAGACAGCGACACCGAGCCCGACTTTGACGCACTCGAAGATCGCGCAGGTTCCCCTGATATTGCATCTATCCTCGCAACAACTCCCCGCCCCCGTCTATCCTCTCTCGCCCATCGTACCTCCGACTTTGACCACGAGCCGCCCTGGGAGGAGGAATTTATCGACGATTATGGTCAGGTCCGCGGCAGCATATACTCGGTCGCCTCAAAGGCAAGCGAGAGATACGCCTTTGGCTTCCCCGAGGAGCCCGATGCACAGAGCGTTAGCAGCGACAATGGACACCCCGTCTGGGACGAGCCAAATGACTCGGACTCGGATCTGGATCTACACACCGCCCTTCCGTTCGTCTCTTTCCTTTTTGTCACTGAAAATAGTCGCTCAACTCTATGCAGACAACTTATGTTGCACCACGGCTTCCTCTCTCCGCGCTCAAAACTACTCGCCAACACCGCCTCGACCTCCCTTGCTCCTACCCCATCACCCGCCTCCACCGTATTTGGCAACACCGATCCTCTTCCGCGCGATACCCGCGATACACCCAATCGCCGAGTTCGCCATCGCGACGGCAAGCTGCTCCGCGGCGGCATCGGTCTCACCACCGGCCTTGGTTGGAGTGACTCGGAGGACGAGGACGCACCAAGCGCACTCACTCGCCGCATTTCGAACCTCAACCTCCACCGCTCACGGTCGCAGCTCGGTCTCAGCCGCGCGTCGAGTTTCTCCATTCTCGGCGGGTCCGCCTCTACGCGATCCTCTACATTTTCCCACTCAACGTCGCGCCTCCCTAGCCGCCGCACGCAGAGCGAGTACGCTGAGGACACGGGCGTGGACGAGTTTGGTACCGTTGCGCGGCGAGAGGGCCCGCCAACGAGCTGGACGCGCCGCAGTGAACCCCCCTCTCGTCTCTCGCGCGCGCAAAGCCAGACTCAGCTGACTCGTGGGGCCTCCATCCGCACTGACGAATCAGCGGGGAGCGCGATGAGTCTTCCGTTGATGCGCAGTCACAGTCGCGTTCTGCGCGTCATGGCGGCGGACAAGGAGAAGCCCCTCCCGCGCACACCGAGTCTGAGGCGTGCACCGAGTAATGCGTTGGTGTCGGGCATCCGGCCCCGTGCGGCGACGGGGGTGAATGCGTCGTCCCTGCCGCGACCGCAGTCCCGAGCGGTGTCGTTATCCATGCAAAGCACGCCGCAGCCCGGAGGGCCGTCGTCTGCTTCTACACCGGCGCCGCCACTACCGATGTCGTCGGTACCCCACAAACCGCAAATGCGCCCACTGCGTTTACAGCCCCGACCAGCTGTGATTGGCGGGGACCGCGCGCCCGTCCCGGTGCCCTCGGTGCCCTCGGTGCTGCCGGGACTAAGCACCAGCCACACAGCGTCCTCGCTCGCGAGCTCCACCTCCTCGTCCTCCGGGCTCTCGGTATCGACCTCAGCAACGTCCATATCGCTGCTCTCGCCCTCCCCGTCCATGTCCCTCCTGACCCCGTCCTCGCCGATCGGCTCTCCAGCCTTCCCCCGCGCGCCAGTCGCCGTATAGCCGTGGGCCGCCGTCGCCTGGTTTCCCATCGATTCCGGGGACGCCGACGACGCCGATGTATGAACATGGACCTGATGGTATGTCGCTCGCGCGTCCACGGCCTCGGACGGGCACGGGGATGGTCTATCGCACGTCAACGTATGGTGGGCCTGCGCGCAGTCTGCCTGTCCCGCGCGCGTCGGCAAAGGCCGTTGCGCTGTAGGCTTTCCCAAGGTGCGGTGCGCCTAAAACTATCCTACTGCTTGCTTCATCTATCATCTGTGTTCCCGATCTACTGCATTTACTTCTCCTTCACTGCATTATCACAACCAACCGCAACTACCCTGGAAATTTCGCTTCTTTCCTCTTTTCGCTTCATTTCATTTTGGTTTCAAGTCAGTCGTTCATTCGTTGTACAAACTTCATCCTTCACCTTTCATTCTGCCTATTCACCACTACCTACCTACAAGCTCTACTTCTCGGGTGCGGCGCAGGCACCCCGACATTCATTTGTTGACTATCCTTTTGCGCGTACATACCTTCGTTGCACCTACAAGTTACCCCAGATTTTTCGTCACATGGAACATGGAATGGAATGGAATTCCCCGCACGTTCGTTGTATATATACATACTTACACACACTACTATTACCACCCACCGAACAAAGAGGTGTATCTACGGCCAAGGCAGATAGATATGCATGCAAACATACCAACCATCCGTCTCTCGTTGACTGGCTTGTACTGTATATTATTACTACCTGCTCCTGTGTATGTGAATGGATGGATAGATTGATTTAGAATTTTTGACGGCGACGGCGACAGCTTTGAGCCACCCCCAACCCGGCCGGCACCTTGAAGCTGCAGAGTTACGGCCCACCGCAATATGTATTATGTGGCCCGCAATTTCCTTCGTGAAGCGTTTTGAGGAATTTCCGTGTGTGTAATTTCCGCGTGTCTTCAGCTTGGGAGGGGGATAAACAATGGTCCGAAGGATGAGTGCGTACTAGTATTCAAAAGGGTTTCTCGGGCCGTGGCCCATTAAATGCAGTAAACCAAATATATCTCCTATTGGAATGAGATCTGGGGCACATCACATTACATAAAGTAGGGGGCAAGAGGAACTAGTCATGCAATTGTGCACCGAAATTCTTGAGAAAAATCTGTGTTACAACTCCACCTTCCCCGATTTTTCATGAGTTGCGGTCAAGTGGAAAGGAGCCAAAAAGGGCACGTGACCGTCACTTTTTTTTTTTTTTTTTTTTGTATCTGCATTTCTATACCGCAACAAGTAAACTAACTACTAAGACGCGGTGCCCGCGAGGGGCGAATAAATATTGTGGGTCCTCCTAGGGGAAGTCCGCCGGTGTGTGTGTAGGTGTCCGTTATAGGGGAGACGTCGCAGATTGCTCACGAGAGCCAGCGCGTGGGGGTTGTCGGCGGCGCATAACGCATAACCATAGCACATAGATAAATAATAAATAAGGGGAAGGGGGAGAGGGGTTCGGTGAGCGGGGGTGTGCACGTCGCTCTTGGGTGACCAGGTCAGCCTCGGCTATCCATCTCCATCGTCGTCTGTGTCTGCTGGCTCGGGCTCGTCCTCGAAGGACGGCAGATCTGGGGATCGGCGTGGCTTGCCGGACTTGGTGAAAGCCCCGGACGTCTCGAGGAACTCGGCCAAGGCAGCAATGCCCTCTTTCGTGCCAAGTATTTCAGGCAGGGAGATGTCCCTTGATACTGCCTCGAGTACGTGCCGTTGGTCCTCGTACTGAGGACACTCGCGGAGCAGGTGCTCGCGTGTCTGGAAAGCCTCGCCACAGGGGCAGTCAACGTTCTCGGATGGTACAAATTTGCTGTAGTACTCGCCGGTAAAGCAGTGCCCGATTCGGCATTGAGTGACACGGCCAAAGACCTCGCGTTTAAGTGTCTTGAAGTGCACTGTCGGTTTGAGGGACGGGGGGAAGCGGTCTGCCATCGCGTAGCGCCCCGTCTTCGGTGTGCTCCTCCACTCTTTCACCCACGCCCGTTTTACGTCCTCCTTGGATTTGCGCAGCGCGTGTGCGCGGGTTCCGCCCGCCGTCGTTGCCAGCTCCGCTCCGGCTTTTGCAAGCTCGTCTGCCCGCTCGTTCCCTGTGATGTCGCAGTGCCCTGGCGACCATGCGACCTCTATCGAGCGTTCGGGGTCCGCGTCGAGAAACGCGCATGCCTTTCGGTGGAATTGGTGCGCGTATAGCTGGCCCGCGCGGGGTTTCGGGTCGAAAATCGTTGAGATTGCGGCAGTATTGTCTGCAAAGAAGTGAATCTTCTTTACTCTAGGGTCCGCCTCTGCCATGGCAAAGGCCTTGGAGGCGCCGAGGCATAGCGCCGCCAACTCGCCATCGTACACCTCGGCCCTGCCTCCCAGCCCGCTGCTTCGGGCAAATACCTCGACCTCCTTGTGGTAGATAACCACGCCTGCACCCACTCGGCGCACGCCGTGTATCGGGCGGAGTGACCCATCGGTGTATATGGAGAGGTGCTCGTGGAGTAAGCTGAATTCACGTATCTTTTCCCAGTGCGCTTTGGCTCCCTCTTCCTTGTCCATCCCTAATGAGCCTGAAATCTTCATGCGGCTCCCAAATGATGCCGCCGAACGTCGCCACGGCGGGGTTAGGTATGGGAAAATTTGTTCGTCGCGTGGGCTTGTGTGACGGGCTAGCTGGTCCAGCTGGGTGGATTTTTTGCGGTCCGCTTTGTTGTTGTTCGAGGGCCTAACGGGGAGAGGCGGTGGTACCTTTGGTGCCCTCCCACCTCTCCATTCGTCAGAGAGCCTGTGTATGATCGGGCTATCTGTACTCAGCTTGTTAAAGCGGATCGCCGTTCTTCTGTTGATATCGTCCAACGCGTAGCAAATTGGGGGTAGCGAGGCTTCTATTTGCAGGGCGTGTACAGGGGAAGTCTTGAAGGCCGCACATATAAGTCTCAGAGCTCGGCGTTGAACCCTTTCCAACTCCTTTTCGTGTGTTTTCTTGCCCGTCCACCACGCCGCGCTCGCGTATGTCATGACGGGCATGACACAGGCTTTATACAAGTGCCGGAGGTGGACCTGGGACAAGCCACGCACCGTGTTGGATAGCATCGTTAAGCCGTTCACCGTATTCTCGGCCCGCGCCGCTAGCGTCTTGACGTGGTGATTGAACGTTAGCTTCCTGTCCAGGTGTACCCCCAGCCACTTCACCGTCGAGAAGACAGTGATCGTCGCCTCTGTTCCGTCGGCGTTCGGGAGCCGGATTGCCGGTGTCTTGTCCGACGGGCGGCGTGTGTAGTGCATAAGCTCCCGTTTTGTGTCGTCGATCTCTAATCCCCCGACGCTCAGTCCTGCGCGCACCCTAATGTACGCCCTGACGAGGATTTCGACGTTGGTGTCCAAGCTATCTGATGAGACGTAAATCATGCCGTCGTCGACGTACATGACCAGTGCGGTATCAGTTGGGTTGTCTGGGAGAGGGATGCGGTTCTGCACCTGATTTAGTATCTCGAACGACTCGAGGAGTTCTGCACTGTAGAACGCTGCCAGGATCGGCGAGACCGGTGATCCCTGCGGGATCCCGTTTTCGACTCGTCTCATTTCCCCGCGTATTCCGTCGATGCAGACCGCCGCCTGCCGGTCCTCGAGGAAGGAGGCAACCCACTTCACGTACTCCAGTGGTATGTGCTTGCGTCGGAGCTCGCAGAGTAAACGCTTGTGATTGACAAAGTCAAAGTATCCTTTTATGTCGAATGTGAGAGCGGACGTAACTTTCCCATTATTCCATGCTGCTTGCACATCGTTCGTGAACGTGAGGATGGCGTCTGTGGTACGTGACCGTCACATCACACGCATTCACTGTCTGCCTCGAGCTACATGTATCGAATCTGCTGGTTGCTATTTCACCCGTAGCGTAACACGGACGGACAGACGCTAGTTAATTGACAAGTAACGAACTACTACCATGGTCACGGAGGCGACGACGCGTGATTTGGTGCGCCGAGGAAGGAGAGTTGATTGGGCTCAAGTTCTGCAACAGGACATCCCCTGAAGCAGGTGTCGAAACTTGAGAGATGACGTGCCGAGCAAACGGGCAGGAGGAGGATGGGGGGCCGGAAAAAATCTCGCCGAGAAACTCCCTGAGTTCCATAGCAACTTTTTAGTTTCGATTGAGCACTCATGATACGATGAAAGGCTGCTGGGGTCTCACTGGTTCTGGGAACGTAAGTACAGCCAGTGTGTGGCAGGGAATGGCGGTCGTCAACATCCTTGACGAATGCTTTCCAACGAACTTTGTAACGACTGTTATTGAAATGTGCATCGAGGAAGGGCGTGAAAGACTCACAAAGATAATCGCTAAGTGGTGCCAATAGACATATCCAGGCCTTGAGCTCGATGAATTCGTGGTCGGTCGAGTGCATGTCAGCGTTTATGACTTGGTACGCAAGTTGTTGGTCGGGCCCAAGGTCCTTCGCTAGCCTTTCCGCATCTGGGTGGAACACCACTCTCTCCTTCGCGTCGGAAGACAGCTCGCGGCAGCGATCGAGTATAATGTCGAGCACACGCGTCTTGAATGCGGCAGCTTTGTGGAATGCTAAGACTTCGGGCTGGGATTGGCAGCGGGACTGCAGTCGACAAATATCATCTGCGTCGTCGAAAGAGGAAATTGTGGGCACACGAAGGGAGTTGAACTCCAGCAAGTATGACTCGAGGGTGCGCGAGCACTCGAATTGTCGTTCTTCTGTATCAGAAGGAGTATCCTTGTCTCGATCGAAGAAAGGGCGATATTCAAGTCCAAGAGGGATCCAATCTGTGCCCCACCCGGCGACAGCAGGAGGTCGTTTGAAGCGGACTGTATACGTGGGCATGGAGGTCGTTTGAAAGCATCCAATAAGCACGTCGCACCAGTCAGTAGAAAACAGGAATCGACAAACGAGCCCCTGAGCTCGGATCACGATTTGATTATCAACTTTATTTGATCCCAACCGCTTTCGACCACCGCTTGCTTGACTTATGCGGGCATGGAACGGGTCCCTCTTGAAGAAGGAGCGCGCAGGACGACCTAACCTTTATCCTAAACACCACGGGAAACCAATGTCAAGTTCAGATTTGCGGCAGTGAAAAAGATAGGGGTTGAAGATATCATAACGACGGCAACTCAGAACTACTCTCCTTTCGCCTTCAAGCACAAACGGCGAAATGAGCACCCCGAATGTATTACTTAAGTATGAGGTCCCCTTTGGTCACCCCGACTTCCTATGGCGCCGATTCCTCTTCCGCAATGCCCTCCTTACCAGCGTCTTCCCCTTCATTGTGGTTCCAGCGCTGGTATTGTCGAAAACATTGGCATTGGAGCAGGGAACACCCATCGACGCCGGTACATACCTGTATTCCTGTGCAGATTTAATCTCCCAGAAGCTTATAGAACCAACCGCTTGCACGACAGAAGTCTATGACGCTCGCGGTAGGCATTCCAGTTGCTGCCCCTGTCCTGTTTTGTTGACGCTTTCTGGTAGTTCCACTCGTTGTCTCTGGCGTCCTCCTGGTATTCGTGCACTTCTTCCTTTGCCTTGCGAGTGCGCGGTGGTCGGTGACGCCTCCGAGCGTCGAACCGTCTGTGATGATGATGTCGGTCGTTTTCGCCCTTGGTTAGCCGTCTATATTATTCCCCAGTAAAAACTAACATATCGACAGCCCGCATGCCCATCCCTGGATGGCAGCGGCTGTTTTTTGCCGCATTCTCTATCCCTTATACCCTTCGCGCGTGGAACACCATATTGCCTTTCTTCGGCTTGGGCCATCGGCGGTGGGTATTCATCATCGAGGTCGGAGACTTATCGTTGAGGGGGGCAGGTGCTGGGAGAGGCGGACAGGATGTCCAGAGCCGCAACTTTCTGCGCCAGTACTTCTATTTCCCGGATTATGGTAAGCTTCGGGTTTTCGTGTGTTTCATGTTCCGTGAATTTACGTCGATTTGCCCACAGACTATTGACCTATGGACTATGAATATTGTAACGACTGGCTGGTCCCTTTGTCATCGGGCTATGTGTTTTGCCTTCCATCGAATATGGATGTGACGACCCATCCACTTTTCCTTCATGTTTGGACCTCAATGTTGTACCCTTCATGCTTGGAACGCAAGAATCCCTTTGATCGGCGATGGAATGTACTTATGGTCGACGGCGGACGCGGCCTGAACGATTGGCGGCGAGGATTCTTTTGACGTCAGTGACCCGTGGAGAGGCGAACGACGTCCAGAGTCGCAACTGCTTCCGACAGTACTTCTACTTTGCGGATCTGGCCGCTACCATGGCGTGCCATCCGCAGACAAGTATCGCCGAAGGATGTTGCAACAAGTGGCTAGCCCGCATAGTTCCTCTCTTGCTTTACAAACCCGAATTTCACTGTTTTTATTGCTCGTCCAAAGAATCCTCAAGAACAGTTCGGGAAGAAATCCAACTCGTCATAAAGAGCCGTAAAATAGTTTGAATTGATTTTACATTACTTAGAGAGGGTATATATATCGTTTGCATTACACTATATTATTTCCGTTGTCTGCCAGTAGTGGCCGGTGTCAATTTGGGCCACTGCAAATCCACCTCAAACGCCCCTCGCACAGGGTCGTAGACCCATCCCGTAACCATTCGCTCGACCTCCATGATAATATCGTGCATCTCGTTCGTCTTGAGAGACCGCCCGAGGACGCTCATGTTCGCGGTCAGCGGCGCCACGGCATCCAGAAACGTCGCGACGAATTTGTGAATCGCGATGTTTCCCTGGCCGGGGGCCCCGGGCCCGTGCCAAAATGAGGGACCGGCGCTCGCGATGATGGCACACAGCGCCTCGAGATGCTCGTACGAGTTGAGACCCTTGAGAAGCGACACAATGCAGGCGGCACAGTGCGGACCGGGAATTAAATCGCAGGTAAAGAGCTGGCCGATAAAGGTGGCGTGTGCAACGGCGGACGCGACGTAGTTGAAGGAGGGCGCGTTGTAGTAGGTAATTGCATTAGAAGAGTCCTTGAAAGGGAATTAGTGAGTGGTGATAGATGATCGCAATGGTGAGCGTACTGGGTCCCAGCACGACTTGAATGCGCCGACGACGCATTCGCGCAGATGCCAAACGAAACTCTGGGCTATCTCTTCGCTGTAGATGTCGAAGAATTGACGGTAGACCATGAATGCAAACGGCGCAATTCCGGCGCTCTCCTCCGTTATCTTTTCGCCGCCGCGCCAAGAAAAGTGCTGCGCAAGCTCGGCCATAGCTTCGATTGGCCAGACTCGGGAGGCGACGATGGCGGTGGCATAGTCGCGGTGGTTGGGTGTCGCGGAGGTGCAGGCGCCGCGGGTGAACGCGTCGAACCATACCGGACGAGGAAGCTCGGTCGGGACGGGCGGTTTGGGAGTCCGCGGTACAGCCGCCTTCGCTAAGGACTGTGTGCGAAATGTGGGAACAAAGGGAGCGGCTAGAGGGTTGAGTTCCTCTCTGGGAGTAGTCGGTGGTGTGGGTTGGACTTGAGCGTATTTATCCGAAGTGAAGATGCTCTGGATCTCCTCGTCCTCGAGAGCGAGGGTGCTAGTCGAGCTGGCTGGAGAGGATGCGGGAGAGACGCTTGCCCGTTGGTGGCGCGCGGCAGCGGTAGATGGCTGGGGCTTGCGCGGGGAGCGGTTCTCGAACAACATATTAAGCTCGGTGAGGATAGGGCTTGGGTAGGGCATGATGTATCTGTAGAGCATGTTATAGGCTTGGTTTAGTGGATATCAAGGCTTCACTTGCCTGCGTTAACGAGAGGTGGGGGGTTGTGTTGGGGTGTGGTGATAGAAGTCGCGAACACAGCCGCTTATATAGGCGAATTCCGTGTGCTTTGGAAGCCCTTTGTTGTGAACCAGACAATAGATACAGACCGTTCTAGGCCCCCGGTCACTCCCTGCTAGGTCGCTCCCTACTTTCACTCTGCAGTTTCATTCCATGCCTCTGTATGGCGGCCCGAGTTGTGGCTTGGCGCCAACTCGGCGCATCAAAGTTTCTCCCACGCTCACCTTTGGCGGTCTGGGGCCGAGTGAAATTCCAGACCAGAACTCCTCCAGACCAGAACTCCCTCCTCGACCGAGACCCCTCGTTAAGCTAGTTTCACTCTATATTGCGGACCCAAAAACCCAATTTTCGCCTCTATTCCGGTGATACGACCTAATACGAGTGACCGGGGGCCCACGGTCATACAATAGCAGTCCAGCAGAAGCGCGCTCGCTGAACAAGAATGTACCAGGAGCACAATAAAGCGCGTCGCGCTGGTAACCCAACCACCATGCATGACATTGAAGTCGCCGCATTCACCAAACTCAACATCGGCACGAACACCGCTCATCGGGAGACCACCATGTCCGTGCAAGCCCAACGACGTGCTGTGTTGCATAAACGTAATTCAGTCACCGAGTCTTGACGCCGTACGGTCTCTGACAACCTTACAGTCAATCTCGAGCTGATGCAGCCTTCCGCTGGAAGCAAGTCTATGCCCGCACCCACCAATGTCGATCTCTTGCAGAAGGAATACCGCCGTCGTCTCCTCGAGCTTGCCCAGGAAGCATTTCCCGACGGAAAGGTCGCACTCCCCTTCAAGCCCATTTGGAAGGAAGGAAGGAAGTGAATATTGACCACCATAGTCCCAATGCGCCGCTGCGTAAGTATCCACTTGAGAAACTCGTCCGGCTCGTCGGCGCTCCATTTTCGACGCGCGCACGGTCTATGGACTCATCGAGTCACCCGTTCGCATCCGTCTAGTATCCGTCTTTCCTCTATATGTCTGGTATCTGTTTAAATTCAGCAAAGCTTGTATTTTTCTATAACTCCTCGCAGGAGTGCTATTGTGTCACACCCAAATTCTGCATGGACGTGTCTTGCCTCATCCTCGCATTTTCTGAAGAATTTCCGAAGAATTTATCACTTACCTGGGAACAAAGGCACGTCGAAATCCTTCTGTGCCGGGCCGACAAGTTCACAATTCTGACATTTGCTTTGTTCTTCCCGTCATCGAGCTCCGCCGTTTGCTTATACTTTTGAGTTCAATATGACTTACGCGCCTTTCTCGCTCATTCTCGCCCTGAATCATAATTTTACTCAACCAACTCAGTTTGTACGCCGCGGATCGGTTCTGCGCCTTCTCTGCCTCGAGCCCGAGTCTTAAATGCCTACTCGCGTTCGATGCATGCAACTCGCTCTTTCCATGAATTTTGAACTCCCCACACCAGGCCAGGAGGCCATTTTTCACCCCCCGGCAATGACTTGGACAGGTTCTTCGTGCTTCATTCACCTCTCCGAACATCTTCTTCATGGTTTGTAAGAGTTAAATCGACTGCCCAACATCAGGCCGTTCCTCGGATGGACCACCATTCCGTTCGTGACCTACGATGATTGGGTGCGGAAATACACGTCTGAGTACTGCCCTGTCTACAACCGGCAGCCTGGGTGTCCGGAATTCGAGCTTGTCAGTCACTTTCGGAGCGTCGAGAGATTCAAGGAGGCTCATTGTTTGCAGCACGGTGTTATTAACGACGGTTCGCTTCCACATCCGACGGAGCCAGGCTTTCTGAATCACATATCCGAGTCCAGGCGCCCACCAAGGGGGCTACGTTAGTGTTGATGCGCACACCCTAATCATGACCCCGACTCGGCTGCGACCTGGTAGATTCATTTTTCGACTTTTTATTCAACATGTTCGCAAATTGATGTAGGCCAATACCACCACAACGCCGACGAGCGCGAGTGGAAATATTACACGGACCCAGCAAAAGCGCCGTCGCCGAGAAGGAGCTACGGTAAATATTTGACACATTGACGTCTTTAGAGCTCGAATCCTACGTGCCAGGTTTCTACCGCAGCGTCGTTGACTTTGGACAAGAAGCCAGGGGTCAACTCTGGGACCTGTTCCTCGCGATGAGGGAGCCAATGGCGAGGGGCGACGTCGGTTAGTATTTGTTAATGCGAACCCAAATTCACTTTGGCTTGCAGACGCGTCCTGGTATACTCATTATAGCGCGTAAAGATTACGCATTTGCGATTCCTCCGGGTTACAGGCCCAGGGACGTCGAATGGACCGCGGGTTGCGAGTCCTCATCGTTGGGTTCGTGATCCGCCTTGTGAAGACAGTTTTGACCTTCTTGGCAGTCAAGGTTGGCGACTACCGAATACCAGAAAACGGGTGCTTGGAATTCAGGGACAAGATCGCGCATGTAGGTCCGAGGTGACTGCAGTTGTTTCACTCTCATTTTCCCTTGCAGGGCATTCCCGAATTAGCTGAGCATTTTGAAGTGCTTTCAGGAGCCGGGGATGGTCTCAACGAGTTCCTCATCTCCAAGCCCTTGACTGAGATACTTCGGCTAGGCATTTACCCCGTTGAAATCATCAAGAATCCCCAGGGAATTGTTACATGCGTGTACGTTTGTTTTATTCCAACTCACCTAGTGCTTCATCGTTCCCAGCAAGGTGCGATTCGACGGCCAAGGCGACGTGGACATGGACAGCCCTGAACTGGGGCCTCTCCACCGCGATTTAGTCACAGTCGTCTCACACCGCGACCCGCACTCAAGCCTAAAGCAGCGTGTATTTTCCGAAAAGGATTCAACATCGGGATGTGGAAGCTGACGAGCCTGAGGGCAAGGCACGCAAGCGCAGGAGGAAGTCGACCGGTGATATGCTTGATATTACAAAGGGCTTTTTGAAGGATTTGGGGAGCGCAGCGCGCCGTGGGGTGCAGTGATTGAGTTGAAGGATTTTCTTGTAAATCGAATACTGTAGTGCCAAAATTCTACCCCTATCTCCAAGCTTTGGCGTTGTTTTCCTGCGGCTTCACCTACTTCACTTCGCCGTTCAAACCACCATGTCTTCCGACGAGTATGCCGCGTACCTGCTTCAATACCCATTGTTTTAACTATCATCCTCAGAGCCGCAGTAGTGGATTCCGAACCCGCGCCGTCGGCGCGCGTACCGACTGAGCCAGCAGCGATGGCTTCGCAGAACAAGAAACGACCCCGACTCGACCTCTCCGAGCCCCAAAAGCGCAAACGCGGTGGTATGTTTGGCCTTCTCCTCGGCACCCTCAACAAGGCCAAGATCGAGGACAAGGAGCGCAATGCGAGCGACGCGGTCCGTTCCGAATCGGCGTTTTGTTTTATTTCAGTTGACTTATGGACGAATGATCACAGGCAAAAAAACGACAACTGATTGACCAGAGACTACAGAATAAGCTGCGGAAAGAGACTGACTCTGTCAGGCGAGCGGAAGAGGCGCGAAAGGACAAACTTACGGCGAACCGGAAGGAGGAGGACCTGCAGCTCAAGGATTCGATCGTGAGTTTGCTTTCGCTGGGTGTCCTGCATCTCATATCTGACTTGTCTGAACTAGTACAAGCTGCGGCGGACACGCCTGCCCCTGCTTGCAAACTTTTTGCTGACATCGGACATTATACCACCATCAGCCACGGATGAGGATCCCGCGCCGCTTCCGTTGGCTCTGTCCACCTGTACCACGAGGGCACCCGCCGCCATTGTATTACCTCCCCGCTGTCCTCACGCCGGCACAGGAGTCGTATATCCGGCGTCGGAAAGCGCAGGTTCGTCCATTTGATTCACGGGAACTTGATTCAATCCTGACGGGAGAGCAGGTCCTAGAGGCGGTGGATAAGGAGTACACTTCGTTCCTGGAAGAGCGCACAACGGGCATTACCGAGATCCTTGAGCCTGCGCAAGGTCGTCGCGGAGGAAGAGGCGCGCAAGAAGAGCGAGCGCGAGAAGGATGCGCCAATGGAGGAGGATGGGGAGAAGAGCAAGCCCGAAGGGGACGCGGAGGAGCAACAACCCAAATCTGCTGTCGATGTGGAGATGGACGTAGATGACCGTGATAGCGCGACACTTGGGACTGCGGAGAGCAAGGAGGCGGAGGAGGAGCTAGAGAAGAAAGATGAACCGGCAGTTGTGCCGGCAGACGGAGACGACGCGGTCGAGTATTAGCACTGATCTTTTGGGTCCGTTTCTTTTGCTTGTCGTGCGTCCCCATCTTTGCCTTTCTGTACTCAGTGCTAACCTGGTTTCACAGTACTCCCTCCTTGATTTTTGTGCGTAGTTCCATCCTTTCTCATTCCTCATTCCCCATCCTTTCCCCTCGCTCCTTGTGATCTAACATTCAATCCTTTGTATCGTATCTTTAAATCCAATCTGAATCAAAATGAATGTTGTTGCTGGTTTTACTTGCGAGTGCAGTAAGATGATTATTGCGAGGAAGGCCAACTCTATTTATTTACAGGCCCAGCTCGTCTGCGTATGGGAGGGACTGCGTATCGCCAAGCGCGACGTATGTAGGCTTGGATTTTACGAGGGAGGTGGCGGCTTTGGTGAAACCGGCAGAGGTGACTTTGTCGAGGGCGGAAAGAGACGCCTCGAGCGAGGTTTCGCTCGCCCCAGTGAGAACCTGATGCCGGGGTGAGATTGAATAGTCGATGGCAGACGAACTAAGGCAAAATACCTTGGAGCCGAGCACCTCGACGACGCCCGCCCGACCATCAGCACTGCTCGCGAGACGGAATTTGGCTTTTGCGATGGCAGACTTGAGCTCTTCCGTCTTGACGCCGGAGGTACCCTTGAGGGCGGCAACAGCGGCCTTGCCAGCCTCTCGCACGGCGGCTGCGGTAGGGGCCTGAATGAGGAGACCGACGAGGGCTGCGTCCGAGTACGGGAGGTACACGGCCTGGACAGAGGTCTTTTCTGCCTGGAGCATGGGGGACGCGCTGCGGGCCCACTTGACGGACGGGTTGGGGTCAAGGTATGCGGCGAGAGCGGCAAGCTCGGGGGCGGGTGCGCCGGCAGCACCGAAGCCGATGAAGATGGTCTGGGGGGTGCCGTGGGTCTCGACCCGGGTTTCGCCGCCAAAGTACGAGGACGCGGTGGTGGTGGGGGGTTTCGGCGCGTTCGAATCTACTGCCAGGGCGTTTGAGACGAGGGAGGAGAGGGCGGACTGGGAGATGCCCGTGCCGAGGACGGCAAAGTTGCCCTTGGAAAAGGCCTGTGCGGCAAATTGCGCGACGTCTTCAGCGGTGATTGGGGTATGAGGTGCGGCGAAGAGGGACGCGCCGAGACCGTTGCGGAAGGCGAGGGCATGGGCAAGCTCGATGGCATGGGTTGCGGGGTCAGCGTGGAGGGCGTTTACCTCGCCTTCGATGGTGGGGAGGACGAGCTCTTCGAACTCGTGGCGGTGGAACTCGGTCGACGCGATTACGGACGCGAGCACGTCGACAAAGTATTGCCTGCGACACGTCAGACATTTAACTAGTATCCAGAGCGCACACTAACTCGTCGCCGCGCAAGAACTCGGCCGTCAAGGCGAGGTGCTCCCGGGAAAGCGTGGAGGACAGAACACCGCCGTACAGCTCCGACTCGCGCACTGTGCCGAGTGCAGAGCGATCCGCCGTGCTCTGGACAGCGATAAATCAATTTTTGCGAGGTCCACGACGTGGTATTCTGACCTTGAAGGCAAAGTTTTTGAGGGCATGGGCGACACCGGGCTTTGACTGGTAGCGTGGACCGGCCTTTGCGAGGATGGTGATGGCGACGGTGGGCTGGTTTGCGTCGAGGGCGGCGACCTTTAGACCGGCAGTGTCGACGACAGTCGCGAATGAGCGCCGCGCGAGGCGCACACTCGAGGCAAGCATATTGAGACGGGTGAAAGCGGGAATTCCGAATCGGGTGATCCGATTTTTTGAACCACAACCACGTAGCTGCGCTATCGTCTACTCTACTCTGTCCTCTTGCTATAATCTCGAAGACGGTTCCTTGCTTCTGTACTATCTATATGTTCCCTCCAATGGTCTCTTTTAAACTACCGCTCAAGTTGCAGTTTTTCCCTTTAAATTACTTATATTTTGAATTCGCAATCCTTCTACTACTACCAACGTAGTCCTCTGAATTTTTTCTTGGACGATTGCGGCAAGCCCATTATTTTTCGGTGCGACGGTTAGACATCATCTTTGGGCGTGACTGAGCGTGACGGTAAGAACGGTTGGGAGAAACCATAGTGTGCAGGATGGCGAACAACTCTGTGGATCTCCTTCAGACGCTCCAGGCAGCGTTGACGGTGGCCCCAAATTCAAAGGAGCAGGCAGACATCCTTGCCTCGCTGCGGGAGGCCCTAGAGCTGCAGCCCGCACCAATTACGGCCCTCGTCGGGACCCTCCTTGGATTCGTAGTAAATGCCGGCGATTCTCTCCTCAAAACTTGGGTCATAGACCTCTTGCATTTTGCCATATGTCGCGCCCCCCTCTCGCTCGACCAGCGCACTCAATGTTCGTCTAACCGTGCCCAGCGTCAGACATAAGTTGATCCTCTCCATCCAGTGGCGTCTCAGACCTTGGATACGCTCGCCCAGCTGCTCGACGACCCCAGCCCGCTCATCGTAAAGGTCGTCGTGTCGTGTCTGACGACCGTCTACCCTCTCGTTTTTCGTTTACTGTGCGAACTTTGTTCCCGACTTGGACTGCACACTCATATTTCGCGTTCAGATGCGCAAACCACACCAATCCTGCCGCGTGGAATACCCTCTCCACCTGCAAGGCCCGCATCCTTGATTTTGTGTGGGCACCGACAACCACCAATGGTGTCCGGTTTTCGTCGATGAAGTTTCTGCAACGCGCCATACTCGTCCAGACGCGCGGCATTTCCGACCCCAGAGTAAGCCTTGTGTTGGGGTTGAGTTTATTTACTGATTCTCCCCTGTAGCTTCAGAATAAGAATGACCCCAATATTGCATTTTGTCCAGCGGGCCATCCCTTCATCTCTGCTCTCCAGCTCGAGGCCGAGGGTCAGAAACTGCTCGAGGCCGTGGTGGCGCTGTTATACACGAGCCAGTATGTTGCTCTATTCCAACTTTAACACCTGCTAATTATCCCAAGAAACTCGGACTTGATCACCGCAATGCTGAATAGTTGGGCGAATCTCACTAAACTGCGACCTGCCGTTGTGCCGACAGTCTTGGCTGCACTACATGGATGGCAACCAGAATCGTCTGCTATGAAGGGTCTTCCCGCTTCAAGTATCAAAAGTGTGGAAAAGGCGATCAGAATACTTTTGGTTCACATATCTCGGTACTGCACGTCTGCTTCATGTAAGTTATGGCACTAATTCCTTGACAGTGTCCCAGGTAACAACCACTATATGCCTCAGATCCAGGAAATCCTGGCGCGACAAGGAATCCGTATGGACGAGGCCGCTGCGGAGGAGAAAAGGCGCAAAGCTCTGTTGGCCAGCGGTGGTTCGGATAGCCGAAAACGACCAGCGCCGACGTCCGGCGAACGTCCCCCGGATGCTAAGCGCCCAAAACTCGAGCCGGAAGCCACCCCCCCATCCGCCACCTCGGCAGCCTTTCTGGCTACATTCGACTTTACCTCCCTCCCTGCTGCCTTGATCACTGACCTAATCGTTGCGAATATTGAGGCGTTCTCCGAGACCGCGTTGATTGCTCTGGTTCAAACGTATCGGCAAAGTCGAAACCTTTCCACCCCTGCGCCTACGCCGGCGGCCCCGCCAACGATACCGACCGGACCGAAGGCGAGGGCCGCCCCCACTGCTCCTCCAGCGCGGACATCTACCCCCGACGTTCCAGTTCCTCCTCCGTCTGCACCAGTAATAAAAGATGAGCCCGTCGATCCTCTACAAATGGATATCGACCAAGACGAACTGGAATATGAACCTGACAAACTCAATGAAGAGGCACGGCCTGCTTGTGAATTTCATACTCGGCTCTGACTTTTTTACAGTTATCCGGGGACGATGGCGGCGGGGGAGCAGACTCCATCGATATCGACTCGGTTTTAGCCAACAACATGCAACTGCTCGACTTCAAACTCCCTCCACCAAAAGAACTTTCCGACGACGAACGTGTAGCGCTCGTACGGAGTTCCGTGGCCCGCATATGGGACGGCTCGGAAGACCTGAAATCGAACGGGGAGGCGCTGCCGCCAGATTCAACGCAGGCTGGAGGACACAGTCCAACGGAGATGTGGATGCTGCTGCTGGTCAGGATGGTGACCCGGGTGGTAGATCCTCCGCCAGCAGATATGGAGGACGGCGACGACAGTGTTGTTTTGAACGATTTTTACGACAGACAGGATCGGTTGAGGCAGACACTGTGCGATTACATCATGTCAGATTTCCCTGCTCGGTGCGTGGTGTTGGATACTTTTTGAGCTCTTGCTCAGACGATCTTAGAATACGGCTCGCCACAACGTGGATGAACGAGGAGTGGTACAATGACCGGATACAGCTTGGGGTTGACCCGGATTGGGTGCGTGCAGTGTTAATACCGCTCCTTGTCGATTAAATCATTTCCAGCGGCCCAACTACGACACCTGGCTCAATCAAATCGTAGCGTCGTACCAGACGTTATTGGATGGGAAGGATCGGACGTTTTCTCGATTTTTATTGGACCTTCCGGCTGTTCCGGAGGACGTGCTGGGATTGCTGCGAGAGCTTTGTGTAGATACCAATAGGTTTGACCAATTCCTGGGTATCGGAACACCGCTAACAACATATCAATGCTGCAGCCCCGACAGAATGCAGGTCGGATTCGTCACCCTTCGCGGTCTCGTGACCCAACGGCCATCGATGCGGGCTGACGCACTGAATGTTTTGCTGGAACTGACCACACATCCGGGTACGTTGGCGACCTGAATCCTATGAATCTTGTGTAACACACCCTCTCAGACAAAAAAACACGCGGTGCAGCTATCAACACCGTGAAAATCTGGGTACCCAACGCTCAGCCCATGGACGCCATGGTTCGCGAATTTGCCCTGCAAATGCTGCGAAAGCTTCAGCTGCAAGCGGAACCCGTACCTCCACGGTCCAACGAGGATGGTTCCGAGGAGAAAGAGGAAGGAGAAGAGGAAGATGTGCAACTGCCGCCAGAGGAACTCGTTCAAACGCCGTATCTCCCTGAGCGAATAGAGCTCCCTGCGCAAGAATCCCATGTTCTCCAGCATGTGGAATTATTGTTTGCATTATGTGTGAAAGTGCCCGAATTTCTGGACGAGTTCGTTGTCTTCCATTAAGTTCATTCTGTCTAGTTGACATTCCATTCCCTAGGATATTTTCTGCTTACAGCCACATGGATATCACTGTCCAAGAAGCGGTGCAGAAGCTTATTACGGCTCTCATTCGCTCGTTGGGTTCCACTCACGGCAAACTCTTAACACTGATGCGGACGTGTCCCAAAGGCGCCGAATCGCTTGCGCTTCGCGTCCTGACCATTTTCACGGAATATGGTCGGCCGAGTGCGCAGCTGGTGGCTTTGGTAAAGGGCTTGATCAACGAGCGGCCTCTTGACGCTCGGTTCCTCATACCGATTATCGCAGAGATGGACAAGGTAGAGTTGCCTATAACTTTGAATGACTTGAAACTGACGTTTCTCCAGCCGGATATCATCCGCCACCTGCCTCGGATAGTGTCGATTCTCAACGGAGAGGCCGAGGCCAAAAATCTCGTCCGTTCGGTGTTTGGTTCCATCGTCACTACACCACCGCAAACCTTTGGCAGCGTTACCTCCAACTTGCCAAGAGTGCGGCAGAGCGAGCTTCTGACGCCTGCTGAGTTGATGGTACTATTGCACGATGCTGAAAAAGAAATCGGGCTTCAGAGCGCGAAAGAGGGTCCGTCGCTCGTTGCGTTCTTCTTTTTCCTCCGCTGACAAAACTGTAGCCATCACTGTCTGTTTTCAAATGACGGACGTCTTCCGCTCCGAGATTTTGGCCGTAGTTATGCAGCAAATAATGGACGAGCCTGTACTTCCGGTCTTATTCCTTCGAACGGTTAGTTTCTTTCAAACTCGGCTCTGGAGCCGGTCGCTGAGTGTAATTTTTAAGGTGATCCAAGCTGTAACGACGTATAAATCTCTGGTGGGATTCGTATCAACCACACTGCTTTCTCGCCTCATCACGAAGAAAATATGGACCAATCCTCGCCTCTGGGAAGGGTTTATCATGTGTGCAAAAGTAATTGCGCCGGCGAGCTTTGGAGCGCTGCTGCAACTGCCCAAAGATCAACTTCGGGAACTGGTCGATAAACAGCCGAGCCTGAAATCTGGTCTTCGAGATTATGTTACCAAAAAGGCCACCAACAAGGCGCGTGTGGCCGGGTTCTTAGATATCTTTGCCGAAGCGGAGGACCCTACAGCAACTCCGGCACCGACACCCATCGCGGTTGACACACCACCGCCACCTCAGGCTGACCCCGAGCCTGAGGCTCCTGCTGCCTCGTTAATCCCTGTAGACCCTGCCGCTTAACGCATTAGATACCTTCGCATAATTTATTCGCATGTACCGTATCCTGTACGAATAATTTTTCGCCCGCCAAAATCGCAGCTCTGTTTACCCTTTTGGGGTTTGCCAGAAATAGGTGATCGGCAGCAATTGACGCGGTAGAATATTCTCTTTCCTGTCCTTGTGCTTTATTCACCGCCTCGCATCCACTGCCACTTGCCACTGAGCAGCCTCAATCCCTCTTCCTTCCTCGTCTTTGCATACTCCGTTGGTTATCTAGGTCGACTCGAGCGTCTGGTGTCCTTTCATTCTCGCTCACGCGCCCGGATAGACAACGAAGATAATGCCGGTTAAGGACCCTTCACCCAGAAGACCGTCCGAGGATGCACCCCGGCGACCTCGAGGACAAGATGTCGTCAATGACACCGACTCGTCTGTACCAGCAGACAACACTGTGGATCGAGGTAGATCTCGAGTGCGGGGACCATCCAATGCGGAACACGATATGCAAAGAAAGTCAGTACGACTTGCTGGCCCTGTTCTGCAGAATGCTTATTATGCTTTGACGCTGCATCAGGGGATATCACTCTTTGCACTCTTCATTTGGCAAGGTCTTTCATGTGAAAAAACGGTGGAAACTCATTCGTGAGATGGGGTCGGGCGCGTACGGTGTTGTAATGTGCGTTAATTCGGGACTATCCACTCGCCCTTCTTCAATTGTGTTTGTTTGCAGTTCCGCTGGGGATGAGATAACTGGCGAGACGGTGGCAATCAAACTTGTTTCTCGCGTCTTCGACAAAATCCAGCTTGCCAAACGCGCGCTCCGCGAGATTACGCTGTGTATGTCAGACTGCTCAAGTGAGATACGTTGATTCAAACCCTCCTAGTGCGCCACTTTACTGGCCACGCCAATATTACCGGGCTTATAGACGCGAAGATGATATCACCCGAGGTGCGTTTTTTGCTCGTTCATCCTTGTTCGACTAACGAGGACCCTGTAGTCGAACGAAATGTAAATTCTCCTTCATGTTGTTACTCCCGAGACATTGCTGATTATCTATCCGCCTTCCAGATACATATTTATGGAGGTGAGAAACGACGAATTGCATTTAGTGGTCGCTTATTATTCGTGTTCGTGTAGCCTATGGAAGGTAGCCCACCGTGTATCCTCCCTTCATTCCCCATTAATTCCTTTCAGCGGATCTTCACCAAATCATTAAGTCCGGGCAGACCCTTACGTCGGAACACGTTCAATATTTTGTTTACCAAATTTTGCGCGGTTCGTTCGCGTGGCATAATAAAGATGCCTGCCCATCCCTAATTGAGCTGCGTCGTAGGGCTGAAATTCGTACATTCTGCATCTGTGATACATCGAGACCTCAAGCCAGGAAACCTCCTAGGTAATTCAAACCAACCGCTTGTAAAGCGCGTCGTACAAATGTCCTTTTCTCCTGTAGTTAATGCCGACTGCGAGCTCAAGATATGTGACTTTGGGTTGAGCAGAGGGTTTGAGAATGCGTCGCATCTTACAGAATATGTGGCGACTCGATGGTGGGACTTGCTGCTGCCAAATCTGATGTTTACTGACTGTTTCTAGGTATCGAGCACCCGAGATTATGCTGGGATTTCGGTAGGTTTTCCGGTCCTCTTCGCGGTCGGAAAATTGATTTTTTTGCAGGGAATACGATACCGCCAGTTCGTAGGGTTTAAGTATCTTATCTCTTCGCGTGCTCACCTATCCCTAGTCGACGTTTGGTCCGTAGGCTGCATCCTCGCCGAGCTGCTGTCCTCCCAGCCTTTATTCAAAGGCAAAGAGTGAGTCCCTTGACTTTTCCTTCGAGTGATATTTCTCATCTCTTTTGGGTAAAGTTATGGTACGCTGGGCAGCTTTTCACTATGGATGGTTGTTCATTTATCGACGCAACAGTGGATCAGCTGAAAAAGATACTCGATGTCCTCGGCAAGTCTGACGGTATTCTTAATGTACATTTTCTGAGTGCCAATAGGTTCACCGGAGGAAACCGTACTACAAAAGATTGCGAGTGAGAAGGTGAGCGAGCGACGATAAGACTGTAGACTCTGCGATAACTGGGAGTAGGCTCGAACATACGTCCGGTCTCTACCAATCAGCAAAAAGCGGCCGTTCACCAAGATCCTGCCGACCGCGGACATACAAGGTATGTTGTCTTTTGCTGATCTCCACGCCGCAGCTAAGATAAACATTTCCAGCAATCGAGCTATTGAGCCACATGCTCACGTTCGATCCCGACCAACGGTTCACCGTCACCGAAGCCCTCGAACACCCATGGCTGAGCGGATACCATGAGCCCGAAGAGGAGCCCGAGTGCTCAGAGGTGTTTGAGAAGTGGAAGGCGATCGAGGAGCTCGAGACGCTGGATGAGTTCAGGGTGGCGCTGTGGAACGAGATCCAGGACTACCGCAGGGAGATTCGCGGGGGGGTCGACGACGAGGACGACTTTATCGCTGCGGAGGTGCCGGAGGAGCCATCGCCGATGGAGGTGGAGCCTGTGGCTACCGAGGAGCTAACAGCGCCGACAGACGTCGTGGTCGTGGAGGAGGAGGAGGTTGGGGGCGCTGAGCTCTCCGCGGACGACGACATGAAAACGGAGCCCGAGGGCCCCAAGACCGAACCCGTCGATCCGGCCCCAGAGAGCCTCGCGCCGCCTGCTCCACCGGCGATAGAGAAACAACTCCCCGCGACGCCGACCGACCCGGTGGTGACTTACGGGGTGCAACGCCGCTCGAGCATCATGCAGCCTACGCGGCAGGGCTCGATCTACGGCTCCCCACGGCCCTCGTCGCAGCACCTCCACTCCTTCACCGAGAGCCCCCTTCCGAGCGCGAACGACCACCCACCGGGCGGGATCGCCTTCCCGACGCAGTTCCCGACGCAGGGGTACGTGTTCCCGGCGCGTTCGCGGACGGGGTCGACGGCGGGGCGAGGGGAGGTGACGCGCAAGCTGCTGCGCACGCTGAGCACGGTGTCGATTCACGAGAGTGCGGAGGGGAGAGCGGGGGGGTTAGCGGAGATTGCGCCGATCGGGAGGTTTATTGTAGAGAGCACGTCGGAGGCGGATGCGCCGGCGTCGGAGATGCCGAGGATTTTGGAGGACGAGGAGAGGAAGCCTGGGGCCAAGAAGGAGGGTGGCGCGTTCTTTATTTGAGGGGAGAGGAATCGGATGGACTAATTTGCTTTGCGACTTGCTCTAATTAAATATCTAGAATATGGCTTACAGTGGTAGTAGTAATAATCGATACATGTGTACGAGGCAGCGTGTCTAGTCGTCTCCCAGGATTTCTTTGATTCCTGTAACGTTGTTAGCGGAGAACACGGGTCGGGGAGTTTCACTCACTGTCGATGATGTTGAGATATGCTATACTAGCGGGGCTCTCTGGATACTCATCCAGAAAGCTGACGCCGTAGTCCGCGCTCTTGCCAATACGCGGATCGAGAGGGACGCAACCCAGCAACTCAATTCCCATTTCCTCCGCAAGCCTCTTCCCGCCGCCCGTACTTGGCTTGAAAATCTGCGACTCGGTCTTGCACCCCGGGCAGACGAAGCCCGACATGTTCTCCACCAACCCCAACACCCGAATGCCGACCTTTCTGCAAAAGTCAATCTCCCGCCTCACGTCCTGGAGCGCGACCTCCTGCGGCGTCGTGATGAGCACGGCGCCGTCGATGCCGCTCTCCTTGAGATATTGTACTATGCTGAGATGCTCGTCGGACGTGCCGGGCGGGGTGTCGACGAGGAGGTAGTCGAGGGTGCCCCAGTCGACGTCTTTGAGGAATTGGGCGATGAGGCCGTTCTTTTTTGGCCCGCGCCACATGACGGCGGAGGAAGTGGAGGGGAGCATAAGGCCGACGGAGATGGCGGCGAGGTTGTCTTGGACGTAGACGGGCGACCAGCCGGAGGCGGAGGAGTGGACTTGTTCGGAGGCAATGCCGAGGAGGGTCGGGATAGAGGGACCGCAGATATCGACGTCCATTATGCCGGTCTGGGCAAATGTGAATATATAATTCGAAAGGCAAGGCGGGAGGAGGCACCTGAACCTGCTCGTCGGCGGCGAAGGCCCAGCCGAGTTGTGCAGTGAATGTGGACTTGCCTACTCCGCCTTTACCCGAAAGTACCAGAATTTTACGCTTGACACCGGCCATTCGGTCTTTTATGAACGGGAGAGAGGGATCGGGCAGCTTGGGGTCGTTGGAGGCGCATATGGCCTGATTCTCGCAGCCCGCACAGGCATCGGATTTGCCCGCGAATTCAGATTCGGTGCCCTTGAATTAACGGCGGTGTAAGAAAAGAAAGGGACACAAGGGTAAGGGCGCACGGGACAGTGCTCTGGCGCGTTTTCGGGGACGTCCGCGGTCGCAGTGGGGTCGTCGCTGCGCGTTTGACCCATCGTCGGGAAGTCGAAGAAGTGACTAACGCGTATCCGGCCCGGCAGCCCGCTGACCTTGACCCGAACCCAACCTGGCCTTTTCCTTGCGCAATACACTCTGCACCTTACACTCTCGGTTTCTTTACACAAATCTGTAGCAGATGCGCAGTGCGTCCTTGGAATGCAATCATGCAATTTCTACAGTCCTGAACTTGATCGATCTTCTTGTTTTTCGAGCCAATTTCCTTGCAGTTTCCAATATATGAATACACGTTGAATAACGAGGTTATTTGAACTCTCTAAATTCGATCCCTCGTTCATATGATTTTGGTTCAACGGTTGCCAGAAACGGGACTTCCCATAGGGGCAAAATCACGCGTATCAACATTCCCCAGGTTTCCTTTCAATTTGCTCTTAATGAGCCTTGGGGACGAAAATGCTCTCCCGCAGCGAGACGATGACCCCTCGCCCTCGTCCCCCGGCCCAGATGCGTCGTAGCTCAAATTCCCGCCAGAACCTTCAGCTGGCCGCCCAGGGCGCGTCTCCGCCGCCGCCGTATGCCTCCTCCGTGACGTTCCCAATGCCGGAGCTTTCTGAGGCCGTGCGTTCTCGCAAGCCCTCGTATCTCGGATCCCCCATGCCCGCGACCTTGCAAATGGTCGGCCGCTCCCAACCCTCAACACCCGACGCCGGCGCAGCGCAAGACACCGACTGGCTGAACGAACAGTCGCGTGAGGAGCTCGCCGAGCTGCTTGTAAAGGCCGATGATCTCATAAAGGAGCGCGAGACAGGTATGCATCCCTACGTACATCTGGCTCATGCTCGCCGAGCTCATCTATGCGTTGCTAGAACTCGGCGTTACTTCCGCAGTATGCAAGAGTCTGCTCGAGAGCAATGTTACGCTCAAGAACAAGCATGATGCTCTCGTTGCCCGCCTTCCGTCGACCCCTCGCCATTCGCCCCCCCTGTCGCATGCCTCGCTCTCGGTATTGGAATACGGCGGGCACGGCCAAGACGCGAGCTTCGACTCCAACCATAGCAACTCGTCCCGCGTCTACTTGAAGCGCCACGCGCGCCGCATATCCATCTCGCCCAACGACATCTCTGTTCTCGCCGACCAGAATGCGGAGCTGATGCAGAAGCTCGAGACGCTCGAGTCCGAGGCGCTCACCGCCGACCGGAGCGGCCGTCGCGCCCTCAAGCAGCTCGAGCGCGAGCTCCAGCTCCTGCGCGAGGAGCTCGAGAAGACGCAGGCGCGGAGCGAGGCGCTGGAGAAGACCGCGCAGGCGGGGACGGAGAAGATCGTCGAGGAGATGTGGCGGAAGAAGAAGGAGCGCGAGGCAAAGTTCCGTGCGATGCGCAAGAATGGGACGGCCAGTGGTCGGAGCGACGATGGCGCGACCCGCGACTTTGCGCCGGCGGGGTTTTTCTCCAAGAGCGTGGTGTCGCCTTCCTCGAGCGTCGAGTTTCCGCAGGACGACGAGGACGAGGAGGGGGAGGATTCGTACGGCGCGGAGCGCTCGTTTGAGCACCCGCAGCAGGTGCTCGTCGCACAGCTCTTGAAGAAGATTCAAGAGCTGGAGGACACCAACACGCGGATTCTGCACCAGCAGTCGGAGACTGCCGACAGGCTGCACGCCGTCCAGCGGGAGACGGAGAGCATCAGCAAGGTGTACGAGTGCTTCAGTGCGGAGAACGGAGTGGAGTGGGAGGTTGTCGGCGAGGATGGGACCAAATCGCCTATGGAGGGGACCATTCGGTTCAAGAGCTTCCGCCGCTCGCTGGAGACGCAGGACGAGGGCGGCGTGGATATAATGTCGAGCTTGGCGCTGCCGCGCAAGACACGCAAGTCCGTCCTCAATCTGTTTGGGGCGGCGCAACACCAGCAGAACGAGCCCGTGCCGTCTTCGTTGTCCTCTGCGACGGGCTCGGAGATCCCTCCCCTGCGGTACGACCTTCTCGGATCTGGGCTTGGGGCTTGGGTCGCAAGCGCCGTCCGAGTATGACTCTGACGCGTCGTCCCCGCGGCAAACACTAGAAGCCGAGCTCGGGTCGGACTTTGTCGAGGGCGCGGGGGCGGACCCGTTTTTGGATCATCGGCGCAGTCTGTATGATATCTCGTTTTCCGCGCCGGACTCGCCGTCGCCGTCGCCCACGGCGCTGCACAGCCGGTCGCTTGTGGGGCGCGTGTCGGATGCGCGGGCGGCTGCGGCGCGGTCGGGTTCGTTGTCGAATGCGCTGCAGCTGAGCGTGGAGCCTGCGTCGCCGAGCGCGCATGAGCACGAGCAGGACGACGGGACGAGTACGGAGATGGAGATGGGATCGGTGAATGGACGGGGCAAGGCGCGGTATAGACGGATGTCGCAGACGCTGTTTCTGCGGACGAGTCGGTGGGTGGATGGGCGGTTCGCGAGTACGTCGTCGTCGTCGTCGTCTCATCTTGCTGCTGCTGCTGCGAGTTCGACGAGTGAGGGCGAGAGCGGGTTGGGGATGGAGTCGACGCCAGCGGAGGGGGGTGGGGGGGCTGCCGTCGTTGCTGCCGCGGAGGCTGTCGAGCGCGTTGGATGTTGTTATGGAGAGTTTTGCGGGTGCGGGTGTTGGCGCTTCCCACCACGCCAGCGCCAACCCCGAGGACGCGCTCCATTCCCCGAGCGCGACGTCGGTGATGTCCGAGGCGGAGGATAACACCGTCGTGCTCGACGATGGCGCGAATCAGACGCAGGAGCGGGAGCAGGAGCAGAGCAAGATGGTGAGGTTTGTGTTGGAGGTGTGGATGTGGTTGCAGTTTGCGATTATTATTGTTGTGTTTTTGTGGGCGATGGCGAGGAGGGGGCCGAAGAGTGTGCTTGGGGAGGGGGACAAGAGGGCGGTTGTGAAGAGACGGAGGTAGGGTGCTGCGTATCTTTGCGGAGAGGTCGTTTCTTGCATATAGATTTCTTGAGATTTACAGACTACATTTTTGCATATATGTACAGACAGACTATATCATACATACTAGATAGAGCTTGTACAGAGATTTTGTTTTGTTTTGTTCCTGCAGCGAACTCATTGATTTCCGAACCCCCCAAAACAAGGGTGGGTTACTGCGATGAACGGCGTGGAGGAATACTTTTTTCCCCTTCAGTCGATTTCACTCGATGTTGCGATGCCGACAAGTCGATTTTCCCACGACGCCCCGATGGAAGACGACGATGTCGGATTAGATTTGGATTCGGTGTTTCCAGTTCGTCTCGAATACATTGTCGCTTGCTCGCTTTTTGTCTGAGAGTTTTTGTTTCTAAAGGAAGAGGAGAGGCCGCCGACGCCGGAGGCGACTGTTGTTGTATATGAACGCGAAGAACACGAGGGCGGGTGGCGGGAGGTGAAGATACGACTGGTCGGGCGCGCATCCGCTGTGGGGGCATCATCTGTGCGCGCTTCCTCGTTTCCCAGGCTAAGAGTAAAGCGATAACCGACGAGCAGATGGAACGCCGCGCGCGCGTTTGCGGCGTATCTCGACGCGACGCCGGAGCTGTATCGGGATCGCGCGGTGTTGGAGTTGGGTGCAGGGGGTGGGCTGCCTGGGCTGGTTGCTGTGCTGAACGGGGCGGGGCGGGTGCGTCGACTGTCTCGTTTATTTATTATTTTTATTGAAACTATGGACGGCGACGCGCAGGTGGTGCTGACGGACTACCCCGACGCGGCGCTCATCGCGAATCTCGAGCACAATGTGGAAGAGAACGTGCCCGCTGCGTTGAAGGGGCGCGTCGATGTCAAGGTACGTCTGCAGTTCAGGGCAAACGTCTCGAGTTCACAGCTCTTTGACTCAGGGGTACATCTGGGGACAGCCGGTGCAGCCGTTGGTGGAGGGACTGCCCTCAGAAGGGTTCCAGCTCATTATCCTGTCGGATCTGGTGTTCAATCACTCGCAGGTGCGTTGCCTTGTCGGGTCGCGGGGCATAAAACAGAATAAATCACAGCACGAAGCCCTGCTGCAAACCTGCGAGCGGGGACTTGCGTCTGATGAAGACGCGTCGGTGCTGGTGTTTTATACGCACCACCGACCGCATCTGGCGCACCGGGACATGGAGTTTTTCGCCAAGGCGCGCGAAGGGGGGTGGGTGTGTGAGGAGATATTGACTCGGCGGTTTGCGCCGATGTTTCCTGAGGACTCTGGGTCTGAGGATGTGCGGGCAACGGTGCATGGGTGGAGACTGCGGCGTGTACTCGAACAAAAAAGCTGGTGAAATAGACTGTAGTTGGACGCCGTCTGGAGTATAGCATCATAATGTCACACTTGTGTCACACTGGACTTGAGCTGACCCTTTCGGTGTATTTCGTTTGGCCGCCGTCGGGCGATGAGCAGCAACAGCCACGAACACCAACGCGGTCCCTGCGCAGTGGGACTACTCGGCAGACGACTACCAGCAGCCCCGCCCCCGTCTTTGCACAGGCAGCACCGCTCTCCGCACCCCCCGCCAGCCCAAACCGTCTCCCCGACCGCACAAACACTCCCGCTCGCGCCGTCACCCTCGGCACACCCGACCAGGACCACCCCCCAGATCGCTCATACGCCCCCCGCCACACCCGCAGCGACGACTTCAACCACTCCGGATCTTCCCCCCGCCCCGCACCGCCTTTCATGCAAGGCAGTCGGCCAACAACCCCACAAGGCCCTCCAAAGGCCCCCGCTTCCTCCCCAGGCCATTCAGACGAGCTCACCCGGCGCACCAGCGTCTCGTCCTTTTCCTCGGCCCGCTCCCGCGCGTCAAACTCCTCATCCCCGCCCCCCGCCCCCTCGTCCGTCGCATCCACCAGTCTCTCCTCCGCGTCCGTTTTTCGCCTCACATTGCCTGCGATTCCGCTGATCTCCTCTCCAGCTCATGCGCGTCCTGCGGCAAGCCCATGCAGGGTCCCTTCGTCCGCGCCCTTGGCACCGTCTTTCATCTCAACTGCTTCAAATGCATGGTATGCCCTTCCCCAGTATCCTTCTTTCCTCTCCCCTCATCCCCGCCAGGACTGCGGGGACGTCGTCGCATCCAAGTTCTTCCCCATCGAAGGCCCCGATGCCAAGCAGTACCCGCTATGCGAACGCGATTACTTTCGTCGCCTAAACTTAATTTGCGCAAAGTGCGGCATGGCCCTGCGAGGTAGTTACATAACCGCGTGCAGTCCGTCCCTCCTCTATTTCCGCGGCCCGGCCCTCACCACCCTCTAGACAAGAAGTTTCATGTGGAACACTTTACCTGTTCCCTGTGTTCTACCCTGTTTGGCCCACAGGACTCTTATTACGAGCACGACGGCGATGTCTACTGCCATTTCCACTACTCGACCCGCTTCGCAACAAAGTGCGCAGGGTGCAGCAGCGCCATCCTCAAGCAATTTGTCGAGATCAATCGCAACATGCGCGACGAGTGCTGGCACCCAGAGTGTTACATGATCAACAAGGTCCGTGTTAATGTTTCGCCTAGGTACCCATCCTGAGCGTAGCATTAGTTCTGGAACGTCAAAGTCGTTTCGCGACGGCCAACGAGCACCGCGGAGCTCGAGGGCGAACCGGGCGAGCCCGAGTATGTCGAGGAGGAGCAGCGCGAGACGCCAGTGTCGCTAAAGGACAAGCAAATTCGGATGGAGCAGCAGGTCTATCGGATATGGACGTATGTGCTCCTTAAAACAAATGGATTTGATGCTAACCTGCGGCAAGCGTCCTATCGGCGTTTGAAGAGTCGAGCGCGGCGTGCATCTCGGACATGCTGCGACAAGTCAGCAATGGCCAGTATCTCGACGCCATCCGGATGGCTGAAAAGTTCATTCTGCATGTCGAGGTGTTGTTTGCCACCATCGACGATCTCGAGTACCAATTTTACCGCCTAAACATGAAGGGTTAGTGTTTTCTGTCCAATTCTCCTTTTGTTAAAACATGTCCAGGCATGTCGCACGTCCGGGAAGCGCGCATGCTGTGTCGCAAAACCGTCGAACTCTTTACGCTGCTGTCGCACACACAAGAGACTGGCTCCCGGCGAATGGGCATGACTCAAGAGCTGCTCGCCCTCGTCACGGGCCTCGCGCACTACCTCAAAATCCTCATTCGAATCGCGCTCACCGGCGCCCTGAAGCTAGAGCGGGAGCGAAGCGTCGAGGAGGCGATGGCGTCGTTTCTCGACAAGCTGCATCTGCTCGCGGTGCAGGGCGGGAATCCTACCGCACGGCGAATCATAAAGGGGCACAATGGGGAGGTCATGGCGCCCTCGTCGGCGGGCAACTTTGGGACGCAGGGCGTGACGTACGGGTTCCGGAGTCTGGCGCCGGAGAATGCGGGCGAGTCGCCAGTTTGCGACGGGCGCGTCGTCATCGTCGTCGGGTCGGCGGCGAGCCGTCCGCCGTCGGATTTGTGTGTCAAGTGCAATCTGACGGTGGAGGAGGATTGTGTGCGGTTGGGGACGTATCAGCGGTGGCACTCGCATTGTGTGCAATGTGCGTCGTGTGGCAAGGTCGCGGTCGTGCCAGTGCCAGTGGTGAAGGAGAAGGAGGCGGTGGATGAGAAGGACAAGGACGGGACGATGACGACGCCCAAGCTGTCGACCGCGCGGCGGCCGCCTGCAAACGTTGCACTGTTTGTGTACGAGGTGGACACGCGGCAGGATACGAGGTCGTTTGGCGAGGTGCCGACCGTCATTCTGTGCACCGAGCATGCGCATTCGGGATGTCGCGGCGGGTTCCAGGCCGTGCAACGGTTGGAGCAGTATGCGTTCCTCCTGAACGTCGCTCTGCGGCGTCTGTACCTCTTGTTGAAGAAGCAGGGCGTCGTACCGCTATCGCCTGGTGAGTCTCCTCCGTCGCTTCATACAACGTAGATATCTAACACCGCAAAAACAGACACCGCGACAGGCAGCTCCGGGGCCGGACACCCCACGCCGCCCGAGACGGACCCGTACCGCAACTCGGCCGACATCATGCGCATGAAATCGGTGCATCTGGACCGCAAGCTCTCTGCGACGGCGCGGCTGCCCAAGCGGTCGACGATCGTGGAGAGCCCCGCGGGGCGGAGCGCGCCGTCCGAGGTGCTGCACTCGCAGAAGACGCAAGAGTCGACGGGGGCGTCGCAGGTGCAGCAGCAGGCGGCGCCGAATGCACCCCAACCCCAGTACGCGCAGCAGGGCCAGATGCCGCGGTCGCCGTCGCAGCAGCCCGCGTCGACGTCGTATACGTCGGGCGGCAACGGCAACCGGGCGCCGGCGCCGCATCTAAGACAGATGCCGCCGGAGATGAACTCGCAGGCGTCGGGGCAGGGGCAGGTGCTGCGGCCTGCGTTTGCGCGCAACAATACGGAGGTGATGATTGTTGATGAGACTGTGCCGAATTCGCCGGCGGAGATGCAGCAGCAGCGGAATCCGACGCTGGACAATGGGATCACGCTTGCGGACATCCCGCAGCTCATGGAGGCGGCGCAGGCGCGGGAGGAGCAGCGCTCGTTGCCGAGGGAGAACTCGATTCCGTATATTGCCGAGTTGAGTACGCTCGAGCTGGCGATTGTGAAGCATGCGGCGCTGGCGGCGCTGTCAAGGTCGGCGTTGCGGGATCAGTTTGATCTGGACGAGATGATTGAGCTGGTGGAGACGAAGAAGAGCGGGTTTTGGAATAAACTGTTCAAGGCGGGGGATAAGAAGAATGTGAAGAAGAAGGGTGAGTTGATTCGGGTCCTTTTCAACTTTTTTTTTTGGGCTGACTGGTGGAAAGGCGTATTTGGTGTTCCGCTCGAGTTTCTCGTCGAAAGAGAAGGTTCTGATTCGTTATTGGGGGCTACCCGCGAGACGTTGAGAGTGCCTAGCTTCATTGACGACGTCATCTCCGCGCTGCGACAAATGGGTGAGCAATGCTTTTCAGTACGGCGAGCCGCTATTGATTCTTCATAGACATGTCCGTCGAGGGCATATTCAGGAAGAGTGGCAACATTCGCCGGCTGAAGCAACTAACCGAGTCTATCGACCGGGACGCCGCTTCGGTGGATCTCACTACAGACAATCCAGTCCAGCTGGCGGCATTGCTGAAAAAGTTCCTGCGAGATCTTCCTGACCCCTTGATGACGTTCAAATTACACCGGTTATTCATCGCGTCGCAATGTACGTGGATATCCTTGCTCTTGAGCGTTATACTTATTTGAATTCATTTCTAGCGTTCTCTGTCGAGGCGGATCGGCGGCGAATGCTGCATCTGGTGTCGCTTATCATGCCAAAGAGCCACCGAGATACGATGGAGGTCTTGTTCGTGTTTCTGAAATGGGTGGCGTCGTTTGCGCACATGGACGAGACGACGGGGAACAAGATGGATCTAGGGAATTTGGCGACGGTCATTTGCCCGAGTATTCTCTACTCGCGCAGCCACGACGCGGTGCGCGACGAGAGCTTTGGCGCCATCCGGGTCGTCACGGCGTTCCTCGAGAACCAGGACGAGCTCTTTACGGTCCCGGAGGAGTTTTTACCCATCCTCCAGGACCAGGAGTATTTCGCCAACTCTATGGATCTGCCTGGGAAGGAGTTCTTGAAGAAGGTGGATACGTACATGAAGCTCAAGGCGAACGGACGGCCGCCTCAGCCCAACCTGAACAGCAACATGCCTGCGAACAATGGCAGCAATCCGCGGTTCAACCCCCCCAACTCCCCGGTTCACGAGCAGCCCCAGCGCCCACCATTCGTCTCACAGCCGACTGCGCGGCCACATCCAGGGCAGCAGTCGCCTGCGTCGTTCTCGCCAGCGGGGACGCCTATGCCACAGGGCATGGTGCAGAACTCGCCGCGGCCGCCGCAGGAGGAGTGGACAGCGACGCCGCGACCGCCGGTCATGAATGGCGCGACACCGTCAGGGTCCCGCCCTTCATCGTACATCCAGCCACGGCCTAGCCCCGATCACCCGAACTAATCATTGACCATGGAAGAAAGCCAACCAAGCGCCAATTGTATATCCGCCGGCGACTGTATTCACTAAAGTATTTTTCTGTCCGGGGTCGTATCATATTATTCACCGTCTTTTCGCTCTCTTCCTCTCCTTTTTGATTTTTTTTTGTAGTTCAATGCCACGGACCTCGCAGTACTCACGATACCCTACTTAGCATAGAAATATGCACAAGGTGAAATGAAATCATGCAAAAAAAATACATATGCGAGTAAGACTAAGGTTCCTCTGATTCTCGTCTTCTCTTTTTCTTTCGTCCATCTTGCTCCTCCTCGTCCCCATCCTGTCCCTCCTGCTCCTGCTCTTCGACCTCCCCGTCGCCGCCCTTGAGCCCCTTCATTTTGCGCGTCTGCAGTTTGCCCAAATCCTGCTTGCCGATATGGACGCGTCCTCTGACGTCGCCCATTTCGTCGACCTCGATGTTCTTCCGCTTCTTGCCCAGCCCCTTCTCGATGTCCGTCTTTTTGAGCTTGGGTGTCCGCATCGCCTGCTTTAGCAGCTCGGGATCCGCGGGGGTGTGCCGCCGCAGGCGCATGTCCAGCGACGGGCCCATCGGGGTGAGCTCGACGCGCGGTATGCGCGTCCCCGAGGCGAGGAGGCGGGTGGTGTATGTGCGGAGGTGGATGGTGGGGAGGGCGGAGAGGTCCTCGGTGACGAGGTTGGGGTACATGGTCGCGGGGGCGGGGATGGACGGTGCGAGGGAGACGCTAATAAGGTATTCCAGGCCTGCGAGGCAGATGGAGTCGATGACCTCGCCGTTGAATAGAGCGACGAGCATGGACTTTAGCTGGGCGAAGCGGGGGTTGGTGTCGAAGAGGTCCGAGGCAAAGTGCATTAGCGGTTTGTGGCCCGGTGTGGATTTTGGGGTCTGGGATGCCCAATTAAAACGGTGCTGCAAGGAATATAAAGAGGACTAAAAGCTACCTTTATGTCGTTCATGCTGACCCAGGACTCGACACCGACCTCGAGCATGTCGAGAACGCGGTTGTCGAACATACGGACAAATGTGAGTCCGTGAGGCCGTTTTTTTGTGGTCTGTCCTATGACAAACATGGATGCATCGTTCTTGCCCGCCCAGAATTCAAGGGACGCAGTCGAGGTGGACGCTGCGTCGAAGGGGTGAATGTCATTTTTTTTTGAAAACGCAATTGCATGGGGTCGTTTGAGTGCCATTAGGTCGCGCATGACTCCATTGAGGACTTCGCCAGTGTGTGTCCCACGGACGAATACGGTGGTGCGGGGGTCCTCGACCTCCTTGGGAAGGCGGGCATCGAGCGCTCGCTTCGACCGCGCATTTTTTGGCTTGATTGTTCGGAGCATGAGAGATGATGGCGGAGTCTGAAGATCAGCGCCGATTCAAACTCCGCTGATCACTTCTTTGCTGTAACACTCATCTCAACAGCCATGGACGGTGGGTTATTTCTTTTATTCTCTCGCTCCTAGTCGCATACAGTCTCGCGACCCCTTTCCTCCTGTCTCCATTGCCAAACGTCGAGCGCTCATGGTGCATTCTTTTTTGTTTTGCACCATGTTGGTTCCTATAGCTAGCTATCCTAGGGCCCCTCGCTTTCGCCACCATTCGCCAGCAGATTAGCATCACGTCGGGGTTACTTACGAGCTGCGGCATTTCTTCTTCTTTTCAGACCGTGGCGGATACCGTGGCGGCGAGGACCGTTACCGCTCTTCAAGGCACGACGACAGGGACGGCGGTCATCGAGACAGAGACCACCGCGGAGGGGACAGAGACCGGGACCGGGACCGTGGATACGGCGGCGGGGGAAGGCATGGGGATGACAGACGTGAGCGCGACCGATCCTCCCGTTCTACTCGGGACTACGATGACTATCCGAGACACTCTTCCCACTATGAAGATGACAGACGCCCCAGTTACCGTGGCCGCGACGAGGACCGTGGATACAGCGGTGGAGGGGGAAGAGGAGGAGGCCGCGACGATGGGGGGTACCGAGGTGAGCGCCGCGGTCGCGGTGGACGTGACGGCGGCGGCGGCGGCCGGCACAAGGATGGCTTTGGGACGCCCGAGAGAAGATCTCCGACTCCGGAAGGCGCACTTCCCTTGTCGCAGAGACGGAGGAAGGCCTCTGGCTGGGATGTCTCCGCGCCCGGTTATGAGCAGTATACCGCCATGCAGGCCAAGCAAACGGGCAAGTTCGATTCAATCAATTTCATCCGTTTTTTTTCTCACAAACTTACCAGGTCTCTTCAATCTCCCTGGCGCCAACAGAACCCAAATCCCGCCCATCCTCGGTATCGCTGGTCTCCCGACGCCCATGCCCGTGCAGAGCTTTGGGATGGGTATTGGTGGAAACCCTAATCTTTCTCGTCAATCTCGCAGGCTTTACATTGGCAGTATCACCCCCGAGGTGACCGAACAAAATTTGGCTGATTTCTTCAACGTGAAGATGGAGGAAATGAAGATTGGAACAGGGGGTCCTGGTAACCCGGTTCTCGCTGTCCAGTGCAATTACGAGAAGAACTATGCCTTTGTCGAGGTATATTCTTCCCCGCGTTCGTTTCGCCATCGCTCATCCCTCTGTCAGTTCCGCAGCGCAGAAGATGCCACCTCTGCTATGGCTTTCGACGGAATCATCTTTATCAACGGCCCTCTCAAAATTCGTCGTCCCAAAGACTATGGCGGGATGGACCTCTCAGGTTCACCCGGCGTCCACGTTCCAGGCGTTGTCTCAACCAACGTCCCCGACACCATCAACAAGGTTTTCGTCGGCGGGCTACCGACGTACCTCAACGAAGAGCAGGTCATGGAGCTTCTCAAGAGTTTCGGAGAGCTCAAGGCGTTCAACCTTGTTCGTGAGAACGGCAATGGCGCTTCCAAGGCAAGTAATCATTACCGTAGCCTGGCGATTATTCTAACCGCAGCATAGGGCTTTGCGTTCTTCGAATACGTTGACACTGCCGTCACCGACGTTGCGATTCAAAGTCTCAACGGTATGGAACTCGGCGACCGCTTCCTGGTTGTGCAGCGGGCCTCTGTCGGCGCCAAACCAGGCATGCCTGGCATGATTCCCAACTTGCCCTACGATCAATTCCCTGAAATTCCGCGTCCCATCATGCCCTGCTGGCGATACCTCTGGCGAAGATGCTCGGATCTTGCTCATGCTCAACATGGTCACTCCCGACGACCTCACCAACGACGAAGAGTACGGTGACTTGTACGAGGACGTCAAAGAGGAGTGCGCGAACTTTGGGCGCGTGGAGGATTTGCGGATCCCGAGACCCGTCAAGAAGGACAAGTCGAAGTGGGCACCGGGGGATGGCGGGCAGATGGCCGCGCAGGATGCCGTTCGCGTCGACGAGGCGGCTGGAGTGGGGCGTGTGTATGTCAAGTACGAGGAAGCAGCGAGCGCGCATCGCGCTCTGAAAGGACTGGCCGGGCGTTCGTTCGCCGGTCGCTCTATCATTGCGACTATTCTGAGCGAAGACAGCCAGACTACACCGCCGCTGCACATCATTTTCGCACCGGAGCCGGAGGCTCCGCCGCCATTGCCTACTTCGTGATCGTAGCTCGCTAGTCGTGTTAAAAATGCTCTGTATATCAGACTCTCCTGCAATGTATATGTGCTTGTTAGGTTTTAGAGTCGGGTCGTCCATTCCGACGATCGTCTTTGCGACGTTCCAGCTGAGGTTATTGTCAGTGGTGGACAACCCCACATTGAACAACCAACCCATGCAGCCTTGCAATCTCGGTAGGCTTGGAAATAGTCCATGCACTGACATCGTCAGTGAAGCCACATGATTTCAAGGAAATCGCATACCGCGGTTCGGTCATAGTTGTTTTGATCCATGCTTGAATGTAACTCAGCATACGCACTCCGGAGCTAAAGTATCGCACCATTTAAAGCTGGCTTTCGAGGCGCCGTCACAAGGACTTGTAGCAGTTAATACACCATTTGGGACGCGTTACTGCTCACTTACTCTACAAACTTGGAAGGTTCTTGGCCCTTGACTGCCGTGAGCACGTCAGCTGGAATAATGAACGTATGCATGCACCTGGAATTGCTCTTTGTAGTCTAAGGGCTCGACGTTATCGTGCGGATGTGGCAAAGGGGAGGGTTGCGACATGGTTCAACTCGGAGTCTGTCGGACGACGGATGACCGGGCCGTAGATCCACCGATTGCAAAGTTTTTTTGAACTCGGAAGTTGATCGATCCTCTCCTTCCGCTTGCATTGGGCTCAGACCAGGTACGACAATCTATCCATACCAGTTCTCCACTGCGTTTCGCGCGCATCAGTCTCCACAGAATCTAAACCATATGCTACGTTTTACGGCACGAACGTTGACATATATATCGCTTCGTTTTCAGAGATCCCCGGCGTTCCAGCATGGATTCCTCCGACACCAAAGTCCAGCTGCCTGAAGGCGACGTGCCCTCCCTGCACAATGAGCAATTCGCCGAACAGCGTCCTCCGATCGACTATACTTCGGTGTCTACCTTCCTTGGGAGCTCTGGTCGTCGGTTCAAAAGCCTCTGGACTAGGCGGTTCACGTTATCTCTATTGGCTGGGCAGCTTGTTTCGCTCTGCATCACCTGCACCAATGTTTCGACCACCGAACTAGTGAACAGGTAATTTCAACGCGATTCTCGAGGTGGGATCACCCTCTTAAGGTGATCGAATAGAAACTGGGCGCTGCCGACGACGCAAAGTGTTTTCCTGTGCGTGCTATTTGCGCCAACATGTGTTCAGTTCCTAATTATCCCTCCAGATACTTTACACTCTTCATCGTTTACACGCCCTACACCATATACAAGTGTACAGTTCTTGCGTTCACCGTACTAGCCTCTACTTATTTATCTCCCAAGACGGCTTTACGGGCTGGGCAAAAGTGGTCGTCCGAGACGGATGGAAATGTATGTTGATGGCTTTCTCCCACTTGCGCGTACTTGACAACCCGCAGATATAATATTGGCTGCTTGCGATGTTGAGGGAAACTTTATGGTTGTAAAGGTACGCACCGGTCTACTCACCCTCGAGATAATATCCTGAGCCCTGCACAGGCGTATCAATACACGGACCTGCTATCCTGCATGCTTCTTGATGCGTACGACTCCCATTCCTCAGCTGCGATTCATTGACGTGAATTAATTTCGTAGCTGGGCAATTCCTGTGTGCATGTTCTTCTCGTACCTATACATGAAGCCCAAATATCACTGGACCCAAATCTTGGTACGCCTTTTCTTTGAGCTTGGGATTACCGCCTTTATCCAATTTCACTCAGGGCGTTTTAATCTGCTGCGCTGGCCTAGGACTGCTCGTGGGTTCGGACGAGCTTACTCAAAAAGATTGGGTAGCCGCGGCTCGAGGAAAGGGCGATGCGTTCATGGTTGCGGGCGCGACACTTTATGGCTTCAGTAATTCAGTCGTACCTTGCAATTTTCTTCGTCTCATCATTCACCTGCAGCGAATGCGACGGAGGAATTCTTCGTCCGAAAACGACCTCTTTATGAAGTAGTTGGCCAGTTGGGCATGTGGGGTTTCCTCATCTGTGGCGTGCAAGCCGCGGGTCTGGAACACGCCGGAATGAAAACTGCCTCGTGGAACGGCGCGACGAGTGAGTCTTTTCCTTTGCTGCTTATATGGCCCCGCTTACACGCGCTTCAGTCGGTCTTGTTATTGCGTATACGGCCGGCAAGTCTCCTAACCGTCTATCCGTTTTGCCGCGCTGGGAATTAATCTGTGCCGAATTCAGCCATGTTCATTTTGTACACCGTCGCGCCATTATTATACCGGATGGCATCGTCGGCATACTATAACCTCAGTCTGCTCTCTTCGGACTGGTACGGTCTTATCTTTGGTTCGTTTTTTTTTTACTCCCGCTTGCCCCATTTGTATTCATACCTTTTCCGTTTAGGCTTGGGCCTTTACGTACGTCCCATTTCGCGAACATTTATTTTCTGAGTTGACCGTTCCCTGAAAACAGCACTACTCGCCCTACTGGCTGTACTTTGTTGCGTTCGCCCTGGTTCTTGTCGGCCTCATCACTTATTTCTGGCACTCTACGCGTAAGTTGTTGGACTCTCTCACGCTCTCGTTGCTTACCTTCTTTCAGCGGAAGAGCAAGGCGAGCTCAATCCGCAGGTCCCCGAGTACCTCAAGCGGCCAGAGACCGAGACGAGCGTGTAACGAATATATATATGCGATGTGATTATACAAGTGAGGATGAATGCAAGGAGTGTGGGGTTCAAGTTATACGAAACGATGGGGATTTTTCTTCTGTTCTTCGAGTTGCTCCTCTAGCTGACGCTGAGCCTCCTCGCGCTGGGCGCGATGTTCAGCAAGTTTCTGGGAGAACATGAGCATTCCTGCATTGGAACGACGAGAACAAATACTGACGAGTTTGAGAGCTTCCATGGTGGTCATGACCGAGTCGAGAGTAGCCTCGGATATCTTGGTCATCTGAATGAATGGTGAACGGACTGAGGAGGTTGGTTAGGAACAACACGAACCACTTCCTCAGCTTGCCGGCCTATTGCCTGCAACTTGAGCTTCTCCTCTTCCCACTGGCGATCTCGGTGCGACTCGGGGTATCCCCACGGCAGTGGCGCCGGGGGCATATTATTAATGGTGTTGGGAACGTCTTGGGGACGCCAACGAGGGGGCTCGGTGTTTACCGGTTGAGGGGGAGGGGAATCGGGGAGGCGGGGCTGGATAGGATGGACGGGTGGGCGGAAACAGTGGCCAAAGTAGCGTTCATGAGTCTGACGGTGGGCATCCTTGTGGTGCATCCACCATGTCGCGGTGGCCGCACCGATGAGGAACCAGACTGTGCGACGGGGGCCGTGCCAGGAAGTGGAAGCCATGAGAGTATTGAAAATGAGGACGCATTGCGAATTGAGAGGGCGGGTTCCGAGCGCGGGTATTTATACGGGACGAGGGTCTACGAAACACATCGGCGAGGGTCAGTGCGCCGCCGAGCGGAAAGGAATACGGCTGTCATCCGGGTGTGTCAGCTAATTGGCGCCTTGCCGGACGCGTCCCGTCACAGTCACACAAAGCCGCAAAATTTAAATTATAATCCGAAATGACAATACGACGCCGTCTGCGCACTGAGACGACCCTATTTTCACTGGCACACGAATCACGTAGCATCTACTAGCACACCATCACCCTCTGAGGAAGTTTGCCGGCTCGCGGCTAAACACAAGATCAGACACGGGCAAATGCTAGGAGAAACCAGGCTTACGGCTCGAAGGTTGGCCCTGCTCAAGCGCCAATGCGTCTTCCCATCCCTCTTCAAAGAGATCCGCGTTGGTCTTCGGGTGAGCGACGGACGCGGCAATTTTCGGCCGCTTTTTCGTCTCGAGCTCGGCAGTGCCACGCGTCAACGGCCTTCGGAGCTTGGCTGAGTAGAATTAGTTGCGCAGGTCGAGACAACCGAGACTGCCGATCGACCAACCTCGGTGCGTATGTCCGCGCGAAGAGGGCCGCTTCCGGCGCTACGCTGGGTCTTGATCAACAAGTCGACGCATGCGGCTGGATCCCCGAGCTGGAACAGGGTGGCGAATGCCAGATTATTCTGGCCCTTGTCCACTATGACCGGGTTAGTGAATGCACAGACATGGAACAAGCCGGGGCGTTACTGACCGGCTTTTGCGGACAGAGCGGCAAGCCCGTCTCTGTCGCCAATGGCCAGAAGCAGTAACATCAGCGCGCTCAAATCGTTGCCCTTTTCGAAGCATTCTCGCGCAAGATCGAATCTCCACACCGCCAATGCACGATCGCCGAGCGACTTCCACTTGAGCTCAGCTTCGAGCTCGGGGACCGCCCGTACGATTTCTAACGCGGTATCCAGGTCGTCCAGTTGCAGCGCGAGCTCGAACTTGTGATCTGGGTCGGTGGTCACTTGAAGAGCAAGCTCCTTGAGGTCTAGACGGCTGGTGTTCACAAACTGGCGGGCAAGGCGGAGAAATAAAGCAATACGGACCCTTGCCCTCGAGGAAACGTGCAACCTTGTTCAGTTGGTCTTTGGGGAGAGTGGGTAGAATCTCCGCCGCCGCGTCCATATCACCCCGAAGGACAGCAGTTTGATATTCTACCACCCCGAGAGAAAGAGTGTAGCTGTGGACATTCATATCCTTGTCTGCAAGATAAACGCGGTTGTGCGCCGGGATGTAGCCGAGCAGGAACAGTGGCCTGGTTTGAAAGGGTCAACTACGCGGGAATGGTCGACTGAAAGTACTCACGTATCAAAGGGGCTGATGCTGTAGGACTCATTGCCGACGAAATATGAGAGTCTGTTGGTGGAGGTCGTGTAGATGAAGCAGTCGCCGATCCACTTGGCCGTCTTTACACTGTCATTGACACTCAGGCGGCGGAAAATGGTGTAGAAGAGGCAGCTTACCCGTCCGGGACGTCTGCGACGACCTCAAACGCCTCTTCGACACCTTCGTCCGTAATCTCAGTGCCTTCTGCCAAGGCATTGTTATAAGCGTCTCGGTCAAATCGAAGAATATAGAACGAGTCGTCAGCTGTGATCGCCACCAGCGACCCAGTTCCGGACCAAAAGACCTGGAAGAGAGGTTAAATTTTGTTGCAGACGATTCTTGATAAACCCACATTCTTGGCATCAACATCAATCCGCCTTACAATCTCGCCAGATTCCCAATCCCAAAAGACCACGAATCCTGCGCCCCTTGCAGCAAGGAGTGTTCCCCCGTGAAGCCCATCTATTGCCCAGTTGCCGGCGCCCTTCATGGCACTTCCTGACCGCTCCTTGAAATTCTTGTACAGCTTGAGCTTCACCTTCGTCTCCAACACTGCATACGTGTTCGAGTCGGGTGCCCACGCAAACGAGAGCCCGTTGCCGAACGATTTGTTTCGCCAAGCAAGGGCCGTATACGTGATGTACTCGCCATCGCCAACAACGGTCACAAATCGTCCGTTGGGAGAGTGAATAAGGGATGTGGCATAAATTTCTGTGTGTCCGATTTCTTTGGAAGAAAGACGCAGTCGTGATCCATCGGCAGCGTCTGCTAATGGCCCGTCGATGGTCTGCAGGTTACCGGAAAGGACTTCTTGATTGCGTGTAAAAATGAGTTTGCCTGAAGGATCCATGCTGAACGTGGGTTCGTCGCGTCCAAGCTACAGCAACATTAACAACATGAGATGACATGAGCATCTGAACGCACCTTGATAACAACAACACCCTCATCGAAACCAAACGCAACATCATTCGCATCCTTGCGCAAAGCGATACACCATGCCCTCTCGAGTGCGTAGCTCAGCGTGTTTTCTACACGGTATGCGCCGCTGTTCCACATCTTGACGGTCCCATCTTCACTACCACTGATGATTATGGGGAGATTGGGATGGAAAACGGCGAAGGAAACATTGTTTGTGTGACCTTCCATGGTCTGGACGCAACTTTTGCTGAGGTAGTCCCAGACCTTGACGGTCTTGTCGTCGCCGGTGGTGACTAGATAGGGTTTATCTGTTCCGGGGTAAAAGTCAACCGAGTTGACGCCCTTTTCGTGCGCATCCATCGTGAAATTGGCGGAGGACGACCCAATGCTCCACATCTTGACACTGCGATCCAGACAAGCAGATGCAAAGGTATTCGAGTCTTTCGGATTGAAGCAGAGATTCATGATGAAGTGCGTGTGGCCTTCGTAAACCTGCCAGACACGTTAACACGGTCTGGAGGAAACTGTGAAGAGGATCACCTGGATGTTCTTCCAACCCTTGTCCCAGTCCCAAGCTCTGATGGTCATGTCGTCGCTTCCGGTCAGGACGATGGGGGCGGTGGGGTGCACGGCAAGACATCGAATGTAGTCGGGGTGGGCCTCAAAAGCCGCGACTTTTTCGTGTGTGTTGTAATTGAAGACGCGAAGCTGAAAGTCGTCGGAGCCAGCGACGAACCAGTTCTTGCGCGCGATAAATTTGCAGCAGCGAACGGGGACCTCAGAGACCTCGAATGTCTTGACAATGGCGCCTGTGTCGTGATTGTATATGTTCACGGTGCCGTTGTACAGACCCGTCAAGAGCCATGGCTCAGTGGGATGGAAATCGACACCCTTGACTCGTTCGGACCGGTTGAATAGCTTCCGCTGGGTGGGTGTCAAGACAAGGAGAGGTCAGGGACCCTGGAGCACGTACATTGACCTCGAATAACATTTTGGCGCAAGGACGTGGAAGGGCGTCAAGTCGTAACAGGGCCAAAGCCGACTCCACAGCCACACGACGACCTCAACTTGGCTCCTGCCACAAAACCACCTACATCTTACCCTGTCCTTCAGCTCAGATTCATGTTCAACTTTCGGCTCACCATTCTTGTCCGTTCAAGTTCATGCGGCCCTATGACTCTCAGCCTTCTATCACACTCATTCGATGGAAATCCCCGACTTTTCTTGCGGTGGAATGCCCCAAACTCTCGACCGTTATGCACTGGCACACTGGAGGGAAGCGGTTGGATTATCAAGTTCTTGCAATGAGATCATACTATAAAGCTGCCGCGGAATCAAATAAAATGGATATGACCAAGTTTCCGTGCCCTCCAATGTTATTCAACTTGATATTCTCCTTGTGCTCGGTTTGCATCAACAAAAAAAAGAATCGGAGTGCATTCGCCGTTGTTTCGCTCTGTCGGTGCCCGTTTGACCTCAAGAAAATGCCAAAGGGCTACCCGGTCCAAGTTTAGTGAAACCAGTCGCGATGTTCGCGCAGAGCCGTCGAAAACTCGCGAACGGTGTGACTACACTCCGCACTGCCACTGAATTTGGGTATAAATACTTTCAGCATTCCCCAGTCACTCCTTCTTCACTTAAACCAGTACCACCATGGCACTGCGTAAAATCTGCTTCGTTCTCGCCTCCGCCTGCGCCTACATGGTGTCAGTGAAGCAAACCTCCTCCTCCTCCATTGCAGCCTGCGACCCAGCTCGTTGGACGACTTCCTCCCCGTCCTTCCATGCGCCCGAGATAGTCGACCCGTACAGCCGTCAGTACGACGACCTTCCCTCCATCCGGCCAGTCGCACTTCACGAGGTGCTCTCGCGCATCCGCGAAAGCGACGCGATCATCCAAGCGTCGACCCGATCGCTGCCGCGGACGCGTTTACGCGATCGCCCCTTGCGCATCCTTCAGCACGCCAAATCGTTCGATTTCCACACCCACCTCAACCTCGATATCCTCTTCTTCCTCGTCCTCCTCGCGCGGCGTGCCCTCGGCGCCACTCGGCCATGGCTCGCAGCGCCCGCAGAACTCGCCAAGGCGGCGCTCCTTCACACGGCCATAAGAATGCGTCCACCACTAGGTGATCATCGCCTCGACAAGTTCGACGACGCCCTGGCCTCGATTCTCCTGACGGTCGTCATCGACACCCTCGGCGGCGCGCTCATGGCGGCATGGGCCTTACACGTACGTTCTATTTTCTTCTTCCAGCATCTCGCTCAATGTTTCTTCAGCGCAACCCGTCGTTCGCGCCTCGCCGTCGTTCGATGTGGGCACGTCTAGTCACCCTCACTCGGCGCGTTTTGGTCAACTGGGCGAGCAGCCTGCTCAACTTCAGATCTCGCGTTTCTACTCTGGCTAGTCGGTTATTCAATCTGAATGAACTTTTATTGGTATGTCCTGTCCTCGCCCTTTGTATCTCATCTCTAATTGTACTCCCTAGTGGTCCTTCGTCCTTGCCGCCTTTGAATTGGGCCCGATGTGCTTCAGTTACGAGGTGGGATTCGCTGGTTTAGTCTGGCTTTTCCTGGTGCGTTCATTTTCCACCTGCACCGAGTATTCTTCTCATTTCTTTCCTAGTCGGTGCTTGTTCGCTTTAGTTATGGGCGATTTTATCCTTCAGCCTCACCGCCTGGGCCCAAACCCTGCCGCGATAAAAAGAGGTACAAGCGGGCGTCGAAGGCCAAGAAGAAGACCGCGAAGGCCGGTGCGGCATAATTTTTTTCCCTCTTGCTTCGCAGCTATGATACCCGCGTCTTTTTTTCTCTCGCTGCGCATATACCCTTCCTCTTTTACTCTACATACCTATCGCATTTTCTCTCGAGCTCTGCTCCTATACCCTTTGTACATACTATACTATACCTATACCTACACCATTTCTCCCTATCGAGCTCTGCTCATATACCCGTCGTCTACATACTATACCGATCCCGTTTCTCCCTCGAGCTCTGCTCCTATACCCTTTGTGCTTGCTGTAGTATAACTTCTCCACCCATATACCCTTTGCGTTTTCACTGTACAGACTATCTAGAGACCCAATATTTTTCTCGTTTAGAATGAATACGATGAGTTAACTTCGATTCTTGACAAGGATGGGTGCACAAGGTAGAAATATTCGAAATTCACGCGACGCGTCTCGACACGTGCGCGTGTTTTTGTTTGGGCATTGATGTGATCGGAGGTATAAAAAGGGAAGATGTCGCAATTTTTTTCTTCACTCATTCTGGACCGGCACTATTGTCCCCTTGCGATTATACCTTCTTCTCGCAGGAGTCTACCGCAGGTCCTATATGGACGACCGAGCCTCAGCTGGAGCGCACTCGATGCCTTGGCTATTCAGCAAACACTGATTTGGAGTGGAGTTCCTTACCAGAGGTTCTACATATTTTGCTTACCGTACGGATTTGTATTCTATATATGAAATCCGGTTCGTCTTCCTTCGTCTCGTGAACTGTCAGGATCCGTGGTTTGGCAGCGGTACCGCAACGAAGCTCCGCGACTGCTCGTACCGAACACCGACGTTGCCCGAACTTGGAGCCTTGGCGACGGCTTGGCTCGGTATTGCTGGACGTGCGTGTGGTCAATATGCCTCGATTCAGAGGTAAATTTCAAGCCAGTCGGGTGCGCTTGACAATATAACGTGGTTTGAGCATGCTTTCTTGTCGGGAATCTTTGCCACCACATCAACCTTACCAAAATTCAGGCGGTCAGCGCCTTATGTCCAGCTTTTTTTTTGGCTTCACAAGGCTAATAACTCTCATAGACTCTCGTGAACGGCCGCCAAGCGCGGCAGTACACGCTTCGATGTCGTTGTCGGTTGCGGGCTGAATCAGCAGGGTGGAAGCAGGTGGAAGCTGCATCGCCAAAAACAGGTTCTTGGACTAACTGCCGCTCGGTCATCCTACGGGGTCCGTGAGAACCTATGAGAACGCAGTTCCAGCAAGAGGGCTTTGCAAAGAGCGCGTCACGCAAGGTGTCCGACGTTCGCCAGCGCCGTCCAGAGTATAAAAGGATGCTGGCCCTCCCGTCATCTTTATCAACTCCCCAGTTTCATAACTTTTATTCCAAAGATGCAGCTGTCTCTTGCCCTTGCCTTGCTCAGTTCATCCGTTGCATGTGAGCATCTCAATATTTCCTATCGTTGCATCCCGTTAAACGTATTCTCTGCAGCGAACGCGTTCACGTTCGAGAGGATCGACAAAAACAACAGCATGCTCTTGGTCGTCGACCATCAGGTTACCCCATTTATTTCCCCCCTGCATGGCACGTTCCACTAACGACCACCAGCTGGGACTGTTCCAGCTTGTTCGTGACTTTGGACCTGATGAATACAGAAATAACATTTTGGCTCACGCCGCCGCGGGCAAAGTCTTCAATCTTCCGACAATTCTTACAACCAGCGCAGAAACCGGTACATGGTCTCCGCTTTACGAAAGTTGAAGACTAATTAACGTTTCACCAGGTCCCAACGGTCCCCTGCCCAAAGAGATCCTCGAGATGCACCCGAATGCGCCTTATATCAAGCGTCAAGGTGGAATAATCATTATCCTAGGACGACTGAACATTAAACCCAACTGTAGGCGAGGTGAACGCCTGGGACAACGCAGACTTCCGGGCCGCTGTAAAGGCGACCGGGAAGAAGCAGGTTATCATGGCCGGCATTGTCACGGATGTTAGTTCATTTTTGGGGATGGACTAGCAACACTTTTCACTGATCCCACATATTTGCAGGTCTGCACTACATTCCTTGCGTTGTCTCTCGTTCAGGAAGGTTACACCGTCTTCGCGAATGCGGACGCGTCCGGGACGTTCAATGCCCAAGTCGCAGCCAATGCAAATGATCGTATGCGTGCTGCTGGAGTTAATGTCGTCTCGCAATTCGCGGTTACGACTGATCTCATGAGGGATTGGAGGGACACACCCGGTAATCTTTCCGCTTTTCGGTTTTGTATGAACCCGTCTCTCATGCACGCATAGGTGCTTTGGAGATGCTCCCTTATTATGATACGTACGTCCTTCCTTACCGTTTCCTTCATTCGAACGCTGAGTTGCTTTGCAGCTACCTCACTCAATATGGCTTTGTCGCACGTGCTCATGCTTTTGCTATTACGAACGGCACAATTCAGCCGGGGGAGAGTGATTAATCGCCTAATTTTGGTTGCAGACAATTTTTCTTCCTGCCTTTGCATACACGTTCATATCGTAGAAGACGTCTCACTGGAAAAAAAACCTTTGACCCCGCCCCCAGGCCCGAAAGAGAGAGAGAAACAGTGCGGAAGCCCCACGATTTTCTTTAGCCGAAGCCCACGATTTCTTTGCCGCTGACTAGCCGAGGCTTGAGGCGGGAGCAAGGCTCGGCAAGCGGCACCTTGTTAGATTTCGGATCTGACGCGTCCCTAGCCGGTATTGGGTCGGGAAAAAATACCAAGGTGGGATTTTTTGCGGCAAATTGCTTTAACCTTGCGAGGCCACATGGTGTATATCCCCATTTGATTTGCAATGAGGATATGTGCAGCAGTCAAAGTTCAAGGTAGCATGCGGGTGTGGGGCACGTCGAGGTCTAAAGAACCCAGGTGTGAGGAATGGATCACCCTCTGTTACGGGAGGGGAGTTGCCGATGAAATTACTTTATTCAAGTTGATGGATCTTTTCCCACTCGGGTTCGACGGTTCTCCCATTACCAGTGGGCCACCACTGCGCTCGAGCTCTCGAGGGGCTGTGGCCGTCGATGGACGCACCGGCCTTCTCGTTCCAGGCGGGGTACGAGCCGAGCCAGCGCGAAGACGACGCCGAGAAGTCCGAGAAGCCTGCCGCGTTCAAGGGCCCCAAGCGCAAGCGTCTCGCAAAGGTGGACTATATTCCCTCAGACCCAGTAAACCCAGTAACCCTCCCTTCGAAATAGGCATGCGACGCTTGTCATCGTTCCAAGCGGCGCTGCGACGGTACAGCGCCGTGTAGTAATTGGTATTCGCGCGTCTGGATCTTGGTTATGCTTCGTCTGAAACATGGTATAGTTACTTCGCGTCCAAGCCGTGTCACTACACCGATGCCTCGACGGGTCGGCCGGTCGCGGCACCTCATACTGGGAAACCCGACGCGTCCAAGGCACCGCGCAGTGCTTCCGCGCGCTCCAAGATGTATTCCGAGGACGAGCAACCTCGTCCATCGTCATCCCAGGACCGTCTTGATGGTGAACGAAGGCAATCTCGCAAGCGAGTTAGGAGTACCCGTCCCACTGCGCAAGAAATCCTGGACCCAACTCCTGCCCGTGAAGACGCCGTTCAAGAACGCGTTGCCCCGGTGGTGTTGGATCACGCTCTCACGCGCGAGCTAACCAATCGTGAGTCGTTGCGTTTCGCGTCAGGAATCTACAACTTAATTCTAATCTAGTTTTCTTTGCACATTGCCATCCCGTTCGAGCGGTCATCCATAAACCCAGTTTCTCTGCCTCTCTGTCGCATAATCGCGTGCCGTCGCACCTTCTTTTTGCTATTTGTGCTCTCGCTGCTCCGTTATCTCGGCAACCACGCATCCGTTCAACCGTTCCGCTTCGTCTCTCGGGCAGACCCTTTGCGCACGAGGCCGTATCTCAGATGTTTGATGGGTCCGGCCACCTGCTTTGCGATGCCAACTTATTTACAGCCCAGGCGTTATGTCTGCTAATAGCTCACGACCTCGCAACCAAAGATGGGGGCGTGCAGACCGACTTGCGATATCGAGGCATGCGTTGTTTCGCTTCAGTTGTGCCTATTCTAATCTTTTTCAAGCAGATTTGGCACTGCAGATTGTACAGGCGTTGGGTGTCTATACTTCCGATCACCCTGTCAACACCCCGGTACCTACTGCAGATTTCACACACGCCGCAATTGAGCGAGAGTGTGTGCGACGGATATTCTGGGTGATCCACATCCTCGATCTGCAGGTTTCCATGTATACCCAAAGGCCAGTCTCGCTGAGTGATGCCCAACTGCGTCTCAGACTCCCGGTGGACGAGACTAGCTTTGAACTTGCTGTTTTGTCTACACTCCCTGGTACGTTAATCTGAAAATGCATTTCCTCGCATGCCTACTAAAGCAGTCACTGCTAGAGTATTTCTATCTACCCCCGGTTCGCACTCACTGGGTCTCCGAACTCGGCCATTTTATCCGGATTTTCTCTCTCTACGCCCAAACCGAGCACATCTTGACCCGTGTGTGACGTCCTTGACATTCCTTCGTTTCTTCATATTCAAATCTTGGCCACAGGCCCTGATACAAATTTGAGCACTTTGGCAGATTTGGAGAAACGTGGGGAGGTACCTTTGCACAAAAATTCCTCTAGGGATCTCTGATACTGATGTACTATACCAGGAATGGGTTTCGAGCCTCCCCGACACTCTGCGGTTTTCGGAGCAAAATCTCCAGTTGCAACAATCCATGTTCGAGACCAGCTCAAACACGGGTGCTTGGTGCTTTTGCTGCATGCATGTTTACTACGCCGGCTTTATCTTGGCATTGCATGTTGTGAGTGCGGATTATTCGCATGGCCCGCGCGTCTTAAAAAATCATCTTCGATACATTCAGAGCCGGAACAACATGTTGTCGTATTCCATCCACTCGGCTGCCCCCATTTCCCAACGTCCACAATGGACTGTGACCAGATTGGAAATGATCATGGGAATGTTGGGCGACAGAGCGAAGAAGAGCATGCTAAGTATGCAACCCATGACTTGCGCCCCCAAATGCTAACCACCAATTCCATCACAACAGTGGGTGCCTTCATCTGGGTGTGTAATTTATTGAGAAATTACGACGTACGAATTGAAGTTTGGACAGATACAGATCAAGTATTGCAATCGGGACGATGCCCAAATCCGGGGGTGGTGCGATGAATACGAGGAAATGTGGGGTACCCGAATATCGGATTTACTCGTGGCGGCAACAGCACCTCGCTTTGACCAGAGGATGTCCCATTCTTTTCCTGGACCTCAGACGTCCACGCGACTCTTGCCGCCCGCAGTCTCGTCGCAGATGTACCCGCTCGGCCGGTCGCTCGACGAGCTGCGGCTGCATAATCACGACAACAGCTGGTCAAATGGTTCTCATCCACACCTACAACTCGGGATGGGATCTGCGTTTGGCCTTGTGGGAGGAGGAAGCAGCGGCGACGTGAAACGGGCGAGCAGCGAGGGGGACGGCGATTCTTCTTCGAAGAATGGTGCGGGAGGCGGTCGATTGGGAGAATCATTACCCTCCCTCAAGTCGAGTGGGCTTCTGGATTCCTGGAACTCTACTAATTCACGGACTAAACCGTCCCCTCCACTGGGAATGGACTCGGATGTTCGGTCGACGCCGTTATCGGGAATGCCGGTTGGGCTCCAGTGGCTGGCGAACGAATCGAGGTAGTTTGACGCTTTGGTTCCTTGCTTTCTTACTGTGTTTATGGTATTACTTACCGGCGGGCACGCGTATTGCCCGCCTTGTCTATATTTTAGCATTCGTAGTCTTAACGCTAGTACATTACACAAGCCTTTAATTAATGTGTGTTACAGTCCGTGGTGTTGTGGTCGTCTAGGCCTGAACTTTCGTGAGATTGCGATGCAGCTCGGGCTTGACGAGAACGACTCGGTCTAGGAGTTTCTTGACGACCTGGTCCTTGTTCTTGTTGAACGAGTCGGTGATGTTTTTCAGGTTGACCTCGGTCTCCTTGTCCACCGCCGTCTGAGCGTTCGATGTCGTGCCAGCGTGCTGAACACGAGATTAGACGCAGGAGGGCTAATCAGCCAAGAATTAGGGACGAACTGATGATTCAAACGCCTTGAATTCCTGCTCCTTTGCCTTCTTGTACTCGTCTATCTCCTTGGACGCCTCTGAGCGGGCATCCTTGAGCTTCTGCACTCGGTCTGTCGGCTAATGAGGAGAGGTGACCACAAAGGGAACATGGACGAACACTGGCGGGCCTGCTGGACGATCTTGGCGGCCTCTTTCTCGGCCTCGAGGAGGGTCTGGATGCCGTGGGATTGCTGGGCAGACTAGACGAGGTGAGAACGAGCCGCTGCGGACGAGAATCGGCGCATACCATCGGGAGGCAAGAGGGATTTCGGCAAGCGGCACGGCACAGCCACCTTCCATCTTTAACTGACGCAATGACCTCGGATTTGCCCTACGCAGCGGACGCAGAGGTCTCTCTCTCCTACGACGAGCTCGAGGTCGCCCTGTTACCCTCTTTCTCTTCTCCCGCTCATGTGCTGCAGGTTCTACGCATACAATACCAGAAGGAACTCGCCCAGGGCTATGTCACCGTTCAAACCAAGTTCAATTACGCCTGGGGGCTCGTGAAAGCTCCCGTACGCGACCACCAGGTCGAGGGTGTCCGGTTATTGCAGGAACTCTACAGAGCAGAACCAACACGGCGGAGAGAGTGTTTATATTACCTGGCGCTGGGCCATTTCAAGATGGGCAACTTCGATGAAGCGAAGAAATTTAACGGTTTGTGCATCGTGTGCATTTCAACTCAACGATATTCACGCGACCACAGCGCTGTTGATGGAGAAGGAGCCGACCAATATGCAGGCACATAGTCTTGCTCAATTAATCGACAAGGGTGTGGCCCGTGGTATGGATTCATTCTCAAATTGCAGCTTATCCTGCTCACCGGACCTTAGAGGGTTATATCGGAATGGCCTTGGTTGGCGGAGCGGCAGCCGTTGGTACTCTTCTCGTGGCTGGTCTTATACGGCGAGCAACCCGCAAATAAATGCACCGCTCTATCTGTGCTGACGCTCTCCTTGTATTTTTTCTTTAAACCACTACGATGCAAATAATGACATTTTGAACTCCCCTCACTCAGTCCCGCGTAACACACCACATACATGTATCTCTAAACCTCAATATATGCGAATTCGGAGCAGAAGGAATGCGATGATAATTTATTGTCCGTGGAGACTGCGCTACACATGTATAATACACTTGTCTTGCCATCCTGGATTAGTGTTGTGCGTGTCGGAAGTAAAGTCTGTGCCGGCAATGTAGAAAGCATGGTGATAGCAATGCGGTTGGTCGAGGATGGTAATGCTAGGTAGGCAAGAAACTCGCTGGCGCCACGTTCAGAGAGGCATTTCAAAGTCCAGGTAATAGGCTCACCGGCTTGAGCATTCATCTCTTCGTCTGATAGCTAAAAGAACACAAATCACATACTGCGCTTACGCGCTGAAGTCTGCATTCGATGATACCTTGAAGACCATGATCCCTAGCACGCTGAACGCCGCCAGAACTCCAAGCTGGAACAGTATCCAGATGGCTGCCCATTCTACAAAAAAGTTTAGTACAAACCGGTTACCAAGACGGAGCGACGCACGGTGTGGACTTGTACTTGGAAAGAGGAGAGAAAATTGTGTGGCGTCCGAGTCGTTCGATTTGTGGAAGAATCTGTCATCCGCCACATCCCCTGCAGCATACAAAAGTCGGCGAAAGATGAAAGAGAAACGAGCAGGGCTTACATATGACGAAGAGAATGCTGGAAAGCATATCAGCGACATTAATCTCGCAGCGTGGGATCGAATACTTACTTCATGACCCCGATGAAGAGGCAGTACCATCGCAGAGCACCGCTGTCTTGTTGTGTTAATACCGCGAGCAAAATAACGAGGAGAGATGGCGCACCCGTGGTCCACAAACCAAAATCCAATCAACAGGGCTTCGTAGATTATCGTCAGTAAAATAGTTCTAGGAGGTTGAGCTATTATAAGCGCCTTGAAAAGATAATACGGCGCACAGTTTATCTCGTACGAGTGCCAAAGGCATGACGAGTCCAATGGCCAACACGAAGCTCATAACTTTGGCGACCAGCGTGTCCCACCCCGCAAGGGTGAATAATGCTCCGAGTAGAGTGGAGCCAATGTAGCCCGAAGCTAGTATGAACACTGGGCGGCCGCCCTCCACGATCGTTGCGCCGCCGACATGGGGGTCGATGGTGATCTTTAATATTCGACCGCCCGACATAATTGCCTGAAAAGCGTGAGCCGATACGAATCCGGGCTTGTAAATGTAGCGGACCGCGACGATGTGGAAAAATTCATGAGTCGCAATCGTGAAGAGCTTCAAGGGATTTATGCAGTTCCGGACGCCCGGGACATTCCAAAATCCAAAGATGACCACTGTTTCAAGCAATTTATAGACCCTGCAGGATAGTCTTGAACGTTGTTTACCTGCGTATGCAATAATCTGGAGGAGCGAATCGTTTGAGAACGGTATTTACAAGAATTTCAGGGTGTACGCACGACATAAAGCACTACAATCTATGGAGGATGAGCAGAGGTCGAGGAAAGTCGCGGGCGCACAGACCTGCTCGCCTGAGGGCTGAAGTGCCGCCGGAAGTGAAGGTGGGAGTGTGGAACCAAGTGGAGGCGCTATTGGAGGACGAGTAGGTGTGGCCATGACTTTTCTAGTTCGTTCAACGTCGTAATGGCCGGAATGGCGTCCAAAGCCTGGCCGAAGAGCAGGGAGAGGGTCTCCCGGAGGTCAGGGTGGTTCAGAACGTAGTCGGCGTGGCCGAAGAGGAAGGAACGGCTAGAGCCTCGTGTCGGCCGGCGAATTGATTCCGTTGAACCTTCGCGCCGAATCTCGTGATTTGGAAGTGATGTGACACAGCGCGTTTGACTTATCGTCATCATCATGCACGCGACGCGTTCAAACCGGGGCAGTTGCCTCTAATTTTGGCCGATTTTAAATTTGATCAGGGCCACACATCCACGGAAGAAATGGGTCCTCTACGCGACACGCTTCTTTGATTCCAGAATAAAAGGCGCTGAACCCTGCGAAAAAAAAAATCAACCAAGCTTTGAACCACCAACTTCAACGATTCTCCAGTCGCAATGGTAAGCACAGCGCGCTATAGACTGGAGACGAGGGTCATATAACGTTCTACAGCCCGGCAAAGGAAAAGGTCAAACCCAATCTAAAGGCAAAGGAAAGGGCACGGGCGGGAAGGGCAAGACCTTTTATGAGCCTCAAAAACTACGCGTTGCGGCTTCTGCGAAGGCAGGATTGCAGTTCCCGGTGGCTCGCATTCGCCGCTTGTTGAAGGAAGGGCAGTACGCGAAGCGGGTGACCGCTCTCTGCGCAGGTATGTGTAGATTACTGTAATTTCGGCGTAGGCTTGTGACTGATCGTTCTTCAGTGTATCTTGCTGCGGTGCTGGAGTACCTCATGGCCGAACTCCTGGAGCTCTCGGGAAATTGTGCGCGCGACCAGGGGCGCAAGCGCATCATCCCGCGTCACATCCTACTGGCCATCCGCAACGACACAGAGTATGTATGGTCGTTCTATTGTTGACCGAGGGCTTATGTTCTGCTCGGTAGACTTGATCGTCTTCTCCAAGGCGCGATTATCTGGGAGGGCGGAGTCCTCCCGCACATCCATAGTGTTCTTATTCCTGACCACAACAAGATGCGCGCGCGCGCCGAGTCTGAGCTGTAGTCTGCTGCAATTTGAAAGATCGAGCTATAAAGTGAATGTAAAGGGCCATCGAGAGAATACATTTTTTGAGTAAATCGTCCGTCGAAAAAAGGGAAATATCTAGTGGGCAGCAAGATGGGCGTGAGAGCATTCGTTCAGGGCAGTCAGGAGCGGTCAGGTTGGTTCGCGTGCGAAGATTGGGGTAACGTTCAAACCATACGCTTTTCAAAGTTCCTCAGAGCACCAAGATGAATGAGAATCCAGTGTCGTTCAACAGCAGACGCCGACATGAGCGCCGGAAGCAAGTGACGCACCGTGACAGTTTGTGACCCGTCTTGTCTTCCGCCAATCGACTAGGACTGCTTTTGGGCTCGTACGACGGCTGCGCCAAAGCTCTTCAAGCCATAGGAGCAGCCACCCTCATATATCGCCACCCTCATATACCGCCACTTGCCCACGGAATCCAATACCCATGGTTTACCACAATCTCAAAGGTACGGCACTCAATTCGACACGCTCGCAGTCTTGTTAACCTTGTCCAGCCCTCATCAAGGGCATCCGCGCTTGCAAGGTTAATATCTCGGCTTGAATCTCCACTCCCGGCTCATTATCTGTGTTCGAAAGACGGTGGCCGATGAGCGCGCCCTCATCCAGCAGGAGTCGGCAGCGATTCGCACGTCGTTCAAGGAAGAGGACTCGTTTGCCCGCCATAACAATATCGCGAAGCTGCTCTACATCCACATGCTCGGGTCCGCAGCCCACTTTGGCCAGATCGAGTGTCTCAAGCTTGTTGCAAGTCCCCGCTTCTCCGACAAACGGCTCGGGTATCTGGGCATCATGCTGCTGCTGGATGAAAGCCAGGAGACTTTGACGCTTGTAACCAACTCACTTAAAAAGTGAGCCGTACTACAGTTTATTTCCGCACTCGGTTTACTTACGAGAGCTGAATCCAGCGATATGAATCACTCGAACATGTACGCTGTTGGTCTTGCGCTGTGCACCTTTGCCAACATCGCGTCCGAGGAAATGTCGCGTGATTTGGCCAACGAGATAGAGAAGCTTCTCGGGTCGAGCAACACGTATATCCGGAAGAAGGTTCGCAGCACACATACTCCGGCCTTCAAGCTCTGACTTTATCCCTGCAGGCTGCATTGTGTGCACTACGCGTCATTAAGAAGGTCCCTGAGCTTGCGGATCACTTCACCGCAAAGGCGAAGAACCTCCTCACCGACCGCAACCACGGTGTACTCTTGTCGTCGATCACCCTCGTCACAGAGATGTGCCAGATCGATACTGCGATCCGTGACGAGTTCCGGAATGTGCGTGCGGCAGTCCTCTATATATCTGCTGCATTAACCTATTTTCTCGCTATTCAGGCCGTGCCCCTCCTTGTACGGAATCTCAAATCCTTGGTGACCACTGGATACAGCCCAGAGCATGATGTGTCGGGCATCACAGATCCCTTCCTGCAGGTCAAAATTCTGCGCCTTCTCCGATTGCTTGGGCAAGGAGATGAGAAGGCCAGCGAGACCATGAACGATATTCTCGCCCAGGTAAGCACCCTGAGCGTTGGTTTAATTGGAATCTCAAGATTTTCACAGGTCGCAACTAACACTGATTCCACCAAGAACGTCGGCAACTCCATTCTATACGAGACTGTTTTAACTGTACTCGATATTGAGGCCGACACCGGTCTCCGAGTCATGGCAATCAACATTCTGGGCAAATTCTTGGGCAATCGTGATAATAACATTCGGTGCTCCTCTTCACAACTTACTCTCTGTCTATCTAAACTTGCACATCAGTTACGTTGCGCTCAACACCCTCAACAAGGTTGTTTCAATGGACACGAACGCGGTGCAACGGCACCGTAACATTATCCTAGACTGTCTGCGTGATGGCGATATTTCCATCCGGCGGCGTGCGCTCGAGCTTTCGTATGCTCTCATCAACGAAAGCAACGTCCGCGTCCTCGTCAGAGAATTGCTCGCCTTCCTGGAAGTCGCAGACGACGAGTTCAAACTCGGCATGACCACGCAAATATCTCTCGCTGCGGAGCGGTTCGCCCCCAACAAGCGATGGCATATCGACACCGTCTTGCGGTTCCTCAGACTGGTACACGCTTTACTCCTTATTTCGCAGCTCGACTAACAGTATTTGCAGGCCGGAAATTTCGTCCGGGAAGAAATTCTTTCTGCGTTTATCCGACTCGTGGCGCACACCCCCGAGCTCCAAGCTTATACGGCCTCCAAGCTATACATAGCATTGACGTCGGATATATCACAGGAGTCGCTGACATTAGCTGCGACGTGGGTTATCGGCGAATATAGTGATGTTTTGCTCGAAGGTGGCATTGTAGACGATGATTCCCAGAAGCAGGTAAGGGCCCATCCTCTATCGTAACTCTTTCTCACATTGTGCAGGTCTCCGACAAAGAGCTCATTGACCTCCTCGTGTCCATCCTCGATTCCCCATACGCCAACCAACTTACCCGCCAATTCGTGCTCACTTCGATAACCAAAATATCGTCGCGACCGATGGTGAGCCACGTACAGCAAGAGCGCGTCTCCGAGTTACTTGCCCAGTATGCAACGAGCCCGGAGCTGGAGCTGCAACAGCGTGCGGTTGAGTTTGTCAGCCTTTTCAACCTCGGTGATATCAAGGAGGGTGTTTTGGAAAAGATGCCACCTCCAGAAATCAAGGCCACTGTAATAGGTGTCGGTACGTCTACGTGTGCTCAGATGCCTATGCAAAACCTCACGATAATATGCAGTCAGCGAAGACAAACCGGTTGGGTCGACAAGATCTGCCCCCGATGTATGTGGCGGTTCTCGACTGTTCGTGCGCGCAAAACGCTGACTTTTAGTTCAGCAGGATCTCATCGGGTCCGAGGACATTATGGGCAGTCCGCCGGTCAACGGACACGCTCCCGCTCAAAACAACGAAGACCTCCTTCGGGATATTTTCGGTGGTGGTTCTGACCAATCGACCGCCACTTCCCCTCCTCCAGCCCAGCGTTCGACAGTGGACGACATCATGGGGCTCTTCGGGCCCGGCCCCTCCGCTCCTACAACCTCTCCCCCTGCCGCCACCATCCCCGTGTCAAACCCAATGTCCGCCTTCAACCTCCCCGCTACTCAAACCCCGCAACCACCCCCGCCACAGCCGACTGCCCCACGCCTGGCGTCGTACACCGCGTACGAGAAGAACGAGCTCAAGATCACCTTGACGCCCCAGACCTCTGCTGCGCAGCCTGGAACCGTCATGATACTGGCGCGCTTCCAGGTGGCGGGGTCCACCGCCGCTACAGGGCTCAGCTTCCAAGCTGCGGTGCCCAAGGTATGCTCCGTGTTCTTCACCGGATCCGTTGAGACTTACGATTGTATAGTCGCAGCAGCTGCAGATGCTGCCCATGTCCAATCCGGACATCAACCCCGGATCCGTAGAAACACAACGAATGCGGGTGGTCGCACCTGTAGGGGTGCGTTTCTTCCTTGCAGTTCCTCGACGTTGATCCAAACTCATCCTTCTTCCAGAGCGCTGTCCGATTACGCCTACGAATATCTTACTCCGTGGGCGGTCAGGCTGTACAAGAACAAGTAGACTTTGCCGGCTTCCCACCCGGCCTTACTGGTGGTAGTTAGTAAAACTGTGATACACTCATAATTATTCCGGATTTTAGCGTGTTCGCCGTATCAGTACATTGCGCTTTGACCGAACCACACCTATATGGGGATAGTCTATTCCTCCTCTTCATTCCCATCCTCTTCGTTCGAATCGCCTGGCAATGGTGCGCCAGATTTTCCTGGCGGGTCGTCGGGATCGTTTTCGCTCTCAGCGTCTGGATTGCTGCCACCTTGCGCGGAAGTGTCTTCCTCATCGTCGTATTTCTCATCCGCGTCTTTCCCATCTTCGTCCTCATCTTCATCCTCATCCTTCTCATCCTCATCCTTGCCTTCCCCATTCTCATCCTCGTCTTTCTCATCATCCACATCTTTCTCGTCATTCCCCTCGTCGTATTCTGCCTCTGCTTTGTCTGCGTCGTTGTCTTCCGAGCCTTCATCCTCGTCCTCCTCTTCATCGTCCGGATCCTGGTGCTCTGTTCCCGGGTCATTACCGTCTTCGTCCACTTCCATCTCCTCATCAGAGTCGTCTAACGTGCCCTCCTCCCAGCCGTCCGGTACCCTCGGGGTCAATAATCGAGCAACACGTTCCTGGAGTAGCATGCCTTCCACGATATTAGTCCTGAGAAAGGGCTATGGATGGGATGGAGGTACCGATGGCAAGGAGTGCAGATCCATCCAGCGTCTTGTACATACCCCTCTGCTTATCTCCTCCCCGTTTCTTTTTCTGTGTTGACTCAGTTTCAGCTTCAGACGCGTCCTCTTGGCCATCAGCATCGTTGGTTTTGGTCTTCTTTTGAGCGGCCGACTTGGCAGCACGTCTCTTGTCCTTGTAGTAGGTGTAGAACAGTTGCCCCCGCTCCGAGTAATAGTTGCAGGCAAAGTGGTGGATGCATTTGAGTAAATCCTGTGAAATGTTGTCAAGAGGGAAAAGAAGAACGCGAAATATAGTTACGGCGGAGGGCACGGCAAAGGGTGACGGGTGGGCGGGGGCGGTAGGATGGACCGAGGCGGTTTCTAAGAAGCTCAAGTCGTGGGCGACCTTGCGGCGCTTCCTAACCCGACCGTCGGCTTCTGGCGTCTTTTCTTTTTCTTTTCCCTTCGCTTTCGACGATTTGCGAGTATGGGTGAGATCTACACCAGTAAAATCGAACTCCTCTCCCGAGCTCTCTTCAACCACGTCCTTGCGTTTCTTGTGATACTTCGGAACACGGAAGGCATTTTTGGCGACTGAGGCGTTGCGCGCGCGCGACCGCCCGGCGCGCGATGTTTCTGCGCGGGAATTGTCGGAAGGAACATCGTCGTCCGAGAAATTTGAGCCGTCGCTGTTCATCTGCAAATTTGCTCGTTCGCATTGGTCGAAGTCGAAGCATAATAGAGACACACATCGCGACCCGTACAGCTCAACTCCAGGCCAGGTCCTCTGAATGTTTGGGGCTGTAGGGAGCAAATCCGACGCGTTTGAGGGTGGCGGAGGATGTGGGAGGCGCGAAGCTTATTTGGCACGTGAGCCCGCCTCGAGTTTTTGAAACGCTTCTTGAAAACGGGTCGAATTGACGGGACGCAATGGTTTGACGCTTGACTTCCACCTTCATGGCCACACAATACGGTTTTCAGCCCTCCGGGATGCACGTCCATCCAGGCATGGTCGTGACCTGCAACTCGACTGGATGCGTCCATGCTCAAACCTGTCCTTTGTTTTATTGGCACTCCCATCCTCCGGCCCCGGCCGCAGAGCCTGTCTCGACGCAATACGCTGATTGGACCCCGTCCTACGTTGAAGGATATATCGCGAGCGACAATGTCGTCGACGAAGCCTCTGAACCCTTCCCTTCCGAACCTTTCCTTTCTGTCGAACCTTCTGCTTCCAGCCACCCTTCTCCTTCTCCTTCCAACGAAACCCCTCCGACCAGCGGTAATCTTCGTGCTTCACCAAAGAGCGTTCCATGCCTTTTTTTTCAACGAGGCAAATGTTCGCGAGGCAAGAGCTGCCCCTTCTCGCATACCGGTAAATTATAATTAATTCACTATTTTTTCCCAACTCTCATTCATCTCTCTCTCTCTAGTACCTAATACCTCCAATATCAAAAACACCATAAACGCGTCCATGCGCTGCAAATTTTTCATTCAAGGTTCTTGTAGGAAGGGGGACAGCTGCCCTTACTTCCATGACGCTGTTGACCCTCCGTCAACTTCTCCTTCTACAAATCCGAGCGATTCAGAGGTTCCACCCGAGACGCCACCGGTCTCTGAGTTGGATGAGCATCCTCTGGTCGTGAAGGAGACCACCGAGCCGCCGAGAGCCCTGAGCTCCGTTCCGTCTTCACCTGAATGCGCACCCCTTCGCGCTTCTGTGCTTTCGGTCGCAGCTGCCGTTTTCGAGCCTTGTAAATTTAGTGTTACAGGTCGATGCGTGCGAGGGGACTCATGCATGGCATCTCATGGCGAAGCTGTTGAGCAGGCGTATTCTCCGATTCCCTCAGTATCTCCTCTCATCCCAGATCCCAAGGGTGAGGATGGAGGTTGGATTCAATTTTCCCCGGAGTTCGCCCAGGCTTCAACTTATGACCCATCCTTCCCCTCGTTCTTTCCTCGGCCGCATCCTACCGAGCACGACCTGACCCCAACTTATGACATATCTTTCCCCACGTTATATCCTCAACCGACGTACCATGTTTCTGGTCACGTCGGGCATGACCCGACCCCAGAGTCGCGGACATTGAGGGTTTGCGAATTCTTTGCCCGAGGAACCTGTAGGCGGGGAAATGCATGTCCCCATGTTCATGACATTCGAGCGCAGAATCCAGCTCCAGAACCAGAACTCGCGGGAGATGATTACGAACAATCTGCCACTGAAGTTTTGCCTAGGGCGATAGAAAAACCTCCTGCACCTATGGCAAAATTATGCCGATATCAAGGGAACTGCCGAAAAGGAAACAAGTGTCCATTCCGCCACGACTCATACGACCGGCCACCATCTTCCTGGTCGATTCCTGTTACTGCTTCACAACCTGTCGCGGAGGAGGCGGGATGGCTTGACGAGACGGATGATTGGGTCGTTGACCAACAAGCTGCATCTAAATGGGGGATAGAAGACGCTGTTGCTGTTCCAGAGCCGCAGAGTCACGCCGCCTACAGTAAACGCACTTCCAAAGGGCCTAAATCAAACTGGCGTCAAGAAATTGACGACCGCCAGTGGCAAGGAGAACCCCAGATTGACGAACAGGTTCAAGGCGCGGTAGCAAGTTGGTTTGAAGAGACCGAAGCGGGTTGGATGCAGCAGACCGAAGACAATCCCGACTGGAGTGTCGACCAACAAGCTGCTGGTAAATGGGTAGATGAACCCGAAGCTCACCGCAAACTTGATGTTGCCGATCCTGTATCGCCCGAGAAAGACCTCGGGGCGGAACAGTCCTGGGATACTCCATGGCCCGATGCGGTCCCATCTTCCCTCCCCCCACCGCGGGAATATTGTAAATTCTTTGGCCAAGGCCACTGCTCGAAGGGTGACAACTGTAGATTTCTTCACGTCGCGCAGGAGGAGGCTGAAATTGAGGCGGAACAAGATATCGATGATTTGCAAGAGGTTTGCATTTCCTGCCACTATCGTAGATTCAAGCTAAGCATTATCTCAGGATCAAGATTTCGATCTGGATCTAGCAAAGGCTGCGTCAATACCGTTACCTCCCGACCCTGTACGTTATTTAGATTACCTGGCTGAACCGTTCTGAGACTTGAAATTCAGGATATTCCTCCGCGATCGCTCTACCACTGCATGGTCCGGTTCGGCGACGGTGCAGTTCCTGAGCAGGTGGTCACCTCGTTCGACTCTGTCGGGCTGATATTATCTAATTATCCCCCGGGCCTCGCACACGCCGACCTTGTTCAACTCGTCGAACCGTATGGCGTTGTGAACAATACCACATTCCGTTTATCAGCCGGCGGCGTGCGAGCTCATATCGAATTCGAGGAGCCCTCACAGGCCGCAAAAGCCAGATCGAATTTGAATGGGCTGACCATGGAGGAGATGGTTTTGCAGGCGCATCTCGACTCGGTCGCTTCCGTCAGCGGAACTATTGATGGCGAAATTGGGCGTCAAGTCAAGCTGGTGTGGGACGCTCCCAGCGTTTCCGCTTGGGCTTTCTATCCCACCGTTGGTACGGCGAAGGAAGCAGAGGCCAGGCTGAATGGCATCACGTACGGTGCCCGCACAATCACCGTCGAGTACTGGAAAAAAAGCAAACAACCAACAGTCCGACTTACGGGTCTCCCTTTGACCGTGAACCAAGATGACTTGAGACAAGTCTGTGTCGGTTCGTCTTCTGTATCGTTGAACTCCCCGAATTATCGGGAAGCACAGAACGAGAACATTCTCGCGTACCTCGCGGATTTCGGGCCCGTCGATTCTTTTGAGGTACTGGCAACAGACCCTTCGCAGATGAAAATCGTAGGATTCGCGCGTTTTCGCTCGGTGGAAGCAGCTGCCAACGCTGTGCAGGGGTTGAAGGACACGACCCACAACTTTCTCGGCAAAGGGCGCATTTCGGCGCAGCCAATCTTCCATTCGAAGTATGACTGTTCGCGGTGTCCATTGGCGGTGATCCGAGAGGAACTCGAGCAGTTGCATACCTCGGCCTCCGACTCCGCCTGCACACTTCGGCTCTACGACGATTCATCTACTGCGCACGTCTACGGGCGCCAAAATAAATCCGTGGCCGTGATCAGGAAGGCCGTCGAGGACCTCCTTTTTGGGTCTGATTTGGAAGTCTGGGATCCTTACTTCGATACATCCAGCAGCGAAAAGGCTTTCAAACGTATTAATGACGACGACTCGATCCACATTCGGCCCGACAGGCGGCGGCGGGTTTTGCGTGTATGGGGCAATCGAGAGAAGGCTGAAAGACAAGTCACCCGTCTCCTTAAACACGTCCAAGCCGAGCGTCACACCATTCGCATGGAGGACGATCTCATGCCGGCCTTGATCAAAGGCGGGTTGAAATCTCTGCACGATGAATTTGGGGTGTCGAAAATCCTCCTGGATGTGCGCTCGCAGACTTTGACCGTTCTAGGAGATATCAAAACAGAAGTCGATGCTCGTCTACAAACTTTAACTCCAACCGCAGCCTCTTCACGAAAGCCCCGGGGCTGCTGCCTTTGTTTCGCAGAGGCGGTAAAACCCGTCGAATTGGATTGCGAGCACATCTATTGCTCCGCATGCCTACAACTCCTCCTGTGTCCTGTTCCTGGGCTCGATTTCGTGACGCCTACTTGCGTTGCAGAAGCAGGAGACCAACCCAATTCTCCGTGTCTTTCGGAGATCCCAATTTCCCTTATCTTACCCCACCTAACAAACGATAATCAAGAGCAGCTCTTCGAGTCATCCTTACTTTCTTTTGTCCGCTCCCACAGCGAGTATCGATTCTGCCCCTCAGGCTGTCCCGTCATCTATCGCATCAGCTTCCCGGGTACCATTTTCGCGTGTCCAGAGTGTTACCTCGACCTTTGCGCTTCGTGCGCGGTTCCGGTGCATCCTGGTTTGACATGCGAAACCCTACAAGAAAACGCCTCTCAATAAATCGCCACGCACATCTTGGACCACCACCACACAGGATGGAATGGAGGGACGACTACTCATGTCATGCAAAATTTTGTAGCATAGAACCTTAACAATGTAAATAGAGACACATGCGGCACAGACGCGACTATTAGTAATATATAGACGAGAGTCCTCTGGCTCTACTTCTTGTCCACAACATTGTCCTCCGCATCAGACTCCATCGTCCGGGTCGAGAAGGCCGGGGCACGACCAAGCACACTCGACGGACGACCAGGGCTTCCTGAGAGGCGTTTGTAGCTGGGACTCGACGGCGGCGAACCCGCCGAGTTTTTCCGGTTCAAATTTGAAACCATACTCGAGACGCTGCCGCTGCTTGGGGGCCGGGGGCCACGAGCACTTGGAACCCGGGGTCCGCGAACCACCGCTGCCTGGCCAGAGGATGAACGCGACGGCCGCCCATCATCGATCGCAGGGGAGGTGCTCCGCGAGCCTACTTTGGTGGGGGAGGAGGCCACACTTCCGTTACGGCTGTGTGTCTTTGCCGGCGTTTTCTGGGGCGTGGGTGGCGTGATAACCGGAGTTGGGATCCCAGTTTCCTCTGCGGGTTCCGGAGACTCCGGGGGCGGCTCCTTGAACATGGGACGCGGTGGGAGGTCATCATCCAGCTCGGGAGGTGGTTCCTTGAAAGTCGGTCGTCCAGACTGGTCGGCGACCTTCGCAGTTGGCAGTGCCGGGGGTGGAGGCGGTGGAACGAACGGCTTCGACTCGGTCGGCGGAGTAGACACGATTGGGGGAGGGGAAGGTACAGCCAACGGCGGAGGGGGAGGTACAGCCAACGGTGGAGGGGGAGGAACATCCAAGGGCTTCGGAGTAGACGATGGCGGGGGAGGGGGCGGTGGGACAGACTCTTTGACCGCGGGAAGGGTAGGCGGCATCGGTGGGACCGGAGGAACTGACGGCGCCGCAGAAGTATCGATCGACCTTGACGCCCTGTGCAACGATGGGTTTTGGGCGACTTGCTGCGCAGCAAGGAGCTGCTGGGTGTCCGCGCCAACCGAGATTCTGCTTCGGCTGAGCCGCATGTCAACAGGAGCCGTCCGTTTCCGCAAAGGGATCTTGCGTTCAGAGTCGCGCTTTTTCCGGGCGATGGTGGGTGGGAGAATGGCCGCATAATTCTTGACAAGATCGATAAAGAGCACTGAGCGGGAATTAAAACCGATGCTTTTAATGCATAATAAAATAGGCTTACGAGTAGGGTGCCGGTCTTGAATGGAAAGTTCCGACTCAAATTTCGGGCGAATAATAGCTGGGAAATTTGTTAATGGTGCTTCTTAGAGCGGAGCCAAGACAAGGAACTTACTGCGTCCCACAGAAAGTCCCAGCTTCGTAATATACACTTCCTCGGTCTCTTCGACCGTTGTGGTATCAATCAGGCTACGAAGGCACGAGAAGGTGAGTGCGCGTCAACCAGTTAAAAAGGAACGAGAGACGAACTTGCGGACATGGCTAACGACAGCATCCAAAGCAAGAAGGTGAACTCTCGGGAGCCTCTGCAACGCCGTTCCGAGGTCCGTGATACGCTGTGCATCGGCATCGCTTCCTTCGTTCTTCGCCGCACCGACGGCAGGGTAGATTTTGCGTATCTCGTCCCAGCCCTCCCACAGCGCGAGCGGCGGGTCAAGTTCGAGCAACCAGAGCTTGATGGTGCCTGCGATGACCGGCGCGTCATACGGCGCGAAGAGCTCCGGCGGTACGGGCTCGTCGATGGGCACAGCGTTCAGTGCCTCGCGCAGATGATGCACTGCGGGCAACGGAACCTCGTATATCCAAGACTTGCGCTTTTCTATGTGAGGAAGCATAAATATACCGCGCATTTAAAAGAGGTTAGACGCACCGATATCGTTAGGGAGACGTTTGTACGCCTCGGTGAGCGCGGTGAGAAGTGCGGGCAGAACAGGCGGGAGGTTGTGCTTGCGGGGCTCTCCGCTGCTCACGGTGTCCCATCCACCCTCGGCCCAACGGCGAAGGTCAACTCCAAACACCACATCCGTCTCAACATGCGAAACCGACTCGTACACCTGTGCTTCGGGCCTGAAGGGTCCCGTGCGGTACCGCTCGATAAGGGCGTTGAGGTCGGATTCAGGCAGGTACGCCGCGATGAGCGTTCCTGAGCGTTCGTTCGACGGCTCGAGGGTCTTGGGCAAGTTGGACATGGTGCCGTGGTATTGAAGGAGCACTGTCTTGACAGCCCGAAGCCGCTCCATTTCCCAGCGCTGGAGTAGCTTCAAATTCTCCTCAATCCGTTCCTCGAGGCCGAGCCGCTGTCTGTCGAGTTTGCGAGTGGCGACACGGAATACATGGTCTGCCTCATCCGCCTCGTTCCGTGCTTTGACATACGCCGGTTCGGCGTTCTGTGTGCTGAGGGCCTTGCTAACCAGATTGACGAAGGTGTTGGTCCGTTTGATGAGAGTGTCAGGCGTCTTGATAGGCGAGCTCACAGCCCCCGCAGAGGCCTCATTTTTGCCCTCCAAGTCGAACGCCTACCCAAATGAGTGGAAAGGAAACAGACAATGTCAAATCCACATACCTTGGGCCTGAACTGGTAGAAAGCTTCGTCCGAGTGCTCGAATTGGTTGCCGAATTCGCCGATTCTCCGCAGAAGATTATCCCTTTCCGTGAGCTCCTTGGCCGCATCTTCAGCGCGATCCAAGCTGCCTCCGAAACCATGAACATTCTCGTTCAACCATGCCACAAACTCCTCGCCGGTGAAGCAGTCCGGGTACTCTCCGAGCAAGGGGAACCGCACGGGGCGGAGGGGGAGTTCGGCTTAACATCACAAGCCCATCAGTTGGAACAAAACACAGCAGATAGAGAACTGACCGGCTGCTCGTGTCAATAACTGCGACACCGCGACCGGGGGAAGGGAAAGACCGGCGAGAAGCATTGGCGGCGGCGGCATCGGGGGCATGGGCGAGCCGGGGATCTCGAGTTTGCTGGGCGGCAACAGTGGCGACATGGGCGGCGGAGAGGCAATGATGGTGGGCTCCTCCTCTATCGCCTTCCCTTTACCCTTATCGACCTTGGGGAGCTCCTTCTCGACTTCCGCCTCGTGCTTGACGCCGTCGGAGCCCGCAGCCGCCGCAGCGACAGCATTGACGCTCTTCTTCTGGATTTCACGGAGACGCTGCGCGATGCGTTCAGAGACACTAGCGGTGCGGACCGGCGGGGAACGGCGACCATCAAGGGGGCGTATGCGGGGTGAGGACGTGTAGGAGTCTCTGCCTCCGCTGTTGGGCGCGAATTTGGCACTACATTCCTATAAGCGTGGGCACCGTGATGCAGTGTCCGACACGTACTCATCCTCGGCCTCGTCGGCGCGGCGTGTTTTGGCGAGATATTGATGTTTCAATTTCGATACTTCGCCGTGCGCCTGCTCGTATGCGCGCAGGTAGTAGTCAATAATAGACCCTTTAGATTGGTGAAGGCGGTCCTGTGTGAAGTGTTCGGTGTTTTGCACGAGTTGAACGTTCGTGATGCACACCTTGTACGACTGTGCCCACAGCTCGAAGGGATCGGCAACGAGAGTATCGAGTTCGGTGGCAATTGACTTGTGGGCTTGTCCCTGGGCGGTGGACTCGGCCTGGAGACCGCGGAATGCCATAAGCAGCGAGGCGCCATCGTCAATCCCAAAGCCCTTCCCTGCACGGCCTCAGACGCGGGGATCAATGCTAATGACGGGGACTCTCACCGGCTGGACCGGTCAGCATGGGATTGGACAGGGAATCTGCCAGCTGGCGCTCTGCGACGGCGCGTGCCTGTAAATGAGACTGAGCCAGGAGGAGGCAGGGATATTCGGACGGCGCACCCTGACGAAGGCGAGAATTTCATCGTTTTCATGTACTCCCTGGTCCATTGAGCATGAGGAGAAACAACGAATTTTGCCTGCGTACCTGCTCGAGTTTGGAGTAGAGAACTTCGAGACCTCTACGGTAGTCCTGAGACCAGAACGAGTTTGTGAAACTTAATGGCAGCGAAAGGACCGCCATTGCAAAGTGGAATTCTGAACACTGGGGTCAGAAGAGCCCGGAGAAAGTTAGCGTTGGTGGTGGTGGAAAGCAAGAGGTGAGGCGGTGAGAGCGTGTTTGACTTTATATTACGGCACTTCTTCCTGCCCGCATTCATTTTAGCTGCAGTCGCTGGCTATGCTATTTAGACCGTGACGATTCAACGTGGAACGCAGTCGCAATACGGCTATGTATTTGAAGATGTCCACAAACTATTTTATTTGGACGCGTCGCAACATTTTAGTGTATAAAGCGCTCAAGAAGAGTTCAGATTGTGAGGTTCAACCAAGGTTCAACGCGTCGAGGTTGTATCCGAGATCCGCTTTGCGAACCAAACAACTCTGAAAATCCTATGTCGCGGCGAGAAGGGGGTGCCGAGTTCTTCGCATCCAGGTGTGAGGGATTTACTGTGCGCTTGAAGTTTTGACGCGTATAAAGTTCGCTTCCAGAGTGGGGGGGGCAAGCAGTCCGTCCGCGATCGGCTCGTTGCGTGCGATGAAGAATTCACTCAACGGCACATAAACAAGAGATTGTGAAGGCCTTCGAGATCGTTTTCGGTGCTAGATTCCTGGAGAACATGTGAGCCAACGTCCATGAGAATTGAATATTTCTCACCAGGTTAACGAAGACACCGCGTGCTTGAAAAAAACGCCTGCTAGTGTCCTTGACCATCTACCTACCTGGAGCGATCTGGGCGAAGAGTTGGACCGACCAGGTCCAGAACATCTCGGGAATCTTGGTTGATCTCAAGAAATGGTACACTTTTGCGAGCCCTCGATGAAGAGGAGGACCCAGGAGGTCGTATATTTTCTGTAGCTTGAACGAACGAGTTGGTTGGGAGAGAAAGATCGTTGGTCACGTTACACAAAAATTCCAGATTTGGACTTGCAACCCGCGGCTTGGACTTGGGCTCTCCCTGTTCTCCCTGTAGAAAGTCGTACTACTTTCGCTGCGGCTTCGATGGTGTATGGGAGAAAGCGGTTGGTGTCCCGCGCCGTAAAAAATTTGACCGCCGTCTCCGCCTCCCATCTCCCAAAATTCCCGCCGCCGCAGTCCACAAAGTCGCCCAAAGTCACCGGGTTCGACCCAGAGGCCTGGAGCGCAATCCAGCCGCCTCCCCCCTCTGCCCTCTCCGCTTTTGCCCACCGAATTGGCCTGGGTTCGGTCCTTACAGACCCCGACATAATTTTACAGGCATGCACCCATCCCTCGGCGCAGCACCTGGCCCACCAGCAAGATCCCAATGCGCCGCCTCTCGCAACAAATGCTCACCTCGGTGCACTCGGGAATGCCCTCATGGGCCTTTTTGCAACAGAATACGTCCATGCAGCGTATCCGTACATTCCTACTCGCGTCCTCAAGGCCGCTGTCACCGCCCATGTCGGTCCCCTCACCTGCTCCGCTGTGGCACAAGAAATGGGCGCAGTCCCCCTCCTCCGATGGCACCGAACGGCATGTTCGGTCTCTTTTACTTGGTTCATTTTATTCAACCCTCGCGTAGCCGCCAAATCCCTCCACGACATACCAACCCCCACTGCAACGCTCCGACGCGCTCGCGTCCATACCGCGCGCCCTCACCGCGCTCATCTATCAACACCGCTCCCTCCCCTCCGCCCGCCAATTTGTCCACTCATACTTTATGAGCCGTCAAGTCGACATCCGCGCCATGATCAAATTTGTCGACCCAAAAAAGGCCCTCAAGGAGATGGTCGTAAAATTTGAGCGAGAGCCACCAAAGTCTCGGTCTGTGCTTCTAAAATACTCTATACTGTGGACTGAATCTTCCTCAGTTTGCTCAAGGAGACGGGGCGTTTCTCCAACTCGCCAGTATTTGTCGTGGGTGTATACTCGGGGAACGACAAGCTTGGGGAGGGCTTTGGCGCGTCGCTAAAGATGGCTGAATATCGAGTGCGTTTACTTGCCCATTATTTGAGCGCGTCTGACACAGAAAAAAAAACAGGCCGCGGAGAACGCTCTCTTGAGCGTGTATCTTACGCGGACGCCCTCCGAGCTCATGCAACTCCCGACATCGACGTTCCCATTGGGCATCGGCGACGTCTTCCGGAAGGCACCCGAGGGGGTGTACGCTGCGCCTGAGTTAGAACAGGCAGAGATCATGTACGCGAGCGGGGGGCACACCGGCATCGTCCAACCACAGCAGCCGAATATAGCATGAAAACACACTTTACTCCAGCAAATTAATCGTACATTGTACACATCCGCGCCGCTATGCTACAGGTCAAAGTCAAAGTCCGAGTCCGAGTCGTCAGCTTTCTGCTTGGCTGGTCCGCGAATGTTCTTGTTACTCCGCCCGTTCGTCGATGTGGCGGCGGACCGCATTCGCGATGCGGGCTCGTCGTCTTCAGAGTCTTCCTCGTCCGACGAATCGTGTCTTTTCTTGTCCTCTGGTAGACGTTCCGGCGGAATAATGGCGCCAGTAACGAGCAGTAGAATTTCCAGCTCTGCGCACAATGAGCAGCGATTTCAAGAAATTGAACGAACTGACCATCGAGCGAGCGATCCCGATCCGCACCCCATGCAACAACCTGATTTCGAATTTCTCCCTTCTTGTACACAATAATCATCGGAACCCGAGTGTCGGGCAGGTTCGCAATGCACTTGTCCCCGACAATCGACACGAACTTGGTTCGTGGGTGGCGCGCAGCGAGTGTGCGCAGGTGCTCAAACGTGCGGTCGCTCCGCGGGATCCCGTCCTTGTACAAGAAACACACGACGCCGGTGCCCTGCGCCTCCTCGTCGTCCTCCTCGTCTATGCTGCTCGCCTCGGTCACCTCGCGTGTGTAGTCCTCGCGGCCAATCGGATAGACACGGCCGAAGCGCGCCTTCTTGGCCGCCGCGCGGTCCTCCGCCAAACGCTGCAGACGGTAGGCGCCGATCGCGCGCTCGGCTTCATCATCTTGCGCGTCCTCTCCGAGCTCGGCGAGTTCGGCTGGGGTAAAGTCGTTGAGGAGATCGTCGAAGGTGGGGGATGGCGGAGGAGACGGGGACGGTGGAGGAGCCTCCTTTTGCGGGATGATGCCGTGTTTGCGGAGGGCATCGTTGCTGTTCAGAGAGTCAGCCGAGCGGGATACGAGCGATGCGAACGCACAATTCAGTGTCTTCGTCGGTGTTAATGGACATGGTGGAAGCAGAGAGGTATGTGTGTTAACTTGGCTGGCTTTTACACGAGCACGTGATCATCTAATCCGCAGGCGCGACGCGTCTGCGGCGCGTCCGCAGCAAGTCAACCGCATTCCTGCGCGTGCGCAGCGTATTGTTATAATTATTAGAGACAGATCATATAGAGATTCCGCTCGGTGCCAACTCCATCGCGCCCAATTCCGACGCGACTACCGAGTGGATACTATTGAACTCCCGAGTTGTTGCGTCTGCTTTCTATGTAGGCAAACTCAGTCATGATTGACACCTTGAGTGCGCTATTGATTTAATGCGGTGACATTTCACCCCCTCTCTCAAGAAACAATTTAAGCTGGCTACTAATTCTGAAGATGTTCCCGCAGGGGCACACTGAAGGACTACGACTCGGACTCGGATAACATTATTATTCTATTCCGACACCCTATGCGAGGGCAGAAGTCAAAGTCTTCGGAAGAGGCGCTTCGCGAGGCGCCAGATAGGGTTTTTTTTCTTCTCGAGAATTGGGTACCCCTGCTCAAGCCAGGAGTCCCGGTCCGTCGGATGAGGTATTGAGTCCCTGCCAGTTACGCCGGGCCACACTGTGGTCCGCGGGAGACGGATGAACACGAGCCGTGCTTTCACATCTGCAGGGACAGCTTCTGGCACATCCTCCGCACGGAATTCCGCGGTCGACTCAACCCTTTCCAACTGCGGACACGCCGTCGTAAGGAATGCAACAAAGTCTGCGTTTGCGTCTCGCACGACGACCTTTTTCACACCGTCAAAGCCATACCACCTCGGTAGATCATCTTCATCTAGAGGGGGGAAGAATGTGCCGCGGGGTGCGTCAAGCAGGAGTGCGGGGTGCGTAGACGTGTAGGCAAAGGTGACGTGCAGCTCGACGAGCGACAGGGGGTAATTCCTGACAGTGATATTGGGAATAGGTATTGGTACCCAAGCGTCCCAATCGCGATAGGTCGCATTGCAGTTTATGAAGACGAAGTGAAGGCCCGTGATACGGGGGGTGAACCCAGCAACAACGGCAGCGAGGTTCCGGGGTGAGACAGCATAGTTCTGGGTGTAGGGATTGAAGCCAGAGAGGAGATGGTCCCGGTGCCGGTCGGTGGTGGCGTACTCGATGAGTTTTGTACACATGTGAGCGTACTCGCCCTCATAGCTATGGTACACCGAGATCGTAAGGGATTGGCAGGCTTCGTTGAGGTGCTGACGGACATCCGCGATTCCAGCTAATCTGCATATAAAGGACTCCGGATTGGATTTGCAGGCATTGACGATGTATTTGAGGTGTGCGGGGGAGGTGACCCAAAGGTCACGAAAGACGACAGAAAGGACGATTTGTAGCCAGTCGCGGCTGACCAACATCCACTGGGCCATGGAGTACGCATGACGGTGACTGCTAGTCGAAAGACAGCCCCAGGCGTCGCGGATAATCTGCTCGACTACCTCGACGGGGAGGAGCATGGAGTAGCCCCTATCTCTCGCCGCGGCCAAGATGATGATCTATGCCTTATCGTCATTTCCCACTCCGACCATTTCTCAGTTTCCACCAAGCATGTCGTTCACCGACGAAAAGGCTCTGCTGCCCGCGCCGCAGGCGTCTCACCCCCCAAAGCCAACTCGGTCGCGTCGCCGCGGTCTCGCCGTGGTCGCGTTGAGCTGGTTCACATTCTCCGTATTCTCACACGCACACCACCGCTACTTTGACGCCCTCCCGCCGAGCTCCACCGCAGTTGGCTGCCCCCAGGTCGACCTCCTCGTCCCGCAGCGCGATGCGGGCTTGCTCGCGAACGTCAGCGATCTCCTCGCCACCTCCGACTTCAAGACCAAGGCCGTCAACTGGCTCGCTGGTGCGGTCCAAGTCCCGTGCGTCTTCCTGGGCAGCGTCGACGTCTGAACAGACACTTACTCGATCGCGTAGCACGGAGGTTTTTGACGCGATGCCGCCTGTAGGGCAGGACCCGCGCTGGGATGTGTTCGCGCCTTTCCACGATTACTTGCTGGAGGCATTCCCCCTCGTGTGCGTGCAGTACAATTCACTCTATTCTGCGGACGCAACCAACACAAAGTAGACATTCAAATCTGTCTCTGACCAAAGTCAACACCTACGGACTGCTGTACGAGTGGACAGGTTCGGACACATCCCTCAAGCCCGTGCTGCTTGCTGCGCATCAGGGTGCGCCGTGCTCATTCATTTGTGTTTCCTTTTTTTGAAAGCCCGTAGACGTCGTCCCGGTTGAGCCCAAAACCTACGGCGGTGCGTTAATTACATATCTGAAGTATTCACCATAACCTATTGTACACAGAATGGACGCACCCGCCATACTCTGGATATTTTGACGGTGCGAAATGACACGTTCTGCATAGTCCTATGAATTCTGACGTCCTACAGGCGAATACATCTGGGGACGCGGGAGCTCTGACGACAAGAGCGGCCTCATTGGTATTATGTGCGCGCCTTCTCGTGAATCCTCGTCGCCCAAGGCTCATTAAACACCCGTAGGTCCACAATCGAGACACTAGTTAGTAAGGGTTTCACCCCGACGCGTACATTCGTGCTCGCGTTTGGCTTCGACGAGGAGGCGTCGGGTTTGCAAGGTGCCGGCTCGCTCGGTGAGGCGATGCGCAGCAAATATGGCGAGGACCTTCCGTTTGCGTTTGTCATCGACGAGGGTGGTATGTACTTCGGTCGCCGCGGCCTTTTATCTCAATGACGCGTTAAACTTAGGCGGATTTTCTGACAAGTACGGATCGGTGTTCGCGACGCCCGCCGTCGCGGAGAAAGGGTATCTGGACGTGCACGTCGAGGTGACGTCCCCGGGTGGGCACTCCTCTGTGCCGCCCGCCCATACTGTGAGTTTCCATCGTAGCTGCCCATTCCATGCAGCTAATGTCTTGCCGGTAGACGATCGGTATTCTCGCCGCGCTGCTCGTCAAGTACGAGGCGAACCCTTACCCACTTGCTCTGGTGCGTTTCATAGATATTTCTCTAAATCCGCCCTAAATCATTGAATGTACACAGTCGCGGGACTCGATTCCCTACAGCACCTTGCAGTGCGTGGGCGCGCACGGTGCAGACATTCCCAAGAAGCTTAAACGGACGATTCGGCGTTCGGCGCACTCGAAGCGTGCACTGCGCAAGCTCGAAAAGGTGCTGTTTGAGGACAAGTCGTACCGCAGCCTTATCGGCACTACTCAAGCTGTCGACATTATTCAAGGCGGCGTAAAGAGCAACGCTTTGCCTGAGCAGGTGAATAAAATGAATAACGTTGAAGATATAATATTTATCTGTATCAATATTTCTGGCCTATGCGCTTGTTAATCACAGAATATCGACGGAGAGGTACGCATCCGCCTCGTTCTCGTTCAAATAATTAATTCATGCACCCAGCTCGGTCGGCGAAACCCAGGCGCACGACGCCGCGCTGCTCAAGGATCTGGCCGAACAGTTTAATCTCACCTACACGGCGTTCGGGAAATCGCTCTCCGAGGACGGTGCGCCCGCGTACGGGACGCTTACGCTCAAGGACGCGTATGGAACCGCGCTCGAGCCCGCGCCGGTATCGCCCATTAGCGGGGATGAGAGCGCGCCATACGCACTGCTTTCGGGGACGATCAAGGCGACGTACGCGGCGCACCGCGGGCTCGAAGGTGCAGAGGCTAAGAGTGGGATCGCTGTTTCGCCCGGGATGAGCACCGGGAACACGGACACTCGGTACTATTGGAAGCTTTCGCGCAGCATCTTCCGGTACAACCACAAGAACACGATCGGGTCGAAGGATCGTCTGAGTGGAGTGCATACCGTGAACGAGGGTACGTCATGGTCTTGTCGTGCTGGGTTTTAGTTGTACTCATGGCGAGGCAGCGATGAACGCGGACGCGCTGCTCGAGATGATTCGTTTCTTCACCACGCTCATCCTCAACGCGGATGAATCTACGGCTATCTAGGTTAAAGTTTAACAGTTTCGAGTTGTATCTCCGAGGACGAATACCTTTTGTTTCGTGTCGTGTAGCGTGGAATAAGAATACAGTGCGTTGTAAGTAGATGGGAGATAATGAGTATGAAAGTGTATATGTAGGCGACTGTAAGGTAGATAAAGCCCCAAGGCGGTGTACCGTCGAAGAAGCGAAAATGAAATGGGGTGGCGCGGCGCGACGCGTCTAAGGCGCGTTTGGAATGGGTGTCACGTAGTGGAGTGCTGGGTTGCGCGCGGCCAGTGGTGGTACATCCGCCAGATAACGGAAATATGCGAATAAAAATATATGTGCGCGACTGGACGCGCTAGTCCTCTTCCTCGACGGTGCTGGAGAAGCGCACGGCCTTTTTGCCGCGCGGCGGGTGAGCCGCGAGCTCGGAAGTGCTCGTGCGCGGGGAGGAGACGGCGGAGGAGGACGGGGTGGATGCAGAGGCGGGGTGGAGGCCGCGGACCGGCAGGAAACGGGCCATGCGGGTTCGCAAGGACGCGCTGCTGCGGTCAGACGAGTGCGGAGTGGAGGGGGTGGTAGAGGTCACGTCCGTTGTGGACGAGGTGGAACCGCCGTGCACGAACGCAGGGGGCGGGGGAATGCCGGGCTTTTTTAGGGAGGAACGGGCCGGCGGAGGTGGCAGCGGAATGGGTTTGTGGGATGGCTGCGGATGGGATGCCGGCGCGGGGTACTTGGGCGCCCCGCGCAGATGGGGGGTGCGCGATAGATGCAGGCCCATTGCTATCTGTGGCAAGGAGAATGAGACAGGAAACGCGGTTACCCCAGGGAAAAATCTCACCTGCTCAACAGTCGGCCTGGCAGTCGGGGGATCGTAACGGAAGCGGGCTGGGGTGTATGGGTTGCGCTCTGCCTGTGTAGAATACATAGGACCTGCTGCTGGAGTAGGATCGCGGCGGCGGGTCGTTGAAAAGTTGCGGCGGACAGAGGTGATAATACGGGAATTGAATGGTGGTTTGGGGGAGTCTTCTGGGGACTGGGGAAAGACTATGGCAGGACTCGAGTCTGAATGCCTGTGGTGGGATGGGCGTTGTGGATGGGCTGGCATGGTGCATGTAAGAGCATGTAGTAGTCGAAAGTAAGACTGTTCGGCTGTTAACGTTCAGGATCAACACAGCTTCCATCACCTCCTGTTTCCCGGCCACCGTATTCACTTTTTTTTTCGGAAAATACGTTGTCCTCAACATTGAGCCCGAGCTGACTGCGCACGATGTCATATATTATCCTGGCCAGCCACAAAATTTCAGCCACGCATTCCTCCGAACCAGCCCTGATGACGCGTCCACCACCACGTCTGTTGAGATCTCTATCCCGCGATGGCGGTCCAGAGGCTTAAACTGCTGTTGCGGCGCGCCTATATGGAACCTACGCACAAGAGGAGACACCGGAAGCTACTCTGCACTCCAAATACGGCCACAAGACGGCGGGAAGCACTGTCGGAAGATTTGCTGGCTCGGGTGTTCTTCCGGCGCCAACGTGGCATCCCCCGTTCCTTGTATTTACGGCAAGGTACCAGGACCAGGCTCAAGTCGCAAGCGCCAGGCTTACAGTATTTTGGCTGCTACTCTCCCGGAACTTCGCTTTTTTTGGAAGCCGGATCAAGACATAGATTCGACACTGGAGAACCGGAATCCTGGACTGAACATCGGCAGCACTGAGCACGGCGAATTGGCAGCCGGCGCGTAATGTACTCAACTCAACGTATCGGACGATGAAACCATTTCCGCAAGAACGGCCAAGCCCATTATGCAGCTCAATGGTTTTTCGGCCGGTATGGCTTCCATTCTCTCTGCTTCAAATTACGAGCGCTCTTGCTCAACAATGTGAGAATAACGTGATGTTGCTGTGGAGCCAGCCACTGTATTAAACTTGTACAGACTTGAGATAACGGTGTTTCGATAGTAGGGATAACGGTGTGTCGATAGTAGGTGTGTCGATAGTAGGTGCATCTACGACTGGATTCCCCCGGAGAACTACTTTTTCCCGTTCTGGGCCTGGTCCAACTTCTTCTGCATGGCGGCGGCCCGATGGTAGTCTGCGGTCGCTGCGCGATAGGTGCCGTTGGGGGTCGAGCCGCTCGCAATAGCCTGCTGTTTCTTCGTAGCGTCGTTCTTCTGATCCTGGTAATGCGCGTACATGGACTGGTAAAGACCATTGGAATTATCTGCGAATCAATTCAAACAATTGTAAGCTGATTTCCTAGAAGGAGGTAAAGCGAGAGGGTTTCACTCTTTGAGTAGTTGCTCATATCTATTTCGTGTGCAAGCTAAGTAAGCCATTCCGAAAGCAATTTTCAAGACCGTAGAGACTGACCGATTAGAATGTTTAGTAGTTTGAACTGGTGCCTGAGGACTGGAGGAAATTTGGTGCTGGATGTCCGTCATGTCTGTGCACATCTTATAGAGGAGTTCTGCCTGCTCTTCCGCACTTGTCACCATGAAAAAACAAAAGGACGACAAGGGAAGGTCGGCGTATCCCAAACAGTATGAAGAGAAACCCGGGTTTCCAGCCAGAGAACAACAGTAGGCAGCGGTGAATGAAAGGGTGGATCGGACGGAACGGTGGAACTTTTCTTGGAACAAGGTGGAAGAGAGTGGAGTTCAAATTTCTGAAGTCATCAGCACAACCGTCAAAGCACGGGCAATGGAGCACGCTTTGTTATTAACAATAAAACACACCGTTGAGGCTGTAAAATGGAGAAGAATTGTCGCCTTGTAATTTCCACATGTACTTGCAATCAACGGTGAATGAACTTGCGCCCACACCATCGACGGCGGGTGTTTTCAAGCGATTTCAAGCGAAAACTGAACACGAACGCAAAAAAAGCAGGATAAATTCAAGGTGGAAGCCTAATATATGTGCGATTTGGGAACCAGACTCGAGAAATTAAACTGGAGGAGATCACGTGTCAAGATGCACTCAACGCCCGAAGCCGGATTAGGAAATTTTCGAATTTCATTTAGCATTTGTCGCAGTCTACGGACCTTCGGTTTGTCGCTGACCTTACAATTGTTGCGCTTCTCGAACCTGCTCAGTTTTCGCTTGAAAACACCCGCCGTCGATGGTGTGGGCGCAAGTTCATTCACCGTTGATTGCAAGTACATGTGGAAATTACAAGGCGACAATTCTTCTCCATTTTACAGCCTCAACGGTGTGTTTTATTGTTAATAACAAAGCGTGCTCCATTGCCCGTGCTTTGACGGTTGTGCTGATGACTTCAGAAATTTGAACTCCACTCTCTTCCACCTTGTTCCAAGAAAAGTTCCACCGTTCCGTCCGATCCACCCTTTCATTCACCGCTGCCTACTGTTGTTCTCTGGCTGGAAACCCGGGTTTCTCTTCATACTGTTTGGGATACGCCGACCTTCCCTTGTCGTCCTTTTGTTTTTTCATGGTGACAAGTGCGGAAGAGCAGGCAGAACTCCTCTATAAGATGTGCACAGACATGACGGACATCCAGCACCAAATTTCCTCCAGTCCTCAGGCACCAGTTCAAACTACTAAACATTCTAATCGGTCAGTCTCTACGGTCTTGAAAATTGCTTTCGGAATGGCTTACTTAGCTTGCACACGAAATAGATATGAGCAACTACTCAAAGAGTGAAACCCTCTCGCTTTACCTCCTTCTAGGAAATCAGCTTACAATTGTTTGAATTGATTCGCAGATAATTCCAATGGTCTTTACCAGTCCATGTACGCGCATTACCAGGATCAGAAGAACGACGCTACGAAGAAACAGCAGGCTATTGCGAGCGGCTCGACCCCCAACGGCACCTATCGCGCAGCGACCGCAGACTACCATCGGGCCGCCGCCATGCAGAAGAAGTTGGACCAGGCCCAGAACGGGAAAAAGTAGTTCTCCGGGGGAATCCAGTCGTAGATGCACCTACTATCGACACACCGTTATTTCAAGTTTACAGTGGCCGGCTCCACGATATATATATAACGTCTTTTTATCGATAGGTCGAGCGATGTACAAGAGGGTGTTCATAGGCATCGTTGAGATCGTTCCGGGTGTGCGGATATTGAGAGTAGCTCCAACCGACAAAGGACACGGAGAAAGGTGGAGGAAAGTTCTTCGTAAAACCCGGTTTTTAGGAAAAGGAAAGCCACTGACAAGTACAGCTGGCAATGAGCGCGGGCGACGCCGATGTGATACTCCTGCAACTATCATACATCTGTGACTGTGAGCAGTTCAGTCTATCGATGTTTTATTCGCACTATGGTTGCATACACGAACACTGTTGCTGATTAAAACTCAGGTTTGAATACACGAACACTGTTGCTGGTTAAAACTCAGATTTGAATCTTTAAAGAACTTTACCGTTCTTACCTCGGGCTTGGAATTGATCCCGGTCGAAGATCGTTTTGCGTGGTACAGGTTTGACCGTGCCAGCAGGTGCCTGGCACTGCCAGCCAAGAAACGGGCAGTTACTCGATGAAGTTGGCTGCATAGACGTCGGCAGGTTGAATTGTTGTGGTGCGAATATGCATGAGTAGCAAGACGACCGTTGGATCACCGAATAGATGGGTAGACTCGCACGTAGGGCATAGCGCTTACAACAAGTTTCTTCGAAATGAAACTGGAGATCATATCATCAATGATGCGAATCACCAATCAATTAGGTTATGCCGCGGCCCGCGGCGGCGAAGTGGACCCACAGCAGTTCTTCACTCAACCGCTATGTCGACCTTGAGTGTTCCACAAGAAAACTATCCATTTGCTTGCGTCGCTTTGGCGCTTTCTTTTAATGATATTGCCGTCGATGTGACGGCCAAGGATGTTACAATCTTGACCATGGATGGTTCTCAAGTCGATGGAGAGGCCAATATCATTCAAGCTATTTCTGCTAGAGGGAACCTGGCTTCAGATGGGTCCCGTGGACAGGTAAATTTGCGTCTACGTATTGGTTTTTAACTCAATGCGTTGATACAGATATCGTTTTTCAAGGAAACGGCATCAACACTTTCTGCGACGCTGGATATGCAGGAGATAATCAAAATACTCGGGGAATTAGACCATCACCTTGCATATAGAACATTTCTGGTCACACACAACATTTCCGAGGCAGATTATGCTCTTTGGGGATGCCTAAAAGGTCCGGCATGCAAGTCGATCAGAACAAGTACTCATAATTTTGTCCAGGTCATTCCAAAGCTGCTGGGCTTCTAAAAGCTCAAGGATTTGCGCATTTCGCGCGCTGGATGGGGCACCTTGATTCTTTACCTCCTTTCCAACGCACCATAACCACGTTAGCGAGCGCGAAAGCAAGCACACTGAGAGCGAACAAGTCAGCGGCGGGGTTCTCGCTCGGTCTTCCCAATGCAATCCAAGGTGCGGTTGTGACGCGATTCCCTCCCGAGCCAAGCGGTTATCTGCACATCGGCCACGCCAAGGCGATCGTGCTCAACCAGTATTTTGCCAAAATGTACAACGGAAAGTTCCTTATTCGCTTTGATGACACGAATCCGTCGAAGGAGAAGGTACTAGGGGCTCATAAATATGTTTATTCTGCATCTTATACGATTCACAGGTCGAGTTCGAGGAGACAATTCTCGAGGATCTACACCTTTTGAATGCCGTGGGCGAAAATGTTACCCACACCTCGGACTACTTCAGCCAGCTCCACGATTATGCAGTCCAGTTGATCGAGTCGGGCAAAGCGTACGCCGATGACACCGATGCCATGACGCCTCTGGAACAAGTGTGTTCTTGTCCCCCGAAATCCCACGGAAAGCTTTCGCAGATGGCCCATGAGCGATTCCACGGTCTTCCGTCTTCCCGGCGCGACTCGACCAAGGAAGAGAATTTACTTCGATTTTCCGAAATGAATCTGGGAAAACTCGGTGAAGACGGAGCGAGGTGGTGTCTGCGCGCCAAGGTCAGCGTTGACAACCCTAACAAGGCCCTGCGCGACCCCGTTATATATCGGTGTAATTCGGTCCCGCATCATCGTACCGGGTAAGTTTTTGGTTTCCTCCGCCGGTGATTGTGCGCTCAACGTCGACCTGCAGCGACAGGTGGAAGGTATATCCGACATACGACTTTGCTTGCCCTGTCGTGGACTCCCTCGAAGGAGTGACGCATGCCCTCCGAACAAACGAATATCGCGATCGGAATCCGCAGTACCACTGGATGATCGAAGCTCTTGGTTTACGACGGGTTGAGATATGGGACTTTAGGCCAGTCTTCCTTCCCCTCAAGGATGAAATTCGCGACTTACTCAAGAATTTCGGTTCAGCCGCCTCAATTTTATATACACCGTTCTTTCGAAGCGGAAGCTGCAGCAGTTTGTGCACAAGGGTCTCGTGCGGGGCTGGGACGACCCGAGATTTCCAACTGTGCGAGGTTCGTTTTTCAAGGCACCGTCTTCGTGCGAGCCAGTGACTGAATTTCCGCCGGTTAGGTATTATCAGGCGCGGATTGACTATCGAGGCCCTCCAGCAATTCATGCTGCAGCAAGGACCGTCCCAAGCCGTCCTATCATTGGAATGGGACTCTATCTGGGCTCTGAATAAGAAGATCATTGACCCCAAAGCGCCCAGGTTCTGCGCCATCCTGAAAGACAACTGGTTCGTCCGTTCGACGCAATGAATTAAACTAAATATGAACAAATGTATATTAGCGTTCCTGTCCATGTGCGCAATGGCCCTTCCGAATCCTATTCGAAGCTATTGCCCAAGCACAAGAAAAATTCTGAGATCGGCCAGAAGCTTACTACGTACTCTAGCGATCTTACGATAGAGCAAGTGGACGCTGCATCGTTTGATCTGGGAGAGGAGGTTTGTTTTGTGATCGTTTTGTCCGAATGACGAGTTAATATTTCCACCAGATAACCCTTATGGATTGGGGCAATGCTATCGTTCGGAGCAAGACCTTGGCTGAGGATGGCCGTGTGTCGAGCATCACCGTTGACCTGCATCTTGAGGGCGACTTCAAGGCCACCAAGAAGAAGATTACTTGGCTCGCGCAGTCTCCTGACCGTCCCCTCGTGGAGGTTACTCTCCTCGACTACGACTACATTATCACCAAGAAGAAACTCGAGGACGGGGATAGCTGGGAAGATTTCGTTACGCCGAGGACGGAGTTCCGCGAGGAGGCTGTGGCGGATGCGAATGTGCTTGATCTGATGCGGGAGGGAGAAGAGAGTGGCATCATGCAGTTCGAGCGCAAGGGGTTTTATCGGCTAGACGGCGATGCTGGTGGACGTCTCGAATTCATTAGGATTCCAGATGGTAGAGCCGCGGGTCTGGCCAGTAAGGCGTAGAGACTTGGCGTGTTCTTCCGGAGGCTTCGTTGATGGATATTAGTGGGGCATCCTAAAATGGGATCTAACTTACCCAAACAGGCTTGTGACGCGCACAAGTCTGGCGCTTGTGCTGGGACGGTAAGATTCACTGGCGGCAAAACGGAATGATCGCTTGGAGGAGTTTTCTCATCGGCCTGGATCAAAGGAGAAAGAACTTGATTCATTTTAAAGACCCCAAGGGTAGCAATTTATGAGACGTCGCAGTCGGACCGAAGATCAAGTATAAGAAACAGGCGCTAATATCTAATATCGCTTGTTGAGGCGCGGCGAGGCGCTCGGACACCAACGGAAATCATGTTTGTTCAACTTTGATTATCGAGGCGCCCATTCAGCCCAGAATAAACCTGACTTAATGCGCTCTGTACATCGCCGGTGAAAAGATCTCCCCGGATGTAGCGTAGTTTGTGAGGAGAAGGCGGGAGTAAGAGCTGAGGAGTGACATAGAAGTGGAGATACAAGACCGTAAGAACGCAGCGGGAAGGAACAGCGGGAAGGACTCGAGCGTTTCGCGGAACATAGACAGAAAGGGCCGCAAGCGCTGGGGCGGCCGTGTAGGTATTTGATTGATAAGGTGAGGGTGCGAAGATATCAGCGATTGCCGCCCCTAAGCGCCCATCGAGCGCTCGCCGTTCGGATAAAACATTATTTTCGGGGGGTCCGGGCAGAACCTGCATCTGAACCCACAGGAATAAATCATGGGTTCAGCAGCCACCATCGACGCCAGCTGTCCATGGGTAACACGAGGCGTTCCTTCCGAACATTTCACGTGTTGAGGACGGGTCTAGGGGTTGAGAGTTCCGAAAGAAGCTTGTTAAACGCTCGTCGCGTCGCGTCGCACCGCCGATCGCCGATTCGAATTCAGAAAAGTGGGAAGATACAGTAACACGAGGCCCTAGTCGCTGTGCTTGACAAATTTGCCCACACGGTGCCAGAAAAGGTGTTCCTCAGGCTCGCCCTCCTTTCCCCAGAGTTCCCGTTCACTCCACATGCTCACGCTCTCCCCGCCCTTGTCCTTGTCTTCCATCGCGTCAATCCACAGGTGTGTCGGCCGGTCGAGACAGCAACCGTCGAACGCCAGGCGCCACAGGGGCGTCCAGAATCGCTGCCACCACGCAACGTCCGCACGCGGGCTCAAAACATGCTCGTAGAACAGCAGCCGACCGCCGGGTTCCAGCACCTCGCGCACCAATCTCGAAATATTCTCCTGTGGGTCAGGGATGCTGCAAAGCGTCATGATCGACAGCATTGTGTTTACGCGGAGGTTCGCGCCAGCCAATTGCGCCAGTATCATCGACGTATCTTCCGCGCCACAGCCGCGCAGGATGAGGAGCGTCCCGTTCTCTTCGTTGTACCCCGCGGCTGTAAATAAATTAGGGAGGGGAGTTGAAAAGAAGGGGAAGAGCCCACCGTTGGCGCGGACGCGGATGGCGTCGTGCATGAGCTCGTTAGGTTCGAGCACGATGTATGCTGTTACTGCAACGCTCAAAGTTAGTTGGAAAAATAGAAATAAACTCGCTTCATACCAACGGCTCGATTGAAATAGTCAATGGAGTGTCCATGGCCTTGGATAAAATAAATGGATGTACAATAGCTCAAGCAATATGTAGATTACCTGCACCGATGTCGAGAACGGCTCCGGTTGCCTGTGGAATGAGCGTAAGCTTTGCGGGTCGCGCGCCTTCGTCGGTGGGCCCCGAAAACGCTGCCCAGACCGCGGCCATGAATGTGCGCGACAGCAACGCGGGCCGCAGCACCAAGGACGGGCTATAGAAGATTGCCTGCAGAGTTGGTAGCGCAGCGACTCGGACGGCAGCGCGCAAGTCAGAGATTAGGCCCAAGGACGCAGAGAGCTTCATTTCGAGGTGTGGGTGCCAGAAAAAAGGTCATGGCGGAGTTTAAATGGTGGCGGGCAGCGCCCACGGTGTCGCCACGACCCTGGACGGCATTCCTACAGATAGACGCATTGGTTCCATCGAGAACGGGAAACAAATCACTGGCACATCGATAATCGCAGTTAGGCGTCGAGCGGACATGTTTGGCGCCTATTTTAGCTGGCGGCGTTCAACGGCAAGATAAAATAATACATGTACAGAAATCATATTATATACTATCAAATAAAGACCTGCAACGGGTGCCTATGGAACGAATTCGGACCCTCGCTCAACTCACCGAGATCCGGGTAGAACGGGACCAGTGCGTCCTGGGCGCCCAGATAGACGGTCGCATATATCCTCCAATATATCTCCCGCACCTTACGCGCCGGGTGGTACAAGCCCTGCAGAACGTAGCTCAGCAGGATCCCAGGCCCGAGCGTCACCCGCATCGCCTCGATCGCGTCCATGACCGCCCCGATAACGTGTGGGGACGTCTCGAAGCAGTTGGGCCACACCAAGTTCATCAGATGCAGCATCGAGTCTTCGCAACCGAGACCGGCGACCCCGAGCGCCAGATGCTTGACGATCGTGCTCGCCGTCTGCCGGTGCACCAGATCGCGGTCCGTCAGCGCGTCCTCGAGCATTGTCACGACCGAGTCGCAGTAGTATGCAGACTGCGGGCCAACATATTCGAACACAAACGACAGCGCCTTCAGACAACCCGTCCGCACATTCAGTTCTGCCGTGCGGTACTCGTTTAGAATCGCGGGGATACACGTGAAGGCTAAAAAGGAATTTTTAGTTATATGGTAACAAAGCGAGTAAAATTGTAAAAAAAAGGACTCACGACCGCAAGTTTCGGCAACAATAGCGATTGCAACGGTACTGCACACACGACTTTGGCGCTCTTGCACGCGAAGATTCGTCAACAGTACCGACAGGACGTCCTGCGGACCCAAACTTTTGGCAATGTATCCAAAAGAGTTGACAGCAGCTCGGCGAATGCCTTTCTTGTGTGCTTTTAGAAGGTCGAGCAGTTCAAAACAGATCCGCATCCACTCGCGGGCAGGCACGAATTCTGCGCCACGATCAGCTGAGGAAATGAGATGTCAGTATGGGGAATGTTTATTGGCGAGCGCTTAAAAGGCAACGTACCAATACGTCCGATCAAGTTGATAGAGGCTTCTTGCACTTTTTCGTGTCTGTTGCGTAGAATCGGGGTCATGCGAGGCACTGAAAGTTCCGTCAGTTGTTTTTCCGATCCAAAAGCGAAGGAAACACTCACAAAGATCTTTGACGGGCGGGTTCATCTGGGTCATACCGACCACGTTCGCAATCGCTCCTTCAGCGGCAATGATGCTACCCAACGTATCCGGGTACTCTTCTCCCAGCTGTTCGAAGAGAACGAGACCAAGCTTGCTCAGTAGCTGATCCTCCCCACACTGCTTGATGACGATGGCGAGCCGCGTCGTCAAATCGGCGGCCTGTTGACGCACCTTGGCGCTCTTGTTGTTGAGCCGCCAAAGGATTGTCGAGACGATTTGGGTGAGGTAAGGCTTGACGCGAATACCCAACGCATTGACGACCGTCCCAAACCCGTCCAACATAACCTGGTCCTCCGTCGTCTGCTCCTGGAACGAGTAGATGATACCGTCCACCAGGCGCACTTCGAGCCGCTCGTCAATGTCGGACGCCCCAAGCTTCTCGACGACCTTTGTGATAGTCTCCATCACCATCTTGCGGTAGGGCTCTGCCTCGTCCTTGAGCTCGTTCACAACCCTGCCCACAATCTCCGCCACACCGGCCTTCTCCGCGAGCTCGACGGTAGTTTCCACCACCTGCCGATAATTCCTCCGATCGAGGGCCATACGACGCACCCAGAACGCCTTGAAAAAGTCGGGCAGGATATCGTGCTTAATGTAGGACGGCGTCACACCCTCCGTCGCCGCACACTGTTTCACCACTTTGAGCACAATCTTCTTCATCTCCTCGTCAGACGTCTGGAACTCCCGAATAAGAATAACCGTGACTTCCTTCGTATAGTAGGAGGCGTATTCGGGGTCCATGAGCGGGATGATGAATCCGATGGCTTTGAGGAACGCAGCGAGTCCCTTGCCACGATGGAGACGAATACCCGTCCACAACGGCTTCAGAACGTTGTCGAAGGACTCGATACCGTATGGCGCAGCGGCTTCCGCAAGAGCAGCTAGCCCAAGAGCAGTCATCGTCCGAACCTTCTGCTGCTCGTCCGACAGCCCACGGGCAATACACTCGACCAAATTCCGAAGATGAGGGAGCACCGCACAGCCCATCATTATGGCGATTTGCTGCACGATACGGATGCCGGTGTGTCTGGCCTGCCACGACTTTTTGGAGCCGCAGACGGCCTTGAGGAAGGGGAGAAGGGATGGGATTCCGAGCGCCGACGCAACGACCGAGAAGGCGCGCGCAGTGGTGTTGCGAACGTACTCGTCTGCGTGGTCGATATCCGGACGCATGGTGGATATCATGTGTGCCAGACCGGCCGCCTTGGAGAGATTGGAGATGATTTCGCGACCCTCGACACGGGCATAGTAATCCTCGTCGATGAGGAGAGGCTCGATGACGACGAGAATTTTGTGGACGTAGGGGCGGACCAGGTCGTCGAGCTTGTACAGCACACGATCGATGACCTTGACGAGAAGGTGACGTTCCTGATCCTCGAGCGTACGTTCCATGAGAAGCGGCAGGATTTTATCGAAGAGGGGGGCGGCGCCAAATTCGCGAGCCTTGTCAGTGATCTGTCTGAGAGCCGTTTTGCGAACAGGCGGAGTACCGTTCTTGATTTTGAGAAGGAGTCGCATGATTTTGCGTTCCTTCATTTCGTCAACGGACAACTCCGTCTCGTCCTCTTCTTTCAGAATTTTGGCAAAGTACTGAGCGTCCTCGGCCTTGAAAAAGGCGAGGTTCCCGACACCTGGGATCTCAGTAGGGAGGTCGGGAGCGAGGCCGGCTGCGGCCGCGATGGCAGCCGCATCTGAGCTTTCCTGGATCTGGAAGCCACCAGCGTCGCCGATGGGAGTGGCCATCAGCCTGCGGGGAGCTACACTCGGGGCATAGCCGGGGGGAGCAGTGACGATAGCGTAACCAGTAGCGGGAAGGACGGCATCGAGTTCTTCGTCAGTGAGATATCGGTTGTGTTTGTCTTCCTGCATGAATCCCGGCGCGTTCATGATGATGGGCGTCATGGGCATCTCGACTCCACCGTTGGCAGCCATTGGCGTCTGGTCCCACCGCGAACGCTTCGGAGTCTCGCCGACACCTGCCTCGGCGGGAGTAGCATCCCAACGCGAACGACGCTTTTTGGGAGCAGACGCCTCGAGAGCCTCCTTCGACCACTCACCCGTGCTGGGGTTGGCGTTTTCGTCGGCAGGCTCCGCGTCCCATCTGCGTTTACGCTTCCCGCTGTCCTTGGACATTGCGAGCTCCTTCGCGGCAGCCAACTCGCGCGCGACGTCGTCGAGCTCGGCAGCAGGAGGCGTCTTGTCGAGGTCCATTTTCATCTTTCCCTCCTCCCTGTCCCGACGCTCCTTCTCCTGGATAGCGCGTTTGACCCGCTGCTCCTCCTGCTCGAGCCGGGAGAGACGCATGGCATCCTTGTAACCTCCCTCGAGCTCTTTGCCATCCTCGGTCGCCTGAAAAGCGTCTGCACTGGATACGGCTACCCTGTCGAAGCGACGATTGTGGTAGTCGGACTGGCGGGCGGCGATTTGGCGTTTGGAGGCGGTCTCGGCGAAGGGGTCGACATCCTCCTCTTCCGCAAGGTCAGCAAACTCCTGGAGAATCTCCTTGGGTACTGTATACGAGTCGATCAGTCGAGGAGAGCCTGGAGGCGACATTATACCTCGTCGCAAAGAGTGAAAGGTGCGTGACTAATGCTATTGATGCCATCAACGGAGTCTGAGTATTAAAGGCTCTCACGCCCGTCCACTTTTTTTCACTCTTGACCTCTTCCACCACAACCACTGTGAGTCTCTTTCCTTCTCTCTATGTGATGAATTCTTTGCCGCCCCAGTCGTAGCTTTCATGCGTTGACGAACGGCAGAGCACACAGCCAAATCGTTGCACCTCTGATCTTTTTTATTTTTTCCTTCCGTTTTACATTCCTTTGCTCATTCTTCTTGCTCTAGATTTCGTGAGTCTCCTTCCCTCCCGCGTTAAATGATGTGAATCTTCACACCAACTCCGAAGCCATTGGCGATGGGGATACACTTGAACAAAAATACTAAGAACAGCCAGCTGATTCCTTTTCCTCTGTCTCCTTCGCTTTATTGTGCGGCTACTGACCCAGACTTTTTCTGCTAGGTGTTTGTGGGCGCTGCGTATATAAGTAGTGGTGTGTATCCGGTGTACTAGTAGCAATACAAGTTCACTTTCTGCTGCGACTCGTCATGCTGGTGTAGCCCGTCCATTTTCGCGAAGGAACAATGCTTGAAAGCGACCACTGCCATGTCCAGTCGCCCACGGCAATTGAACCAGGCCACGACTTGCCATACAGTCGGGATGATGTTAATAGTATACATTGATTTATGTCTTTGTCAATACATGAAGGTCATTAAAAGAATGCGCCCAAGACGCGACCGAAGAAAGAGCGCGATTGAGGTGGGTCCTCAGAGTCGTCGCTAGAACTTTCCTCGTCCTCTTCCTCGTTCTCGTTCTCATTCTCGCGGGAGCCAGTAGTGCCAATGACGCGACCGCGCCCGTCGGTGGTGAACCCACCCTCGCCGACAACTTGTCGAGGTGAAGGCGGTTTCTCCACCGCTGCTGGGGCGGAGGGCACGGAAGAGGAGGCGGGGAGTGCTGGCGATCCGGATGACGAGCTCCAGACGACACGGCCCCGGCCGTCCGTGACAAAAGGCGGTTCCAGCGGAGCCATCTCCGACTCATTGTCCCCCTCTTCTTTGTCCTCAGGCGTGGTTGGAGCCTCAACAGCGTTGGCGGCACGAGTAGATGACTCGGCTACCGGCATTGCGTCTTGCACGCCCTCCGAGTCTTGTACGCCCTCCGAGTCCGCCCTCCAAAGGTGCGAGAGTCGCGCGAGTTGCTCAAACATGATAGCATCTGGGACAGCCTCAGGGTTCCCCATCGCAGGCTCAAACAACAAATCGAAACGCCGGATGTTCGTCATACGTCCGTTGGGGTGGTCCGCCGGCTCCTCTGCGCCTGAATCGCTTTCGTCTTCCCCGTCCGACTGGTCGCTATCGCTGCTGTTGGAAACGGAGGCTAAGGCGGGCATCTCCGTGTCGGTGTCGCTATCGAACATGGTCGGAAGAGGCCAGTGGGTGCGATCGTCGTTAATGAGCTCCAGCGGGGGCATTGACTCTTCCTCCTCATCGGTCTCGCCTTCAGACTCGGACGGGTCGCCCCGCACCGTTAGTGAGGCAAGCATTTGATCAGCCTGCGAAATATAAGCAAGTGGGAATAAAGGCGGGAGGGGCAGATACCAAGATCTCCAAGCGGCGCATAACCACGGTCTCGTCCGCCGAGCCGCCGTCCGGAAAGCGGGGATTCAGACCCCGACGAGCGGTCTCAGTAAATACGTTCTGGAGGGATCGGATGAGGTCGGACCGGTGCGGGAACGTGCCGGCAAATGCGGACTCGCGTTGCGATGCATAAAGCTTGGAAGGAATTTCAAAATAAATAAAAAGTGAGTTGCGGCGAACGACGCACGCGCATGCAGGCATCGATTCCCTGTTCTATGATGTGGTCGGTGCCGTCCGGGTTGCGGTGCTGATAAAAGCAGTCTTTGCCGAAAGGGCAGAAAGGAGTGGAATGGGGGCGCGAGAGCGACTTCTGGAAGTATCTACGGGTGTATTAGAGGAGCATATGCGGCAAGTACGCGACCGGAAACGCACTTGCAGGGAACGCGCTTCATGCTGTCCATATAGCGGGCCAATGCAGCGTCCTTGGCATCTTGGCCGTGTGCATAAAACTTGGACGACGGGATAATGAACTTTGCTGGTTGGCGGCACATAGGACATCGTTTGGTGTTCCCCGACTCGACCACATCGACCGATTTATCGGCGTTATCGCGCCATTGCTTTATGCACTGGCGGAACGGTGAGCGGGGAAAGGATAAACCATGTAGAACGTACAGTGATGCAAAATATGTGGCTGCAGCCGGCTAAGAGAAAGTTTCGGCTAGGAATTTCGGTATAATTTGAGAGAGAAACGCACTAAGCAGTCCATATGTAGCAGGTTTGTCAAAGCAGATGGAACATAAATCGTCTTCTTCTTCAAGATTAGCCTCCTTCTCTTTCCCTCTAACATGAGAAAACCAGCATTGGGCACCGTGTTTGCAGAAGCCTGTATGCACCGTTAGGGCTGGAAATAATGCGACGGGGAATATCAGACCGGAGGCATAGAACCGACAGGTCTTGGCCCGGTCGTAAGAAGTATGCGTGTCCTGGCCGTGAAGGAACTTGCAGGTGCGCCCGTTGAAGCAGCCTCGGTCCGTCGTGTAATATTTACAGATACCTCGAGACTTGGATGTTATGGGGCGCGATGCGGGTGGTGCGGACGCCATGAGAGGGCTCCCAAACTATCCGATTCCTCGAGGCAAAGTTGGAATGAGTGGTCGTTCTGGATAGGCAGAGATTGATGTGTGATGTGCCGCAGTGATGTCACAAGTTCGCCGATAGGGGCTCGTTCAAAAGCGTTCAAGTTGTATAAAACTTGGGGTACTCTAGCAATTTACGCAGTTATTTTTTAGCCGGCCATGCATTCTTCTCTGAACCAAGTTATGAAGTTGCCGCTGAACTGAGTCGCCTGTACGGCTGAGAAACTATTGGCGAGTTTTGATGACCAGAATACTCGGACGACCGGGTCAAGTCGCACGCAACTGGTTCAAGCACAAAAAAGCCATGAAAACAGCCATTCGGACACTGTCACTTGCGAGCAGGGATCTCCGGATACTCATGCAAAACAACAATCCCGCAGCAATGCATCCCGCCTGAGTGCGATCTCCTGGAACGACGAGGTTGTCTGTGTTCGTGTGACGAAGATGAGCACGGAGACGTGAATCGCCAGCGTGCACGGCGCCACAAGTGGGCTAAGGGCGCGCGTCTCGCTGATTTGTTGCGCCAGCAGAACCGCGGGCAGCACACTGACCCGGCCACAGGTGCGGGTAGCGCGCGGCGAGTAGTTCAAATGTTGGCGGCATGAAGGCTACAAAAGGTGGGCGGAAGGAAAGGAATGAGAGGCGAAACGCGTACACAAACGCGTACACAAATACCCATAAATCACCCAAAGGCGTCATTATTCTTCATTCACACTCGTGTAATGTCATTAATTTAGGGAAAAAACAACGGCGTCACTGTGCGAAGATTCGACTCCAGGAGACGTGGGCTGAGAACCCGAATGTTGGCTGCGCAAATGTCGATGAATAAAAGGTCAGGAAAGAAAGCAAACACGAACGATTCATCATCCTGTAGATGGTTGACATTTATTTTCCGCCAAAGAGCAGTTGCTCGTCCGCATCGCTCAGCCATCTGGCAGAGAAATGAACAACGGTTCTTGCATGAGTTCGACGGCCATATAGGATGACACTTACAAGCTGCCCTCAACTCCGATTTACAACAAGGCCGAGTTGGGCATTCAACGCCTGCAACCGGCCTTCGAGCACATGGACATCATCTAGAGTAGGACGGGCAGTTTTGTCCGGAGCCTCTACCTCGGCGCTCAGGCCAGCCAACATATCTTCCAGTCGCTCCATCTTGCGCTTGTCGGCCAAGTCTTCGTTCTCGTCCATCGCGTCGTCGTCCGCATCTTCGTCCGCGAGATGCTCCCGGGCGTGCGCTTCCGCCTCGAGATCGCGGGGGACTACGTCGGTGAAGCGCACGACGGCCAATCCGGTGGCGATTGCTCTTGCCTCGGCCAGCAGCTCGTCCTTCTTTGGGTGCTGGCACGCGCTGGAATTGATGAACGCGACGAGGGCAGATGCTGTTCCGCGCAAAAAACCGATTTCGCGGCCGAGGGGGGCGCCAACGGTGGCAAAACCGGCGTCAAAGCCTTCCTGGAGGGCGCTCTCCTTGCCAGCGGTGATGCCTTCCCGGTATCCCACCTGCAGGCCATGATTTACGCTGGAGCGAGGCGACGGAGAAGGTCATACGGTGGTGAATTCAGAGGAAATCTTTGTCCATTCGATGTCTGTAGATGTTTGTGGGTCTGCTGCGTCGTCCCAGGGCGAGTCCATCGAGTAAGCAGAATATCGGAAGGATAGGAATGATGGCGGACTCTGGAGTCACCATCAAACCTATTATGAGAGCTGCGTGGCCGCGCCCCCTCCTGGCTTCCTCTCCTCCGAGGCCACCCACCCTCCGCTTCCTAATCCTTCGTATCGCTTGGTTGCGTCCGACGTGTCTTGTGCTGCTGTAAAATCACCCTCACGCCCAGTCAACAAAGATTATGATATCGAGAGTGAGGATGAACCAGAGGTGGCGCCCTCTTCTCCCGTTCTGCCCCCCTCTTCGCCGGTGGCACCAACCTCTACGCCTGAAAGGATACCTCAATCCGACCTTCGTCGTCGTCGCCGGCTTCCGTACCAGCCCTTACCCCGAACCGCAGCTCGTCCAGCCCGATTCTCAGCAATGACATCGCGGTTCCGAGCAGCGACATGGCTGGCCAACACGAACCTCAGATTCGTGTGTCCGAACAGCGGACCCCGGAGGACGTGCCTCAAAGCGCCGCTTCCGTTGTCGTTGTTGGTCTGGATGACACGTCTATGGCAATTCAAGACGAGCAAGATACCGTCGAAGTACAAGACACGGAAGATAAAGGGTTTACTGGGTCGCTGCGTCCGGTTCAGTTCTGGGACGACGCGGGCGACAGTGAGAGCTTGCAACCTGGAATTGAGTTGCAAGGGTCCGCCAATCACGAGGACTCGGACGACTCTGACGATGATGTGCCGCTGATGCTCAATGGAGAGAGGGCTAAAACGATCAAAATAAAGGTAGCAATGTTCTCCTCTGGTCCGTCACTGGTGTTTGAAAGGTTCGACCATTGGCTCGGATGCCGACCTCTCCGACGTTGCATCGTCGTAAAACGGCTACTGCGGCGAGGAACGTGAATAAGAACGGCAAGCGCAAAAAAGCCAAGGCTGCGGCTCCAGCGACGCCTCCGCGAAATAACCGCCGCAAGAGTCTGGTTTCGCCGGTACACACTCCGTTATCCCACGGAGGCTTGCACGTGAGCCCTTCCGCTAGCCTCGCTCACTACAAATCAAACTTGGATCCACCGCCCACCTTGATGTACGGTGCATCCTCCTCACGCCTTCCCGCTCTTTCCCAAGGAGAAGGCGACCTTAACGACGCAGGGGAAAGGCCGTCCGATCTCTTGCGAACGCCTTCCCGGAAACGCAACGCCGCAACTTCCTCCGCGCACCCCATCACCCCGAGAAGGCTGCTCTTCCTTATCGACAGCAGTTCGCCTTACCGCACTCCGGGCGGCGGGATGCTGAGCGCCTCCCCCTTCCGCACGCCTGGCGGCCGCGGGGGGATATTCGATCCCCACCATCCGTCGACCTTGCTGGATGAGGAGCTGAGCAGTCTCGGAGCGGCAGGCAGGGACAGTCCCGCGGGGCTGTTTGGAAAGGCGTCTCTGTACGACAGCCCGAACCCTCTTGATGGGATTCCGGGCAAGTGGGCAAGGTGGTGGTGACAACCCTTCTCCCTTCTAGCGAAATGCTATACTCATTTTTTGTGCATATTTCTTGAGCTTGCTGGCGATCAACTTCCTCCTCCAATATTTTCCCGTTGCAATTTTTTTGTCTCTGTTTTAGCTCTGTATACCTACCTCCCTATGTAATCTGAATCCTCCAAGCCGCCCATCGCCTGCTTGAAGTCGTCGAATTTTTACCAAAAGCTTTTCTGTCGGCCGAACCATGGTGATGACAATTGTGTGAATTTGATAATGGCAGTGCTGATTATTCCGTCAGGCCTCGACTACCGCCTGCGACTTTGGTTGGGTAATTTGGCGATCAGTTCCCCAGCTTGCGCCCTGACTTCAGCGTCCTCCGACTTCAAGCACCTCCCCAATGCGTCCCTCATCCCTGCCGTGTTGGTCACCGATTTCCTCTGGCTGATACCGCCCTTGAGCAGCCAGTTCACCAACAACAATCCGAATTTCTGCGCCTCGACTTGCGGGTGTCTGATGGCAATATTAATGAGCCTATTTGGTTCTCAGGGGCGGGACGACCGCGGCTTACTCCAGATACTCGACAAACATGTAAGTTCTAAACGCAAACAAGGATTCGACCTACAAAATGAGGTTAGCAGTAGCATCTGTTTATAGGAGGCTAGATTCGACCAGTTCGAAGGACTTCAGGAATTCTCGGAGGCAAGTGATAGCGTCATGTTCACGGAGTTGGTCCCATGTGAAGTCCTTGGAGCTCAACAGCAAACATGATAGTGCTTGAGCAGCAGATCTCGGCTGCCAATCCGAGTCCCACTCGTCCCGCCAATTATCGTTCGTTTTTCTATATCATGATTATCTGACAGAGTTTTTATGAGAGCAGAGCTCACTCACTTGACATTTGCGACAAGCCTTTCAAGCATTTCTGCATTCAGCACGGCAAGAACGATATCCTCGTTGACCTGAGCACACGTCAAACCAACAAAAGTACTAGAGGCGGCAGTACGTACTTCTTCACTTGAAAGCAGGTTATAAACCAGCAAGCAACACCACCTGAGCGCGCTGCCGCGCGCAACATCCATTATCCGTCTGACCTCACGGAAGATGTCAGTTTTGATAATTTCCCGTTTAGCAAAGTCGGTGCCGCGAGCCAACTCCTGCAGAACAAATATGCAGTTGCGCGTATTCTCCCCCGGCAAAGTTGGATCGTGTGCCGGTTCCCTAGGGTGTTCATCGAAACAGCGCAATGCAACCGGTGGATAAAACGTACTTCAAAAGGCCAACCAAGGAAGTATGTATGCCTGTTTTCACGTATGCATCGGCTATGATTTCCATTCCGTGGTCAGATGCGTTGGTTGCTATCGAGTCGAGGATTTGGAAAGCCGAGTCTCTCAACTCAATGGCTCGATCCACGGTGGCTTTTCGAAGAGGCACGACGTTGTTGACGGGTTGTTTAATCACCGTCGCATTAGTTTCGACCACAGGGTCCGACGCCGTCGCGGTACGCCCCTCTTCTTTGCGGTCCGCGAGCGGTTCCCTTTCCTTCTTGTCTGGAGTGGTCGCACCATCGAGTTTACTTGGAGCAGAACCGTCTGGAGAAGGCCCGTCGGTCGTTGAATCGGGGACGGAAGGCTCGGACGCCGGCTCGGACTCGTCGTCGAAGCCTGCATCTACAACGTCTTCAGGTTTTGATGGTTCACCTGGTGACTTTTGCAAGAGATAATGGAGATCAGAGAGAACGCCGGAGCGGACCACTGCCAGCTTCTCCGCCTCCGATAACCCCCCTGTCAGTTCCTTCAAAATTCGCACAGACATGAGTTTCAGTCGCTCGTCGTCTCCCCTTTCGAAATGGCATCAGTTTGGTTGCATATGTCTAGGAATAAAGCCCTCACTGAAGAAAAGTGATAAAAAGAGGGATATTTTGAGCGGTGGAGAAGGCCGAAACAGCCTCGCCGGCCCATGTCGACACCACTTCTTCCAGTGACTTTAGCAGGGGTGTAAGAGCTGTGAAAATATCGTGGGTCTCGGCCAATTCATTCTTTTCTTCGGTATTATATCCCGAGCCGACGTTTTTGAGGACGCCTACAGTGACGAGTAGAGCATTTATATCGTGCACAGTTCTGAGTAACCAGTTTCAGGAAATGAGGTGAGCATTGTGTTAATCTGAATACCGACCTCAAGAGGGCGAGCAATTTGGGTATATTCGATTTTGTTGCGATCCTGGAGAGAATTTCCAGAGTCGTCTGTGCCATCGCTACCGGGGTTTCATGATCATAGTGCTCAATGAGATCGAGAATGATGTTTGCGAGCTCCCCGCATTTTACGACGGGTAGCGAGGTGCTGGAACTGCAGAAGAGGACAACCTTGATGGTCTCAAGGACCGATCGGCGTACATCAGGGATTGCATGAGGAACCAAGGGAACTAATGCACTGAGGATGTCTCCGACATGCTCGTCCGATAGCGCCACGGGAGGAAGAGCCAGCATGCAAGAAAAATTGCAAGCTTCAATGATTGCGTCCACGGCGTCTTTGCGACCGAAGACCTCCAGCAGTCGCGGAATTATCCCGAGACTGATTGCCCGTTGTTTCTTCTCGGCCTCTTCTTCCAAGCTTCTCTTGGAAACTACGAGTTTCCCAGCCGTGTCCAGGGCCTTTCTGGCAGTTTGAATTTCTGTCTCTCTAGAAGGAGGTTAGAGAAGACCAAATGAATACCAAATACGAAGAAAACAAACCCTGCCAGCTTTACTAGTGATCCGCTGAGGCGCGGGATGCTCGCGAAGCGAATTCACCCGACCACAGCCACGCCTCCTCTGAAATGCGCAAGCGTTTTTTTTTTCTCGGGCATGGACACAATTTTAGTACCAGTCGAACCGCATCGGCGAGGGCTCTCGTTTGAAGCAACTCTCATCGGAATTGGAGGAGGTTTGAGCGTTTTTGAGGGTATTCTTTCCTCGAGGGACTGTCAGCCACCTACATACGGGTTTGTTCTTGTTATTCACATTTTCTAGCCCCCAGTCCGTCACGTGCCTTTAGGGTAAGTGCTTCGCTTCGCTCGCAATGAGCACTCGGATGAAATCAGATGATGCGATTGCTATTGCCAGTGTTTCGTTCGCGTAGCCCTCAGAAAGACCGTCTAATATTTCGCAGCCCAGCTGGAGAATCTCAGGATCCAGCTGTGTCCGCTGCAAGATAAATAATAAAGCCGGCAACGCCCCAGCACTGACGAGAATCTCGCCAACACTAACGTCGTCGCCAGAGGACCTCGCAAGGGTGACAAGAACACGCAAAGCAGAAACAACTCGCCCCTGTGATTGAGGGGATAAAGAGAACTTTAAGCCCTCTGCGGCACCAACATTCTCGGCGATGGATTGAACTGGTCCAATCTTCAAAACAGATCTAGTGAAGCATTATCAGCAAGTACTACATCAATACTAACTCAGAACACACACGTCAGGATCGCGATCAGACGTTCAGTTAATCCCGGCCAGCCAGATAGTTCGGATCCAGACCAATGTTCCCCCGCAAAGCCTTGGCTGGCTTCCTGCAAAGATTCTATGTCGGAATCTTGGAACACCCCTAGTACGAGACAAAGCTGGGAAAATGTTGGTCTGGTAACGGGTTCGTGTGCCCAGCAACGTTCCATAATGGTCCAAGCAGATTTGGGGATGGCATCCACATGTCGTGGTCTCGCCCCATCCGCCAGTCGTTCCCCCAGATCATCGGGAGCGATCTCGACGAGAGGAACTTTACCGTCGGTGAATAGCTCGTAGGCACACATGCCCATTCTGCGTGTATCTCGTTAGCTGTTCATGTTGCTCGACATCGATCGGCACGCACGCCCAAGTATCTGTCGATTTTGTAATTTCCCCATCCCGGAAGCACTCCGGAGCGAGCCAGTGCAATGTTCCGACGAGATTTAGAGTTTTGGGCTTGGTTGGTGTGGAGTCGGGTCCGAGCTGAGCGACTGCGGATTTAACTGTCACTCGTTCAAATTTCGCTAGGCCAAAATCCGCAACCAGAGCGCGACCTGCAGGTAAGAGTTAAGTATTGACACAGTGTCTGCCAAGAGACTACACAGTACCCTCGTCGTTGATCAAGACATTTCTCGCCTTCAAATCGCCATGCACAACATTTTGGCCGTGGAGATATTCCATCCCGCGACCAATATCATACAACTGAGCGTGTTATTATGTAGTGTAAGGTGGGAAAACACAAAAAGACCCACTATCTGCATTTCATCTGCGTTTGGGTTCTTCGCTAGATAATCCAAAGCATTTCCGTTGGCACAGAAAGGAGAGACAACAAATGCCGGTTGTTCGAAGGGAGCGGCACCTAGTCGAGATTCCTGAGTCTCAAGGACAGCAATGTTGACGAAAATTACCCAAAAAGGGGTGCAAATTCGGATGAGAGAAACTCCTCCAGATAAAAACCTCATCGAGGAGTTCCTTGGGAGCATCAACAAGAAGAACAGGTCATCAGGCGCAATTTTCTCACATTGATCACGTTGTCGTTTCCTCTGAACACCTAACGAAAATGCAGGGGTTTGAAAATATAACGTGACGAAAAAAATCAACAATTACCTTCACAGCCACGTCCATATCTCTGGTCAGCCAACGCCCCTTGTACACTTCGCGGAATGAGTTAGGAAGGGGCTTGGACGGGGCTCATTTTACACACCGACGCTGAATCCACCTGAACCAATTTTGACACCGCGCTTTATGTCGCGAGTTTTGACAAACCATGGCAACGTTCGGGGCGCTTCGATGTTGGTTCGTGCTTTGATAGTTTTGCTCGTTCCTTCTGCAAAGGTTTTGACCTAGAAATCAAAGGGTGAGATGGTTGAAGAGGGAAGGAAAAACGGTCACACCTCTTCGGGAACCTTCTCAGGTTCGTGATCGATACGATGAAGGATTACTTGGATCGCGTTTTGTGAATCCGAATCCAATTTCTGGGCGTGACCGGTCAGCTGGTCGTAGCGCTCGATATCGGTCAATATTCACCCCGCCCCGTAAGCCGATGCGCTGCGCTAATTCGTCCTGATCTTTGACAACACATTTCAACTCATCCATCATGGCTTTCTGGTCGTCTCTTCGGGCTTTCTCGTTCTGCAGCTGATGCCTCTTTGCGTCGATAGGCGCAAAGTTGAGCTGGGGTTTCAACTCGCGGTTAGAAGCGGACAAGTCATCCAGTGCATTCCAGTGCGTACCATGAAGTGAGTCGTAGCTTCTTGAATCTCGCGATCCAAAACCTAGATGGATTAAGACAATAATACATCGTTACCTGAACTAAGGCATACTCACTACAAGCTCGTCTTCAATCGATGTATATTGTAGCAGTCGTTTAACAAAATTCAACCCCGCAATCTCCCGAAGCTGATCAGCGGTTCGCTTCAGAGTTCTGGATAGTGGTCAGTTTTGTATATACGAAACATATTGAACTACCCACCGCACTAGTTTATCGACATTTGAAAGTAGGTTTGCGTCCACTTCTTCCTCCGTTATGCCGGCCAGAGCTTCTTCGACTGCTTCAACAGCATCCCTGGCCGCCTCAGCGAGTCGCCGACATTGTGTCTTATTGTACCTCATTTGTTCCATGACGGCAAAGATCTTTTCCACCAACGACAGTGCCATATCCATGCCAGGAATAGGAGCAACAATCGCGATGACCTTGACGGCTGGGTGGGCCAAAGCCCCTGCTATGAATGCAACATTCATCGCATCGCTGCCTAGGCCTCCGTCATCTACAGGGCAAGTCAGTCTATCATAGCCGTCTGGAGATGAGGAACATACAATCGGTCGGACTTTTCGCCTCGTAAAGACGAGGTATAGCTCCAAATGATGTTGAGCGCACGCGCGAGCGAGCGGACATCGTTGTTTGATGTCGTAAGTACGGTGTATCAGACGCTGACCGCGATTGCAGTCCAGGGTGAGTATCATTAAGCCGTGGCGCCGGGAGCAAAGGCCGCGTCTCGGATTGCAGACGAAGCATGTCTTTGGATAACGGTGAGCGCCACGAGGTGTCGTCAACCAAATGGTCTGTCAGAACCGTGAGCGGCGATACGACATCTGTATCGTCCTCGCGTCTGCGCTCCTTTCCTTTGCCCCGTCCGCGCTTCCTTCCGTACTTTGCATGGTCTCGTTCTGGGACAGCATGACTGTCATCCGACTCGTTGTTGGGCAACGCGCGGGCGAGGCCTGGAGCCGGAGGTGAGTTGAAAGAGGTCACAATATCTTGGACCGACGGGTGTTTGGGATGAGTATGATGCTGTATTCGTCTCTGGGAGCGATCACGACCAATTTCGTCGTCGTTTGTGGAGAACCACACGGACGATTCTCCAGGAAGGGTGCGGCCGGGAGACGCGTCAACTGGCGAGACCGACGTAGTGTCACGAATCGAACGGGGAGCAGTATTGCCTCGAGCTGATATTGTAGATGGCCCAGACAGCGACGGGCGTTTTTTGGCCAAGGGCCGCCGAGTTTTCGAGCCCAGAATCGGCCAGACCATATTCTGCACCACAATTGAAGAGACCGGGCGGTTATCGGGGCTCTGCGCCCAATACCCCGATACATGCTGCCAAAGTGCATCCGACATCAGGGGTGCATCAGAGGGGCGCTCAGGACGCTCGCCGGCAATGACTTTCATGAGCGCTGCGGGTCCTAGTTCTGCAAACGGAGGTCTTCCGGTGTATAACTGGATCTTTTTCAAAACACCATTCATGGAGGAGATGAGCTGTGATGCGTACCTCGAAACAGACGCACCCAAACGCGTAAACATCGCTTGCGGGCGTTCGGGAAAATTTGAGAAAAAAGCGCCCGGGATCCAGTAATTCCGGGGCCATCCAGTTGAGGCTGCCTGCTCGATTTGACGACGTATGTAACGAGGAAGTGGCATCCGTGAATGCGCTTAGCCCGAAATCGGCTAAACAGGCACTCCAGTCCTGAGTGATCAAAATATTCGACTAGGTTCGCGATTAGCCGGCAAAGGACAGCGTCGTGGATATCTACTCGCCCCTCGCAGGTCACCATGAACGATATCGTGCGAATGAAGATACTCCAGTCCTTGGGCAATTTCGTACAGCTGGAGTGGGAGTAAGTTCCAGTGATCGTATTCGAGACGGAAGCCCACCAGTTTATCTACATCTCCACGACCGTGATCCTTCAGGTAGTTAAGGACGGTGCGGTGCTCCATCCACGGAGAAACCATGCAAAGAGACGAAGGGTAACTATCTCGGTCGATCCCCATGAATGGTAATATGTACGGGTGGTGCAAGTCTTTCCAGACAAGTGCCTCTCGGCAAAATTTCTACGTGCTTGAATTGAGTGCCAGGGGTGCCTTGTAAAGGAGAGAAGCTCACCGACCGGAGGCGGCGGAGCTCGTCGCCGCGGAGGAGATTAACCGCACGCATGTACTTCAAAGCAACGACCTGGCCACCGCATGAGGCGCGGTAGATGTCCCCGAATCCGCCCCCAAACGTATAATATTCTTCTCGTCCGGTAACACCGCTGATGAAGATTGAGGACGGCAGCTGGTCACAAGTCTCCGAGAGTTTTCGGACTATGCGCCGCGCCATCCGACTGTGCTCCTGCGCCATTAAAAACCCTCGATCCAATGTCTAGAATAGTCAGTCAATTGAGAGACCCGAAAGTGCAGAGGTTCGTACATCTTGGACCACATCGAGGAAATACTGCGCTGAATCACCTCTTAGTTGTAGTACTGCGTCCTCTTCCGAGTTGTCGTTGAATATGGACACAAGAAGGGCAGCAATCCGCTTTTCCCCGAGGTGCAGTGCACTCCGCAGGCGGGGATCGTGGGCGAGACCCAGTTTGAACGCAAGCTGATTTCCGATTAACATTTTGACAAAAAGCTCCCGAGAATCAAGACGTGCACCTCGAGTAATGTCTTGCGGCATTGCAGGCTTTCGACAATACTGCTCACAGCACTGTCGGAGAGGGGGTAAATATCCAACGTTTCCTGAACACCCGCAACTTCGCTAAGGCTTTGGCTATATGCATATACATAATCAGACAATAAAAGTGGTTTCAGCGACTCGACACTCACCTTCCGGCGCGACACGCATCCTTGAGTAATAAAATCAAGGCCTCGTATATGAGGATTGTACCGGGGGTCGCTGCTCCATTTGAAGTTGGGTGGCTGGGTCTAGTTGATGCTATATCTTGACGCTGCTGGGGCAAACTGAAGGCTGGAGTCCCGGTCTTGGGACCACTCATTGAGAGGTGACAAGAGGAAGACAATGAAGAGGGAGTCCGGATCAATGCTGAGTGGGAGAGGAAGAGAAGGGAGGAGGGTAACAGCCCGTCGGGTTTCACGAGGAGTTAAGCCATATATCAGCACGTTGAGCGCTGGATAACCACGACTGAGTTAGTTCTTAAAACGGATCAGGAACAGCACATTGTATCTGGAATCAGAGCCCGAAGTAAGCGCCGGCACTCCGTCAGTTTCGGACTGCGATCGAAAAAGCCTCCCCGGGTGTTAATCGTTGAAGAGCCTCGACGTACATTGTAACATTAGACACTCAGCAGTGTCAGCACCGAGCGGAAATCTATGGTACAAGAATTGGATTAAAACAGCACACGCGCAAGCAATTACAGCACTCTACAGCTAGCGGATATCAGATTGATTCGTTTCACGAAGGAGGTATTGGTTCTTTGCGCAGATTGGCATTCGTGAATTGTCGGTCTATGTTTCGAAGAATACGATTGATCTCTCCCAGCGCAATATCTTGACGCTGAGACAATATTTGTTGCTGGTAGAGCCTCCGATAAATTGGGTCAAGAGCCCCCTGTAGGCGCGATCGAGGGGGAATGACCTGACACTGGGTAAGATCAAGCTGAATGAAGCTTGCCGGCAGAGACTCACTACTTGATTATATTTATATATTATGTATGCGCAGATGACCAGCGTCGGTCCGAACAAGACCTGGAAAAATAGAAAGCTTTATTAGGATAAATTCAGCGAGATAGAGATCGGAAGGGATCGAGTTTCGACCGTGATACTGTCCTCCAAGTCAATCCGCCTAGAGCAAATTTATTAATGTGTTTTACTGCTCGCTTCGTCCAGATTTGGTAATGGGTGGTCGGAAATTCCTGGGCGGATCGGAAAGAGAGGTAGAGGTCGAAAAGATTGAGAGGTCCTCGGAACACTGCCTTGAGGATGACCGTATAGTTTCGGGCAGCTCGACTGCTGATGAGATGATGCTCACAGCACCGGATACGAGTGCGGTGAAGCGGTCAACACGCAAATAAGACGCGTGGGCAGTCAAGGCACCAGCATGACAACAATCCAGTGGATACATTGTATGGTAGACCGTATCGCCGGTGTGAGGAAAAACACGAATTTGAGAAACTGTCCGGATATATTCGCCAGCACCGCGGACAGAATGACGGTGACAATCCAGGACAGAGTACTATACTTTTCTGTGACGTATGCCGATACGGTGTCCATCCAGAATGTGCTGAAGAAGTACGCAGCAGCTCCGGCGACGAGCAGCAAGCAGAGCCAGAAAAGGAAAAGGCTTTGTTTCCTCGGTTTTCGGCGAACGGTAATGCAGTGAATGTTCCGGGATCCCCTCCACCATCCGGTGGCATTTGGTACGGTTGGCGCGAGGCCATATCGTGGATTCGAAGCACAGTGGCCAGGCTGCAGTTTCGGCGGGAAACGTTGAGACCTCCAAAGAACGAGGAGTACTACGAGTGTTACAAGACCGACGACGATGGCGAGGCTACATGCTGTGGCCACGACGTAAAATGTCGGCCCAGCGTGAAGGTAGTCTCTCTAGACAGACACTCTATAAAGATTGCGCTCGTACCTCGTAGTGTGAAGGTCGGTCGGGGTTGGACACAACCGAGGTCAACAAAGCGAGTAAGTGCCGTAATCCAAATGATGGAAAGCGGTTGCCGTAATTGCCGCGACGTCATCGATGCGCGACTGAGTTTGCTGGCCCGCGTATTTAAGTTTTGTTTACTTTTCTCTCTCTTCAACCGCCACGACCATGCCCAAATCACGCAAAGGCAACAAACCCTCCGTCGCAATCCCCAAGCGTGCCGGCTCAAAGTCCAGCGCGAGCTCGACCCAGTCCAGCCCCGTCGAACCAAAGACCCCAAAGACCCCCGCCGACGAGGGCATCGAGTTCTTCTCGTCCAGCATCGCGCCCGGCGAGACCCCCATCCAGGTCTACGAGCTTCGTCTCGAGTCCGATGGCGCGCCCCACAAGGATCGCTCCGTATGTGTCTCTCTCCTTTGACGCGTCTCGCTGAGCCTGATTTCATCTCGCCAGTACATTCGCCTGCCCCCCGCCCATGTTCCATACATCCTGCGTGTCTCCATCGATGCTGGGACCCCTGCGGCCAAGAACGGCGTCTTCAAGACCAACTTTCCGCTCGATGGAGGCAAGTTTGGTCGCGACAAATTCGCGGAACGAAAGTGAGCACCGCCCCGTTTCACGCGCGTATCTGCTGATTTTCTCGCGTTTTAGGCTCCCCACCGACTTTTCCAAGCCAATCCAAGTCGATCTCCCCATATCTCACGCAGGTGCATTCGTTTTCTGGGTGGAATACGACGGAGATGCTCCTGGCGCGCGCGTCAAGGGCCGCGAGGGTTACTTTAACATCGATCCCATCCTTCGCATCAAGTCGCGCAGTCCTATTCTCCAGGACGGCAAGCCGGCGGACACCACCCTCGGCTCAGAGCTGATAAACCTTCCCCTCGACGGCCTCTCGGTCCTCACGCTCGTGTCCAAGTGGATGGGCCCTATCCCCGAGTGGTCCAAGTTCTTCGCCGAGGCAAAGGACAGAGGTTACACGATGCTCCATTACCCGCCCCTCCAGGAGAGAGGACACAGCGACAGCCCATACTCGATCAGGAACCAGCTCAAATACGACGAGGCCATGTTCCAGGAGGGGCGCAAGGAGGATGGCGGCAAGGCCCAGGTCGAGAAAATTCTCAAGGCCGCGAGGGAAGAATACGGCTTGCTGAGCCTAACGGATGTCGTTCTCAACCACACGGCAGACGACAGTCCCTGGCTGGTCGAACACCCTGAAGCAGGTTTGGCAGCTCCTTTGCATCTTGGAGGAAATTTAATTAAATTATTCCCAGGTTTCAGCCCTGCAAATTCTCCCCATCTTACTCCTGCATTAGAGCTCGATTCCGCTATCATCCAATTATCCGGTGACCTCGCCTCAAAGGGTCCTTCCTACCGCTGTTACCAGTCAGCAGGACCTCGATGCCCTTGCTTCGGCGTTCCAAGGCGTTGTAAAGGACCTCAAGCTTTACGAGTACTACGTTCTCGACGTCGCCCGCGAAAAGGACTCTATCAAGGCCGCCTTGACTTCGAACAAGGTCGTGGCATGGGATGGTCCTTCGGTGGCGAACAAGACCGTGGTCGAGATAGCCGAGATTTTGCGGTCGTCGGACAAGGTGCAGGGTCTTGGGAAACTGGCATCCCGCTTCGGGGTGAACGTCGACGCGGGCGTCGCTGCTGGACTGGTCAAGGCGGCATTCGTGGATGTATCGGAGATCGACGCCCTTGTCGACGCGTGGGCGCGGGTCGTTGACGTCATCAACGTTCCGCTTTACCAGGAGTGGGAGGAGGACACGAAAGTCGCCGTCGACAACGTCAAGAACCGTCTCAACTATACGCGTCTGGACGAACATGGACCCAAACTTGGAGAAATAACCAAAACGTTCGCGTTTTATTTTATTTTGTTTCGCAGAAAATTAACGCATGACCTTAGATCTCCTCTCGTCGAGCCTTATTTCACCCGGATCGCTCCAACGCCCAACGCCGACCCTCTCGTATACTCGCTTGCGAACAACGGATGGATTTGGGCCGCCGACCCGCTCAAAAACTTTGCGGAACTCCCATCCAAATGCTACCTCCGGCGCGAGGTCATCGTCTGGGGCGACTGCGTCAAGCTGCGGTATGGCTCCGGTCCCAACGATAATCCGTGGCTTTGGGGGCACATGACGTCCTACGTCGAGTCGCTCGCAGCGACCTTTGACGGGTTCCGCATCGACAACTGCCACTCGACGCCTTTGCACGTTGGGGTTGCGATGCTCGACGCTGCCCGGGTGGTGAACCCGGACCTGTACGTTTGCGCAGAGCTCTTTACCGGCAACGAGGAGATGGACGTCGAGTTTGTCAAGCGGCTTGGGATTAATAGCTTGATCAGGGAGAGCGGCAATGGTTGGGATCCCAAAGAGCTTTCGCGGCTGATCTACCGTCATGGAGTTGGTAAACCAATCGGTGGGTCGATTCCTTTGGTTTTTTCGGGCACAAATTAATCTGATCTGCAGGGTCTATGGATACGGCGTCCTTGACGAGCATGGAGGAGCTTGAGTCACCGACGGGCAAAGGTCCTGTGCGCTCCTGCGTCGTCACCCTTCTCAACGGATCCACTCCCCACGCTCTTCTGTACGACTTGACCCACGACAATGAAACTTTCCTAGACAAACGCTCCGCGGAAGACGCCTTGTCGACGGGCGCGTTGGTGACGTTTAGCTACTCGGCCATTGGTTCCGTCAAGGGGTTCGATGACTTGTACCCAAAGTTGCTTGATTTGGTCGGGGAGAAGAGAAAGTACGAGCTTACGGGGCTCGGCGAGGGCAGCGGCATTGCTCGAATCAAGCACGTACTCAACAGCTTGCATTTGGAAATGGTCGTGGGCGGTTATCATGAGGGACATGTACACCAGGAGAATGATGTGCGTATTTTGCTTCCTTGTGCTTTAATAGGCTCATTTCCGACTCTAGTACATCGTTTTATCGCGTGTACACCCGGGAACACAAAAAGGGTATTTGCTTGTCGCGCACACGGCGTTTTCCAAGGGTTCAAAGGACCGAGGATTCAGTATGTTTTCTCTGTTTTTTTTGTATATTCGTTCTGATTATTTGCTCAGTCGACCCCATCAAACTGCGTCGTACGCGGGTCAAATTCATCCTTGGCGCGAGCCTCGACATCACCTCGTATGAGGCGCCCAAGGATGCTGATACTCTCCGCGGAATGCCGGCCAAACTCGTTGAGATGGACCCTGTCGTTGTTCCTCAAGGACTCGACGCCGAAGGTCCTTATTCCGAGATCATCGTCCCCGACTACTTCCCGCCCGGCAGCATCATGCTTTTCGAGACCCACCTGCACGAGCACGACGCGTCGCTGGACGCATTCTGCACGTCGGGTGCAAAGGAGGCATTCAAAGATCTGACCCTGGTAGATCTCAATGTTTTGCTTCATCGCGCCGACGGCGAGGAGCGTGATGCGAGCGGGGGCGAGTTTGGCGTGTACGACATTCCTGGGCTCGGCAAGATGGTGTATTGCGGCCTCGAGGGGTGGATGCATCCGTTGAGACACGTTATGCGCTACAATGATTTGGGTCACCCGCTTTGCGGACACTTGCGCGAGGGGAGTTGGGCCTTGGACTATGTGCATCAGCGTTTGACCAAGTAAGTCGCTCCAGCTAGAATGGCCGCTGGTGAAGCTGACGTTTTTTTGTTTCAGGCAATCAGAAGTGATGCCTCGACTGATCAAGCCGGCGGCGTGGTTCAAGGAGCGCTTCGAGCGCGTCAAGGCTAGTGTACCGCCTCACCTGCGCCCCAAGTACTTTGCGCTCGTGATCTCGGAGGCGTACAAGGCGGCGCGCAGTGCGGTTGTTGAGCAGTCTTCCGAGTTTGTCTCATCTGGCCATTCGTTCACCCAGGACCTCGCCATGTGTTCTGTGCAGATGCATGGCCTCGTCAAATCGGCGTCGCTTGATCCTAGTGCTCCGACGCCGTCGTTGGCCGCGGGTCTTCCGCACTTTGCTGCTGGCTGGGCGCGCTGCTGGGGACGGGATGTGTTCATTTCGTTGCGCGGGCTTTTCTTGACCACGGGCAACTTTGACGGGGCGAAGAAGCATATTTTGGCGTTTGCTTCGACCTTGAAGCATGGTTTGATTCCCAACCTGTTGGACTCTGTCCGCAGTCCGAGGTGCGTTTGTATTATTTCTAGCCGAGCTCAGACTGGAACGGATTGCAGATACAACTCGCGCGATTCCCCGTGGTGGATGTTGCAAAACATTCAGGATTACGTCGTCAGTGCTCCCGACGGACTGGCTATTCTCTCCGAGCCTGTGAAGCGCCGCTTCCCGAAAGACGACACTTGGGTCCCTTGGGACGACTCGCGCGCATACGCGTATTCATCGACGGTCGCCGAGATCATCCAAGAAGTTCTTCAGCGCCACGCGGACGGGATTAATTTCCGCGAGTACAACGCCGGGGCGAACCTCGACATGCAAATGAAGGACAATGGGTTCAACATCGACATCTCCGTGGATTGGAAGACGGGGCTCATTTCCGGCGGCAACCAAGACAACTGCGGGACTTGGATGGACAAGATGGGCGAGTCGCAAAAAGCGGGAACCAAGGGCGTCCCTGGGACACCTAGAGACGGCGCGCCGATCGAGATTACTGGGCTGCTGAAGAGCACGCTGAGGTGGCTTGATCAGTTGTCCTCCGCTGGTAAATTCCCTTTCAAGGGGGTCAACGCCACCAGTATGTTTTTATTTCTCGCTTTCGATGGCAGTTAACATCGGGTTAGTTGATGGCAAGGAGCGTCTGGTCACGTTCAAGGAGTGGTCTGAATTGATTCAAGCGTCGTTCGAGAAATGCTATTATGTGCCGTTGGGTAAGCGGAAATTGCTGGTTTGTGGCGTGGATGGACACTGACGCCGGTCCAGATCCCTCGGAAGACGTGAAATACAATGTCGACTCGAAACTCGTGAACAGGAGAGGTATTTACAAGGACGTGTATGGGTCTGGCGCTGGACGAGAGTGGTCCGATTACCAGCTCCGCTGCAACTTCCCCATCGCGATGACCGTCGCCCCCGAGATGTTCGACGTACAACACGGCATCGAGGCGCTGAAACTGGCCGACAAGGTCCTCCGTGCACCGCTCGGGATGAAGACTTTGGATCCTGCCGACCTCCAGTACCGCCCTGTTTATGACAACCAGAACGACTCGACCGACGCGGCGATTGCCAAGGGCCTGAATTACCACAATGTGCGTTGTTGCTTTCGATTTGAGGTGGTGCGAGTAGCTGAACGAGCCGACAACAGGGTCCTGAGTGGGGCTGGCCCTTGGGATACTTCTTGCGCGCGTATCTTGACTTTGAGACTCGCTCAGGGGCGGAAGCGGTGAGTAAATTTGCGAGGTGATCCCAGCGTCGAACTGACGGCGAAATAGGACGTGAGAAACACACTGCACCACCTGCACCAGATCCTGCTGCCTGCGCGCAACCACATCAAGACGGATCCGTGGGCGGGGATCCCAGAGTTGACGAACGAGAACGGGGGGTACTGCGGGGACTCTTGCAACACACAAGCCTGGTCCGCGAGGTGCGCAAACTCGCACCAGCCCGAGTGCGCCGATCTAACCTATCCCACAGCACGCTGTTGGATTTTTTGCACACAGTACACACGCTGGGGGCGTAGAGAACAGACATGGACAATTAAAAGCATAGATTAGAACGCAAGTGTAACTTCTGTAAATAGCCGCAAACAACTTGGAACTTGACTGCAATGTGCTAAACATGTCGTTTTTTGGATTCCAAGAAAACAACTTGGAGGAGGAGAGGCAGAGAATCCGCTCGGGCGCATCTCGTGAAACCGAGGATGTAGCAGTCTATACCTGGGGTGAGGAAAGCTACGATGGCCTCGGAGATGCCCTCCAGGAAGGCGGCGACGACTTCAACGATGAGACTTTTGGCGGCTCGGGCAGCGTCGGTGAGCACTGCGGGGGTTTTCCTAGTCTCCTCTGCAACTTTTACCAGGCAAGGACTTTGATTTTGCGGCGCAGGCGAGTCTGCTGGAACCAGAACTTGCTCACCACAAATCCGCCAATCCCGCTTTGTCCTCTCCCGGTCAGCCCCGAGTCGATGCTGCCCCGCGGCAAGTCGAACAGCGTGCGTAGCAGTTGTCTCAGGTCTTAGTTAAATTGAACGATTCGTTGCAGGTCCAGATAACCGGCGTGCTCCTCAGTCGCTCGAGTCTATCTGGGATGACAGGTCACCTTTCTCTGTCCTTCCTCGCGAAAATGGGGGCAATCGTCTTCAAGGCTCGACATCTCAGTTCTCTCCCTTTCCAGAGTCGCCAGTGCTCCATCAGCCAAATGCCGGCCACGGTGGGGCACGGACGCTGCAGGAGATCGAGGCGGAAATGCGCGCCGCCGCCCAGCAGTCGCGAGGCGTTTCTCAACGGCAACAAAATGCTCTCCGCCTTCAACAGGAAGAGGAGCAATTCCTGCAGGAGCAGGCCTATCAACAGCGCCAGCAGCGCTTGGCGTATCAACGGGAGCGAGAACTCGAAGAGGAGCTGCAGCTCCAGGCTCTGCAGCGGCTTCAGCAGCAACAAGATATGCGGGCGCAGCACCAGCGCATGCAGCTTCAGGCTCTCCAGCTTCAACAGCAACAAGCCATGCAGGCCCAGCACCAGCGTACCCCACCTCCCCGCATGCTCCCGGTCTCGCAGTCTCCCCGATTCGTTGATCAACGGCAGCAGGAGGAGCATCAACTGCGTATGCAGCAGGAGCTGCAGGAACAACTTCGCATGGAGGAGATCGAGCGGCAATTGCGCGCCCAGCAAATTTCTCATATCAATCAAGGCCCATTGAACCACCGTCGCCAACCGTCTGGCCCAACCATCGCTGAGCTGCAGTTCCAGGCGCTGCAAAGGCAACAACTGCACCGCCGGCAGCGCTCGCAGTCACCTGCGTACCAGGACTTCAACGTTGCTCCTCAAAATCTCCAGCTGCAGCAGCGTCTGCTCGAGGAGCTTGCTCAGGTGGATTATTTACGAGAATTCCAGGGAGCTACTCAGGCGGAACAAGAAGCGTTGAGAGCCGAAGCGATGCGCAAGATTGTCGAGGCGGAGAAGATGGAGGACAAGCGCCGGAAAAAGGCAGCTAAAATTGCCCACATGGTGAGACGCGCAGATCGTTCCAGCGTCCTACTTTTGGCTCATATCCTTGCAGTCACGCTATAACGACCTTATGACGCAGTCCGACAAGGACTTTATCACCCGCATTCAGGTCTCGCAGCTCGTTACGCCCGATCCGTATGCGGACGACTTTTACGCGCAGGTGTACGGCGCTATTTTGCGCTCTCGCATGGGGCTGCAGTCGCAGGATGAGCGGGTTCTCAAGTTTGGGACTGGGGGTGGTATTAGCCTTGGGAACACTCAGAAGGCGGCCACTCGGAGACCCAACGCGATGCAGAGGATGGAGCAGCAGGTGGAGAGGATCGTTAGTAATGCACGTCGAAGGGAGGAGGAGAAGGGTTTGCACTGTGAGTGTTGGTTGGTGATCCTCGAATGGAGGCACTAAGCTTCCGAACAGCCCTCCATAGTCTTCAAGGTGCTCTCGGGAAGACCTCTGGGCGCAGTTATAAAGCGGCTCCTCGGCAGCTTTTGCAAGTCGACGATAACGCATCGACTTCGCCGACGCTGGCCCACGCGAATGCTCACATTTCCAAGGAAGATGCGACAGGTCAAACCAACGAAGGCGCTGCCAAGGAGGCCGCCAAACTCAGCCGTGAGACGTTGGGCAATGTGCGTTTTTATATTTTATTTCGGCGTTGACATTCGAATGCTTAATATTTTTACCAGACAGGAAATGTCGTCAGAAAAGATCCGCTCACTCACCGACAGGTGTTGACGGCTCTCGAAGCCATGTATGACCTTGTTCTCAAGGTCGAGCATCTGCGACGGGAACAGCCACCACCGGAAGAGGAGGAAGCCTCACAACAATGGTAGGAAATCACCAAGCTCTCATGACCGTCGGAAATTTATATTTCGACAGGCAAAAGGAGTACGACGACCTCGTTGAGCTGCTCTGGGAAGGCCTCAAAGTGATGGTCCCTTTGGAGACTAGGTACGAGTGAAGTAGACGTTCCGAGCGCCTTTACTTATACGACACAGCAATCCCCATCCTTTTGTCTCCTTGCTGTCCCCTAGCAAAGGCAAAAAGCTCCTTCCGCGCCTTACGAGACATATCGGCTCCTCTCGCATGCTCACTCTCATGACGCTCCTCGTCGCGTGCTTCACCCAATTAGATGTTGTGAAGCAGGCGCCGCTCCTAGATTCGTTGGACGAGTCTGACGCGCGCACTGAAGCGGACCGCCAGACCCAAGCTTTCCTGGGCAGTGTCCTGCAGAGCATACTGCCCATCGTCGCGAACCTGGAGCTGCACGTCGTGACAGCGCTGCTGGGGTTGTTGATTGACCGCAGCCAGGACATTGCCGCCGTTGCAAAGACCAAGGTACGCGCAATTAATTCTCGGTGTATTATAACATGACTGAGCGCAGTTGTAGCCTGGATTAGCGCTGCTTACTTTGTTCCTGAGTCGGGTGGAGGTTATCAAGCAGGGATGGGGACAGGGTGTGGAACCTGTGGATCTAATGGCGGCGGAAGCATCTCTTGAGCAGTGGTGAGTTTGCGTTTTCCAAGGGCTCGGAAGATGGCTAATTCCCTTCCAGGCAAGCTGTATTTGACCAATTCTTTGTTTTGCTTACGCCTCACTTGCTGGCCCTCTTCCCTTCGAGCCGCATCATACTTCAGGACCCCCACGCTCCCAGTGCCGCCCTTGCTATCGACATTATGGACCAGCCGGTGTGGCAGTTCCTGGCTGCGCTCGCGTTGCAGGCGGTTCCGGAGCAGCACCAAGTGTTGGTGACCTCGCTGCGCGACAAGGTGCTGGAGAATGTGCTGAGCGCGAACAAGGGCTGGGTTGCGGACGAGGATGAGAGGAGAACGAAGCTGGCGAATGTGAACCTATTTCTACACGCGTTGGGCTTGGATAGTTCACAGATTGCGTTGTGAATGTATATTTTTTCCTTTTCAGTTGAGAATAGCCATCAAAGAGCGATACCAAGCAAGACCAACTTTCAGATTCCCAAAATAACTTGCTGCCGACGTGGAACCTGTTTGCGAGGCAACTTGAACCTTCATTTATTGGCTTCTTCTTCCCGGTCTGTCCGTGCGGGCTGCAATCCCGGACTCATGCTTTCCTTCTGCACATTCGTCCTATTTTTCCTGAGCTTGTCAGGCCTTCTGCACGCCAAATCCAGCCACGGAGACTCAGTTCTCGTGGTCGTCGAGGAAGTCCACAAGAAGGACTATTCGATATTCTTTGACGGCTTGAAAGGTACGTCTGGAATGCTTGTGGACGCTGCTGAACTAGTTTGACGCCTGGATAGAGCAGGGATATGAGCTTACCTTCCGCGCGCCCAAGGACGAGAAACCAGTCGTGTCTGAGCACGACGTGCCCTCATTCGCCCACATAATCATCTTGGCCTCGGAATCCAAAAGTGAGGACGCGTTTGGCCTTGAAAATTGCCTTTAAATCTCATTGCACACGCAGACTTTGCGAAAGACATTACACCGCAGTCCCTAGTCGAACTCCTCTCCGGCGGCACTAACCTCATCCTCGCACTTTCCACAAAGCAAACCGCACTCTCATCCCTCGCCGCTGAGTTCTCCCTCATCCTCCCGCCCCCGAGCACACCATTGGTCTCGTTCTTCCCCGAGCGCAAGGACCCGCCGACGGTCATTCCCATCTCCGCACCCGCGTCCTCGCTCATCCTTTCCCCCAAACTCGCCCCCGTGTGGTTCTCTGGTGCCGCTCACGCCCTCGGCAACAACCCTTTCCTCGTCCCGATCCTGCGCGCGCCCACAGAGAGCTTCGCCGCGGACACGGACAGCGGTGCGGACGCACTGGTCGATGCGACAGAGAAGGGCGGTGAAGGCTTCTGGGCCGGCAGCCAGCTGAGCGTCGCGACGGGTTTCCAGGCGCTTGGCGGTGCGCGTGTGACGTGGGTCGGCGGTGTCGACCTGTTCAGCGACAAGTTCGCGAAGAAAGAGGTTTCCAAGTGTGTTTTTCGCTCTCTTTCGCGTGGTATAATTTCTAATCTCATTGCAGGGGCGTGAAGTCCGGAAACACTCAATTCGCGCGCGACGTCGCGGCGTGGACGTTCCAGGAGTCGCTCGTGTTGCGCATCGACAGCACGACGCACCACCTCGTCAACACCACGACCCCGCCGGAGCAATATACCACCAACGACAACATTGTGTACTCCGCACACATCTCCCGCTTCAACCCCAGCAAGTCGACGTGGGAGCCGTATTCTGGCATCAAGGACATGCAGCTCGAGTTCACGATGCTGGACCCGCACATCCGCACCGCGCTCCTACCCGTCCCTGGGTCGCCCGGAAAGTACTCTGTGACGTTCCGCGCGCCCGACCGCCACGGCGTATTTAAATTTGTCATTGACTATAAACGAAAAGGGTGTGTGCAGCGATTCGTATTCTTGCAGCAGCTTGTTAACGCAACGCAGGTGGACGCACCTCCACAGCTCAACGACTGTTGCGCTCGTCCCGCCCCGGCACGACGGCTACCCGCGGTTCCTCAGCGCCGCATGGCCGTACTACGCGGGCGCTATCAGCACCAGCGTTGGCTTCTTCCTGTTCTCGGCGGCATGGTTGGCGGGCGAGTCGCGCGAGAAAAAAGCAAAGGCCAAGGCGCAGTAAACTACGATGATTATGTAGAGGCCAACTTGTACCATTTCTCTCGACTTGCACGCTTCGCACAAAATTATGAGTATGAGGGGGGTGGTCGTCAAATGTCGTTGCATTCGTAGGAGGGGGGATAGGATAGGAAGCCATTAATAAGTTCCATTCTAAGTAGCGAAAAGAGGGACAGCGAGAATAAGTAAAATAGGATGCATGCCGAACATCTATTCTGTGGGCGCAACATGAATCGCACGTTCGCAGTTTGTTTACAAGTGCAGAGACGAACGTTTTTGAGCTAAAAACGCGGATTACTTGCCACCAGTCGTGCCCATGCCCATGGCGGCCTTGAACGAATCGTAGATCCACCATTGGAAGCCAGTGAGCGTACCTGAGGCGGCATTAACACCGGAGAATTGTTGAACAGAGAAAATGGCGCACCAATCATGACAACCCTAGTACCGAGACCTTTGGTGGCAAGCTTGGCCATTCCAGTTTCGTTGATGATGGTGCCGACGGATTTGCCTTTGTTTTCGACCTTGCCAAGGAGGGAGACAACCGAGTCGGCGGGGTGGGAGACAATGGCGCAGACCACACCGGCGAGGTAACCAGACGCAAAGGTGACACCGAGCTGAGTGGTCTTTGCATAAGAGTCTTTGGGCTCGGTGAGGACATAGGTGTAGAAGGATTGGACGATCTTCTCGAAGAAGAAGAACTTGGCCATGGTGTACGGGATCTGGGTCGCGCGCTCAATTTACCGAAAACAAATGAAAAAAAAAGTAAAAGCGAACCTGACGCGACCAGAGAGGGACGAGGGAGCCAAAGGGGAAGCGGGTTTCGACCTTGGTGGCCCTCATCTGGGAGAGCGCGGCACCAAAGCCGGTGGGGAAGGTTCCGGTCGCGCTGGTTTGGATTTTGACCTTTGTCATCTCGAGCGGGCAGAGGGCGATGTCGGCAAAGACTTCGGCGGAGGCGGAACCGGCTAGCCAGATTGCGCCCTTGTACTTGTTGGAGAGCTCCTCGCCGGCGAGGTTCATATAGGCGTCCTTGAACACTTCATACAGCCCGTATTTGAACATGCCCTGGAGCGAGTAGCCGACGAAAGTGGGCCCGAAGCCCTTCCAGATACCGGTCTGGCCCTCCTCTTTGATCAGGGTCCGCAGGCTGGGCAGGAGGCCGCTGTATTTCAGAGGGTTGACCTGGCGGGGAAAAAAAGTAAAAAGTGAAAAATGAGATAAAAACGATGACTGAAGGGACGTCGAGAGTACAAACCTGCATGTTACATTTTGCGACGTCGAGGGGAGTGATACCGGCATGGGTGAAGCCACAGGCAAGAGCACCGCCGAGCATGCACTTGGAGTAGTAGCTAACATCGTGGGGCACAGGCCCTGCTAACCTGTAGAACGACGGGTGAGGGTCGGAGACGACGGCGGACGCGATGGACGGACCTGGCATCCCATTTTCTGAGGGTGGGGGTGGACATGGTGTCGTCTAGATGGCGTCTAGGGTGAAGATGGGTGCTTGCCTTGCTGGCCGGCCTGTTCCGACTTTATCTTTGTTGATCCCGGCTGTTTGTCTTTCCGTGCCGACTCTTGCTTCCGTCCCCCTCGTCCACTTAATCCTCGTCGGGCTCGCTAATCTTCCGACGCAAGTTTCAACTCAATCGCCGTCACCAACTCTTCCCTCCAGCTCAGGTGCAAATATGCAGCGCTTACCAAGAGCTCACGACAAAGAAACGGATTCCCATTCGAAGTGCCGTCCTTCCGAGTCCTTCTTCCTCTACTGCAGTCCGGTAAATTCAAATGACCCGCAGGTGGATGTTCGAAGCAAATGGAGTTCCTACGTACGTGCCCCCGTCCCCACTGCGCAGCTCCGGACTGATACAAGGTTGTAGATGTACAAATCATATTTCATTGAGAATATGCGAAAGGTTCATCATCAAGGGCTTGGAAGTGAAAAGAGGTGTTTCTTTCCGGGTAGGCGCCACGGCGCAATCTTCGTCCATGATCTTGTCCAAAAATCTACGCGAAGAATTAACAACTCGCGTTCGAAACACAACCGCGGGGGGCATACGTTTTCCAGCCGGGAGAGTCAAACGAATCGCCCAGGTTTTCGACCTGGCCGGCGTAGAATGCGTCCACTTTTTCCCAGAAGGGCCGATGAGAGTGACCGCGCTTACGGTCAAGCCCGTGCTTCCGTATGTACCAACGCTGCAACGAATCAAGTCTCTCGTGTGGATGTCGATTGAAGAACTCACCAACATCGCCACCTTGGTGGCCAAGAACGGCGCGGGGGGGAACTTGTCACATACCTCGGCCAGAGGGCAGTTAATGGTGGCAATCAACTAACCGTTGTTCAACACTCGAGTTGTTGGTGAGCGCGGTTGGCTTACCTTGCGGCGGATGGCCTCCATTCCTTTCCGTACAGTCGCCTCGTCTACCCCAGGGGTTTTCTGCGCCAGTGGACGAATTAGTGGGCTACGCTGAGTGACCATGGCTGGGCTTGCGAGTAGGCTGTTGTACTGCTGACGCAGAGGATACATGTCTTCAGATATGTCGTCCATGAGGAAGCAAAGGAATGGGACTCACCTATCTTGGGGTGGGTTAAAATACTTGTACATGGGCGCAGCACAGATCTACCTACCCGAAATTACGGCGCTCAGATGCGGGATCGAGATTCTAAAAACGGCCCTTCAAAATCACGTGACCGCATCGGCATCGTCCATCCTGCGGACACTGGCAACACGAGCAACAGTGTGTGCAAAGATTCCACCTACATGTAAGAAAAATGGGCCCTGCAAAATTTCTCCCTTGTACTAGTATGCAGTGCATTGCATGCAATATGTGGGCAGGGAAAGCCTCTGGCTTGAAAAATATGATCCAGATTCAGCTGTTGAAACCACCCATCAACCCTGCAAAGAAGCCCTATCAAATGAAAAATGCTGCCAGGCAAGCACCCAACCTCAAGTAACGGCACAAGCTAAAAGCTTCGAATTTTCAATGCAGAAGTGTGTCCATATATAGGCATATGGGTGTGGGAAAGTACAGACTTGTGGTGAATTGATACTGATTAGGTCTGGAATGTGGTAAAAGTGTATCACCACATTGTTTTGCTAGATCCACTGCCCCTTGATCGGGGAACTTGGATTGAGGACCACCCATTTCCAGGGCATGTGGCATGTCCAGTTGGGCTGGCAGACAGATCTGCAGAGGTTGTAATCTGTTTATTACAGGCTCAGTTCACGACTGCGTGGTCTCTCTTCGACGGTTTCTCTAAAATGTCAGATCCGTGATCAGGCCTCCCGCGACATTAGCTAAAACAATGCCAACATTGTCGAGCGCCGCCGTAGCACAAAGGTAGTGCATTGCCTTCCTAAATCTTACTCGATTGGGCTCTAAATTGCTCGTTATGTAAATAGTGAGGCAAAGGTTGTGGGTTCGAGCCCCATCGGCGGTTTTTTGAAAGCCTTACAACCTTTTTTATGTCGTTCTTCCATCAAGCGGCAAATGTATATGCAAAAACTGCGATACAGGTTGCGGTTCCGCCTTCGTATCTCAAGGCTGCTCTAATACTGGTCAGGGACGTCCCACATTTCCCTCGAAATTTACCCAATTTATTGGACCCGTTTGATTTTTTCGAAAAGAAGTGCATCGATGCATTTAACTCGAGCGGACAGTAGCAGGGAAGGGATTTGACATGAGGAACGTGGAAGAACTCCATCGTTTTCCGCTTCGCACCCTTGGCCAAGGCGAGCTCCAATCGCTTGTTGAAGTCTTTTTCTCATACAAAGCAACAAAATACATATATTTTGAATATATCGGTCCAGAGTCAAGACGACCAAACTGCGTTGGTTTAGCAATGCACGTCTGAATTTGCACGTCTTGGTATGCGCAGAGGGGAACAGCAGTGGAGGACGGGGAGGAGCAGGATCCTGCCCCTCACTCAGTGGGTTCACTATCCAGTTCAGTTTTTTTTTGGGAATTATGGGAGTTCCATCGGAAACCAAGACTGCCGTCTGCCTCAGCTCAGCTCTCTTCGTGCCAGCGCTCAAACTTGCCCGCCGACAAGTCGGCGCGGTAGTTAGTTTCTATGGTCTCGCAGAGGGTATCGAGGTCGGCGAGGGCAGTTATAAGAGCGGAGAGCGAGGAGAGGTTGTCTGCGGAAGCAATTAATTTCCAGCAGAAATCCCAGGTTCAAGACAACGCACCGTACATCTGAATGCGGACTTGAATGACGTTCTCCGACGGGTGAGGAGCACTATCAAGTTCTAGTTGGTCAGTATCTCACCGATGAGTTCGAATCAGAATTAGTTGAGCAGAAGATGGGCAGACAAAGGAGCAAATCTGCGATGGGGCGTGACCAGGACAAAGGAAGCCAGGGCAACGTCCGAACGCCATCCAAGACGGTCGGAGGTATCTGCTCGTGACGACAAAGGAGCACCATGTGGACCGCGCGCGTCGAACGTGACTTTGAATGATTTTAACTTGCCTGTATCCGCAGAATTCGACCTTTGGGCTAAATGCAGCAAGCGATGAGTCGAAGGAAAGGATTAGTGTGAGAAGTTCCAGTACTTTTTCATGATCATCCAGCGGAGGGCGTTTCCAATTGTGTGCGACTCGTCGTGGATCTGGTAGGTTGCGGCCGAGAGGTCCGGGGTGGCGCCCTTCATCTGGGATTTGCCGGTGAGACGCACCCTACATGGACCGTGGTTTGGTGCGTACAATCGTAACCTTTGGCGGGAGGTCAGCCATTGCTGTCTATACAATGAAGAACGAGGGCAGAAAATGTTAGGTGCCGACGCCAAACAAGTGCAACGTCCCAATCGTGCTTTGGTCCTGGGATGTCTACTTACCTCCAGTTTGACCGAACTTAACGAAAGCGATAGAACTGGGCTCCCTTGGCATTGCATTTACTATTGTCTCGATTCAAGCGACTTTCGCGCCCTTTCGCGCACATGAATAATTGCGCACAATGCGCCAAACCGACGCCAAACAAGTTTCGAATTTCTTTTGTGTTACTTACTGGGTCTACAATGAACACGCGCACAGGGAACTATAGAGAACTCGCTTCCTGCCGTCAATGCATCGGCTATCCGTCCTATTCAGGTCTATAAAGCTAGCTCGCCGCTGGCCAATGCAACACCGCACTTCCCTTCAATTCCCGGCTTGCTTTCTTGATACCCACATAAAATCCCCGGTGGATTCGACGAACACGACCTGACCTCTGTCTTTCCCCCACCACTGTATTATGTCTTCCTTCTCCGAGCGCCCCACGCTGCCTCCCCTGCACACCCTCAACTTGCTGCCTCCATCCTTCGGACAGCGGAGCGGGGACTCTCCTCACGACTCTGTGCGTTTTGCATTCTTTTCCTTGTCGGTGTGCTCATCCATATCGCGCTCAGTCCCCACGTCTTCATGTACCAAAGCGCTCCTGGGCCTACCCGCGCAGAGTGTCAATGTCCTCATCATCTTCCTCCACCTCACGTACGCCCTCGCCCTCGCCCTCCGACTCCAGCTCGAGCAGCTCGAGCACGAGCCCCACCTCTCCAAAAGTCAAGCTCGTCCCCTGCTCCTTCGCCGACGCCGACGCTGTTGTCGTTATCCCGCCCCCCGGTTCTCCCGGACAGGGTCTCCTACTTACTGGCCCCGCGCTTGCGCACCTCCGCCACCCGCAGCGCCAAATCGCCAAGGGCACCCGCCTCCACCCATACCGCTTCGCCAGCCGCCGTCGCGCCTCTGTGGCCTCCTCCGTCGCGTCGTCAGCAGTATGAGCCCCAGTGAACACTATGCCATGACATACGACCCCCGCCGTCGCAGTGCGCGTCGCATGAGCCCGCACCCCACGCCCAGACCGTGATGAACCTGCATGTATTGCCTATCCTGTATCAAATACCGCTTACACTTATACCACTGTATCACATACGACGAGGAGAGGTAGATGACCGACGACACCCCATAAAATATAACTATGTTAATGACACAATGCATCCCGATCTTCCTCATCGTGGACTGGATCGAGTTCAAGTTGTCTGTATCGGAGTCTGCGAACGTTATAAAATACAATGCACGGTGTTACAATACAGTCCCTTATTCCGCTGCCTCTTGCTCCAAGATTTCGCGCTCGAGGCGCTCCCGCTCAGCCTGTCGAAGCCGCATCAGAGTCAGTGCCTCATAATCAACGCTGGGCGCCGCGGATTTGGGCTCGGCGGAGAACGAAGGTAAATCGGGCTGCAAAGTAGCGTACATAAGGAAAGGTGCTGGGTGGAAACGGAGAAGACTTACAAAGGTGGTTGGGAAGGACGAAAAAGGCGAAGCGCTCGCCGCTGACGGGACTGTTTGAGGCAGCTGTGCGGATCCAGGGGCGGAAGTGGGCTTGGTAGCAACAGATGGTGGGGGTGGCTGCGCCGACAGCTTCCCCATTTTCTTTAGCCACACAAGGATCTCGGGCTCTTTCCCGCCAACCCATCCCGCCTCAATACCGGCCATGCCACGGTCCGCCCGTCCACTCGCGCACACTGCCGCGAAAGCGTCCCCAATCTGCTTGAACGGCACGAGCGCGGTCGCGTGCTTAGGCGCCTTGTCGGGCGATTTTTTGGGTGCTTTGGAGGAGATGACGATTGAGTCTGCGTCAGTTGCACCAAAGGGGGCAAGCAGGGCGGCAAGGGCTGCGGGCGTCGTCAAATCCGGGTGCGCGGAGAGCTTGAACTTGAGGCGGATGGTGGTATCGAGCGGATCAAGAGTCGGCGCTTCCAATTCCTCCTCCGCCGATTGCTGCTGCTGTCGCGCCTCTGCCTCGCGCTTGCGGAGCTCATTCTCCCTCTCCTCGCGGAGTCGTCTGCCCTCATCCTTGATCTTCTCCGTCTCATGCCATCGGCTCGCTTCGTCCTGTTGCTGCTCCATCTTAGCCTTCTTGAAAGCCCGCTCGCGCTCCTCGAGTTCCGTGACCATGTTCTTACGCTTGTTGTCATAACTCTTGAACCGCTCGTCGCGCGCGGCTTTGACACGCAACTTGGCGTCGAGCGCGAGGCGCCGCAGCGGGTCGAGCAGCAGCTCATAGGACTGAGTCAAGACGTGGAATTTCCGGGCTGCATCTGGGTCGTTTCGATTCTAGAAAAGGAGGAGCTGCTTGTCAGAGGATCAGTCGGGTTGAGGGACGAAAAGACGGCAGACTTACTCGGTCAGGGTGAACCTTGCGAGAGGTTTGGCGGTAGGCGGTGCGGATTTCTTGCTCTGTACAGTCGAGCTTGAGCTCTAATAGCTCGTAGGGGTTGACTTCAGCTTCGGGCGCAGCAGCCATGGTGGGAGAAAGCAAGAAGCGATCACATTGTGATGTAACTGGGACAAACAACGCGCACACGTCGATGGCCGGCGCCAAGGCTTCTTCAACCGGTAAAATAAATGCACAGGAAAAAAGTGAAATTGGGATACAATAAACTGGAATCGGTACGTAGTCTGTACAGTGAAAACGCAAAGGGTATATGGGTGGAGAAGTTATACTACAGCAAGCACAAAGGGTATAGGAGCAGAGTTCGAGGGAGAAATGGGATCGGTATAGTATGTAGACGACGGGTATATGAGCAGAGCTCGATAGGGAGAAATGGTGTAGGTATAGGTATAGTATAGTATGTACAAAGGGTATAGGAGCAGACCTCGAGAGAAAATGCGATAGGTATGTAGAGTAAAAGAGGAAGGGTATATGGGCAGCGAGAGAAGAAAAGACGCGGGTATCATAGCTGCGAAGCAAGAGGAAAAGAAATTATGCTGCACCGGCCTTTGCGGTCTTCTTCTTGGCCTTCGACGCCCGCTTGTACCGCTTTTTATCGCGGCAGGGTTTGGGCCCAGGCGGTGAGGCTGAAGGATAAAGTCGCCCATAAATGGAGCGAACAAGCACCGACTAGGAAAGAAATGAGAAGAATACTCGGAGCAGGTGGAAAATTAACGCACTAGGAACAGCCAGACTAAACCAGCGAATCCCACCTCGTAACTGAAGCACATTGGGCCCATTTCAAAGGCGGCGAGGACGAAGGACCACTAGAGAGTACAATTAGAGATAAGATGCGAAGGGCGAGGAGAGCACATACGAGTAGAAGTTCATTCAAAATGAATAACCGACTAGCCAGAGTAGAAACGCGAGACCTGAAGTTGAGCAGGCCGCTCGCCCAGTTTACGATAACGCGCCGAATGATGGCGAATAGACGTGCCCACATCGAACGACGGCGAAGCCCGAACGACGGTTTGCGCTGAAGAAACATTGAGCGAGATGCTGGAAGAAGAAAATAGAACGTACGTGCAAGGCCCAGGCCGCCATGAGCGCGCCGCCGAGGGTGTCGATGACGACCGTCAGGAGAACCGAGGCCAGGGCGTCGTCGAACCCGTTGATGCGATGATCACCCAGTGGTGGACGCATTCTCATGGCCGTATGGAGGAGCGCCGCCTTGGCGAGCTCTGCGGGCGCTGCGAGCCATGGCCGAGTGGCGCCGAGGACACGACGCGCGAGGAGGACGAGGAAGAAGAGGATATCGAGGCTGAGGTGGGTGTGGAAGTCGAACGATTTGGCGTGTTGGAGGAGGCGATCGCGTAAACGCGTCCGCGGCAGCGATCGGGTCGACGCTTGGATGATCGCGTCGCTTTCGCGGATGCGCGAGAGCACCTTATGAAGTGCGACTGGCCGGATGGAGGGAAGGTCGTCGTACTGACGGCTGTACGGGTCGACTATCTCGGGCGCATGGAAGGACGGGGAGGAAGTCGTCCAACGAGCTGGGTCGCAGGCTGCGATGGAGGAGGAGGAGGTTTGCTTCACTGACACCATGTAGGCGCAGGCGGAGGCGAGAACGAAGCAGATTTTACGCAGTGCCATGGTGGTACTGGTTCAAGTGAGGAAAGAGTGACTGGGGAATGCTGAAAGTATTTATACCCAAATCCAGTGGCAGTGCGGAGTGTAGTCACACCGTTCGCGAGTTTTCGACGGCTCTGCGCGAACATCGCGACTGGTTTCACTAAACTTGGACCGGGTAGCCCTTTGGCATTCTCTTGAGGTCAAACGGGCACCGACGGAGCAAAACAACGGCGAATGCACTCCGATTTCTTTATTTTTTTGATGCAAACCGAGCACAAGGAGAATATCAAGCTTTGAATAACATTGCAAGGCACGGGAAACTTGGGACAGACGGGGCATATCCATTTTATTTGATTCCGCGGCAGTTTTATAGTATGATCTCATTGCAAGAACTTGGCAATCCAACCGCTTCCCTCCAGTGTGCCAGTGAATAACGGTCGAGAGTTTGGGGCATTCCACCGCAAGAAAAGTCGGGATTTCCATCGAATGAGTGTGGGAGAAGGTTGAGAGTCATAGGGCCGCATGAACTTGGGGTGAACTTGAACGGACAAGAATGGTGAGCCGAAAGTTGAACGTGAATCTGAGCTGAAGGACAAGAGGGATGGAGGTATAGGAGGCAAGAGGTCGTGGCGTTGACTGCGTGGGCCTTTGATGTGAGATCACGCAAGGTGCTGGGGAGGTTCTCGCTCTGCCGACATGGATTATAAACCACCCTCAAGTGCGCCCTTATCCCGCTCCGCGCCCTGCACTGGCTGCGATTCCCAAATGTCGGCTGAAATCACCGCTCAATGCACCTCTGAATGCGTAGTTGTCCCATGCCCCGAGGACGCCCCCGTATGCGATTTCGTTTGTCCCGGAAATCATTGCGACCTCGTCTGTGAAGACGCCTCGAATTGCAGGGACTGTACTGGGTTTGAAAACTTTGTAGGTTCAGCCCCGCGGCTCGACGAACGACGTGTGCTTATACTCTCAGTTGGAATGTTGCACAGACTTCCATTCGTACTACGAGGAGCCCCGAAACCATCCCGAGACGACGTGGTCGTGGGACCCGGCGTTGAAATCCTTTGTCTGTTCTTGCGGAGGAGGAAGCCAAATGGACTGCATTCCCCCAGGCGGCACCGCTCTTATCAACAACGATTTTTCATCCATGGAGGACCGCACCAGCACAGTCTCTACGCCTCAGCAGTCCACCCCTTCCCCCCATCCTCTCCCGGCGGCACTCGAGCTTGAACTGTCAGCCCTCACCTGTATGTGGGGTGGCTGCAATGCCTCTTTCGAAAATCTAGAAGATCTGGCCACGCACGTCAACCTCGCCCATCTGGGTCATCGACCTCATTTATGCCATCAAGCCCCGACACCACAACCCGCAATGCCTTCGTCGTTTTCAGCGTCCGATTTTGCATTGTCTTGTAAGTGGAAAGACTGCAGCATATACCCGACTCCCAATTCCGTTCCGGGCCCGTCGTCGGGCGACATCGACTCGATGTTATGCCTCCTTTCTTCCCACCTGCTGCACGACCATCTTGGTCTGGACGGTGCCCCGCACTGTCATAACCCCTCCGACCTTCAACTTTGCCACAATCCGCAACTTCACGCCGCCCTGAATAGGCAGCCAGGGTTCGCAGATGAGCCGGAGGCATCCACATCCACACTACCGCCGCCCGAGGCTGAAGCCACTGCCTCTGGCGGCCACGTTTGCCAGTGGTCTTCGTGCGGGGAGAGCTTTGCCTCCCTGGATGACCTCACCGTGCATCTGACCAACGTCCACGTCGGGTCGGGGAAGACTGCGTACGATTGTTATTGGAAAGACTGTCCCCGGCACGGGGAGAACGGGTTCTCGAGTAAACAGAAGCTATGCAGGCATTTGCAGGTTCTTTGTTTCTTTTTTTTCAGTGTTTGTAAATTTCTCATCTGGCTTGTTTAGTCACACACGGGCCATCGCCCCTTTCAGTGTAAAGTGTGTTTGCAGAACTTTTCCGAGGCTGCAACGTTGCAGCAGCATATGCGGCGGCATACGCAGGAGAGTAAGTGCCAGTAAACATGTCGCGTTAAGCTCGCGCTAATATATCTGATCAGAGCCTTATCTCTGCGACTACCCCGGCTGCGGGAAATCCTTCGCCATTACGGGTGCGCTCACCATTCATAAACGGACGCACAACGGCCAGAAACCGTTCAAATGTCCACATTGTGAAAAGTATGTCCGTGCTTCGTATTGTGCCACGATCCTAACTTGCGAATCAGAGCATTCTCTGAATCGTCGAACCTTTCGAAACATGTAAGTGTGCCGTTTGTATTTTGAGCAGTTCGAGCTAATCTTGTTGCAGCTCCGCACGCACACCGGCGCAAAGCCCTATACTTGCGAGAAGTGCAGCAAATCTTTTGCGAGAGCTGATCAATTGACAAGACATGCTCGCGTTCACAACAAGCAGCCGCCGAACACATAGCTGATATAGGCGTTGATTTCAGCTTGTACATATGTACATTGTATATGTTGTAATAAGTCGTAAATGGCTAGTTGTACTAGGTAGGCATGAGATAGGAATTAAACGAACGTGAGGGACGTGAGGCTGGTATTGAAGGACTACTCGTCAATTCAAGTGAGCTGGCAACATTAATATCGAACAAGAGAGAAAAGGAAAACATATATACTTTGAGGGTCCTGTATCTGCGGATACCTCAAAGCTCGGACGACTCTTCGCCCAACCGCGCAGTCACCCGGACCCCCCCAACACGCGTCCCGACAGTACCGAACCACTCCTGCGCCTTTAACGCGCGCTTCTCCCCCTCCTCCGCATTCTTCACCTCCTTCCCGCGCTCCTCCATCGCCCCGCGGAACCGCTCCCGCAGATCCCACGATGCGAGCCGGAGGACCTTGCGCGTCTCCCGCCCAATACGCACTGAATGCTCCGCCTCCCACTGCTTCTCGTCCTCGTCCGTGCCCTCGACCGACGCCTTGATGCGCCGCCCGACCGTCCGCGGGATCGAGCTCGGTAGCTCGAGCACGACGTAGACGACTGCGCCAATAGTCACCGCACCGACGACCGGCAGCGCCCACTTGCGCGCCGTCTCGTTCCCGAAAAAGTCGCTCAGACGCACAATGCCCTCGATGACACCGCGCACGCCAATCGCTTGCCCGCCCACCATCGTGAGCGCGCCGACGCCGACGCCCACGACGCTCAGCGCACCGGCAGTCGAGTCGGTCTCGGACGACGACTTTGATTGCGCGTCGCCAAAGTGCACCCAGAACTGGTGGTTGACGTCAAAGAGGTCGAGGAAGGTGGTCTCTTGCATGTCGGGCCGCGAGGCAAGGCCAATACCGAGGCCGTGCGCGCCGCCGGCGACGACGACGGTGTTCCCGGCGCGCGTCTTGAGGGTACCCTTGTTGCCAGCGCCCTTGCCGCGACGGACGGCGGAGAACATGGCCTCGGGCATGAAGATGCGGCGACTGCGCTCGACGCCGGCTGGGAGGTGCTCCTCGCCGAGGTCCTTGATTTGCGCAACGCCGGCACTGGTGATCGTCCGTGCCTCATCTTCGGCCAGCTTGACGGAGAGATCGAGCGACTCGAGGAGCGTCCGGCGGACGTCACGGGCGTAGTCCCAGACGGCGAACAATCCGGGGTACGAGGGAAGCTGCAGCCCGCCGACGGGCTTGCCGCTGCCGACCTGCTCGAGGGCGTCGGAGAGGACCTTCTTGCTCTTGGCGCTAGCCTGCTCGACACCGGCTTCCTCGACGCTCTCGAGACCCTCCTCGAGCTTCTCCCGGCCGGAGCGCATTCGCTCGAGGACCGGCTTGGCCTCGGCGAGCTCAGCACGGGCCTGAGCGAGCTCTGCCTCGGCGACGAGCCTGTTGGCAGAGGCGAGGAGCTCAACGTCGCTGAGGAGGTTGAGGAGGAAGGTCTCGACGGGCTGGAGCTTGGACTTTGAGCGCTTGGTGAGAACGAACGAGCGGAGGGCGGCCTCCATCTCGTCAAATGCGCCCTCCTTGTTCTCGCCGGCCGAGTCGACAAAGTGGACGAGGTCGTCGGCGTCCTCCCAGGTGCGGGGGCTGAGGTTTTTGACCTGCTCGAGGACGACGCGGCGGCACTTGTCCTTGTTCCGGATCATGTCGTACTTGTTGACGACGATGAAGAGGTACGCCTTTTCGCGGCTCGCGGTGAACAAAAACTCCTTGGCCGAGAGGGTAAAGTGGTTCTCGGCCGAGACGACAAAGACGACGACGTCGATCTCCTCCTGGCGGGCGAAGAGGGCGGTGGTCTTGAGGGAGTCGCGATTGAGGCCGGGGGCATCAATGAGGGAGATATTGACGGTGCCGTTGGAGAGGAGCGAGTTCTGGTCCTTGCCGGCGAGGTAGACCTTGAGCAGGTGCTCGGACCCCTTGGACTCGTACTCTGCGACAATCTCCTCGAGGTCCTCGATGGCACCGACGGTGTAGGTGGACTCGTCTGCGGGGCTGTAGGCGACGCCCTCCTTGACGATGTGAACTGCCTCGACGCCGTTGTTCTCTGTGGCGTCGTGGACCTCGCAAAAGGCGGTGGTGCACGGCTGCTGGTCGACGGGCATGACCTCGCGACGGAGCAGCGCGTTGACGAGGGTGGACTTGCCCGCGTTGAGGTCACCGGTAACTAGGACCTTGGAGGAGGTGTCCTGCACGCGGAGACGGAGCTTGTCGATGTGCGCAATGGACGCGGCGAGACGCTCATCAAGGAGATGGGCAATGGAGGACTTTTCGAGCTGGGAGACGAGGGACGAGGCGGAGTTGGCGGAGGAGGTGCTGCCGAGCTTCAAGTCGAGACGGAGGACATGGAAATCGGAGGAGAGCGGGGCGGGGTTGACGGGCTCATCCCCCTTGACGTCTGCGGCGAGGGTGACGGCGCGGGTGAGACCCATGCGGACGGGGGTGTGGTTCGCGGGGTCGTCTGCGAACGAGAGGGAGCGACGGAGGGAATCGGGTGCGGAGGGGTCGTCGCGGAGCTGGGGATAGCGGACGACCCAGTCGGCCTTGTTGAAGACGCGGATGTCTGCGAGAATGGACTTTGTCGAGTCTATCGCATCGACGAGTCTGGGGGCGGTTAGCGGGGGAATGAATACAAGATATTGTGTCTTACCTGTCCTTGTGTTGGTTGTACTGTTCCTGGACATCGTCTGCCCGTGCGACTGGGCGCGGGGGCATATATGTCTGGGACATGGTGATTTTAGACAAGAATGGGTGGTGGACGGTGAGAACGAAATGAGATCACTCAAATTTGTTGATTCCAGTTGATCCCGTTGCCGCCATTGCCGCGTCCATTGCTCCCGCGCAACCCGAAACGCACCCCGAAATTTCGAAAATATCTTTCGGTACGCAAAATTCCGCAACTACTACGGTAGCTACAGCGAGAGTCAATAATTATCTACGATATATATGTAGCGTGTTGAGCAATGGATGGATGTAATCTACATGTTATGCGTGTATGAACGTAGATTGGAATGAGGAATGAGCATGACTATTGAGTGCGTGTGTGGACAAAGAAACACCATAAAACCCAGAAAAACGAGGGACCCATAAAACCCGTGTATGTCAAAAAGGTTGTCGGCGAGAGCGGGGCTCAAGTATACTGCCCCGTATCGTCCTCCTTCCCTTTGACGCGCGTCGGGCTAAGCGCGACGGCACCGCTCCCGCCGGCTGGGTTGTCGCTCAGCGCGCGCCGATGGTGGCTGCTTCCTGCGGCGTCTGACTCGGCTTCCGGGGGAGTAAGCGGCCCCGGCGCGGGTCCCGGGGTCGGCGCGCTCCCGCTCCGCATGCTTATCTTGCGCGTGAGGGACCCGAGGCCAAGTGTCCAGCGCTGGCGGCGCTTGACCAACGCGGGGGGCACTGGGGGCGGGTTCACTGCGCGCATTTTTGGATGCGTCGGCGAGTAAGAGTTGGGAAGATCGGATGGCGGAGGAAAGGACGCGGGAAAGTGCTGCAGCGCGGGCGGCGCGTTCAGGACGAGCTGCGGCTGCGAAGCGGAGACTAGCGCGGATGGGGAGGGCGATGAGGAAAAGGAGGAGAAGGTCGGGGAGCTTTGCGGCGGGGAGGAGGGCCCGCCGATCTCGGGGGAGCTGGAGGTGGACGTTTTATCGGGGAAGGGGTACTCGAAGCGCGTGGAGTTTATATCGGAGAAGGGCGTGCCCACAATCATCGAGGACGGGGAATGGAGGTTCAGATCGGCAAGGTTGGGCATCCACAAGGGTGTGCTAATCGGCGGCAGAGTTTTCGGCGCTGGGCCGGGTTCTTCTTCTTCTTCTTTCTGGGACGGGATTCAGGGAAAGAGGGGAAAGAGGGAAAGGTGGATTGCAGACGCACCTGTTCTTGTTGGATATTTTCATCTTCGTTCACTATGACGTTGTCGACCACGTTGGAATCTGGATCATTCGCATGTTGCTCCACCTCCCCGGTTTGGGCTGGGTCGGAGGCAGTATCCGGCAGACGGCTGTCCTCTCGCAGAGGGTCCATCTTGATGTCCCTCGACGATTCTTCGGCATGAGTTTAAGTCGCGTCGAGACCGTGTCCAGTCACACCGATGTTGATCTGATCCGTTACTGTCACTTCTGCGATATTCGAGAGAATTCGACCAGGGGAGGACTCGGATGCAGTTGGAGGACCTGAAAAATTCGATAACTTGCGCGGTTCGAATATTTTGTCGACAACCAGCCCAGGACAGAAAATTATGCTCCTCCAATCGGGTGGAGGGGTGGCATGGGTAATAATAGGACCTTTGAGCAGTCGACCAGCACAGCAGGCTTAAGACGTTCAAGTTATAGACAGCAGAAGGCTCCAGCAACTTGCATATGCGTCGAGCCGGGCATATTATTTCGACGAGCTGATGCAGCGAGAAACGCGTTTTCTACGCGCCAAACCGCCGATAACGACGAAGGAAATGGTCCTGAGTCTTGAGTCCTGAAGAGTCGAGGTGGTTGTTGGAAGGAAGCAAGTGGCACTGGCAGGCAGGGGTCGGTATAACCTTGGCCCGCGATGCGGCACAATCGGAGGTGGTGGAGCAGATTTGACGCGAAACATCGAGTGCATTCCGTTGGTGAAAGGCGAGTTTGTAGAGCGGCGTTCAGTCGAGAAGAGTCGAGACATAAAAAGCGCGTGACGTCATATTCTTTTCGAGCAAACCTTCTTTTACCCTGCGCCTTCAACTTTGCTTCGACGTTTCAACTGGTTGACTTCCCATAAGAGTAGATGTTTTTATTTGAGTTTTCTGCGGGGTGCCAACGATGTCGGCATGAGATATTAATTCGGGGATCCACATTTCCAGTTCCCATAAGAGTATTTTGAATACATGGTGAATAGATTAAAATTTGTGTGCCGTCCCCGTGCCGTTTCGGCGTATAATCAAACATGACCTAACAACACGTCCACGCTCTGTTTACCACCACCGACGATGGATCTTGACGTGTTGCTTCCCACCAGCAGCTAGCAGACATTGAGGAGGATGAACTGGATGAAGAACAGCTCCACCCCCACCGTCCCGCTGTGCGTAATTGGTACTTTTGGGAAGTTTTCCTGCCTGGTTCGGACAAGTGCTTGCTACTTGGGTTGAGGGATTGGATCGGTCATCAAAGGCACAGGAGGAAAGCCTAAATGTCGGGGCCCTGAGACTGTAGACGTTGGATGCGCGGCGAGTACTTGCAGTTGGCGTCTGGTCGGGTGAGAAGAAGTGTTGCGTGACCACCGTGACACGCAGCCTAATCGAGCGAAGCGCCGGGACGAGCGTCGCCGAAAGCGTTTATTCAGCGTTTCTCTTGTCTATTATATTCTGGAGAGGGGGGGGGGACCCCTCTCCAGACTAGAATAAATTTAAGGTTTACTCGAGGGGAAACTGACGTTAAATTGAGATCCAGGTCCGATGGGGTCCTGACAGCTGCCTCGGCATCGCTGCCGGAAATGCAAAAAAATGTAAAATAAAAATATCTACTCTTATGGGAAGTCAACCACTCGCGCTTTTGGCGCGCGTTTTCTTCAACCGCAGTTGCTGCGGTAGATTTCGCGAGTCGATCTTTTCTTTTTTCTTTTTGGCGCAAGCTTTTGAATTTTTTTTGGGCACGCGTTTAACTGCGGTTGAGGATTTGGGTCGACTCTTGTTCGGCGCAAGCTTTCGTTTTTTCATGCCTGTTTTTCTTCAACCGCAGTAACTGCGGTTGAGGTTTTACGTCGATTCTTTTTGGCGCAAGCTTTGTGTTTTCATGCGTTGAGAATTTTCAGCGCTCGTGTTCTCCAATGGCACTGAACAATCCAGAGATGGTTCTATTGAGCTAATAGTCTCCCGTTTCGCACGCACAGCGATTCGAAAATTGCCGACGATCTTGTTCATCCGAATAAGGGAATGCGGATCATTCGCCATAACCACGCGCAGATATTCCTTGCTCTAATCCACCATGGCAGTCAACTTTGCAGACCATGCCGCCGTCCTCGTAGGTGAGCTCTCCAGTTATCCAGCTGGTTTCTCAGGTGAATAAATATCCCCTCAGCGTACGACGCGGTCCTCAGCAAAGAGGCTAATTGGTGAGTGTTCTCGCACGCGCTTGCCCCACAAAGTACCCATTTTCCAGGCTCCTACTGTCCTACGACTCGTCCGTCCAGCCAGAAGTATTCGAGTTGTGCGGGTCCGGTGCGGAGGGCCTTCCGGAGCTCAAGAGTCGAATCGAAGACCCGCTGCAGATCTTCATCGCCTTTTACCGCGAGGGGAATGACGGCTTTATCCTCCTCAATATAATCCCCGAGAGCGTGTCTGGTGTCCGCCGGGCCCGTGCACTCGTCCATTCGCGTCGCATTGGCGGCGTCTTCCAGGTGCGCACGTTGTGCTGTGTTTGTGTGGTGGCGTCGCTGATTTAGCTTCATTGTCGCGTTTCTCTTACCCCAACTGCTCTACCTCTCAACAGGCCCACCTAACCTCACTCACAGTCGATAACCTCTCAAATTTGACTCCAAAGGCTATCAAGACGGTAAATTTCTTCATTGTCTAAACTACCATTGTTCATTCTCAGCATAATCTCGCACAGGCCCTCACGTCTCCCGACTTGATACACGTTATTACCGCAGAACCAAAGACAGACGAGATGGGCATGCTCTCAAACGCTCCCGTCGCATCAGCCTCGTCCCCGCCGCCACCCTCAAAGGGCGGAAGCATGTTTTCCCTCCTCCGCCGCAAGAAGAAACCCGAGCTTGAGCAAGAGTTTGGCGGGGTCGAACCATTCACGCTGCACCACGACCCACAAGAAGAGAACGACACGCCACCGCCGCCACCTCCCAAGGACAAAGGCCGACGCTCCGTCTCGGTTCGGTTTCGCACCGATCGCAGCAGTACGCGCTCGAGATGCCGCCGCGCGCACCCCCTCCACGCCCGCAGCCAGCTGCCCCAGCTCATGACGCACCACCGCGGCAATTCCGAGTACACCGTCGTGAGCCGCTCGAGCTCGGAGGACATTGTCGTCGTGCAGCCCGACAACGTCCCGCCGGCACTGCGCAGTCCTGCGATTAAGAAGCGCTCGGCGACGCTGCCGTCAAAGTGGAACACGGAACCGCCTCTGGACCCTGCTGAGCGTGCTCGACGGCGCGCACAATTGCAGCGGGAGCGAGAAATTGAGGAGCAGCAGGCGGTGAGTCTCGCCTGCTTAAAGTACCGCCTACAACTACTGACTATATCACCAGCTGGAGGAGGAGACGCAGAGGCAGAGGCAGATTAAGCTGCAGAAGGAGGTGTGTGCGTGTTCACTGGCATTGCGGTGGTCGCTAACAAAGTAATTTAGACGTCGCTGAGGGAGCAGGAGGAGGAAGAGGAGATGCGGAGGATATCGTTGGAGAATGAGCTGAAGGCGCGTCACCGCGCAGCGTCGGCAGCGCGAGCGGGAAGATCAGGAGGACGAAGGAACGAAAGAAGCGGGAACTTGAGCAGAAGAAACGTTCGGACAGGTTTGCGGCTCGTGTATTCTTCCCGCTCGATATTTTTATTCATTTTATACAGGGCGCGCCGGATGGATGAGCATAAAAGGTGGAGTGGCCGTGGTGTGTCCTTTGTATCAGACTGACTTGAATTTGTAGACTTGAGGAGTGGCGCCAAGGGCAAGCCGCCCAGGCCGACAAGACGGCACAGCTGGCGGAGCAGGCGCGCCGGAAGGAGGATGAGGAGCGCAAGAAGAAGATCCAGCTTGTGAGCAAGAAGATCAAGAGCACCAAGGCTGTGGACGATATCGACCTCATTACGGGCTGGGTGACGATACAGACTGGGGATTCGCTCGTGTGGCGGAGGCGGTATTTCAAGTTTGTCGGCTCGACGGTGTTCTTCTACAAGAGTCTCAAGGAGAAGGTGCGTTTTTCAACTTTCTTTTTCGTCAAGTCTGGAGCTTATGGACGGACGTGTTGTAGGAATCCGGCCAGGTTGTGGACGAGGTTAATTTGCGGGGGCAGGTGCTCGCGTTGCGGGAATGGAACGAGGGGTACGAAGACCTCAAAGCTATACCGTTTTCGTTTGCGGTTGAATTTAATGGGGAGCGCGAGCCGTGGTCGATGTTTTCGGACTCGGAGGAAGAGAAGGTGCGTTTTCGTTTGATTCGTACAGTTCGCTAATGATGGACTTGCCCTCAACAGTACAAGCTGCTTGGGCTTGCTGACCACAGCCAATGCATAGCGTATGCGGAGCGAATCATGGACTGTATAACAAATACCCCTTGGATATCGATACCCCAAGCAATGTACATATGTATTTTCTACCGCTCAATGACAGTCTACAAGAGAGAGGTTTGGCAGTGCCGGTGAAAAGTTGAGTGGCCTTGATAGTTATTTGCACCGTGAGGTTGTGGAACTCCCGAGAGGGAGACGCGGGAGGTTGCAGTGCTCAAGCACCGAGTCGGAATTTCAGAGGCAAGTTTGGTGTTGAGTTCAAGGCGAGAGAGCGCATTCTACTATGGCCGACTCGTCCTGAAAGATTATGTATAAAAAATCCTCGTACAATACAAGCGAAACGTGAAGGGGACATGGATCAATTCTGAGGAAGAATGAGCGGTTGCTGCAGAGGATAAAAACGGGCGTACCTCCGGTATCCTGACAATTGTGATTTCCTGTAAGAGATGGTGAGTCGACGTCAAAAGAGGTGAATCAACCGCACCTGCTGCTTGAAATACCGCCGATTCTCCTCGTCGATGAGCACAAGGTTGAGGTAGTACCTTGTGCTGAATTTCTTGTTGATGTCGCGGAACGTTGGCGTGAGGTCAAAGCCGCCAAGGAAAAGCCGGATTGGGATGGTCTCGCCTGGGTAGCTGTCAGTCAGCGCGGGAAGTAGACGCAAAAGGTGAGGACGCACCGCGCACGGGAGCGCCGTCCATAATCTCGAACTTTGTGATCGTCTCGCTCTCGTTGTATTGATTCGGCGGCGAGCCTGTGGTCTCTCGTCGGATGATTGAGAGCTCCATGTGCTTGATCTTGATTCGCACGAGCAGGAAGTAGATTTTGCCCACAATAACATCTTTTAGATGGTATCTGCGCGAAATGTCAGACACAGTTCGTGTTGGGACGAACTGACGGACTTGGATTTGTTGTACTCGAACTCGATGTGCAGACAGTCCTCTATTCCGACCTCCATTTTGATGGTCGCGTTCGTGTCGGCGGGCAGCCGGAAGGAGTGTACCCATATGTCGCGCTCTTTCGAGACATCTGCCATCCGCCGCGATATGGACACCCGTATGAAGTACCTGGGTGCTTGTAAGAACTCCGGCGCAGCAGCGTAGGGAGGTCCCGCACCGTAACTTCACATTGATACCCTGGTAGCTCTCGAATTGCTTCTCCACGTTCTTGAAATTGAAGTCGTACGTCTGCGCTTGCCGCATTTCGCCCTGGTGCGGCGAGCTCCTGCGATAAGGAGAGAAATTCGTGGTGGTGCCCCCGGTCATAGAACAGTTCTGGACGAGGCCGTGAGGGGTGTTTCGCGTGTACACGCGTATGTGCATGAAATGAAAAGTACCTATGCTGCCCACGAATTCTACCTTAATGCCATCATGCTGCATCTTCTTCCCGTCCCGCACCCGTATGGACACCTAGGCCGCATTAAATGAGGCTGCGCGCAATGCGCAATGCAGCGACACATACCTGCCCGCTGACAGAGTCACCGTCGTAGTAGACCGGGCACGATATGGTCTTCTCCTTGTCGCTCTTCATCTCGACCTGTTTCCGCTGCTCCTCTCCTTCCAGCTTGACGTCGACGTCGATGGGGGACGCGAAGAAGTAGGCGGCCATAGTTTATGTGTTTGTCGACGGAGTGAGGGCGAATGCAAGGAGGTACAGATGTGGGGACGGGGAAGCAAGCAGGTACAAGTGTGGGAGGGTCAAGAGGCTGCGAGACTTGAGTCGCGCAGTCAACGCGCCGGAAGGAAGTGACGTTCAAGTCACTCTATTGTCACAAGCCAGCCAAACGCCACCACTGGCACCAAACCGGAGCCTAGAGGCGATATGAGTACATTCCGACTCATAATCCCTACACCAGAATGTATGATACCCCGCCGCTCTCTGCGCCCCTTGCGCACCCCGTGCCACACCAGCCCGTCGCACAGTTCATGCCCAACAACAGTGCCCTCGCCGTACACGAAGACGCAAAAATATACAACCTCGTAATCGACCTCATGGACCCAAACACCCGTGAAGGCGCCCTCCTCGAGCTCAGCAAGAAGCGCGAGCAGTACGACGACCTCGCCCTCGTTCTGTGGCACTCGTTTGGTGCGCTTTCCCCGCGTCGGCCATGTTTTATGTAACGTCTTATCCTTTCCCCAGGAATTATGCCGGCGCTGCTCCAGGAGATCGTCTCCGTCTACCCCCTGCTGTCTCCCCCCAATTTGACCGCGCACGTCTCAAATCGTGTGTGCAATGCTCTTGCGCTTCTGCAGTGCGTGGCGTCCCACTCGGACACTCGGCAACTGTTTTTGAACGGTCTGTAAATTCCCGGTGTGCGGCCGTTATCCACAGACTTACCGTCGGTATCTGCAGCACACATTCCGCTCTTTCTTTATCCATTTCTAAACACAACCTCTAAAACGCGACCATTCGAGTACCTCCGCCTCACATCTCTCGGCGTCATCGGCGCCCTTGTAAAGGTGAGTTGGGTTTCTTGCATCTAGCCGAACCAGCTGCTCACTCCGAAGTAGCAAAACGATAACAACACTGTAATCCACTTTCTATTGTCGACGGAGATAATCCCACTCTGCCTCCGAATAATGGAGACGGGCTCGGAGCTCTCCAAGACGGTCGCAATCTTCATCGTACAGAAGATTCTGCTCGACGAGACGGGCCTCACGTACATCTGCCACACATATGAGCGCTTCTACGCCGTGGGCACGGTCTTGAGCAACATGGTGAACCAGCTTGTCGAGACACAGGCGGTGCGGCTGCTCAAGCACGTGGTGCGGTGCTACCTTCGGCTCAGCGACAATCTGAGGTGGGCCCACCTAGTTTCTCGGCCGTAATGGGCTAACTGTCATGTCTAGAGCGCGCGAGGCCCTCCGCGCGTGCCTGCCCGAGCCCCTCCGAGACCAAACGTTTAGCGTGTTGCTCAAGGGCGATATGGTCACGAAAAGGTGCCTCACCACGCTGCTCAACAACTTGAACGAACCGTAAAGAATTTAACGCTGTACAACATTTATGAGTTTGTTTCTGCTTGGGCCCAGTATATAGTAAATGTACTGTATTTAACAAGTGTACCAATTATTAGTATCACCCTAGTCAATGGGGGTTTGCGGCGTTTGCAGAAAAACATACGACTGGGGTGGAGTGAATATAAATGTATAAATGCTTACGAAAGGGATATTGATGGGCCCTGGACTCGATCTTTTCCGCCACCATGTTGTCCTCGATGGCGGTGAATGAGACCTGCGACCACTTCGTCAACAGTGTTTGCACACAGTCCACAAATGTGCCCTGGTACTACTCTTACAATCCCTCGCTCATCCCCGGCTTGTCGGACTACGCTCTTGCAATTGTAACTCCAATTGTCGCATACTGGTCCCTCTCCCTCGCCTTCCACTACCTAGACACCCGCGACTGGAAGTCTCTTGAGCAGTATCGCATTCACCCCTCCACCGAGGTCGCTTCCCGCCCTCGCGTTACTCCTAGGGCCGTTGTTCTGGCAGTCCTCTTCCAACAACTGCTCCAGACCGCTGCGGGGGTCATTTGGATGGCGAACGACCACACCCTTATCCCCGACCATTCGGAAAAGGTCGCGAACATTGCTCGGCGGCTGGCCCTTGTCCTCGGCTCCGGCGAACAGCTGCAACCGCTTTTATCTGGCCTTGCATACACTGTGTACTGGTGGGCAATCCCCCTGTTCCAGTTGTTCCTCGGCATGTACGTGTTGTCTCATTCTAGTGTTGCTTATTACCAACCCCTCCTAGGGCCGTAATGGACACTTGGCAGTACTTTCTTCACCGGGGGATGCACATGAACAAGTTCATGTACCGCCATTTCCATTCATGGCACCACCGCGTGGACTGCCCCGTACGCGTTTGCCGCGCAGTACAACCACCCCGTCGAGGCATTCCTACTCGACGCCCTCGGTGCGCTCATCTCCGAGTCGGTCTCCGGCATGGGCCCCCGCCAGGTCGCACTGTTATTCGCGATCGCGACCTTCAAAACCGTCGATGACCACTGTGGATATCGCCTGCCTTTCGACCCGCTGCAGATCATGACGAAAAATAACGCGGATTATCATGACATACACCATCAGGTCCGTGTTTATCTTGTTCCCCCATTCGTTATCTGTTGGCGTCTGACGACTGCGCACAGAAAATCGGGATCAAGTCCAACTTTTCTCAACCGTTCTTCGTCCACTGGGACACATTGCTTGGGACTGCAATGACAAGGGGGGAGATGGAAGCTCGCCAGCAGAAGATCAGAGCAAAAATGGAATAAGCGGTATCGTCTCAGCTACTTCACTTTCTTTATCCGCACACATACTTTACTCGCATGTAATTGTAGAACCCCGGCATTACTACTCCTTGATATAATACACGAAAATGCAAATATAAAACCGATGTTACCAGGACGCGACCGCAGCACGCGTGAGTGGGACACTCTCGTCCTCGTATTCCACCTCCACCCGAGGTCCTTCTGCGGCTTGGAATCAGTAAAGAAATTATAAAGAAAGATGCACTGACTCTTTGGTTTCTTGTCGGGCCGCTTCCGCGAAGGTTTCGAGGGAGGGGCAGCCTTCCGTTTGCCCAAAGCAGTTTTGGACCCCGTCTTGTCAGCAGAGTCGCTGTCCTCGTCCTCGCCATCGGATCCCTCGTCGTCGTCGCCTTCCTGAGAATATATCCTGTAACAGCGATTAGATGAGGTTGAATTTAAAGAGAGGGCAAGGTATTCACCGCAACGTCCTCCAAGTCACTAAGACCATCGTCCTCATCCTCGCTGATATCGCTCACAAACTCGCGGTCGCCAAAGTCATCCTCGTCCTCCAGCTCCTCCTCGTTCTCTTCGTCCGTCTCGTCCGCCTCCATATCCAGCTCTGCGTCCTCGAGATCCTTGCCAGCCATTTTTCTCGCGATCCAGGATGGCCTGCCAGACGGTCTCGTTCACATTGAGCGGGGCGTCGCCGTAGGCTTTGGATTTCAACCGCTCGATGAGCTCCTTTTCGATGGAACGCTCGAGGTGCGCAGCAGAGAGGGCTTTGCGCTCCCGAACAGCTTCGCGGCGGTCCAATTTCTTTTTTATGCCGACAAGTTTTGGTCTGCGACGTAAAAATTAATTTGAGCGGTGGGCTAAGGAATTGAACACGGACTGTTGGCGCAGTTTTAGACGTCGCATTTTTATCAGGTACTGGGTTATTTTCGTGACGCGCTGCTTGCATTTGTGGATTGTGAAATTCGGCCAATGAATGAGTTCGTTGTCGATCTGTGCTAAAGTGTAAGACTAGGTCGAGACATTTCTGGCAGCATAGAGACCTGCTCCAGTGCCTTGGAGTAATTGTTGGAGAGCTTTATACGCTCCCACATGTGTGCAGGGAGAGTGCGCTCGCTCGATGGTCTTGACATACAGATATAGCACACCTGCAACGGTGTCAAGACGGCCAGGGTTCCGGAGGGTCATAGTAACCTTCAGTCTCGCGCACAGTCGCGTATCGGGAGTTTGCCAAAGGACAGGACTGGCGATTGCAGAACCCGGTAACGTTGTATTCATTCCGGCAGAAATTTTGTGTGGTTGTTCTGGACGAGGATGAGGGGGTTAAATTACGGTGCGGATTTCGTACTTGACTTTGTACGAGCAAAACTGGTGGTTTATGACCGACCAGATAACGTCGTCGGACTGCATTGACGGTTGAAAGAGGAATCCAAAAATTAAAGTGGCAGGCCGCAGGACAACACAGCCAAACTTTCGCCCTTGGTTCGCGCCAACTGCCGAGACCAGCCATGGTCGCCCAGCCGTCGTCCCAGCCCAACGGTGTCAAGGCCGTAAAGTCAAAAAATCAGCTCCGTCGCCTCAAGCACAAGCAGCGCAGGGCGGTTGCTGGTGAAAACCCCTCACAAGTTGCGTCCTTCACTGCTCAATTTCGGGTTCGCGTTCACACTTGTGCCCTAGCAGACCAATGGGACCAATGGTACTACCAGCGACGCCGACGCCATGAACGTGGATGATGAGGACAATGTCGAGTACGTGTCTGAGCAGTTGGATGCCAACAACTCCGTTTTGGAAGCGTTTTCCGACGTCTTTGCTCGCTTTCAGTTACCCCCCGAGGAATCGACAGTGAGTGCCCCGTTTCTCCGTCCCGAAGCGCTCAACCACGTCGAACTATCAGCAGGGCAGGGATCCGTTGAACTCGAAGGGCGAAGTGATCTACTCGGACGATGATATGGCCTCTGAGGGCGATTCGGACGCGGAGGCCAAGCCGGTATCAAAAAAGAAACAGCGGAAGCTCTCGAGGCTTACAGTGGCGGAGCTCAAGCGACTGGTCAAGAAGCCTGAGGTCGTCGAGTGGACGGATGTGACCGCTGCGGACCCGCGTCTCCTCTTGCATCTGAAATCGCAGCGCAACACCATCCCGATACCCATCCACTGGTCGGCGAAGCGCGACTATCTCCAGGGCAAGCGGGGTATCGAGAAGCCCCCGTTCCAGCTCCCCTCATATATCGCTGATACTGGAATTGCAACGATGCGGGATGCGGTGAAGGAGAAGGAAGCGGGAATGAGCTTGAAGGCAAAGACGCGCGAGCGGGTACAGCCGAAAATGGGCAAGGTCGACATTGACTATCAGAAGCTGCATGATGCGTTCTTCAAGTTCCAAACCAAGCCCCCTGTGACGGGTTTCGGGGAGATGTGAGCGACCTCGGGCGCTAAACGGTTCCGATATTGATTTTTTCTGCAGGTATTATGAAGGAAAAGAGTTTGAGACGTCACTTAAAGAAAAGCGGCCGGGAGATCTCTCTCCTGAGCTTGTCGAGGCGCTTTCGATTCCCCCGCTGGCACCCCCACCGTGGCTCATCAGTATGCAACGATTCGGGCCTCCGCCGAGTTACCCTACTCTGCGAATACCGGGGCTCAATTCACCCATTCCTGAAGGGTGCGTTTCAAGTATATCCGTTTATTCTCGACTAACCCTCTCTTCAGAGCACAATGGGGCTTCCATCCCTGGAGGATGGGGCAAACCGCCGCTTGACGAGTACAATCGTACCACTTTACGGCGACGTATTTGGTGTTCTTCCCAAGGCGGGCGATGCAGATGTGAGTAATCCAACTTTTCTATCGTAACCGCCCTGATGGTGCATGCAGATGGGAGAACCGGTGAACAAAGATCTATGGGGCGAACTCGAGCCAGAAGAAGGCAAGTTTGCTCTTATACGTCTCTCCCTTGTTTGGCTGACCCTGATTTACAGAGGAAGAAGAGGACGACTCCTCCGCCGAGGGCTCCGATTCCGAAGAAGAGACACCTGCGCCTGCCGATGGGCTTCAGACTCCTTCTGGTTTGGAGACGCCGTCGGGTATGGCCAGTGTCGTTTCCACCGTCGCTGGCGGTCTTGAGACTCCCGACTTCCTTGAACTGCGCAAAGGAAGGGCGGCTTCAGAAGCTCACGATGCGGGCCCGCGAAGCCTGTACCAGGTTGTTCCGGAGAGGCAGACTAACGTCAGAGGTTTGATGGGGAGCGAGCGCGGCTACGATGTCAGCGCTGTTGCGTCGAGCTCGCACGCGAATCTTCCGGTGCTTGGAGAGGAGCGGTCCAGCAGGGTAAGCTCTATGCAATATTTCATCTTCCTTAGAGCAGCACTGACGCTCCAATCAGCGCAAGAATGGGGTGGACGTTTCCATTGACGCGGCAGAGCTCGAAGGTCTCTCGGAGGAGGAGCTTCGTCGTAAGTACGATGCTCACTCGAGGGGATCGGCTGGCGTTCCTGGTTCGAGAGAGGACTTTTCCGAGTTTGTGGCGAAGGAGGTGGCGAGCCGCAGTAAAAAGCAGAAGGAGAAGGAGCGGGACTCGTCGAAGAAGGGCAAGGAATTCAAGTTTTGAGCTGAATTTTGTTTTTTCTGTATTTCTTTATCCAGTTGCTTGTTTTCTGTATGAGGGAACAGTGGCGTAGTTGTGTTCTTCAGGGAATGAGGCAATCGACGGCCCTCGGATCGAAATGTTCGGAGCAAAACACGAACAAATCAAACATGTTCCGTCTTGCATTCCGGCCACCAGGCCAGCTCTTGAGGCGGACGTTTACCTCGACGCGACCAAGGAATGAGTTTCACTTCGACACGCACCACTTTGTTCAGCGGCTGGAACGCGAGGGGCTGAATCGCGCTCAGGCCGAGGGAATCATGACCGCGATGGCGGAGGTTATAGACGAGAGTATACGAAATATGACGAGCAACATGGTAACCAAAGCTGAGCAGGAGAAGGTGGGTATCGCTCATATCGTCGGCGGCATGCTCCTCATGTAAACCCAGCATCACTACACACAACAAGTCGACTTTGCACAGATCAAGTCGGAGTTGCAGCTCATGGAGAAGAACGACCTCGCTATGATAAAGGCGGAGAACGACCGACTGCTGACCGACATTGAGAAGCTCAAGCAGCGGTTGCGGGAGGAGATTACGCGCACGCAGGCTGGAGTGCGGTTGGACTTGAATCTAGAGAAGGGGCGGCTCCGGGAAGAGGGGAGCGGGCAAGAACTCAAGATCAAGGAGGTGGATACGCGGATAGAGCAGGAAATTGCGGGCCTGCGCACAGCTATTCAGGCGTCCAAGGTCAGTAGTCTGGCAAATATCATCTTCAAATCTTGAAATTCTTGCAGGCCACGACATTACAATATCTAGTTGGATTCGGTGAGATTGTGCACACACAACCATTTTCCTGCGCGTACTAATTGTGCACACAGTTACCGGTTGTTCCGCTCTCTTAATGGCGTACCTGAGGTTCCGTGTATGAAACTACATTCAAACTATAATATTGTACAATTTGTATTTTTTACCTCGAGTGTTCAAGTGGCACGCGGTCCGAGCGACATCACATTAAACTCCATGCTTTGGGAGTCGCGCATGTAAACATCTTTAATGACTTTGGCGGCATCCTGTCGCAGAGGCATCAGTGTTTTCAGCGCAGGGGAAAAATTAAATGTGGGCATACTTCAAGCAGGTTCGTGCATTCGCCTCTGTCAATTGGACCAGCACGACGCCCGTCGAGTTCAACGAGGCGCATGCCCACGTCTTCGCTGCCTGGCACTCTGCCGCTTGGGGCCTGGACGAAGCAGGTAAAGTGGAGATTGGTGTTGGAATCAGCAGTTGGGACGGCGCTTTGACCGGAGGTCGCAGCTTCGGCATGAATGTTCGCAAAAAGAGGTGTCGTTTCGAGAACTGGGATATCGTTGAGTTCCTCTCACCCTGTAAGAATGATCACCTACGTTTGGCGCGCTCTTCGGGCGTCTTGTCTACGAGTTTTAAGTCCAAGTAAACTGTAGACGAAAAACAAGTTCCGTATTACCTTTGCACTGGTCGATAAACTTGGCAAGAGGACTCTCGGGCACCAGAGTAACATCGGACTAGAAAACGCGTTCGCGAATGAGTAATCCTGCAGAAGAGGTAGAAACATCCTACATTAGCTATGGCGTGAATGAGACCCATTGTACCACAAGCATTTGAGATCTATGGGCGGATATTAGGAGAGAGGCATATCGTACGTCTTGACCAACCGTCTGCTTGATCCAGAGGATGGTGGGATCAAGATTTGGTTGGCCTTTGCTTGCGATCTCTTCATCTTCTTCTTTGCGGCGGGCTTCGGAATCCGGGGAAATTGGAAACAGAAGGACCACTGCATTCACCGGCTGAGGAACCATTGCGAGGAGCTGAGAATCCGGTGAGACTGGAGGGCAAGGAGCTCAGTGAAGCGGCTGTACCGATTCATCCAATCCATAGACATCACCGAACTCGGCGAGATGAACGAGTCCAGCCTAAGAGGGGGGTGGGCAAAGGACTTCCAGGAGTAACGGCTCTATATACTTTCGTGGACCATTTGTTCAAGACCTCTGGGTTGCTCTCGAGAGGGATCCAACGCGACGTCATGTTTATTTGTGCTGCAGAGCGAGGTCAAAGATCCTGAATATACCGTGCCTTCTAACAAAAGCTTACAATATATTCGGAGGATGTGAATAAGATTCGGAGTAGATTCAAACTTGGTGCCAATGGTGGAAGAGTGGAACGGCAATGAGAGTGACGTTACGGTCACGGTAGCGCGTTTTGATAAGTCACACCTCTCTCAGACCTTCACCTCAACAATCCCGCAATGGATGTATGTGGGTTCTTCAGCGCCAGGATTACCGTTCATTTTTTCCTCTAGCTCTCCCCAGACGAGGACATCCTCAGCGACGTCGTCCCCAGCAACATCGTTTCTCGCCAGGTACATAACCCGCCACACTGACGGCACGAAAGTTCACTGTCTTTATCCTAGCCGAGTCAGGGTGCCGACGGAGAAAGCGAGTACGACGATGAAGTCCCCAGTGAGCCTGCCGAGGAGGAGCCTGAGGATGACGAGGTGCGCCGCGAGTCGCATTTGCACCCTTTCCATGTGGCCCACGCACTTTGCAGGAGGAAGCTGCGAAACCGAGCACCTCTGCCCCCAAAAAGCCAACGGAACACCAAAAGAAGACCCAGAAGCGCAAAGCAGCAGAAGGAAAGTTGCAGGTGAAGCGACAGGAGATGGACAAAGCCAAAGTACGACTTTTTGACGCCCGCGTTTTTCGCCTATTAAACGCGTTCTTGACGTTCAGGTCGCGGATGCGGTGAAGCGGTACTCCTACCTACTTGGCCAGACGGAATTATTCAAGCATTTCGTCGATATCAAGGTAGCTCTCAATTCGGTCAGATCTCTTCAGCGTGTGACATCTCTCCAGCGTGCTCGGGATCCTGAATACGCGGCAATGATGGACGCTCAGCCAAAGCCCAAGGGGCGCGGACGTAAAAAGCCTGCGTAGGTTTTTCCATGGCACCTTTGGCGGCCTATTGAGCTCTTGCAGAGATTCAAATGCTCGTCATCGCAAATCGGAAAAAGAAGAGGATGAGGAGATGCTCAAGGACGGCGAGGCGGCCGCTGACGGTAACGACCAGCCCTACGTTTTCGAAACGTCACCGAGCTGTATGTGTTCTCTGTCCCGCGCGATTGGTAGCTGACTAGAATGTGCAAGTCATCCACGGCGAAATGCGGTCCTACCAACTTCAGGGTCTAAACTGGATGGTCTCTCTGCATCATAACGGTTTAAATGGTATTCTCGCTGACGAGATGGTGATCAATTCTCGTATATCAAATTGAAACATCGCTCACCAAGAATTTAGGGACTTGGGAAAACGCTTCAAACCATTTCTTTCCTCTCATACCTGAAATTCCACCGGGATATCTCCGGCCCTCACCTGATTGTTGTCCCCAAATCAACCCTGCAAAACTGGGCTCGCGAGTTTGCTAGATGGTCGCCCGAATTCAGCAGTCATTCTCCTCACCGGGACAAAGGAGGAACGCGCCGAGATTATCGCTAACAGACTCATTCCTCAAGACTTCGAAGTCTGCATAACGTCCTATGAAATTTGCCTCATCGAGAAATCTGCCCTCAAGAAGTTCTCGTTCGAATATATTGTGATCGACGAAGCCCATCGAATCAAGAATGTCGACTCGATATTATCTCAAATCGTTCGAGCCTTCATCTCTCGCGGCCGTCTCCTCATCACTGGAACACCACTGCAAAACAGCTTGAAAGAGCTCTTCGCACTGCTGAACTTTATCTGTCCCGAGATATTCGTTGACTACGCGGATTTGGACAGCTTCCTACATAAAGACGACGATGGAGCGGACGCAGAAGAGGAGAAGAGCAAGAAGGTGGTGGAGGCACTCCACAAGATCTTGCGGCCGTTTTTACTGCGGAGGGTGAAGGCGGACGTAGAGAAGGGGCTCTTACCAAGTAGGTTATCTCAGATTCTCGCCCGCATGTGCTTGACTTTACGTTACCAGAGAAGGAGATTAACATCTATGTCGGCCTGACGGAAATGCAGCGGAAGTGGTATCGCTCGGTTCTTGAAAAGGACATCGATGCCGTCAATGGTATGCACACAACATTCAACTCTACCACCGATGACTGACCTCGGACATAGGTTTGACGGGAAAGAAAGAGGGAAAAACGCGGTTAATGAATATGGTTATGCAGGTTTGAACCTTAATTCTCTCATTTTCTCCCGCTAAACTCATGAATTTGGCAGCTCCGTAAAGTTACATGTCATCCTTACCTCTTTGATGGCGCCGTAAGTTGACTGGAGAATAACGGCCTACACTATGTCTGATTTTTCCCAGGAACCTGGCCCTCCGTACACCACCGATGAACATCTTGTCCAAAACTCGGGCAAGATGATCATCCTCGACAAGCTCCTCGAGTCGATGAAATCAAAGGGTTCCCGTGTCCTCATTTTCAGTCAAATGAGTCGCGTTCTCGATATATTGGAGGACTACTGTCTTTTCCGACAATACAGTAAGTTCTCTATCCTCGGCTAGGTGCAGTTTTTCGCTCACGCTATTCAGAATACTGTCGTATCGACGGAAGCACGGCCCATGACGACCGAATAGTTGCCATTGATGAATACAACAAGCCCGGGAGCGAGAAGTTCATCTTCTTGCTCACGACTCGCGCGGGCGGTTTGGGCATCAACCTGACCACGGCAGACATTGTCGTCCTGTATGATAGTGATTGGTACATCATTTTTTTACTTCGGCGTGGCATCCTCGTTGACTAGATTTTGCCAGGAATCCTCAAGCGGACTTGCAGGCTATGGACCGCGCGCATCGTATCGGCCAGACGAAGCAGGTTTATGTCTTCAGATTCATCACAGAAGGCAGTGTCGAGGAAAGAATGCTTGAGCGGGCAGCGCAAAAGTTACGCTTAGATCAGCTCGTGATCCAGCAGGGTCGAACACAGCAGTCGAAAGGTAAGTTGTGCATACCTCATCTTTATTTCCATTCATTGATCTTTTAATTTAGCTTCGAACAAAGAGGACCTCCTTGACATGATCACTCATGGCGCCGATAAAATCATCAATTCGACTGAAGAGTAAGCTCAAGTTTACACAAAGTAACCTCCACCTCATTGTGAGCTAGATTTTTGATCAACGACGACATCGACGCCTATCATCCAGCACGGAGAGGAGCGGACTGTCGAACTTAACAGCAAGTACGAGGGGCTCAACCTCGAGGATCTCAGCAACTTCAAATCGGAAGGCCTCGGTTCAGCAATGGGAAGGCGAAGACTTTAGGAACGGGGGTAAGCTTCTCAGAATTCTGGGACATCCTCTTGGCTTAATTTCTGTGAAGCAACGCAAACCTCTAAACTTCAATCTCCTTTCCCTATCGAAGCGGGAGCGCAAGACCAACTATTCGGTCGACAGCTACTTCAAGGATGCCATGGGAAAGGGTCCAGTCAAACCCGAGAAGGGGCCCAAATTACCCCGTGCTCCTAAACAGGTCCAAGTGTAAGGTCGACCCCAAGACTCATGGGACGCAACTCATCCCATCCACAGCCAGGATTTCCAGTTCTTCCCCATAGAACTCTCTGTGCTGCAAGAACGGGAGCTCGCCGTGCACAAGGTAATCTTCTTTTTGTTAGATTTGTGTCATCTGAACCGAACCGTCCAGCGTCTCAACGGTATCCCAGCTACTGTACGTGAGTCCCAGGCGCCAGAGGACACACCTGAGCGGCTCGAGGAAGAGCGAGTGGCTGCCCAAGAGTTCATCGACAATGGTGCGTGATTCAAACTTTGCATCAACTTGGAACTTAGATGGTTACATGGAATCCAGCGGAGCCTCTAACAGAAGAAGAGATTGCCAAGAAGGAGGAGTATGTTGAGCAAGGCTTCGCCGACTGGACTCGTCGCGATTTCCAACAATTTGTTCGGGCACTCGAGTCGCATGGATGGTCAACATTTTCGCTCTCCTGGGTACTTTATGATTGACGCGAATACAGGGGGGAGAGTTTCGAGGTCTACGCCACTGAAATACAAGAGAAAACGCCGGCGGATGTCGAGAAGTACTACCGAGCGTTCGAAAAGAAGTGGCACACATTACAAGGTTCGCTTTCCTCCTTTCGCCAAGTCTTGGTCTTGATTAAAAATTCCGATAGAGCACGCCAGGATTGCTACTCGCATCACGGACGGAGAGTCCAAGCGCAAGAAACGTGATAATCTTGAATTCCTCCTAGGAGAGAAAATCTCCTCCGTCCGATACCCCATGCAGGAGTTGGAGCTCAATTATCCGACTACCAAAGGCAAGGTGTATAGCGAGGAGGAAGACCGGTATCTTCTTTGCCGACTCTTCCACTACGGGATGCATGCAGACGATGTCTACGAGCGTATCAAGAAGGACATCACCGAGTTTCCCAGTCTTTAGGTTCGACTGGTTTTTCAAAAGCCGATCTCCGCAGGAATTGCAGAGGCGATGTAACACTCTACTGTCGATGATCGAGAAGGAGGCTGAGGTGAGACTGGCGGAGGAAGCCAAAGCGAAGGGGCCGAAAGGGAAGGTCAGTTCTGCATTCCATCTGTCGATGGCGCCTTCTCAACGCAGTCCGCCCCAGAAACGCACGCTTGACGATGTCAAGAAAGAGTCCCGTCCGTCCACACCCTCTGGGTCTGGGTCTGCATCAGCAGCAAAGAGACCGACAAAGAAGAAAAAGACATAGAGATCTGGTTGTATATTGTTCTCCGTCATGTTCCGATTCACTCCGATGTATGCACATTTAAATTATTCGCCTTGCGATATTATTTCTGTCTATTCTTCGGCGTGGCCAGCCGCGGCCAACGCAATGTGGCCTTCCTTGCTGTTCCTCCAGTTGTAGTCCTTAACAGCGGCCTTCCAAACGTAGTAGTCTAACGCGTAGGATGAGTATATGTAAGGCTGCGAGTGTTTGCGGTGCACGCACAAATTCCAGGCAGGGACTATGATTGGTAGAGCATAGACAGAGAGACGTCGGAAGCCGTTGAAAAGGTAGTTGCGGAACATGTGTGGAGCCGCCTTTGACTGGTATGGCGAGAGGGCTGGTACCCATGAGGAAGGAGTCATTTCGGCCGGATGATGAACGACGCACTGTATTGGTAGATTCCCTTTTGCTTTTGGATGGTGCGGTCGCCCCACCACAAGTTCTGACGCGAGTTCAAGATACACACTTCATCGAGTCGGTAAATTTCTTACATAGACCTTGGCTGGTGAAACAAAGGGATTAGCCAGGGAACGAGCAGGCTCAGACTACGCACGTCCGGGCATGTCACTGAGGACGGCATTCGAGGGCCTCATCGTCGACGATGGAGAGAGGAAACGCGATATCGTTACTTGTTTGGTTCGAGCCGCATTGGCAAAGATTGGCAAGCAGATCCATCGGCTTTACGGCTTTCCAGAAGACTTTTCTGCTCGGGCCTGTATTAATAAGGGCTTTGCTCTTGCGATAAGACCACGTCGTCGCTCTCAGCAATTTCTTCAGTCTTTCACACCGCGCTCGTATGGCCCAATGCCGCGACCCCGAAGGATTCACGCCTGTTTCACGGCTTCGCGACTTTGATCTAACGCCCTGCTTTGAGGAAGGGATCTTGAACTCTGGTGTTCTCACAGTTCTCCTTATTTCGAGCCTACTGAGCTTGCCGCTATGCCTGGTGGACGCTCAGAAGCGGTCTATGAAAAGCCGAATAATATTGGGCGCGAAACTTGTATGTTTCATCTATCCAGCTCTGTACATATGTTTCTGACTTCCTGGAAGACGCTTCTCTTCTGTGCACTTGCCACTAGTGTCACCAACCTTTTTCTCGTCATCGTTCCTCTCCAAAATTCCATTCCGGTCTTGGAATCCCATATTCTGGAGCCAGTAACCCTTTTGGGGACAATCTTCCTGACATATTATAATCACACTCGACAAAGGACAAGCTCATCGCTTCTATTGATTTTCTGGCCCATCTACTCGGCCGCACTGGCCCTCTGGGCCCGAACCATCATCTTGACGGGCTTTGACCACTATCGCTTGCTCCTTATTCTTAAGGGTACCGTCGTGTTGCTGGGTCTAACCTCGTTTGCATTGGAATGCATCGGACCCGAGATTGGACTCCCCGAAGACGAAAAAGCTATCCACGAAAACCCGATTTTAACCGCGAATATCTTCAGTCGATGGGTAATAACATGCCTGTTATTTCTTTAGTCTATGTGTCTGACGGACGAACTCAATCCCAGTCATTCGACTGGATGACCGGCCTTATGCAAAAGGGAACCCGTCAATTCATAACTGAAGACGATCTTCCCTCCTTACTTCCAAGCGACGAATCGGAAAACCTTGGGCGTAAATTAGAAAAGTATCTGCTGAAGTACTGGCATGTGGAGATCTTTATTCTCTGCTTACGGTGGTCCATTCGCCGTGGCCGCTCTTTTGAAATTCAGTCAAGTAGGTGTGGTTGGCTTCTCTAATTCTGATTCTCACTTCCAAGTGCGTGTCAGGACTGCCTGGCCTTCCTACAGCCGCAGCTTCTTCGCTTGCTTCTGGCCTATATTTCACGCTACCAAAATGCTCGCTTTGATGGTGGCAAGACAAATCCGACTGAAGGCTTTGCAATCGCGATTTGCATGTTCGTCGCGTCTGTAATACAAACGATCTTGTTGAACCAGGTCCGCGCGTCTTTAATGCGCAGGACTTGTTGTTGTTGGGCTGACTCTAGTCTAGTATTTCCAGCGCGTTTTCGAAACTGGGTTGGTCTTATATATTCGACATCGGTTCCGGATAACTGATGAATGCTCAGAATGCGAGTCCGTGCAGGACTCGTGACAGCCATCTTCTCAAAAGCACTAATTCTTTCGAACGACGAGAGTGGCCGATCCACCGGGGACATTGTGATTTTTATTTGTTCCATACCCTTTCGTACCTCAATAACTTGGAGACTTCAGGTCAATCTCATGTCTGTTGATGCGATCCGCATGCAAGACTTGTGCACGTTCGGTCTTATCATTCTCTCGGCGCCGCTTCAGGTACTTTCCCCCTCGCGTCTCTATGTTCGTCACCTAACTGAATCATTCATTTCAGATCACCTTGGCGTTTATATCTCTGTACAGCCTTCTTGGATGGGCTTGCTTCGTCGGTGTCGGAGTCATGGTTTTGTCGCTCCCACTCAGTACAGGTAAAACCTCGATCTCACAGCCTTGATTCGCCACTAACTTGATACTTTTAGCTCTGGCGCGGGTTTTGAAACGTTAGGGTTTCGGCTTACGTCGGTTAGGTCGAGGTTTTTAATACTCCGAACACAGGAATGCAAGAACAGCAAATGAAAAACCGAGACCAGCGCACCCGTTTGATGAGCGAGCTGCTGTCTAATATCAAGTCCATCAAACTGTACGCATGGGAGTCGGCTTTTATTCAAAAAATATTGTCGGTACGCAACGACAAGGAATTGCGGATGCTGAGGAAAATGGGTCTATTGAATGTTGGGTTCTACTGCCTTTACCGCGCATTTACTCAACACTTATCCGTAGTCATTCACCATGACTCTGTGGGCGGGCATCCCACTGCTGGTGGCATTTGCATCTTTCGCCACCGCAGCGGCGACATCCCCAAAGCCTCTGACATCGGATGTCATTTTTCCCGCCATCAGGTAGGTGGCCATGTATATCCCCGGCGCGGTCCCGTCACTAACCAAACCCGGGTTTGCCTTGCATCCAGCCTGTTCTTGCTTCTTCAGTTCCCACTTGCCATGGTCAGGTACGAGACACACCACAAGCACAACTCCTTCGTTGAAATCCGTCCCAGTCAAGTGATCAGCAACATAATTGAGGCTTTGGTGTCGGTCAGGCGGTTGTCAGACTTTTTCCAGGCATCAGAACTACAGCCGGACGCCCGAGAGATAATTTACAAGCCTGATTTACGCGCAGGAGACCAGGTGTTTTTTTTCCCCCTTTGAACCCTTGAGGATGAATGACGTATTAAGACGTGCGACACAGGTTTTGTCTATTACGGACGCCGATTTCCGTTGGGATTCAAGGGCCGTTGTGCCCACCCTAGAGAACATCAACCTGACTATCCGAAAGGGAGAGCTTACCGGCATCATGGGACGTGTTGGCGCCGGCAAGGTGTGTGGTATCTCATCTACTCATTTGTTCCGTCTGAATTTCCTCTCTTCTTAGACGAGTCTCTTATCCGCCATAATTGGTGATATGTCACGAAGCGAAGGCAAGCTCACATTGTTCGGCAGCATTGCATATGCCCCACAAAATCCTTGGTCCGTCGATTCTGTCCTTGGTCGTTCTTTAGGCCCATCTCCTTCACAGGATCATGTCTGCGACCGTTCGGGAGAATATTACTTTCAATCACCTGGTGAGACTCGTCGTACATTCAATCTTCCCAATTTTTTAACGGCTGTATTATTAGTACGACGAAGCATTTTATCAAACCGTGCTGGAAGGTGCAGTCTCCTATGCGCTATCTTCGCGGCTCGGAGACCAACCTGATTTCCAGCTTGTGCTCTTGGCCAGGATATTGCCTTACTTCCTCAGGGTGATCTCACGGAGGTTGGAGAAAAAGGCATTACGGTAACCTGAGCCGCTCTATTTCGGTCATAGTTCTTATGTCCTCGCAGCTCAGTGGTGGCCAAAGGGCACGCATAAGCTTAGCTAGAGTAGGTTGCGCCCTTTACAAAACGCTCACTGTCTAATCTCTACAGGCAATCTATGCGCGCGCCGATCCCGTCCTTCTGGACGACTGTCTTGCTGCCGTCGACAGCCACGTCGCTCGCCATGTGTTTGGTTAGTCCGTGCACTACTCTCCTTCAACTTGAATTTTGATATCTTAATAGACCACGTCATCGGGCCCAATGGATTGCTCGCTTCACAGGCTAGAATTCTAGTCACGAACAGTATTGCATTCGTAAAGCAGTTTGACCAAATCGCTTTCATAAGTCGAGGGATCATTCGCGAATGTGGTTCATACGAAACGTTGATGCAAAACTCTGACGGCGATTTGAGCAAGCTTATGTATGCGTGTTTCCCCCCATTGAACCACATCGCGTTAACTTGTCTGTCAGCCGCGGCCACGGCACCTCCTCTTCTTCCGGCACTTCAACTCCCTTTGCCTCGGGTAGCGGCAGCGCTTCTCCGATAACATTGAACATAGAAGACGGAGACAAAAGCCCGGAGTATGCGGCAGTGGTATCCGAAAAACTCCGCTATCGCACAAGTTATCCCAAGGCAGTTCTCGCCCCTCCCAAACCTGTGAGAGCCGCGAACTCTGCAGGTTTAAGTCAGGAACATCGCGAACAGGGGCGAGTCAAGCGGCGCGTTTACGCTCAATATGTCGAGGCGGCTTCCAAGGCCGGCTTCGTCGTCTATATAGCCACAACAATTGGTCAACAGGCCATGACTTTGTTGGGGAATTTGACACTTCGCAGCTGGGGAGAGCACAACCGTGAAATGGGTGGTAATTCGGGCATGTTTAGATACTTGCTCATTTACGGGCTATTTTCCTTGAGTTCCACCATGCTTGGCGGTATGTTTAGATACTTGCGCATTTACGGGCTATTTTCCTTGTTGCTTATTTGCGCGAGTTTAGGTATTTCCAGCATCGTAATGTGGGTTTTGTGCTCTTTACGAAGCTCGAAACGGCTACATGATTCAGTCTGTCACTTGTCTTCCGAGTTTTAACGGGTCTCATTGCGGCTTAGATGCTGACCTCTCTCATGAACGCCCCCCTGGGGTTTTTCGAGCTGACCCCCACCGGGAGGTAGCTATCTTCCCATCCCTTTTGCTCCGTCTCTTACTATCTTGTCTAGGACTTTGAATCTGTTCTCCCGCGACAGTAAGCGGAATAGTCTTATTGTCGGTTATATATCTCATGTTTTTTTTCCCCAGTCTATGTTGTCGATCAATTACTCGCTCGCTTCATCCAAAATTTCGTCCGAACGGGGGCAGTCTGTCTCTCGATTGTGGTTGTCATTGGAGGGAGCTTCCCGTTATTCTTGGTTTCTATCCTTCCTCTCGGTTGGTTCTACCTCAGAGTCATGAAGTATGTCCTCATCTCATCTTTGGCGTCTCTACTCACTCTACACCAGATATTACCTGTCAACCTCGCGAGAGTTGAAACGTCTAGACGCTGTTTCGAAGAGTCCCATTTTTGCTTGGTTCTCCGAGTCCCTAGCCGGTGTCTCAACGTAAAGTCGCTCCGTCCAATCATTTTGACTGCAGATTTAACCTGACTGCTCAGGATCCGCTCCTTCAATCAGCAGCCAATCTTTATTCGGGCTAACCAGCGTCATGTTGACAGAAATCAGATATGTTACTTGCCTAGCATTTCCGTCAATCGTTGGCTTGCAGTTCGACTTGAGATTGTGGGCGCAGTGATAATTGCCTTGGTCGCGACCCTTGCCATGGTGGCTTTGATTACAACTGGGGTAGATGCCGGTTTAGTTGGACTGGTGCTTTCGTACGCAATGAATGCAACATCATCATTGGTATGCTCTGTTCCTGTTATCCTTTCCCCTCACTAAATTCCGATCGGCAGAATTGGGTGGTTAGATCTGCCAGCGACGTGGAACAGAACGTTGTGAGCGTCGAGCGCATTTTACATCAAATCGATGTCGCTCCAGAAAGTCCGCAATACATCCCCGAGGCAAAACCGAAAAACGACTGGCCTTCACAGGGCAAGATTGAATTCAAGTTAGCGACCCCCTTAGCCCTGCTCTTCGTCGCTAACTAGGTCCTTTGGAAAGAAATTACTCCACTCGCTATCGACCAGAGCTCGATCTAGTTTTGAACAAAATATCGCTTGAGATAAAACCCAAAGAGAAACTCGGCGTTTGTGGGAGAACTGGAGCGGTAGGTTCTTTTCGGCAGTTACGAATCTTCATTGATCACAGTCAGGGCAAATCGTCTTTGCTTCTGGCCCTTTTCCGAATCATCGAAGGCGTCGAGGGCTCGATATGTATTGATGGTGTGGACATTAAAAACATTGGTCTACATGATTGTGCGTTTCTCTACGACTTCAAGCTCCTTGGGGACCAATATCTACTCTTTGTAGTGCGCTCGGCGATCAGCATTGTCCCGCAGACGCCGGACTTGTTCGAAGGGACGTTGCGAGAGAACATTGACCCCGTCGGGGAACACGAGGATGCGGATATCTGGGTCGCGCTCGGACAAGCGCGCCTGAGAGAGTATGTCGAAAGCCTTCCTGAGGGACTAGATGCGCCGGTGCGGGAAGGTGGTCAATCCCTTTCATCTGGCCAAAGACAATTACTTTGCTTCGCGCGCGCGTTATTACGAAAGGTTATCTCTGTTTTCCTTCCCGCACGAACTGTTTATTGATCTCTTATCTAGTCCAAGATTCTGGTGTTAGACGAAGGTGTGTTTAGTTGCAGTATTTACATTGATGGTGACTTATATTCGTAGCTACATCCGCCGTTGATCTGGACACAGACAAGGCGATCCAGGTACGCTTATTACATTGCGACGTGCAATAAGCTGACAAGGCCGTAGGAAATCATTCAAGGGCCAGCGTTCGAGGATGTAACGATCATCACCATTGCGTTCGTAGACTCCTACTCTTCATCTGCCTTGACTGATTGCCCTGCAGACATCGACTGAATACGATAATTGGCGGTTCTCGTATATTGGTCATGGATCAGGGCCAAGTTGCAGAGTTTGACACCCCGCAGACCCTTCTTGCGAACAAGTCGTCGATTTTCTATTCGCTCGCAACTGAGGCGGGTCTCACTTGAAAAACAAGACAGATGTTGGAGGGAGACCGGAGGACGGACGGACATATTTCTTGAACAATAGAGCTAGTAATGTACGAAGGTCATATGGTTGACGCCGTTGGGCAATTGGCCCACAAATTAGACGGTTCAGAAAGTGACCGCTGATACTTAAAAGCCAAAATTCTATGGTATTAGATGTATTTCTATGAGTTGAGATCAGCTTGTGGTCCTCAACATCAGCAACAGGTATATGTATGTACATATGAGTTCTTCAGCTCAATATAGCAGCTGTTTCAATTAGTCCATGGCTGGAGAATTTACTTTACTGGAACGAAGTCATGTCCGAGCGAAACGGCCTCGCCTGCGGTAATCGTGACCCGCCAGAAGAGAGAAATGAGCCCGCGTTGCCCATGTCGGGGTTCCCTCGGCTGGCAGCAGCAGGAGGCAAGCCCTGGGGCATCAAGATGGGCTGCACGGGCAATGAGTAGCGCAGGTCGAGGTCCTCCAGCACCGTCTTCAAATTTCGCATAAATTGCGTTCGACGCGCCCATCGACCGCCCCAGTCTTGCCAGTTCGCGCGGTCTGTGAAAGCACGTCAGTATAAGGTTTTACACCGATGGGCGGCCATCTCGACTTTGGGCCGGCACACTCGAGGTATTTCCTCATATGGCATATTCAGCACCTTATAAGGCAACTGTTTTTGGTTGCCCTATAGTCGAGAATTGCCGGTGCGATAGATGTGGAAAAACTACGCACGCTCCATGGCGACGATGAGATGGATAGCGTTCTGGTATTCCATTTTGTCGATGTTGAGGGCGCAATTGGACCACTCGCGGTTGTTGGCGGCGACATAGGCGTTGATGCGGACGCGCAGTTCCTCAAGGACTTCGAGAGGCGTGTCGTAGGATACAGTCAGGTTGGTCGTTTCCCACCTGGCAAAGGATGAGACTGACTAAAACGCAAAGGAGAAACAAACAGACATGGAGCTACTACGACGCAGCTTTATAAACAGATCAGCTAGGAGTCGTATCAACACCAATATGTACGTACATTGTGCACCAGTTTGGAGGACGCGAGGAGGGAGTTGGGGGCGATAATCTCTTGCCCGTCGACTCGACGGAAGGTCGTGGCAAATAGACCGAATTCGCGTACCATCAGAACCTGATCGTCAATCATGACGAGGTCGCCGACGTCGTATGTGTGCGTGCTGAAGATGAATAGCAGCTAATTATTTTACCAAATTCAGTGGTGTTGTTCCATGGGATTAATCCACGCACCGAGTTGAAGAGGGTAGCAGCTGAGTTGCCAAAAATAAAACTGAAACCGAGGATTATCGTGGCGAGGGGGACGAGGGACGTTAGTGTGTCGGATTTGTTGAAAATGAGTAGGCAGAGGAAGATAATGAGGATGAGTGCAACAGCCACGAGCACAGCGTCGAGTTTAGCCACAGCGGAGCCGACGTCCTGGGGAAAAGGAAGGAATTAGACTCAGACATTGCTGAAGTAGCGAATATATAGACAGACCTTGAGACTGGAGGTGAGGGCTTTCCGCTCTCGATAGATACGCTGAACGGCCTCCCGCATCTCCTTCTTGGTAATGTCGCCATTTCCATCCTTGTCAAACAGCGCGAAAGCTTCGGTCTAAAAGAAAGTAAGTAGTGTGGCACGGAATACACGGATAATCAGCCCACAGCTTCAACAGTCGAATGAAAATAGGGGTGGAAATCTACGGTACGCCAATGAGTGCAGGCCGGGGACAGTGGTCGCGTCCAGACATGCCTTCGACAATGAGATGCGATCTCGGCGGGTAGACGTCGCTGAGTGCGCCAAACAGTTTCCTCGCAAGCCTACGCGCCGACGAGAGATTGTTCAACTCGCCCTCGCGATTGAACCGCGAGTTCTTAAGCGCGACTTGACCAATGGCACCGCCGACCTGATCGACGATGATGCTCGCCATTGCCATGCGCCGCTTCTGCTTCCGCGCGGAGCCCCGCTTTAGGATCTTCGGCTTTTCTTTCTCCGCGGGTTTTTCCGGTGTTGCGTCTCTTTCCTTAAGACGCAGGGTGGAGAAATCTACAGAACCGCTAGGGGTTCTGCGACCGCGTTTTGCGTACGGTGTCTTTTTCGGGGCGGGCTGCGCGTTGGAGAGTCGGTCAAGGGCTTTGAGGCCGAGGCGGTTCTCTGTAAGGCGGTCCGCGAGCGCTTTTTGGTGGAAATTGATGGCTACGAAGCGTAGGAAGAGCTTGGAGAGTATGAGAATGCAGAGTTTATTTCTGGGTAGGGCGACGCACCTTCTCGAAGAAGAGGATTATGCCCGCAGAAAATAGAGCCTGAATTTATCGTTGGTGCGGGGAACAACTGCGAAATGGCAAGCTCACCTGCATTACCCGGTTTACTATGACCCAGTACGAGCCAGGCGGTTTCTCCACCGCGCGAATAACCGAGAGACTTATCCACGCCCATGAAATATCGAGAATGAGCTTGAGCCAGCCTTTGACGGCGAGAGTTAGCTCAAGCTGAATCTTCAGACGCTCCACCTGGCCCGCCGAATAGGACGACTAGTGCGATAATAAAGCGAATGAGGTTGTCCACAACAATTGCGGTAAGGGCATCCCGCCGCCCAAACGATGGCGAGCCACAGAGACCTGTAGGCAGGGGATGAGATCGCGTGCAGGGCAGCCAGGAGAGACGAGGTGACCAGGCGTGGACATGGGGTTGTGCGCTACTTGATTTGAAGCGCAGCTGGAAGACAAGCAGCGGGCTAATGAGGACAGCACAACCAATGATTCCTAAAAGTATCTGTCGTATCGGGAGGCGCGCCAGCTCGATGCAAGTTGCAACCAACCTAAAAATATCTGGCGTATCGGGCGTGCAAGCCTCATAAACGCGAGCCACAAGGCTCGCCCGCGCTTCGCTTTGGTGCGGTGGATTTTTTCGGTGTCCTGGGCCTCCTCATCATCCTCGTCCCAGTTGAACTCGTCGGACGAGTCTGTGGCCGTCGAGTCTGAATCATCTGGTACAGTACTGGTCTGTGCGGGCAGCTGTTCTGGATGCTCGTCGAGCTTGGCAAAGTCCTGCTCCTTGACTGGGACGTCTGCCATGGCCGTCCGTTGGAAATGAAGTCAAGGTTCGAGTTAGAGGTAGTGGTTGGCAATCAAGCTTGGGGTGGAGCAAGTTCGCCTCGAGTGAATATTTGGCGCGATCATTACGTGAATTGTCCTTACATGCATATGGAGGACCTTCCCAAGCCTCACTGCCACTGCCTCAGTCCTCGACCTCGAGGCACCCAATATACTAGCAAGGCTCCGAGTCGAGCTGGGAGTCGAGCTGGGAATCAGCTCGACATCGCGTACAATTTATTTATGGCCGAACGGCCCGACCGCCAAGTAGATTTTACAGGCATTTTAATTGCATATTCATAGCGATCCAGTACACTATCCTCACCGCCGCCGCTCGTACCTGTCCTTCTCTCCCGAATCCCTCCTTCTTTCACCCCGATTTTCTCCTCGTCTGGGTGGCGACGACGACCGCTCCTTTTTCACCGCCGGCGACCCCGACCGATCCCTATCTCGACGCGAATCCACATCGCGCCCATTCCTACCGCTCCCATACCCACCGCGGCGAGGGGGGGAATCAAACCGGCGGCGCGGCGGCCCACTTGCACTGCCCGCTTTCGGTGGAGGGGAACGCGAGTCGCGGCGGCGCGGCGGCGGCGGCGGAGAGCGCGAGTCCCTGCGGCGCGGAGGTGGCGGGGGCGAACGCGAGGCAAGACGCCGAGGAAGCGGGGGCGGAGACCTGGAATCGCGACGGCGAGGTGGAGGAGACCGCGAATCACGACGACGCGGAGGGGGTGGGGGTGAACGGGAGGCACGACGCCGAACAGGTGGTGGGGACCGAGAATCCCTCCGCCGTGAGAGAGTCGGCGGCGAGCGCGAGTCCCTACGATGCTTGGGAGGCGATCTCGAACGTGAATCCTCCCTCCCGCGACGCAGTGGGGGCGGCGGCGAACGGTCTTTCCGAATTACGCGGTCGTCCACCCCACGCCTCCGCGGCGGCGACATAGAATCTGCAGGCGAACGACGACGAGGAGACGCCCGACGGCGTCCTCCACCGCCGCGGCTACCCCTTGACCGATCCGAACTCGAATCCGAATCCGACGACGAGTCGGAGTCAGAAGACGAGTCCGAATCCGAGGATGAGGACGACGATTCATCCTCCAGCATCGCACGCCTCTGCTCCATAATCAAGCGCGGCGCATTCTTCAGGTACTCTCGCATGTCCTCCGTGACAACACCCAGTCCAATACTTGTGAAGTAATTGATAGCAAAACGCGTGTTCTTGGGCACGTCGACGGGGAACATCCCCGCGCACGCGCGCGCGAACTTCGGCATCTTTGAACCGCTCGGCGACGACCTTGAGGCCCATACTCTCGGTCATTTCCGTCATCATGATCTTCACAAAGATACGACTGCTGCTCGTCGTATCTTCCTCGTTAATTTTGATACAGTCCAGCACTAGCCACGAGATCGCGTCGCTGGCGAGCAGGTGCCCGAAAAACCGGGCGATGTTGCGTAAGCGATTCGTTTCGTACCGATGGATGGTAGTGTAGTAGTTGGCGAACGCGGTCTCGAAGCACTCGGTCCATACACGGTTAAGCTTGCTGAAGCGTTCGCCCACTAGGCCGTAGAAGGTCGAGTAGGAGCGCTCTTGGGAGCAACACTCGATGATCATGTTGACGAGCTCAATCTAAGCTTAGAGGATTAAAATGAGTGGGAATAATAGGACGAAGAAACGCACCTCCTGCCCCTCTTGGAGCTGAACTTTGAGGAGCTTGTGCACGGCTTCTTCGTAATTGAGGGCGTTCATGATCGAGAGGTAAATGGTTCGGCGGAGGTTGACAAGGTTCGTCTCCGTGCGATCCTCGATGCCCTCCTTGTTTGCGGCGACTGGACGACGGTCAGTCCACGAAGCGCCTAGATTTTGAGAAAATATACACACCCTCATCCTCATCCTCATCCTCACTCGACTCTTCCTCGGAACCCGACTCTTCATCCGAATCTTCGCCTAGGATCTCCGCCTTGATAGCCTTGTACTTCTCCTCATTCTCGAGATAATTCGGATCAAACTTGAAGATGTCTGGATACGCGTCAATATCGACGGCGAAATTGATGAGCTCGAGACACTCACTCAAGTCCCTCCTGCACCTGCAGCTCCTCCTCGAGCTGGATTTCATGCGTGATCTGCTCCTCCTCCTCGACGAGATCCAGACCCTCAGGTAGGATGGGGTTATCCTTGTACTTGTCCTTGCGGACCTGCATCAGGACCTCAATCATGTACTGCACGCGCTGGCTGATAGATCCCTCGTTGAGCACAGCGCGGAAGCGCTCAAAGACAGTGGCGTTGGCTTTTGGGGAGTTTTCGGCCAGGAAGGCGCCAACCTCAGCGCATGAAGCCGACGGCGATCTCGATCGAGTCGTCCTGTGGGCCGCTCAATGAGGAGGACGATGATTTGAAGGGCGATGAGCTCGTGCGCAACGGCTTGGTTGACGAGGTGGCCAATAAAGGTCGTGGTGGAGTGGCATACGATCTGAGGGGTAGTGAGTGGTTTTCGAAGAGCATAGACAACGAGGACGCACCTTGTCATTCCGTTTGAACGCCCTCCGGAACTGACTGATCAACCGCGCAAGGATGAGCTCGCCGACCTGAGGTAATTTCGTGTTTATGATGGCCACCAGCGCCGCAAAGACGGGCGTATAAGTTAAACTGGAGGCCTGCGCCTTCATGACACTGCGGGCGAACAGGCCTCGACCGCGGATAAGGTTCTCTGCAAAGAGCTCGGGGACGACAGCCTTTATGTTGACGATGTTGACTCGATTGACGATACCAGTGATGGATTTACGCAGAGCATCCCAAGAGAGACGTTGGTACTCGGCGCTGGCCTTGTCCGATGAGGCGGCGGCCTGGAGGGCACGGAGACGAGCGGGGGGCATGTATACCCCACCAGAACGCGAGCCCACGAGCTTGGCAAACTCGGCTTGTGCGTCGGTCTGGGCATCTTTTGGTTTGTCGACTTTCTCGAGCTCCATTGCAGCTACACGGGCAGCCAGCTGGCGCTCTCGTTCCGCACGGCGTACAGGGTCAACATCGATGACTTTGGGAAGGTTCAAGTGGGATTTTGCGGGGGGAGAGTGCGACCTGCGACGACTCGACGGCGGAAGGTCTTCGTCGGGTGAAGCAGACCTGGAATCGTCATAAATACACCAAATTGAAGGGCGTGAAGACGCAGACGCACCTCTTCCGCTTGTGCAACGCACTATCAGGCAGATTGGGCGAGCTCATCACCGCAGCGGACATGGCCAGTCTGCGAGGTCACCGCAGTTTGAACGTCGGTGCCGTTGTTGGTCTTTGTTTGCCATCGGCATCTCAGTTTACCCCTATCTTGATGTACGTCGTCTGCTCTCAGCTTGTAAACGCAACACAGATCCTCCCGTCGTGCTTTAATTTGTTTACACTGACCGTCTAAACTTCGAGCGCCCAGGCCTTGATAGTCGACCTGAAGCGGTGAACTGCAAGTTTGGAACGGCCGCTGCAAACAGCTTCAGTCCCACCACATTGTTTGTCGTGTGTGTAATTCCATAAATTACTATACTTTGCTGCAATGTGCTATAACCCTAATCTGCTGCAAGCTCCATCTTGATTCGTGCAATCGCCAAAGCCGGGTTGAGGCCCTTGGGGCATGTTCGCGAGCCTAGAGTATTTTCATTTGGGGTCAGTTCAGGACCAGAGGAAACGACGTGAAACATACAGTTGAAGATGGTGTGGCAGCGGTACAGACTCATCTCATTCTGCAGCACCTCCTTCCGCTCAGCCGTGTGCGTGTCCTATTGCGCAGTTAGTGGGAGGTACTATAATTTGGTCTATAACGTACGCGAGAGTCGGCAATCCACCTGTACGCTTGCATGAGCGTCGCGGGGCCGAGATACTCATCCTGGTTCCACCAGTAGCTCGGGCAACTCGTCGAGCAGCACGCGCACAGGATACATTCGTACATGCCGTCTAGCTTCTTGCGGTCCTCAGGGCTCTGCAAAAACTCGGTGCCGTCGGCGGGCGGGTTGGGGTTCTGGAGGTACGGCTTGATCGACTTGTATTGTTTGTAGAAGAGCGTGAGGTCGGGGACGAGGTCCTTCACGACGTACACTGCCAGCGCGTTGGTTGCGGGTCGCGGCGAGCGAAATGGGTATCACGTACTGTGCGGCAGGGGATATATCTTGGTATCTTTCGCCTCATTCCTGTCGATGCGGCAAAGACACGCGAGGGTGTTCTGGCCGTCAATGTTCATCGCGCACGAGCCGCAAATGCCCTCCCGGCAGGATCTGCGGAACGTGAGCGTCGGGTCGACCTCGTTCTTTATTTTGATGAGTGCGTCGAGAATCTAGGATAATATGAGCACGAGACCAGACCCGACGCAAGATATGCGCACCATGGGCCCGGTCTGGTTGAGGTCGATGGTGTAGGACTGCAGAGTGGGTTTCGTTGCGGGTTCATCCGGATTCCAGCGGTAGATTTTGAACTCCTTGTTGAGGACGGGCTTGTCCGCGACGGGCGTGGCGAGACAGCGCGCCGCCGACGACGAAAACTGGCGCGCGAGGCGGGGCAGACGGCGGGAAAGAAGAGACATGGTGGCCGGAGCTGGCAGGATTGGATCGGGCACCGTCGGCTTTCCGGCTAACCAATCAGATTCCTCCAGTTTGCTTATCACATGCAACTAAAAATATATTCTCTGCTAAACTACCAGTATTTTCTCCAGGCCTAGTCAGGACTCCCCGTCAGGTTCAGCACCGGCAGCGCATCCCATCGCGGCAGCGTCTCTTCAGGCATATCCTGCAACAACTGCTCCGATACACTCAAGTCCATCAAGTGGTCGTCTGAACACGTCCAGCTTCTCCTTCGGCCGATCCTTGACATGCGAGCCCACTTCCAGGTGGTTTGTCGAGAACGATAAAAAGTCCGCGTAGTTGGGGTACAAGCATCACGTATCCCCGCAGATACACCAGTTCGATAAAGTATTTCTTCCACGATTTGGTCCAGTGGTTTGATCGCACGTCCGGGACCACTCACCCGCTCAAGCTCCATCCGTCGACTCGGAGAGCCGTTCCGCAAGATAGGCGTGGAACTCGCGCCAGTGCTCCGGGAAATATACCGCGCCCCAGCTGCACGGCACTTGCGAGAGATACTGGTGTCGAGGGGTGCGGAAAGTGGTTGTTCGCAAACAGGCCCCGCGCGTTGAGCGGCTTACGTCCTTCAAGGTGCAGCTTCGATGTTTTTCTGCTGGTACAGACTGATGCCGAACAGCTGGGCCGTTTCGTTTCTGGCCCCACCGTATCTGCAATAACGTCAAAAAAAGCGGGAAAGAATAAAAAATCCTCCACTGACCTATATCGCAGAATGCCCATCTTGATCCAAGCGTAAAAGAGCGGAGAGAGCTCGATGTCATCCTCGAGGATCAGGCCATAGCTCTCGTTGGAGTGTGGGTACCACGACTCGACCACGGCAGTAAGCAATCCTCCATGAACGACCCGCCGATGTGTAAACACATTGCCGTGGTTCCATTGGTACGCTTCGACGACACGAATAGTTTCCAAATCTGACGACTGCTCCATGTTCATCCGTAGACTGACAGAATCGCCAAAGAACCGTGCTTGGGAAAGCGAACCTAGTAGGCGCTGGAGTGATTGTGGTCGGTCCTGGGTAATAATGGTAACCTCAACCTGGGGAACGTGCCAGTCTATGGACTAAATTGTCAGTGGGCGAGGGTGCAAGTGAATGTATGACGTACTCTTCCACTCCACCAGGGAAAGGGACCCCATCCAGTGCGCATGCCCCAAATCTTGGCGCGGTATTCGCACAATGGTCGGATACTCGCTCGTCAGAAACTGCGTCGCCGGTTCGCTCACAGTGAAGACAACGTCGGCTTTGCGCCCCACTCGGTCCAACCAGTCTGAGATCATAGAGGAAACTAGTCGTTCGGTGCTCCATATTGTGTCGTATTGAAATTGGCAGCCCGAGGATATCTCTTCGTCCGAGGTAATGCGTGATTCAGAGTAAAGAAGGATTTTGACGGAGAAAGCAGAATTATGCAGCCGGCACACGAGTGGCACAATGAGACGTAGGTCTATGATGTTGGGGAGTAGAATAACAAAGAGGCCATTCGGACCTTCTATATGCGCGGATAATCTTGTTAGGTTTATGGTGGGTGTAGAATACTGCCGGCCGTCGTTACACCAATTGGAATCGGGGTCTCCGAAACTTCGTATGATGCCGCCCAGTTGATCTTCGCGAGATTGGGAGACGGCGCGGCCAAAATCGGACCAGGTCTCGTGATATCCTTGAACGAGCGAACTGGGGAGGGTAAATGGAGGCAGGAGGTACAAAGCCGAACGCGTCTCAGGCGTTGGAGGGGCGCACGACCAGTTGCTGGGTGAGCCGATGACGCCTCTTGGTCCAATCGGGAGAACTGAAGTCACTGGGCAGGTAAGGGCGTTGCGCGTACGGGCGCTGACGGGGCCCAAACCGGTTTCGTCGAGGAGTAACATCCATTCTGTCGTCGACTCCGTTGCGGCGTGGAGGACGGCGGTAGTTGGGTCACCGGGCCAGGGGTAGAGGAGGACATCAGGATGGTTGCTGGCCTCGGAAGAAGAGCGCACGGCTTGTCGAACGACAGCGCGGGCTCGGGAGAGGAGAGACTCGGGGCACACGACAAGCACTTTTGATACACAGCTCGGCCGGCTGAGGAGAGGATCCAGCGTGGTCAGGAGGTTCGCAAGGGAGGTTAGAGTGACCGGGAGAACAGCTGTTAGCGAGCCTGGTTCGATGGAGCGGGCGTGTTCAAGTTCTTGGACCACACTTGAAAAGTTGAAGTTCGGAGGGCGTTGGCGTGGACGCTGTTCTGCGGGTGTGAGCTTAGGTCTTGAAATCAAGATGTAGAGTGCAAAGAGGAACAAGACAAGGTAGCGCGACTTGCAGAGTTTCCTTCGAAGCGACATGATTTGGAAACGCAGGAAATGCCATCAAACATTTGTGCCACATCCGGCTAGGTTAGGAAATGAAATCCAATAATTCCTTGGGTACGGTCAAGTACTACAAGTCTACAAGAATATGAAAAGACATTATTTGCGTACAAGACGGTCGAAACCTCCGTAAAAGAAAGACACTATGAGTTCAATGCCACGGTATGAGCCTCAAAACCCCGCTTTCAACCAACCCTGGCATCCATGCGACGAGTGGTGCGCACGAGTGGAGCCTATCCCTCGAGGAAACTGCAGAGGGATCGGGGGGTGCAGTTACCTCGAGGATTCGTAGCCGGGGAACCGACGATACCAGGTTTGCGTTGATCTGCCGCCAGACAGGCTCCTCACTCCAGAGGATAGGTTTCTGGACCGCAAGTCTCATGCTTCGGAGCGCCGGTAGGCAAGAGAGATCTCCAAAACGGGAGATGATACCTTCCAGGTCGTGGGAGTGGCTGACATTGACCACAATGGTCTCCAGGTGGTTTGCACCGACCATGATGTCAGGATTGAGGGTCTCGACGAAAATTTGATCTGTATAGCCGAGTTAATAGATGAAGTCGAAGGAGACCAACATGGGTCGAACTGACTTGTGGACGACTCGATGTAGATTTCGACCTTTCGCAGCGTGCGCGCATTTTCATGGAGCAGAGCTGCGGCCGCTGAATTCGTAAGATGAAGAGAGCGTAAATGCGACATGTCAATCGAGGTGAAAACCCGCATGATTCGGTCGACATCCGGGGGAGTAAAATTTCGCAATTCCAGGGAATCGAGGAGGACTGTGGGCGGAGGAATTTCCGCGACACGAACATGCTCCGAGTCGGGAGACAAGCACGTGGGATTCGACAATCGCAAGTGTTTCAAACCGACAGCATTTTGCAATAGCCTGTGTAGTTCGGATACTTCGTGAAATTCATAGTGGAACATGCTGAGACATCGCAAACTCGGCCGAGACAGCGCAACAGCCAAGGCCCCTTGTACCAAGTAAGGGTGCGCAGACCACTGTTGGACCTCCCCACCGGGCACAAGTTCGAGGGTTTTTAGCTTCACCAGCGCCCTCAAAATTACGCCCAGTGACGTTGCGTCCTTCCGCCAAGCGTACAAGACATGGAGGTGGTTGACATAGATAGAAATGTGTGGGCTGTCTTGAAGTAACTGGGCAAACCGGAAACAGGACCTATCGGATCCTGCGTACTGCACGCGCACTACAGCGAAAAGCTGCCCCTGTGCTGGTCGCACAAATGCACGAGACGCTAGCGTGCAGGCCCGGAGTGTTTGGACCAGGATATTCGTCTCGGAAGAGGAGTGGATTGATTCGAATGGGTATGCGTCGTCGAACAAGGGAATCTCGTCGATGATTGCATCCAAAAGCTCTTGAGGTATCATAGCTTCCGCTACTATGCAGATTCAAGTGAGACAGAGTTGGCGACATGGTTGCCACTTACAGGAAGTTGATGTCAATGAAGAGGGCAGTGTTCAACTGGATACACAGCTATCAAAGAAGCCGACAATTCTTTTTTTGCTAGGTACATAGGTAATACACGCAGAGCAAATCATCCCCCGCGCGAGAAAGGCTCGCCCCGGGGGAAATTTGGGTTATGGCCAACAGAGGTTGAACAGAGGGGGCCAGCGTTGTTTGGACATCAGATTACGAGGACGTGATTTGCCACATTTGGTTTCCTCACAAAACGAAATGGGGGGAAACTCCAATATCGTCGGGTGAAGGGCGGTCATTATTTCCCTGCGAGTACTCCCTCGTGTGTAGGAGTGGACATTGAGGCATGCACATCCCGCGCGACTGGAGGCGGTAAGACGGACGGACGGGCGCAGCCAGGGTGAAGGGTGGAGGACTCAGATCTTGTCGCAGCGTGTTCCAGTGTACACATTGTCATCCCTCGCGAGCCGAGCATATACACGCGTATATCCAATGTTTCGGGCCCATTTCGTTGTGTCCCTACCCTCGCAATCGTCTGTCGCGAAGCACCTGCGCGAGAGAGCTAGTGCCCTGAGACGCGCTGCTCACAAAACCTGGGGGGTAGGTCGCCGCTCTTCCACTCCCTTTCGTTGCCGGCATGGGGGGTGGAACAGGCGGTGAGGGATAGTAATTGAGCGCGATCCTCTTTCGACGTGGGTGGTCGCGGATCCAGCGGATGGGTTTACCGCGGCGGTGCCAAGGTGGGGGGCGCAGTGTGGCCGCGTCGAGGAGGGATGCACCGATAGAGGAAGCGGGGGTCGAGGGAGCAAATAATGGAGAAGAAGTCGCGGAAGAAGGTGGAGGGAAGGAATGAGGAATCGGAGTTCCGAGCAGTCCACGGGCGGTGTAGGTTGCGTGTCCGAGAGAAAGAACTTGGCCGCCGACGGTTCCGACGCCGGGGAAGGCTTGGAGGAGAGGCATGCGCGCGCGCTCAACGACAGACGGAGCAAGGCGATGAAGGCGTGGAATTTCCTGCCGCGTTTTGTACTCGAGGCCCCGCGCGGTCGGATGAGAGCGTGCATTTGCGTTTTCAACTGTGGTCCCCTCCTCCACCCACTCCAACGGGGTTTCCTCCACGGGCTGGGGTTCTGCGGATATGCCCCAGTTAACGGTGTCCTCCACATGTGCATACCGCGTGCGGGCCAGATATTCAGCAGTATCAAGTTTAGCTTTGGTCTTGAGAATGCGGCGCTCCAAGATGCGCGTCGTTCCCCAGATACGCGAGCCCAATATGGGCAAGGAGCCATCGAACCGCTGCGACGCGAGCATGTACAGCCGTAGGGCTTCCCGTAGTCGGCCCCTGCGGTCGGCCACCACGGCAGCACCCGCCTCCCACCCGCCGGCGGCACTGGGGTCCTTGACGCCTGCAACTAATCGGTCCGCCATTTCAACCAGATGCGCTGCACGGCCTCTTGGCTCGCGCGATCGCTTGGCCTGCTTCCTGAGCTCATTATCGACGAGCGCGTCGGCGGATTCAATGAGTCGCCGTTCGTACGGTGCAATCAGTCGCGTAGCGGTCCGAGCGGTTTTTTATTTCACGCTCTTCCTTGTAGATCATACGCAATGCCCATTCTCGCAATGTACCATGCATCGTGTAACCGCGGTAGGTCGAATTGAGGACCGCAGAGGTGTGCAGGGACCGCGTGTGTAAAGATGAGCACGCCCAGCGCAAGAGCATATCTGGTGTTAAGCAAGAGGGTCACAATGTGACGATTATCACGACAGGAAATAAGTTGAACTTGGGTACTATGTATGTGTATATCATGTAGGTTAGAGCCACAGCCGTTAATATAGGTACATTGAAGACCAAGATCCACGTCCCATCCCGGAGGAAACTGCACACGGTCTATGGAAGGACGATTAGTCTGTTCTAATAGCCGCTTCTGCAGAAAAAGTCAGTAAATCGCAGCGTAGAGAAATGAGTACGATGGTACGAACTGAAGAACTCGTAGGAGAGCCAACATAAAGCGGTGCTAGGCATTATTGTGAGTACACGAGGAGTCAGGCCTCTGCCGTATCCCTTCAGCCCGTCTCTTGCCCAGATAATTCGCAGGGCGTCCATCATTCCCCGGGTGTTGCGAATTTCGGGGTCGTGTGAGGTTCCTCGCGTCTGGAGGATCGTTTTCGCGACGTCCAACGGGGTCGTGACTGCTGCAGCAAAGGCGCCGGCCACTGCACCGGCGACAATGTGGGTAGATGGGGAATATTCGTGTTTTGGGTTCATTATACGCTTGACTTGCTCGTACACCGTGAATTGTATGGCGTTGAACGGTATCGATATGGCCAGTGTCGTCGGATATGACACATAAAATGCGGATAGGCCCTCTTTTTGGAAAACGACGCGTGCGCAGGTGAAGACCGATCGGAATTCGGATTTATGAACTTGCATCCGCTGCTTGATGACTGCATGGACACTCGATTGTGGGTGATACAGTTCATGAAGCTGCAAAAGTACACGCACCATCGAATGGGTTCATCAGCGCGTCGCTGGCAATGGTGGCCGACCCGCCCGCCAATGCTGCAACGCGTCACCGTGGCTGTCAGCGCGAGAAAAAGAAGGAAAACGCACAAGTTGCTAGCCACTGCTGACCGCCGCGGTTCCCACCGGCAAGCTCTTTGACGGCTTCAAGGGTCCCGAAATGGACCGCATGTGCCGGGCCAGCACCCAGGACGACCGACGACACACCTCGCCACAGCGCACGCATCCCTTCCGTCGCGGAGATGCGAGTGAACGCGTTTCCAACCCCACTGTACACGGCCACGGGAGACGCAGAAAAGACTTGCATCCGGGTCTAGCGGGAGGACATGAAGACCAAGTCGGCTGGTGACCTCGGAATGAGACTGACTTTGATACTATCAATGGGATACATGACTGCATGCTCGGATATGCCGGCCTGGTTGGCATACGAGTGAGCAGGCGACCGAAAAAAACAACAACAGAAAGACGCGACTGACCAGCGCTCCTGCGAGCATGTTTACCTATACACAAAGTTATTTCACGTTGTGCGCAACAGACGCCCGTTCTTACCATGGTGCCTGCGTTCGGCGGGAGTGCCTCATAATCGACTTCCTCGGCCATGATGTTCAGGCGCGTCTTTCAGTGGCGCGAACGTGCGGTTGAGGACGGGAAAGCGAGAGTTTTTGAAGGGTCCGCGGGGGTGAAACGTTGGAAGGTTCCAAGATCTCGGACTGGGCAGAAAGATGAAAGTTTCAGGACTGGTGCCGCAATCAACCACAAACACACTATTCCACGGCAAACAATAAAAAGAAGTACCTCCGCAGGCAGGGTAAGGAATCTTATCATCGAAAACAGCAGTAGGAAACAGGAGCTCCAGACCTCTTGCCGAACCAGTAAATAAACAAAACAGTTTTATATATTTCGATCTCTCTCTCATCGCCAAAAACAGGTCCTCTTCGCGCCACGGCATTCGAATGCCGATGGGAAAGGTCTTTCGCGTCGACGTTGAGGCGATTCGGGAACCTGGGTATCCGACATGTTCAGAGTTGGTAAAAATATACATTGGTTGCACACGAATCCGGGGAAATACAGTGTATGCAAAAGAATCACTGGCATAAACTCGTTCAGCTTCAGTGAATGGACGATGAGAAGGACGATTCAACTTGCGACAAAAAATCTTTCAGCTCCTCCCTGCAAGACTGAGACTCCCTCTACCGCCCAGACCCATGCCCATCGCCAGATTCCCGTTGGAATTGCCGAGCGCCCCGACCAACAAATCGCGACAGCATCTCAGCCGTTCCCTGCGCTGAATAAACCAGGTACCGGCATCGCACGGCGCAGCCAAGGGAGCACCAATTACTCCCTTCGCGGTTGCGTCTCTCACCGCCTGCACGAGTTCATCCATCTCCACTTCGGAATCCAAGTCCTCCAAGTTCTCCATGCCATCATCCCCCGCCGCCATCCGAACAGCAGCAGACGCCTTTTTCCCGCCCTTTTTCGGGCCAGGAATTCCCTGTTTCTTGATGGTGGACGGATCGACGCCGAGAGCGACAGCGTGTTCTTCGGCCAACTTCTTCTTTTCCAGTTTCTCCTTCTCCCTCTTTTCCTTCTTCTCCGCCTTGGTCTCCCTCTTGACCGGTTCGACAAAGTTTGGATTGTGCGCACGTTGCCAGTCAATCAATAAATCGTCGTATTTTCGGGATCGACCTTCAACGGCGCGTTTGGCCCCCATCGAGTGAGATTTACAAGTCAGAGAACGTGAGCACGGGAGATTCTTGTCGTTGATCACACCGCACTGTTGGTCGTAGTCCACGGGACCTTTCATGCGGCCCTTGGTTACTTTGGTGGTGGGCTTGGACTTTTTCTTCGGTGGCAGAGAGGGATCGTCTGGAGACGGGGACGCTTTGCGTTTCTTCGAGCCCTTTTTGGGGTCTGTGATATCTGTAAGGGAAGGAGGAAAGATAACACAGGGCTGGCCTATACCTTCCGTCTCGACGCCTGATTTGCCTTTCGCGGGCTTCTTGCCACCCGAACGGATGGTGGCACAGGTTACTAGAGCACGGTGGTGAGGCAATAGACTGGTATGAACCGGTCAATAGGAACCTGCATGCTCAGCCATGAAGCTGCGGAGGATGGGCTTGTCGCAGTCCTTGCATTTGACGAGACCGATCTCGGAGGTTGAGGTGAGTGGCTGCGAGCCAAAAAGCTTCATATCACGCGCAGAAAGCCATGAGGTAGGCGGGGAAGGCAGCGAAGCAGGATCCTGAGGCGGAGAGGCAGGCAGGAGGTCATCCCAAGAAAACGGCGGGGCCGGTGCAGATGGTTTGAGTTTAAGAGGCATAAGATCACGGCATAGGTGCAGCTCTGCCTCAACCGCGACACGACTCACTTCATATAATACACAATCAGTGCGATTCTCAGTATGCTACTTGTACAAATGCTAGAACGTAAAATCACATATAGAACTCGGGCTTGCGCGCATTGATCCCGTACTCTGAAAGCGCAGAACTCAGGTCATCCATCGTCAGTGTTGTCCGTGTCTTATCCTAAGCAAGATGAGCGCCGGGTGCAACGTAGGAGAAGGTAACGGACCTTGGCAGAGCCGGGACCCGCAAACGGCTGGTTGGTACGCGCCCGGCCGCCTGCTGCATTCGTGCGGATACGCGCATGCTGGTACGCGTCGGCGGCAATGTCCGAGACAAACTTTTGGGCGGCCAGAGACAGAAGACGCTTCCTGCACGGGAATGAGTGGGTACACAAGAGACTTGAGGCGTTGAGCATACAGCCGGACGTCCTCGCATTCAAACCCGACTCTTTGGAGGTAATAATCGGTGACTTCGTTGGGAATCTAGTAGATGTATTGGTAGTACGAGGATGTGGCCTGCATTGTACATACTAGGGGTTCATAGTCGTCCAGCATCAACATGAACTCTGCGAGGGTGCGGTCTTTCCTGGCCTCCTCGGCCGCCTGACGAGATTGGGGCTGCGGGGCGGCATGGACATTTTCAGAGGACTGTCCTGCAGAGATTGGGTATGCTGCCTGCGACATGGTGTCTCTGTTGGGTCTGGGAACAGTGTCGAAGGAGCGAGATGATAGTTCCGTAACACGATTCAAGCTCCGCTCCAAACTCCGTTGATCGACAGCCCTAGCCGATGCTTACTTAAGTGGCTGATCGGACTACTTTTTTCTCATTCCAACCACCACCACCACTTTCACTCGTGAGTTGCCCTCCCTTGCCCTCTCTCTTTTCGTATCGACATGATGTTTGAGGCATTTGGCTTTACGCGGGAGCGCACCCCGCACTGCAGAAAATTATCTCAGCTACCTTACGGGCTCATGCCCGCTACCTCTGATTCTTTCTCCTTCTCTCTACCTCCATCCTTTGCCTTTGCTGACCTTTTCTCTCTATCACTAGTCTCGGGAGCGGCTCAGACGGCCAAGGGATAGTACGTGGGACGTTGGGCCACGGTGAGTACTTCATCTTTTTCTTTGTTCGTGTAACTGTACCTTTCGACATGATGTTTGAGGCATTTGGCTTTATGCAGGAGCGCACCCTGCAGTGCAGAAAATTATCTCAGCTACCTTCGGGCTTACGCCCGCTACCTCTGATCCTTCCCTTTTCCCTTCTTGGTTGCCGTGTTGAACTCGCAGCTCACTCATCGTTTCCAGGTCTATCCGGTCAAATCGTTTCGTCTAGTCGGTCGAGTTGTTTGTGTATTAAATAACTTTTCGTGTATTTCGTCGTCATGAAAAAAAAACTGTATCAATCTCAAGTTGTGTCTCGGTCGGAAGTGATACATTGCGCAGCGTTCAAGATACAATTCGCTCGTGCGGAGCATTCTACAAACTACAAGCAAACTACCTCTTCATCGCCTTTAAGAAGCGCTGGGTTCCTCCGCTCCGAAACCTCCATCGCCGTGAGGAGGGTGTCTATGTCGGGCGAGACCACGAATCGCTTGTTCACCTCACCCAGGATCGTCAGCCGTTTTTGCGGAAGATCCAGGCACACCGCATGCTGGAGAAACGAGGGCTGGGTAGCCGCCGTTACCTTTTCTCATTGCATCAAAGCGAGGTAAACGCAAAACGGGAATTACTGACATCCAACAGTATGCCGTTCTGGAGACGCATCTTGACGGCGCCGCTACGGTAGACTTCGAGAGTGCCAATGATACCGTCGATCACTGGGTTTTCTTCTACTTTGACGGGCACGGTCTCGGGAGGCGCCATCGATCCCCTCGCCGAACCTGGGAGAGAGCCGGGTTTGGTGTCGTCGGCAAAGGACACCCGTTTGGCGGGTGGTTCGGCTACTTCTGCAGGAGGTTCGGGAACAACCTCGGGAATGGCGGGTTTTCGGCGGCTCAAAGGTAGGGAACGGACTCGGGAATTGGAAGAAATAGAGTCCTCTCTTCTCGCAAAGACTGGATCCTGCGAGATATAAGAACGAGAAACGCGTGCAAAATTTGAATGTACCTCCTCGTTCACGTTTTCTTGCCGCGCAAAATGTTCGATGAGGTCCTCAAACTCTTCTTCCTCCTCGCTTTCACTGAGATCGAGCGCGTTGGCAGCATCCACCTCAACCTCGGCAACAGCTATCGTAGGTCAGCAGAAAGGACAAGAGAGGTGGAAGAACACAAACGAGCGTCGTCAACTTCCATCTCGGCTGGTTCCTCCTTCTTAATTTTCTTCTTCTTGGCGCTGCGCCGTTCTTTCCGCAGACTCTCGGGCGCCATCCAGTCCATCTGACGCACATCGTCCATGTCGATGATCTCGACGCCCTCATCCGGGTCCGAGTAAACCTCTTCCTCGTCTTCAGGCGGCTTGTCCTTCTCCTTGCCCTTGAGATCGTTCTCCCTCTTGAGTGTCGCGTCAGAGAGACGGGTGAGACCGGCGCCGAGCGAGGCACGGTCAGTAGTGGGGGTGGGGATCGCAAAGTTGGACCGGGGAACGGAGCGGCGCGCGTTGTTGCCGGCCATGGAAGGACCCATAGCGAATGGACCACTAGCGGTCATTTCGATCGGGGCACGGGGAGCAGCTCCGCGTCCCCGTCCCCTGGCGTCGCCCCGTACCCCTTCCACGACCGCGCCCACGGCCAGAGTCTGGGGGGATAGTATCCGGCGTAGGTTCCTGGTCATAAGCATTATTAGGGTCATACTCTCAAAGAACTGGAAACACAGTACAGCTTTAACTTCTCTATATGAGGAATGAGACCATGTTCCAGAGGGCAGAGAATCACGCACTCTTTTTTCTGTCGCCGCGCAGGAAGAACTGGGGTGAATTTAAATTTTTGTGTGCCCTGGCGAGTGACATCCGAGGGCTTTTTGGCGAGACTACCAATGGCCTTGGATGGCCCGGCGCCAGAGCCAGACGCGTTATCTGCTCGTCGTCAGTGTTGAATCGGACGTTGTGCAGCCAGTAGAACGAACCAGCCATGATGGACGCGACCAAGAAGACCTCGGCTATTTGCTGCCATCAATGATCGACTGGGGTTTGAAACTTTTTATCTCTTACCATCACCTCTCCAAATGGCAGACGAAGTCGAGCACTTGCGCGTTACTTATAACGACAGTAAGCCCTCTGAATTTTAATCCACCCGCAATTTAATTCTCCTTCTACCACAGTCCACAACTTAATCAGGTCAGTCTTCGGTCTTGCGCCGCCAATCGCGAGGTCAATCGCTCAGCTCGAGCACACAGAAAATGCACTCCCAAGATCGCAAAGGATTTCAACCCCGACTTGATGATCGCCATCGGTGGAGGGTCGGTCGCGCCCGTCTCGCAACTTATCTGGTCTAACGGACTATCAAGTGGATTCTTCCCTGCGCGCGTTATGCGCACCTTCCTGCGGGAGGAGACCGAGCACAAGGCCCTGCAGATTCAGGCCATTGGTCTTTCACTCTATGAGCCCGTCGAGGGTATGGTTCGCTTTGGGCCACTCGAGCGTTGCTCACACTAGCTCAAGGCACATCTGTGAATGTGATCGGACAAGAGGTCATCCGCACCCAGTGGCTGTAAGAATCGTCGGAAATTCACATCGTCCACCCAACCGTGTTTATAGCGGTCCGAATTCGGGCAAGCTCCTCCTTGGTCGGAGGAATTTAATTGTGGTCAGTCGATCTGGGAACTATCGACGCGTTGAACCAATTCCCGGCCGTTCAGGATGAAGTCGACGATACGCGCAAAACCCTGCAGTTCGTTGTTTCTTCGCGTACCCTTGCTTACTGATCGCGAACGGAACTCAGCTACGCGCTTTCTGAACTCCAGAAGGACGTCGAGGAGGAGCTTTTAACGCATCCTGAATCGGAACGTGCCGCCCTGCGTGAAGCCACGAAATTTGGAATATTTGTGGTGCACAACAAGAATAAGGCCAAGCTCGCGGACCTGCCCGCTGATACTCCGTGCGTCGCCTCAACCAAGTCTCGCAGTTTCCTAGCTCATCATAGACTTCAGTTATTTCGCAGGAGAGACCGTAGAGGATGTGTGGTGTGTAACACCATTTATGCCTATATTTTCCTTGCTAAGAGTAATGTAGGCTCGACTACCCTTGGGAAGCAATGTTAGTATTTTGTGTTTCGCAGGCGCGCCACAGTTTCTTATGAACATTCAACAGGGACATTGAGGAACATGATCGCCTTGCTTTTGCGGACAGGAAATCGACGACATGTTGGTCTCTTCTCTAGCTTTTGGGTTGCGCTGATTTCATCTTCCAGAGGTCTAGGCAGGAAAACACAATGTAATAGGAATTATTTAGATACCCTACCGCCACCATTGCCAGTCAGTTCCAATTCGATACATAGAATTTCACAGCGATATGGATACAGCTCAACGTGCCGCCTTCTCTCTCCCGCTTCGCGAAACGTCTGTAGCGCCGCCCATGCCTTCCCAGATGTGATACTCTTCAACGCCAACTTCGCACCATGGGCGTAGTCTTCAGCGAACCCCGCAACCATCAACACGAAATCCAAGACCGGTTCAAGGGGTATTACAGGAGTTTGCATACGTTGTGCAGTGAAGAACCTTCGTAAAGCTCATTCTTAGTACAACAGTGGCAGACATTGTGGTGAGTGTTGGGATGTCAGGGGTCAGTCACGGTATCTGAATTTCAACGAACCAGCCACGCAGTAGGTGGAATCTGCCCGCATTTTGTGGTCAAGATGAAAACTGTCCGAGCACAGTACTAGAGCGGTAGATGTCTGTGTTGGAAGCATGGGAGGACTACCGAGCTTCTTCGGCGCAGCTCCGTGTATGTTTTTTCGGTCTCACAGTCGCAGCTGCTGCTCAATCTGTGATAGTTGTTGTCCAATCCTTGGCCGCTCCTCGACCTATTCGACAACGTCGCCGCGGCAGCAAAGGAAGTGGCTCTCGACCTCGAAAAACTCCTAGATCGTCTCGGCGGTTCTCTCCAAGACCGGTACTACCTTGAAGCGCGCGCAACCCTCAGCGAGCTCTCCTCCTCTTATCCCAGCCTTGAGGGCCTCTACGACACTCACAACCAAATGTTCGCTACCCTCGGGGCGGCATTCGGCATCTACGCCCTCTATATGAAGGCTTATCATTACGCGTTGGACCCAGAGAACACCCCGCCTCCAAACCTCCGAAACCCAGACCCGGAGGTCCTTCTCCAGTCTGCGAAGAAGGAGGATAGAACGCTGAGAGCCGAGATCAAACAAGCAGATGCCTGTTGGGTGGAAATTGAGCAGCGGCTACCGCAAGAGCTGCAGGACAAACCGAGCTCCGAGTCGTCATGGATGCTCGACGCCAAGGCACTCTTTTTGCCGTGGCGCGGCGACTCCCGAGTGTATACGCTGCGTAAGGACGTTCCCGGCGTTGCGAGGAAGGCTCGACGGAATTTGGAGAATTTGCTCGCGGCGTGTGAAGCAGCCAAGAGCGGTTTACAAAGACGGATTGAGTTGGGGGATGCTTTCGGTGACGACGTTTGCTCAGCTCTTCGCGCCGCGCAGAAACTGTCCCCCCCTCTCACGAAGCTGCTGTCATCCTATGAAATGGACTTGGTGTTCGCCACTCATCAGCCCATGGCTGAGGAAGTTGCTATCTAACCGAATGCATGTACTCAGCAGGTTGTCAAGGGTGTCTCCTGCGAGGTTGAGTATATGAGATGGGATAATATATATTATGTAGATTAGCGATACAAAAACCCAACCGTCTATGGTGCGGTGCTCCCACCTTTCCCTGGAGCCTCCTCCTCCTGGCCCGGCAGTGTCGGCTCTCCGGTTTTTTTCTTGGGGGGCTCTCCCGTCATCTGCCCGATCGCCTCCCACAGCGTCCCGGGGCTCTCGCCCGCGGCCATCTCCTGCTCCTTCTTGAGCAGCCCCTCCAGATAGTCCTTGTGGTCCTGTATGTACTTTTGCTCCTCCGCGTATTGCTGCTGCGCCTCGAGACGTTTTTGTTCCAGGTACGTTAGTGGTATTTGGCGCTTGGGTGTCTGGGGTAACATTAGTTGGTGTCTCAGCAAGAAGGACCAAGGATGGGACGAACCCCAGACGACAGTCCGAGCATGGAGGAGAAGGTCCCGCTGGCAATACCCTGCGGTCGTTCCTTGGTCCATTTTTCGACGTGCAAGGCCTTGTTTTCGGCCTCTTTCTTCGCGTACTCTAAGGGAATGTCTTTTCCCTGGTAGGCGGCGAGGATGGGCCGAACATCCTGGGGTTTGTAGATCCCGATGGCTTAGAGGAAATTATTTTAAAAAATGGATCTGATGCGCCACGAGGATGGCCTACATTCCAAGAACGGAATCATCGCGATGAGCCCTTTGTCATTCGGGTCGCCCTTCCATGGCGGAATGACTACGGCATTTTCGGGATGGGTGGATACGTGTTCCGCGTTAGTATCCAGCGAGATAACGGTGTTCAGCGGTCGGTTCAAGTACGACAAGTCCTACCCGGGGTTTTAGCAGCCAGTTGGAAAGAGAGGAACAAGGCAGACCTTTACGATTTTGCCATTGATTGAACGCGTAGCCTCGCGGAAAAGACGGTGGCTAATGTAGAAGTTGTAGCGGTCGAGCTTGTCCAGGACGGGCATTGCAGTCTGAAACAAAAATATACGATATGTTGTAGAGGATGAGATAAACGCACATAGAAGTTTTGCGTCGTGAACACCACCACCTCGTAGAACTGAGATATGTATGCAAGAAAATAGTCAACGCCCGGTCGTTTTGCGGTCCGCCAGCCGTGTTGGCGCTAGGGAATGGAAAATGAAATCCTGCCAGAGGGAGTCGAGTCAGGGACGCACATCCCAGGTGGAGGTGACAAGGAGGTCATCTATGGATATTAAGAGGGTGTACGGCTTTTGATGCGGTGCGGGAAGCGGTGGAGGCAGGAGCTCGGGCCACGCGGGTTTATTGAAGTACTGGAGCGCTCAACGGATTGCCAGAAATCGACTGCAAAAACTTACATCAAATATATCCGTGAAGCGCTCTTTTGTACGCCCCCAGCGCGTGGCAGGAGCATTTTCAAGGGTCTGGGAAGGATCAGGACGACGAAATGGCAAAAAAGTGAGAGGACTGACCAGCTTCTTTGCCTTGAGTTCGGCCTCGTCCCACTCGCGACCCATGTACATGGCATTTATGCCGAACCCCAGGACAAGGACTGCGAGAGACACGCGGCCGAACCGTTTGCGTCTTTTCTCGACGGAAGACAGCGAGTCTTTTGAGGATTTTGCACCAGTGGGCTGCTCTATCTCGGGGGAAAAGTCGAGGCTGGGGACGTTGGATTTGGGCAGCTCGGCGAACGCGCGCGAGCCCAGTGGCCGCAGGGCGCGTCGGGGAGCATTGCGGGCCAAGGCAGCGAGCATTGGGCGGAGAAGAGGTCCGGAGATTGCCGACAACAATTCCTCGTCAAAGTCAAGAATTCAACTTTTCACTGCCCAAAAATTCGACAAGCTTCAAGGTACCCTTGGAGAGATTTATCGCGGTTTACCGTGAAATCCGATTATTTTTTCCCGATATAAAAGGGCGAGCTTTGCATAGACTCGGCTAAAAGCATTTTGCTTTCGCCCTTGATGCAGGTTTAGTCTTGCAGTCGAGCACTCGTCGTAGAGTTCTCGATTAACGGAGCTGGGGTACAACAGACTCCCGAAATCCTTCTATACCGCTGTACGACCCGTATTCTACAGCACCGACGGAGGGAATACATTTTCTTGCCAGCAATCCACCGCAAAAATCCCTGAGTCAGAGCTTATTCCAGCCTTCTCTTCCCCACCGCCATGTCTCGTGTCTTTCGCCGCTTCTCGTCGACTATAACGCTGAAAGCCGCGCCCCCAAAGGCCCATTTTCACCGCGCGCTCCCCGCCTCGTCATTCCCAAAGGGTTACCTCGTCACAGGCATCCATGCTGGCGTGAAGAAGAAGCCAGATGTCCTCGACGTAGCCCTTATCGTCTCCACCTCCGACCACCCAGCGGCCGCCGCCGCGTGCTTCACCCGCAACGCGTTCAAGGCCGCCCCCGTCGTCGTGTCGGAGCAAATCCTTACCCAGAACCGCGGCAGAGCCAGGGCCGTCGTCGTCAACAGCGGCTGCGCCAACGCCGTCACAGGCATGTCTTCTCTCGGTGTGTGTGGTCTGTTCGTTGATTGGCCGATCTAGGCCGTCAGGGCATGGACGACGCGTGGGCTATGGTCCGCGAGACCGACGCCCTCCTCCCCCCCTCGACGTCCCCCGCAGAAAATCACACACTAGTCATGTCTACGGGTGTCATTGGACAGAATTTGCCCATATCAAAAATCGTCCAAGGCATTCGGTCCCAGGCCACACCCGCGCGCTCCCTCGCATCCGACTTTTCCGCATGGGAACGCGCAGCCCAGGCGTTCATGACCACCGACACGTTCCCCAAGCTGCGCTCGCGTGTCTTTACTATTAATGGTACAGAATATCGTATGGCGGGCATGGACAAGGGCGCAGGAATGATCCACCCCAACATGGGCCCTTCCAACGCGCTCCACGCGACTCTGCTAGGATGTATTCTCACCGACGCGGCAGTCTCACCGCAAAGTCTTCAGAACGCGCTCACATATGCGGTGGAGCGGAGTTTCAACTCGATCAGCGTTGACGGAGAAATGTCGACCAACGACACAATCCTGGTTCTTGCTAACGGCGCTGCGGCAGCCAAACACGACGGGAAAGTCGTCGAGATTGACGAAGAGACGGACAAGGAAGGATTTGAAATATTCAAAAGCGAATTAACCCAATTTGCCGTGGAGCTCGCCCAGCTGGTCGTACGCGACGGCGAGGGCGCGACCAAGTTCGTGACGGTAAACGTCAAGGGAGCGCCGACATATGAGATCGCGCATCGCATTGCCTCCCGGATATCTACATCAGCGCTCGTCAAGACCGCATTTTATGGTGAGGATGCCAAGTATGTTGTCCAGTCGTTTCATTCATCCGCGCGCTCACAGACCCCTCAGTTGGGGTCGTATCCTTTCAGCAGCTGGCTCAATCTCTGTCCCGGGGCTGAATCCCGACAAAGTCAGTGTGACGTTCCTCCCGTCGGACAACACCGCGTCTCTGCCCGTCCTTGTGAACGGCGAGCCAGAGTCCGTGGACGAGGTACGCGCAAAGGAAATCCTCAGTCTCGAAGACTTTGGCATCTGTGTTGATTTGGGCGGCCTCGGTAACGAGGAGGCCACTTATTGGACTTGCGATTTCAGCTATGTGCGTTGCGCGCAGCCCTCTCTTGGGTCTCTGCTCACCCATCGTTTGCCAGGACTACGTGAGAATCAACGGGGATTATCGTAGTTAAATGGCTGGGCTCAATGGAATGACCTGATGAAATCGCACGCTCACGGGTCCAGTCGGCATGTTTCATTCAAAAGCCTTGGAAGAGTTTTCAGCATCACCCGAAATTCAGCGTATAATTATTAGCAATTCCATGTGAAAACTTCTATAGAGCGCTAGCACCTATTGGAGGGTCAGAATTACCGCAGAAATGAAGCACACCGAAACGCACCAGTAATGATATCAACCAATTCGTTGGTGATAGCGGCCTGTCTACCACGATTGTACTTCATCTGGAGGGAGCTGATCATGTCGGATGCGTTTTTGGAAGCGTTGTCCATGGCGTTGCGACTGTGATATTATAAGCAAAGATTTCAAGCATTCATTGAGTGAGTTACCGAGCACTAATTTCACAAGCATGGGCCTCGACCAGCGCAGCAAAGAGGGCGTTGGCAAGAGAGAACTCGGCAAGGTCCTTGGTGAAATCGTCCTCCATCTCGTATGCCTTGAAGCCCTCTGCAATCGCCCAAATTTAAACGCATTTCATAGAATGAGATGGTCGGACGCACCACTGGCTTTCAGGCCTGCCTCGCCCCGAACCTCAATGGCAGTGGGCTCGTAGCTAATGGCAGACACGAATTTGTTGTAGACGATGACAACAGAGTCGTGGGGCACGCCGCTCTTGATGATGAGGTCGGCCACGCCCGCGGCGTCAGCAAACGTGGGGACGTCCCTGCCAATCTGGTTGAACGTCATGCGGATGTTGCCCGACATGGTCCGAAGGAGCTGGGCCTTGGACTTGTCTCCGATAATCATAATCGGAGACGCGCTGTCGACATCGACGGGCTTTTTCTCGTCGTTGAGAAGAGGCGACTCGGCAGAGCCAGCAAAGGCGCGGCGGGTGGCCTTGGAGACGGAGGAGTGGATACCACCGCACAGGCCCTTGTCGGAGGAGATGACGACGAAGAGCTTGGTCGAGTCGGAGGAAGCCGAGGTTGAGTTGGCGAAAACCTCTGTCGAGGCGCGCGTAAATTAAGCGTCAAAATTAGAGCCTTTGCAAGGCCGCGCACCAGAGTTTGCAATCCCATACTGCTTGCCGGCCGTCATGGCGCGCTGTGCCTTTGCGAGCTTGGTGGATGCTGGACCAGATATTAATACCAGGCATACCTCGGAACGTCTGAAAACCGCCTACCAATCATCTTCATCGACTAATCATTTGAAGAGCGTTTAGTCCAGTGTTTTAGCGGACAACGGAGCGCGAAGGAGGGCTTTAAAGCCGCAGACAACCTGGCGCATACCTTTGTGATTTTCTCGATGTTTTTAACAGACTTGAGACGAAGCTCGATTTCACGGAGGGTAGCCATGTTGCGAGCATTTCCAGGGCCAGCTGCAGAAAGCCCGGATGGTGCGCGAGTCAGCGCGCGACGAGCGAACATGACGGGTAGAGTCCGGAGTGGTACAAATAGCTGTCAACACCATCAATTCCGCGCCATGTCCGATCTAATTCTCTACTGTACAAATGGCGCAACCAGGCTCGGGTCCACCGCAGCCAATAGCGTCTGCAGCTGCTGCCCGTTCCTCCCTCTCATTTCCCGCAACTCACTTCGCAGGAATTCCTCCGGCTCTCGCACGTATGCAATCGGGTCTGCTTCTGCGGTCTCCGACGCCGCGAGTCGTGAGTACGCCGCCTGGTAGCCCGCCGCTTGTTCTTCCTGATCGACATCCGTGAGTCCGACGGACGCGGTATCGTCTGCCGTTCTCGTACTCGCTGTCGCGCCAGCAAGATATTGGCTCTTGAACAGCTGGGCCAGGGTGGTGAACGCGGGAGGCCTATATCGTGTTCAGAAAGGACAATCGAGTCAAGGTCTAATCTCTTACCACAACTGGACATTTGGATCCTGCATCATGCTGCTGCTCCGAGTCAGCAGGCGCGTCAAGCCAACGACAGCCAATTTGCGGTCCTTTTGTGGCATTAATGGAACCTGAGGAACCACAAAGTTGGTCATGATTTGCGACCACAGCCTGTAAATGGGTTAGCGCACGTCCCGCACCCAATTGCAGAACATACCGTGGCTGGATTTCGTCGATAGTTTCAATGACATAATCCGGACCCAAACCCTCGATGTTGAGCGCCATGCAGAAGAGCAAGAATTTTGCGAAGAGATACACAAACTTGTCGGTCTTGCTCGACTGCATCCTCGTCAGAAGAGTCATGACCACGCTTTTGAAGTATTGTCGCAAATCGGCTCTATTGGACAACTCAACGCGTGCCCTCTGCAACAGAGCTTCTGATACTCACGGACGAACGAACATGACAACCCCTTGCAACAACTCGAAGCCCCACACGTCGTTCAACTTGCTCGGGATCAATCGCTGCTGCACCACAGCGAGGACACTGGCAATCTGACCGGCAGCCATCATTTGAGGGCTGTCACGGGCGAGGAACGCCTTGAGCAATTTTACCAATCCCGGGATGCTTCCCTTTTGTTGCCAGGAGGCTGGGGTAAACAACAAGGGAAGCAGTGGACGGTATTGGGCAGGGACGTCACCGGTGTGGAGGGAGAGCATCTGGGCGAGTAGTTGGAAGACGTAGGGGATATATTCTACGAACAAATCAGTGCCCGTTCTGAAAGGATGTATCATGGAGCCCCACGTTCTATATCCTGCTGTATGATGATCGTGAACGGCCCAAACAGGGCGCCCTCGAAAGTCGGCAATGTGGAGGGGGTCCCCTCAACGACAAATCTGCAATGCTATGAACAATTGAGTAGACTCGGAAGGATTGAGAGTCACCTCGTCAGCCCAGAAATACTCTCGAATATGTATTGATCAAAGAGAGGATTACTGGGGTTTTTAGATATGACGCCCAGGATACCAACGAGTCGGTTGAGAGTTTGTTCATGTCCAGGTGTAAGTGTTTGTCGAGCAGTGAGGATGACGCGCATGGCGGCTGCGAAGGAGAAAATGAGCAACAGAAAGACGGCAACATAAAAATGTCGTACTTTTCATCAGATGGTCATTCTCAGCCACCTTCTCCGCCGTCCCAGCGCTTTCGATTTTGGACAAAAGAGTCGCCAGTAAGTTGGGAGCGAGTTCGTGAATATCGGCTTGCGCGAATCTGGGAGGGGGTTGGTTGAATTCAGTAGGGGAATACTGACACGTACAAATTGGCGCCATCGCGGCGAATGCTCAAAATTCTGTCGATCGTAATGGCCGCATATGTATACGTGACATAGTTTTGGGAAGCTAAATGCCGGACAAGCAGCGGTAACACCGAGAGCAGTTGGGGTTTAGTCAACTATGATCAAGGTAAGTGGCGGAAGCTTGGGCGGGAGAAAAATCAAATTACTTGATTTCTGAAGCTCAATAGGAAGCGTATAGCATCAACTTGCAAAATCGGATGAACTGAACCCTCTTGAGCGTCCAAATCCGCAAATACGTGGTCGGAGAAAAATTGGACGATATCAACGAGGGCGTTCGTAGACGTTACCCCGAGCTATCATACTTCCATTGAGCAAATGCGTACCGACGATAAAAAGAAGGACCTACTTGAGAAGTGGAGCCCCGTGTAGCAACCGCCATCATCAGGTAGACCGCGCCGTCCTTTGCTTTCCATCCCTGACCTTCAACCCGATCCTGGAGCGTGACGCTGTTATACTGCGACAATCCCATTTGAACCCACTTTTCGACCTCGGTAGTTGCCTCCCTCTCAAACCCGCTGCCAACCAATGCTTTGAGCACGTCTGCGGCCGCCTGCCGGCGAGTCCGTCCGTCTGCGCCCCCGCCGGCAAGGCCGGCAGCGGAAGAAGCAGAGTCAAAGAGAGATAAACGAATGAACTCCAGCGGGTCATCGGTGAACATCTCCTCGTCAGACACCCGGAAAAGGACATTCGGCACGATGATGGATTGGATGATAGTGGAGAGAGCCGCGCCCGAGAACAAAGAGGTGTAGTGGTTTGAACGAATAGTGGCCGACAAGAAACGAAGCGACTGGGAGACAAGCTGTGGCAGAAGAATTAAAACAAGCTCTCTCGACGCCATCAAAAATTCTTACACTGTCGTCCGAGATCCCAGGCATGTTGTTGTTGCCAATCATAGTCCAAACTCCCTGCATAAAAGATTCAATCGTGCGTGATTGTTGGAGCTGCTCAGGATAAAGTTGTAAAAAGAGCTCCGCAATCTGCAGGATTCCCGTCTTGACCTGGGACGGTAAGGAAGGGGTCGTCTCATCTGGCTGGTAGAACGTTAGAGACACTAGAATATAGTAAGAGGACCCGTACATCGACACTCAGTCCCGCTGGGTTCCAGGAAAGGAATTTCTGGAACCATCCGTCCGGCGGGCTGAAAAACTCCGCATGTGCGTCCTCGATGGCGGGGGGAAGATCCTGACACGTGAAATCGTAGAATATTTCCATGAGCAATGCCATAGTCTGTGCTTGCGCTGCGTATTCGCCGGTAGACGAAGATGTGTCGAGCGTTGGCGGAGGTGTAAGCAAGAGGCCAGCAGTGTGTCGAAAGAGACCAAGGAAAGGGTCCATGAATTTAGAGAGTACGAGATTAATTTCCGTGAATAGAGTGTCGGAGCGTACATGGGCGCGCCACTGAGAGAAGATGGAGTGCGAGGTCTGAAGAATCGCAATGTTCGCAGATGATGATGTGGGGGACAGAGAAGCAGTTAAATGCTGCAGAGAGGCGGATGAATACCGTTGAAACAAGACATATAGAATCGACTCACATCGATGAGATCCGGCCATTTAGAAGGAAAATCGAGCTCTGCGATGAGAGAAATACTCTCCGCGGTCTGGGCCCGAATAGCCTTGTCCCCCGGGGCCGCCGAAAGCGCGAGCATGGCAGGCACAAGCTCTGCGCGAAGAGACGCTTTGTCCGTTTCTGAGAGTGGATTGGCATCCTATTTCGGAGTGAGGACGAGGACTCGGAAAGGAGAGAAGAGAAGAGTATAATATACCTCTTCCCACCGGAGCTTCGCGATGTTCTTGAGAAAGACGCTCCCTGCAAGTCTGACTGCACGGTCTTTGGTGGCATCCAAGATGAGATGCAGAAGATGGGAAAGAAAACCCGACTGGACGCTGAGAGCATTCAGATTTTGCTCGGCAGCCTTCCGGGTTGCGGGATCCAGGGAAGCCAGCAGGAGGGCAGACAGGTCGGACATGGTAGAAAGAAAGAAAGCGAGACGCGTTGTTTCAACTTGTTTGGCTGGGCCGTGTAGCACCCATCTTGCAGTTCACCATGATCCTCCTCGAACCCCACAATGTTATTATCCAGACAACCCTGTCAGAGAAGATCCTGAAGTAACGGTGTACTGTACTGCCGCGATTCCACTCTGACCGCCGACTTTCAGACCATCTTCTGTCGATGTTCAATTCGTTGACTATGACGGCGTTCGCTTCCATTTATCCACCCCCGAGCGCAAAACGGTCCTCCTTCTTTCGATGCATATTCGCTGCTGGGATGAACTGGTCAAGTATGGCGCTTTGAACGTCCTCAAGCGCGAATACGGATCGCTTCTTCAGCCGCAGCCCGAGCCCGAATACAACGTCAGCCTGGCAATTGACCTCGAACAGCTCCCTGCCAGCAATGGTACGTTGCAGAATCCTCCAAAGCCCTTTCAGATACTCCAATTCCACGTACAGAAGACCGCGAAAGCTTCATAATGTCGATCGCCCTCTTCAAGCGCAACGCCCTGGCAGCACCCTTTGAGGACGGCTTCACGTCCCAGAAGTCCTTGGAGTCTGCCGGCGCTGGCACGGGCGAATTGATGCAGATCCATTACCGAGATGAAGAGGCGATATATATCCAGGCCTCGCACGACCGTGTTACGGTCATCTTCTCTACGGTCTTCCGGGACGAGACCGATCGGATATACGGAAAGGTCTTTTTGCAGGTATGTTACTTGACCTTTCGACCTTCCAAACTTTGCTTACCGTGGGCCAGGAATTTGTCGATGCCCGTCGGCAGCCGTCCATTCAAAATGCACCGCAAGTTCTGTACTCTAACCGTGACCCTCCGTTAGAAATCCGCCATCTACCAAACCTCCGAAACACTGAAGACACGGGATACGTGACTTTTGTGCTGTTCCCCCGTCACTTTACCAACCCGACGACTGCATCGGCCACAATCTCGCATATCCAGCTCTTTAGGGATTATTTGCATTACCACATCAAGTGTTCAAAGGCATACATGCATTCACGAATGAGACACCGTGTGGCCGAATTCCAGAAGGTGCTGAATCGCGCCAAGACGGAGGTTGCGACAAGCGAGAAGAAGACAGTCTCGTATGTTTTCTTGCTTTGCGATGTTGAATGCAGCTGATTTTTCGTTTTGTAGTGGAAGAACTCTGGTATCTCGCTAGACCATGTGTACATATATTATTAGCTGCGGATGAATGTAAATGGCTAGCAAATGAGCGCCCAAATTAGTGCTGGGTTTTAAAGGCTGTATTTATTGGTCGTATTATACAAGGGCGTATTATACCTGTATAATACATTATAGACCCCGAGGCTCCAGGAAGCCATGTATTTAATGCATGTATTAAATGTCTTGCCCATAGGAACAACTGCTCCAGGCGAGCGAGGCACCTTTCACTGCTCAGGTATGTAAACTGGGATGCATAGCAGAGGCCTTCTAACCCACCGGAAATTTCGGAAGTCCCTGCCGGGATGATGTGGGTCCTGGGAGGTGGATTAAATACGTAGAAAACGTTAAATACAGCATTAAAATACATGTTTATACATTAAATACCGGGATTTTCGGGCCGGCGGCGCCGGTATTTAATGTATTAAACGAGCCCTGCATTCAAGACCAGGAGGCTCCAGCGCCTTGCCGTATTATACGACGTATTAAACGAATCAAACCCAGCACTAGCCCAAATGACTCGTATCAACCACACTCGACAACAATTCGGCCGAGTCAACTTGGTCCAAGGTTTGCGACAGACTTCAGTTCCTCTTTTTCCTGCATTCGGGAGCCCAGTATGAGATAAATTTTCAGTACAATCGATACACATTCAACCCAGTCGATCTGCAAAATCGTCGTCGTCTAACAGTAACAAGTCATCTTTCCTGTCTGCCTTGACACGGTCATCCTTTATCATTCTGCGGCAAACGATTTAACACAGCGCATCGAGTTGAAGGAAGAAAACCTACCTCGCATCCACGCGTATATCCTCTCCCTCCACTTTGACTACTGCTTGCGGAGTCTTCGCGTCAATAACCTGGTGTATCTCGTCAAACACGCGTTCACAGTCATCCAAGAAGGCCGTCGGACGAACATAGTGATTATCGCAATGCGGACAATACTCATCGCTCTCCTCATAGACTGACATATCCTTCCGAAATGCCTTCTTGCACTTTTTGCACATAAAGGTCATCTCTGCGGTCTTTGCGAGCCCATGCGTCTGCGCTTCGGCGTGACATTCGGCGCAGTCATACCAAGCTTTGCAGCATGGTGCGCGGATAGAAACTTGCGCGTTTAAGATGTGTTTGCTGCGAAACTTGGTTCGAATTCAACGAACGACTCGGATTTGACAGGGTAAAACTCACCACATGAAGGAAGTGAGTGAGAGAAGGAAGGCAGGGGAAGGCGCAGCAAAACTCGCGACAACAACCGCTTGCTGCCCGAAAAGGCAAAACCAGCCCCATGACGACATCAATGGCCTTTCGTTCTTCCCTCGCGCGCGCCAACCGCGCCATCGTGTACACCCAGACTGGAGAACCCAGCCAAGTCCTCAGTGCCCTCACTTACAAACCCTTGCCCGCGCCGCCCCCAGAGACCGTCAACATCAAGTATCTGCTCAGCCCAATCAATCCCGCGGATGTAAATGTTGTGCAAGGCGTCTATCCCGCGAAGCCGTCCCTCACTCAGCTGGTGAAAGGCCATGATGTATTTGTCGGGGGCAACGAGGGTTTGGCGGAAATAACCCAAGTGGGAAGTGGTGTCTCTGGACTTGCTGCCGGAGACTGGGTCGTGATGACCAAGTCGCAGGCCGGGACATGGTCGTCGTCTAGAAACGTAGGCGCCTTGGATGTTTTGAAGCTTCCGCGTGTGGACGGGCTCACTGAGGTGCATGGAGCTACTATGACGGTTTGTACGCTACAGAATATGTTTCACAACTTCTCAAATTTTCGGGTAGGTTAACCCGCCAACGGCGTACAATATGCTTCACGACTATGTGAAACTCGAAAGGGGGGACTGGGTCGTTCAGAACGGTGCGAACAGTGCCGTAGGCCAAGCTGTGATCCAGATTGCGGCTTCTCGGGGATGGAAAACCCTCAATTTGGTTCGGAGCAGGTTGGTAGCACAAGCAACAAGCTTGTCTTGGATCCCGGTTGACAAGTTTAAGGCCAGACATCGCTGACCTCACCGAGAAACTGAAAGCATTGGGCGGGACAGAAGTGTTAACGTACGAGGATTTGGCCGACCGCAGCCTGACTGAAAAGATCATGAAAGACTGGACGGCGGGAAAGGTCGGTGTATATCCTGCATTCAGTCCTTCGCGCCTCACGCTCTCCCGCAGGGCGTTCGACTGGGTCTTAACTGCGTGAGTGGGAAAGACACGACCTCCATGGCGAGACTATTCGGCCACGACGCGTACCTCGTTTCATACGGAGCCATGTCGAAGCAACCACTGTCCCTTCCGACGTCGTTATTCATTTTCAAGAACCTCACGACGACCGGATTTTGGCAAAGCCGATGGTACAAGACGCACACGCGAGACGATAAGGAAAATTTGATGAAGACGCTCGTTGACCTGGTGGCTCAGGGCAAGGTAGGTTGATCGCTGCTTTTGCAGATTCGTCTCACGAACGTGGACGACTAGCTAAAAGAACCCGAGCATGAGATTCTCACTATCCCTGCTGAGGATTCAGATGAGGCGGCGGGACAGAGGGTGAGGGACATCATGACCAAGATTGCGGCTGGCCAGTACGGGAAGAAGGTTCTGCTCAAGATTGAAAGTACCCAATAAAAAGCGGATGTATTGCATTAATTACACACTAGTGGTTACCGCATCTTACGATCTTCAAAGAATCGCTAAGTGAAGGAAAAAAGGTCAGCGAGCAGAAAAAATAGCGGATTGAGAGCGAACGCACTTTCAAATGCCTCAACTGCCAAGCACATGTAGCGACGAGAACTATAATTTGCGCCAAGCTGTACCACACGGCCCGAGAATTGGTAGATTCACTCAGATTCCTGTAATCCGCCTCTCTTTGACGCTGGTATGATTGCTCGCGGTAGATATCCTCGAGCTTCTGGTTCAAGTCACGGATTTTGGCCGCAAGCTCGGAGACGTGAGAGCGGTCGTGGTCCGCGTCGGGCTTGGTCGAGCCAACGACGACGTCGAGGTACAGACGAATGTGCGTGCTGGAGAACCAAGAGGTGTAGTTTGTCGAGAGGCAGATGGAATGGTCGCCCGCCTCGTGTGACGTGAATGTGAACCGACCGTCGCTCGGTCCTTTAGTCTTGACGACGTTGTGGCCAGTGTCCATTTCCTAGAGCGACTTGAGTTTTATTGGTGCATCGTGAGCATGAACGACGCACGTCGACCTCGACCCAAATGCCCAGATTCGGATCCTCCGCATACACCTGCTCCTGCTCAGACCACTCGAGGGCGCGGTAATGTCCTAGAGCACTGTTTTGTTGGCTGCCGCTGGCGAGGAAAACTTGGATGGCAGACCTTCTACCACCGTGTCTGTTGGCAGCTCCTCGATGAAGCAGCGCTTTTCGTTGGCGTCGAGATAGAAATGGAGAGCATTGGACACTACGGTGCTCAGCAGTAGAGTCGCGAGAAATAACAGCCGTCGTTGAATCATGAGTGAAGAAGGAAACAAGTCTAACGTGGCGGTTGTTTAGCCGAGTTGCCGCATTCACTCAAAATTTCAGAATACAATGTGCGGGACATTGGGCTATGCCTCGCGCGTTTTACGACAAACAGCGGGCACGGATAGGCATTCATAATTTATTCACAATGATTGGATACGGGGTGAATCCCAGAAACAAGGCAAACGCAACGACAACTGACATGGGGAGAATGAGTCTGACATACAGCGCAGGTGCAAGGAGGGATGCACACCCGAGGACTCTCGAATAGGTCCAGCATTATTGTTTTGCCTTCGAGAGGTACTTTGCGTTTACGGCCACAAAGTGGTAGCCAACAACGGTGACCATGGCCAGGACACCGAGGGAATTTGCGAGGGAGTATAATGTTGCGTGTGAGATCATCTTCTTCTCAGCTGTGGCCGAGTCCAGGGTCAGATTGCGAGGGCTGGAATAGGTATTCTGAGCGAGACACGTACCGGCAGAAGAGAGAGGAAGGATTGGCTTTGTTTACTTTCAACGCCGTTGCTTGAGCTTCACTTCCACTTTCCGCGTCCATATTCCGTGTTGACGCGCCGACATGGCCAAAGCCAAGGCGAGGTGGGATTGCGCTCAATCGAAGGCTTGACACCCACTTAAAGTTTCCGCAGAACGGTCATCGTTCGCCTCATATCCACGGCGCAAACTGGCTACTTTTACACTCGCACTCGCGTCCGGATGGGGCCCAAACTCTCTGCTGTGAAATACGACCCGACAGGTAGGGCATCCTGCTCGTTCCTTTTGCCCTGCTAATGTCCTGCCAAAGTGCAACGACGGGTGCTTTTTGTTGAATCCGCGAAAATCCGGCAAGAAGAATCACTAACGACGGACTGGCGCGCGAAAAGTAATATATATTGTATAGAATGCGAGTCAATGAGATTGCGAACATCCCTTGAATTAACTGGGTGAAATAAGTGTTTGGTGTCCAGAGAATGTGACTGTGACAGGCCACTTACGCGTCTCTCTTTCCACCATGTCGCGTACATCCTACGACAGGTATTTCCTCGTTCCAGTCGTGAACGCAATCTTACGGGCGGCAGATATCTCACTGTGTTCTCACCGGAGGGTCGGCTATACCAAGTCGGTCAGTCGGTCGTCTTCCTTTCGCGCATCGCGCATCCAACCAACAGGTTATTGCAGAATACGCCTTCAAGGCCATCTCTGGCTCGGGCCATACCGCTATCGCCTGTTCGTGGAAAGGACACCTCCGTTGTGATTACCCAGCGGAAAGTTCCTGTACGCTAGTTTGTCCGTCTCATTTCTCATTTTGCTCATCGTTCTTAGGACAAACTGCTTGACGCGTCGACCGTGACGCATCTGTTCAGCATTACAGCCGACCATTGGCTGCGTAATGACCGGGCTCATCGGTGCGCTCAATATGGGACTCACTTGTCATCGTCTCAACCTGTTGCAGCCGATGCACGCTCACAGGTGTACCGCGCACGGACAGAAGCGGCCGAATTCCGCTACAAGTACGGCTACGAAATTACACCGGACACCCTGGCTCGACGCTATGGCCAGCATCAACCAGGTCTACACGCAAAGAGCTGCAATGAGGCCGCTTGGAATTTGTGTGTCAAGCGTATACTATTTCCTCGGGCTCGTCTGACCTTTCTGAAGCGATGATCCTCATCGGAATCGACGCCGAGTTCGGTACCGCAGTGCTTCAAGCTCGACCCTGCTGGTTTCTTTGTTGGCTTCCACTGCGACTGCTGCAGGGCAGAAACAGCAGGAGGCGATGAACCACCTCGAGAAGAAGTGGAAAAAGCTCGACTCTGGGAGGGGTGCGGACGACCCCGCGAAGGCGGGCAAGGGTCTCAGTCGTGCTGCGGTCATCGAGGTTCGTTCATAGTCTTGGATTCATTGTTTGCATCCTGTTCTTACGGATGTGTTCAGATGGCGATCGAGGCCATGTCGACGGTTCACGCGACGGACTACAAAGCAGCTGAGATTGAGATCGGTATCGTGTCGGAGGGCGAGGAGGAGGATGTCAAGACGCGCGGAGTGTGGCGTGTCATGGGCGAGGCGGAGATTGAGCAACACCTCTTAGCATACGCAGAAAAGGATTAAGTCTATAATGCAGTGGTGTATTCCGGTTTACAGTTCATCGTAAAGAAGCGCCACCGCTCTGTATACCAGTCAGTAATCAGGCTCGACAGAGATGGCCGCCAACGCACGAGAATGGCATCAATCTCGCTTTCCTCGAGTTCTCTAATTCGCGGCCGCCAGAACCGCTCGGGTGCCTCCCAAAACTCTGAAACCACGCTGTCGGTGCCTACCTGAGGACTTGCTCGATTGGCTTGCCGCCACGTCGGAGGAAACGTTTCTGGAACTCGGGCGGCGCGGCGGGGTGCGCGTGAGGTGTAGCTTGACCTAAGCAGCTCGATTGAACGGCCGCGAGTTACTTGGAGGACGTATGCGCACCGGAGGGCCAAGAGCGCTTTCCCAGGAAGCGGATGAGAGGCTGGTGTTGGGCGGCCAAAACGCGAAGAGTAGCGCGCATAGTGTGTCTTGCGGTGAAAGCGATTTGTGACGGGTCACTCTCGGAGTTTCACAGGAAACATTCATTCATTCAACTATAATTAATTACATTGATTGAATGCTAGTACAAAGCCATCATACTTCAGTTCTCTCGTAGACAGACGCTTCAAATCCAATGCAATTGGGCTTCAGTAGTAAAGGACAGAACGCACCTCGCAATAGGGTGAGACAAAACACGAACAAATCGCCAAACAGTAAACAAACGCGTCTTTCCTCTTACCACACACACAGAAAATAACTTCGACGATGGTCCGCACAGTATCAGTCGTCCGACGAGGACCCCGCGCCGACGCAAAAGGTCAAGGCAGAGAAGAACGCGAAAAACGCGAAGATGGAGAAGAGCAAGGCCTAAAGTGCGCGCCGAGCACGAGTCCGAGCCCGAATCCGGGGCCGAAGGGGCTCGAGAGCAGGAGGAGGAGGGCTCACCGAAGGGTGCCGAAGCGCTCCAGGGCAAATGAAAGAGGAGACGCGGTGCGTCGCGATGAGGATGACCAGGAGGGCGAAAGGGAAGAAGAGGCGCCGAAAAAGCGCGTCAAGACGTTGCCGCGGGACGTGGATGGGTACCTTTTCCTCTGAGCCTCATCCCCCCCTCATTTACGTGGACTTTAGCTTCATCCCGGGCTCTATCGTTCGCATCCAGCTGCGCAACTTCGTCACGTACGACGCCGTGTCCTTCCGCCCCGGACCTTCCTCAACATGATTCTTGGGCCCAACGGGACGGGAAAATCTTCGATCGCCGTGTGCGATCTGTCTTGGCCTCAACTGGCCTCCCAAGATCCTCGGTCGTGCCACCGACCTCAACAGCTTCGTCAAAATTGGCGCCGACACTGGCTTCATCGAAATCGAGCTCAAATCTCCGCCCGGTCAACCCAACCTCGTGATAAGGCGGAGTCTTAGCGCGACTAGTCGCAGCTCGAGCTTTACTCTCAACGGCAAACCCGCGACGGGTGCCGAAATCAACGCCAAAGTCGCAAAGTTGAATGTGCAGGTGGGGAATCTGTGTAGTTTCTTGCCGCAGGACAAGGTCAGCGCCTTTGCCGCCATGTCGCCGGTAGAGCTGTTGCGCGAAACGGAGAATGCCGCTGGAGATGAAAAGTTGAACGTGCGCGTTTTTCATTATCTCGCGTGTTCGAGCCCATTTATCGACGCGTAAACCAAGGAATGGCACAAGACACTCATCGAATCGGGTGGAGAACTCAAGAAGATCAACTGAGGTACATTCTCTTTCCTACACCCCTTCCACTGGCTGACGAACATCATCCACAGACAATTCAATCCGAGACAGCTACGATGTGTCAGCTTCAGGAGCGCAACGATAATATCGAGCGCGATGTGCAGCGCTATCGCGAACGCAAGAAGATCGAGAGGATGGTAGGTCACCACCTTCCCTCTCCTCTCACATATACTCACCCCACCCGAGATAACCTTGCTTCACGTGCTAATCCCCGTCCAACACTACCGCGAGGCGCGCGCGCAGTACATCTTGCTCAAGAAGCGCCAACGTGCACAGCACGATAAGGTCAGCCGGCTGCAGGAAAGGAACAAGCCGGCGCACACAATGCTGGCGTGAGTACCAAGATCCCCCCCCCCCCCCCCCCCCTTTTTTTTTTTTGGGAGGGATCCCTCCAGTTCTTCCTCCCCTTCTGAGACTGACCGGCTCTTCCACCACAGAAAGCTCGAGAACCAATACGCTGACTTGCACGCCGAGAGGGAATCAGTAAAGAAGGCGCTCCGCGCAGCACTCAGCAAGGTGGAGAAGAAAACGACGGCCAGCGAGGCGCTGGTGGGTCTTTTATTTCAGACTCCTTTTAATTCCCTCCTCATTCCTATGTTGAACGACATTCTCTCGACGTTATAGGAAGGAGATTCCGACACCATCCAAAACTCGCTCGCGAATCTCAAACGGAACGAAAAGGCCAGACTTGCGAAGATCAAGACCTGCGAGGCCGAAATCGTGTCAGTCAAGGAGCAGCTGGCTGCGGAGGTGGGTGTTCCACTTGTAGAAGAACGTACGGAACTCACTAATCACCGTGTCCAGGTGAAAGTCGAGTCCGAGGCCGAGGTCAGAGCCGACCGCACGCGCGCGCAGCAAGAGATCAGTGCCACCCCGCTTGAGACAGAGAGGCACGCGATGCAGCAGAAGAAAGCGGCTTTAGATGCAAAGAAAAGCCGAAATAACGATAATGAGGCGCACGGTCTCAAGCAGTAGGTCTTTTCCTTCTTACCTACGCCGCCTCTCTCGATGCTGCCACCTTCCACGCATACCACCTACCAACTAACGCCCTCCCCGCAGACTCAAAGACCTGGAATCGGTTGGCGGCATCAAGCTCCGCGCCCTCGCCAAGTGGGACCGTGATGCCGCTGACGCGGTGGTGTGGCTCCGAAACAACAAGAATAGGTTTCGGATGGAGGTGTTTGAGCCACCGGCCTTGTCGGTACGTGGATTTTTCTTGTGTTACTTTGTGCGCCGGGCGAAATTTGTAGCGCGGTGTTGGGAGACCCATAGACACAACAGTTTTTCCCCGACAATACGCTGTGGATTCACGGATTGCTGACGCTGACCGGTCTTCATTATGTAGGTCACCGTCCCCAACCAGGGCTTCGCAGCGGCCGTGGAAAACAGCTTCAGTTCGGCTCAGATGAAGGTACTCTTTTCTTTTCTTGCTCCCTGAAAAAAACGAACGTTCAACTTATGACACCCGCAGATGTTCGTATGTCAATGCAAAGAAGACTACGATACGCTCAACAAGGAAATCAACGACTCGCAGGGGCTGGGTCGTAAGGCGCGTGTACCCACGTGGTTCCGCCCTGGTTCAGAGGAAGACTTGGCCCCGCCACCAATGGGGACGGAAGAGTTGAAGGAGCGGGGGTTCGACGGATATGCTATCGACTATGTCGAATGTCCGGAGGGGATGCGGTGGTTCTTGAAACGGGAGCTGAATATGCATCGGACGGTAAGTTGCGACGCGTTTAAACGTCTGATTCTCTCGCTCATAAATTTCGTGCAGGCAATTTCTCGTCGGCCCATTCCTAATCTCCAAGGCGCCATCGACGCGGTGGGCAGACCAGGCCCCGACGGGCGTTCGGCGAACACGAATTTCGTGGAAGGCACGACGGTGCACCAAGTGTCGCGCTCAAAATACGGGCAGCGCAATTTGATGACGTCGTCCACCCAGCTGGGGCCCGTGAAGAATTTTGGCGGGACTCAGGGTGAGTTGTCTTGCTAATTTCCACTTACCTCCATGCTTCGTGCTGATGCACCATCCATTGATAGTGAACCCTGCGGATAAGGCGCGCGTCGATGACATTCTGCGGCGATGCAAGGAGGAGGCGGCGGAGATCCACGACCTTGAACGTGAGCTTGGGACGGAGAAGAATCGAATTGAGGCGATCGACAAGAAGAACAAGGCCATCATGGTGAGTCATTTTTATTATATTTTCATGGGCGGTAGATATGATATGTGCCGCAGAATGTGTTCGAGATGCGCATGAAAGCAATTGGGGAGGCGGTAAAGAAGAAGACGGCCCTTGAGAAGAAGCTTAGTGTGTTATTCGCCGTTTCCAACCGCCACACAATACTGATCTGTTTATGACGACAGGAACCCTAGAAACAACACTCGCGGCGAACGTCAACAAGGGGGATGCAGTGCAGGAGGGTGCGAAACTACGTGCGCAGATTATGGCTATCGCAAAGAAACGCGTCAAACTTGTGTCTGAGGCGGTCGTGCGTTGCATTCTTCCTGTTCCTGCTGCTCTTCTGACCAGAGTCGGTTGAATAGGAACTATCGCGCGACGTGATCACGGAGCAGATGCGAGCAACGACGCTTGGACTGCAGTACCTTCAGATTGGCGCGAAGAAGACAGCGTTGAAGGAGCTTTGCGACCGGAAGGATGCCAAGTACCAGACTGCGTTGGCGGAGTTTAATAGGAGTAAGAGTCTTCCCCTTGACCCCGATGAGACGTTAGCTCACCACACGCCACAGTCGACGCCGAGTTCGCGGAGATCAAGGAGACAACCCGCACCCTGCTACAACAAAGCAAGGACCTGCTTAGCGACCTCCCCGACGACATGCGTGAAGAGTATCACGAGACAGAGCAGGCGCGGATAAAGTACGAGAAGGCATGCGAGGAGGCGGCGAAGAATAACGAGGAGGCCCCTGAGCCCGGGGAGGATGTTGACACGCGTTCCATGGAGGAGTTGCAGACGGAATTGGAGAAGCAGGAGGCGAATTTGGAGATGAACATGAATACGAATCCGGGGGTGGTGGAACAGTACGAGAAGCGCAAGGAGGATGTAGGTGTCTATTCTTTGGCTGCGCGCACGTCCTGCTAACCCTTTGTAGATCGCGCAATACGAAAAGTCAATCGAGACGCGCCAACGTGCGGCGAATAAGATTGAAAAGGCCATCAAGGTTGCAAGGGTGCGTCTTCTGTTTTCTGATCTTGTCTTTGTTCTCATAACATTGCTTCTGCTGCAGGATAACTGGGAACCTGCGCTGCAGTCCCTTGTCACTAGCATCGGCAAGAAGTTCTCCGCCGCATTTGACCGTTCGTCCCCTCCTACACTCACCGGTCTTTTGCTCATCTATATCAGGTATTGGATGCGCGGGCGAGATTCGTGTGCGTCAAGAAGAGTCGTACGACCAGTGGGCCATCGACATTCTCGTCAAGTTCCGTGACACGGAGAAGCTGCAGCTGCTCACCGGACAGAGGCAGTCGGGCGGAGTACGTGCCATTTGCTTGCTTCGACGATTCTCAAGTGCTGAAAAATTGTAGGAACGTTCTCTCACCACTATCCTCTACTTGATGAGTCTCACTGAGGAGGCGCGCGCGCCGTTTTCCCTTGTCGATGAGATTAATCAGGTACGCTTGCCCATGACCACCCGTTTTTCGTCGTTGAGCTAATCTGTTCCTTCCCAGGGCATGGATCAGCGTGCGGAGCGCATGGTGCACAACTCGATGGTCGAAGTGACCTGCAAGCCCGACAGTGCGCAATACTTCCTCATCACGCCAAAGCTGCTCCCCGATCTGGAGTACCACGAGCGCATGAAGATTCTGTGCGTGAACAACGGCGAGTGGCTCCCCGACGAGTCGGGCCTCGGCAACATGATGACGATGTTAAATTCTTACGTCGCTAAGAATCCTCGTGCGTAGTGCGCCCATGCAAACGACAAACCCGAAATATCTTGGTTGGTATCCCGAAATTCCTTATAACCAACTGTACATATATGCCAGCTGGTTGCTCTCAGCTTATTTTTATAGTACGATTGTTCAATAGTCTGTTGTAGAAAAAAAGAATGTCACTCGAGACTGAATTGTGGCAGTGCCTTGCGCGATCTAATCTTATCTCAAGAACAACGCAAAAAAAAAAAAGTGTACTCGCACGCGCTCTGCAATGCTCGTATTTTCAAAATATCTACGCAGGATTTGAATCCAGATCCGGGGATGGTGGTCCCGGAGGGAATGCCTCGTCCAATGACGGAGTAACCGACGGCCTCGAGAGGGGTGCGACCCATTTCCCCGGTTCTACTTTCACGTTCCCTCTGTAGATTCATTGTCAGTAACGTCTCCAAGGACAGAAAAGTCAGGGTGCGGACCTGTTGATCATGGCGAACTTGTGCTGGTCGTGCTTGTGGCCGAGCAGACCAGAGAACTTGTGCTTGTCGAGCTTGTCAGGCGAGATGAGCGTCGCGTCGTGGGTGCGCTGGACGATATCGATCATCTCGCGCGCAAGACGCTCTTCGAGACGACGGCCGGTGCGGCTGCGGCATGCGGCGAGCAACCACAGGATACCATAGTGTGTTCGCTGTTTCTCGCTGAGGGCGACGGGGGTGAAGACTGTTTTGGCTCCATGGGTCTGGGACTGTGTCTTGACTGCGGGGGACGCGAGGAGGACGGCCTGGCGGAGGATGGGGAGCGGGGGGGCGCGGGTGAGGGTGAAGATGTGCAAAAGAGTTTTGGAGACGACGCGGCGGGCCTTTGCGCGCTCGCCGTGGGTCATGATCATGGATGCAAGGAAGTGAAGGAGAGGGTCCTCTGCGGGGGGCACGTTTATGAGGGGCTCGAATTGGGGGCCACGGCGGTCAGCACCGAGCGGGGGGAGATACATGTATGGCTTCCACTCGTCTTCCTCCGGCGGCGGGGGGAAGACATCGGGCGTTGGTTCTGCGGAGTGCGAGGCCACTGTGCGCGCCAGTCTCGCCGCCGCCGGGACCAGGGAACGCGTCCGCGCGAGCATGGTCGAAAGTGGAAATTCCAGTGACTTGTGTGGTTGTGTTGGCTATCGACCTTGCTGCGACGCGTAACCTTTCTCCTTCTACCACGTCCTGCAATGGAGACCTCGTTCGCGATAACTGGCAAGGGCTACGTGATTGTCGCCGCAGACACCACCTCCGCGCGCTCAATCATAAAGATGAAGACAGACGAGGACAAAATAAAGACTCTCAGTCCCCATCTCCTCATGGCGTACTCGGGCGAACCAGGTCCCTTGTCCATCCTTTTCGCGCTTCATTCACATGCATTGACCCCCGGAACCCAGGTGACACCGTCCAGTTCGCAGAGTATGTCGAGCGCAACATTCGTTTGTACCAAATCCGCAATCTCTACGCCCTGCGTCCAGCCGCCGCCGCATCGTGGATCCGTCGCGCCCTCGCCACCTCTCTGCGCACCCGCAAGGCGTACTCCGTCAACCTGCTCGTCGGAGGGTACGACACCGCGTCCCACGATCCGCATCTTTACTGGATCGACTACTTTGGCACGATGACCCAAGTCCCGTTCGCTGCTCATGGCTATGGCGCGTATTTTGCGCTGAGTTTACTGGATCGGTTTGTGTTTAGCCTTGCTGTCTCTTGGTCTTTCTGACGCGCTTGTAGGTACCATGACCCGGAGGCGCCGCTGGAGGAGGGCCTCGCGACGCTCAAACGTTGCCTCGACGAGGTCTCCAAACGGCTCGTCGTCAGCCCGGGAAAGTACAAAGTAAAGGTCGTCGACAAGGACGGTGTCCGAGAGGTCGAGCTGTAGTGAATACAAATCACCTCAACTCTTGCTGTATTCTATCATCCGCAAAATTCATTTCAATCTACACCGCGGCGAGAGATTTTAACTTTCTATGTTGGACGTGCTAGTTACATGGAATTGTGCGACTTGAGCCCTCAAACTGCCTCGCGTCTCCGCGGTGATGCTCGTAGGATATCATCGACGCTACAGGACAAAACTGAGAAGGGCTCTTGGGAAAGAAAAGGGGAACGAACCGAATGATCATCTCTGCGGCCTCACTAGCGCTCAGCACAACTTGCCGCTTCAATTTATAGCTCTCTGTTATTCCGAGCTCCTTCATAGAACCGATGGTCCCTAGTTCCATGTCTAAACAGATAAATCAGATCCTGAGCCTTCAGTCATGGAATAGTCATTTACCCAAACCCGCATCCGGCTGACCCTCGTAGTGTGCGGCCCTGAGCCGCGAAACCAAGTCAGACGAATCGTAACCGGCATTATCCGCTAGTATTGTGGGTATTTGCCGGAGTGCGCGTCCAAAGGCCTCGCATGCGATTGCCTTCTTCCCTTTAACCTTCCTTGCTTCTTCGTCGACAGCGCAGCTCATGAGCATCTCGGAACAGCCGCCTCCGAGTACTGTCCGTGTCTCCTTGACCGTCTGCGAAAGGACCGAGAGTGCATCGTGCAAGGACCGCTCCGCCTCGTCGACCATCTGGTTTGTCGAACCACGCAGAACGACGGTACATGCCTCTCCAGCCGCCACTCCGGAGAATTTGATTAGCTGCAGTGGATGTGAGAGACAAAATAGGGAGTGGGACGACTGGATTACCTTGTCCTCGCCAATCATAATCTCCTCGATCAACTCGCACTTTCCGAGCTTCACCAGGTCCGGGCGTTCGAACGTGCTGGTGATTTCACCGCCGGTAACAAGCGACAGCCGTTCCACGCCCTCAAAGTCTGCGTGCTCGATGGTCATAATGCCCTTCTCCGCCAACAAAGATTCGGGGTAGTTGTATATTAACTGCCGATTGACAAAGCAGTTGATCCCATGGGCTGCGATGGCGTCCACTTTGGCTTTCATTTTTTCCTAGGCCACAAGATTAGCATAATTCAACGCGGTGCATGTGCGACGAATACCCGTTCAGCGCGCTCAAGCTCTGCAAGCTTCCCTGTGCCGTCAACCTTGACGCGCGCGCCGAAGATCTTGATTTTGTCGGTGTCCATGGCTGAGGGGTCAATTAATCCAGGGTAAAAATTGACAGGCCTTGCAACGCACATGTATTGGCGATGAGAATTTTGACATTCTCCATTCGTTTTGGGGAGTTGACGGCGATGGTTTTGTCCAGAATAAATCCTGCAGCACATGAGATACGCGTCGTACGCACAGAATTGAAACCCACCTTCACTGAGATATGAGTCGGTCAGTTTTCCACCAACTTTTTTTATGATTTGGATGTGTTCCAAGTCGGTTGATCCCTGACAAGTTAATGAGGGCGAGATTCGAAAGATGAGAACAGGGTGCGCGCACCTTCAACCGGAGGACCGCATCGACTGCCAAATTTGCGAAATATTCCTTGTCTTGCGACAAAACCTTGGACGACAAAGTTGTCCGGGCAATGTTGAACAAATCTTGCCTGAATACAGCCTCATCGGAGCTGCATCCTTGTCAGAGCCGTTCGTCGCGACATAAACACGAAAGGCGCACCGGTGATCCACGGCTGCACCCTCGAGGGCCTTGAGCGCGGCCAAGCTCGCGATCCGATACCCTTCAACAATGGTTTGCGGGTGGATCTTCTGTCCGATCAATTTCTCCGCCTCTCGCAGCAACTCGGACGCGAGAACTGTGACGCTTGTGGTACCGTCGCCAACCTCATCGTCCTGCACCTTGCTGATGTTGACCAAAATCTTGGCGGCAGCGTTGTCGAGCTGGATTGCCTTGAGAATCGTGGCTCCATCGTTGGTGACGCTGACGTCCCCTGAAGACGCGGACTGGAGGATTTTATTCATCCCTTTGGGACCGAGGGTTGATTTGACGAGATCCCCAAGAGCAGTTGCGCCGATAAACGAGGAAAGACGCGCATTTTCTGCCTTTTCTTCAGTCGCCTGGACCTGGTTTAGCATGAACCCCGCGGAAACGAAATTGAGGGCATGCCTCTTGGCCAAAAATTTGCATAGACATAATTGGAGAGAAGACGCGTATCGACTTGGGATGCAAGCAGCGGCAAACAAACCTGCGCTTCCAGAACCTTTTACATGCCTTTCGGCGAGATCGTCTGTGGCTCTCCTGGCAGCGGAAAGTCTACATACTGCTACGGCAAGCACCAACTATTTACCGCTCTCAACCGCCCCATTTCCGTAGTCAATCTCGACCCGGCAAACGACAAAATTACCTACCCGTGTGCCATCGACATCTCTTCCCTCATAACTCTACAAGATGTCATGGAAGAGCATGGTCTTGGGCCCAACGGAGGACTACTCTACTGTATGGAATACCTCGAGGCCAACTACGACTGGCTGGAAGAACGCCTGAAGGAACTTGGCAAAGACGCCTACGTCCTCTTCGACCTCCCAGGCCAGGTTGAACTGAGTACAAACCACGATAGTCTGAAGAATATCGTCGGCAAACTGGCCAAGAGCGGATTCCGAGTGCGTTTCCATGGCTCTAGTGTGCTGTGTGCTTCATTACGAGCAGTCCAGTAGCTGGCCGTCGTGCATCTCTGCGACGCCCATTATGTCACAGACGCGTCCAAGTACATCTCCGTCCTCCTCCTCTCCCTCCGCACAATGCTCCATCTCGAGCTCCCGCACATTAATGTCCTTTCTAAAGTCGACCTAATAGCGCAGTACGGCGATCTGGGTGCCTGCCGTTCCCTTGACCAGCGAAATTGCTTGTCTCTAACTGAGCTTCAGACTTCAATCTCGACTTTTACACCGAGGTGCAGGACCTGTCGTACCTGGAGAACGCACTGTCGGCGGCGACCCCGCGGTTCGCGGCGCTGAACATGGCCATGATCTCCCTCATCGAGGACTATAGCCTTGTGGGCTTTGAGACCCTCGCAGTCGAGGACAAAAACTCGATGATACACCTCACGCGCGCGATAGACCGCGCCACAGGCTACGTCTTCGTCCCTCCGCCAGAATCGAACCAGCCCCCGGGCACGGTCGAGCCGACGGACGCCTCCGCCGCCGCGCGTCCGAATTCGTATGCGTTGTTCTCGAGCGCCCTGGCTCCGATGCGCGGGCCTGCGGACGATATCCGCGACGTCCAGGAGCGGTGGGTGGACGCTAAAGAGGAGTGGGACGCGTATGAGAAGGTGCAGTGGAGGCGGGAGGGCGAGGCGGTGCGCGATGAGGCCGCTCGTACTGCTGCTAGTAATATACGCGAACGCAAGCCTCCAGAGGATGTAAACATGTCGAGTGTGTAAATTCATTGGATGGTCAACCAACCGTCCACAGGACACCTTACTCTGACTGCACAAGAGCCGCGATACATTCTTCATTCCTCCTTGACTCTGGTTTTTTATCCCTCTGTAATATTCCTTTGAATTTTGCATATGGTCGCAATGAAATCCATGTTGAAAATTGGGCGAGAAACAAATGATTTACAAAGGTCGAATCGAATAAAATTCATGTTGTGCAGACATGATCCGGATCGATCTCGGCCGGGAGCGGCTGGAGCGGATTGTTCCGATTTCGGCTACCACAGCTATACAGTCACGTTCGCAGCACCGCTTTCTCAGAATCGTCTTCACCACCAGCCGCAGAAAGTAAGTTTTGCTCGACGGTGCTGCCCCGTGGCCGCTCGAACCGTCGTCGTCTGCCGGCTTGCTGATTCTCTCCTTGCGCTCAGATGCAGATCTTCGTAAGAGTGCACCCTTTGTCCTCCGTCTTGACTTAACGTCGGTTTAGGTCAAGACCCTCACGGGCAAGACGATAACCCTTGAGGTTGAGTCTTCCGACACTATCGACAATGTCAAGGCGAAAATTCAGGACAAGGAGGGGTGCGTCGTTTGGCCGTCGTCCGAGCCCTTCCGTTGATATCTTCTCAGTATCCCCCCCGACCAGCAGCGCCTCATCTTCGCCGGGAAACAACTTGAAGACGGCCGCACGTTGAGCGACTACAACATTCAAAAAGAGTCCACGCTCCACCTTGTGCTCCGTCTGCGCGGTGGAATCATTGAGCCCTCGCTCAAGGTGCTCGCTAGCAAGTACAACTGCGACAAGCAGATCTGCCGCAAATGCTACGCACGCCTGCCCCCCCGCGCTACGAACTGCCGCAAGCGCAGCTGCGGTCATTCGAGCCAGCTCCGGCCGTGCGTCTCTTCACTTTTTGTCGATTCTACACTCATTATCGGTGCAGGAAGAAAAAGCTCAAGTAGTCTACACGCTCGAGGCGTCCGCTGCTATTACCGTATGCACATGTACCTGGTCCGAATGCATGTTTTTATGGCTTTTTGTGCTCTACCCCGTCGTGTTCGAGTGTGCAGCAACCGTGTTGCTGAATTACGAGCAATAACTTGGAAGTATAAATACATGGGCAGGAGCGAGTAATGTCATTTCGGACGACCCAACTCGCAGAATGAGACGAAGACATTGCATAAAATGATATAACGCATAACCACATATCGCATATCTTCGTCGCCATATGTACCACCTCGGTACATAAGAATTTTCGCCAACGCGCCTACTCTTCCTCCTCCTCCCCATCGCCGCCCTCCTTCTTGGCCGCGGCCGCGGCCCGCTTGCGCTTGACACGCCCGGGCCTGCCGCCACCGTACGGCGAGGTGAGGGCGAAATCGATGTGCTTCTGCGAGTCGAGACGAACGACGAACGACGGGACGGTCACGGTTTGACGTCCGACGCTGGCAAGTGCATCAGTATTATGCACGTTAAACGTGCGAGATCAGTGAAAGTAATACATACCGGATGTGCCTCTGCCTAATCAAAGTCCTCGCGTGATGTATGCTCTTGGCCAAGCCGCTCTTGAACACCTGGGTCTGCAGCCTGCGCTCCAAAAAGTCCTCGACCTTCAACGCGAGCACATAATCGAGCCGCATGCGGCTCTCGTCGAGCACACCGATGCGGACGAGACGGCGAATGAGGGCGTTTCCCTCGAAGAGACGCTTGGGGTCCTTGTCATCGAGCTTGAGCAGCTCACGGGCGGCACGCCGAATTTTGGAGAGGACGAGGGCGATACGCCAGATTTCGCGCTTGTTACGGAGGCCGTATTCGCCAGCGAGCTAAGGCGTCGATACGTTATGAGCCAAGAAGAAAACGACGACGGCGACGAACCTTGAGCTCGGAGTCGAGACGGGCAGACTCGAAAGGTCTACGGGGGACCTTGTACCTATGGGGCGACAAGAAGCGCGTTTAGCACTCGAGGTCAAGCCCTCCACACAAGGTGGATCTTGAGTTATTGCAACGACGCTCACGTTTTAGAGTGGTTCCTCGGGGCCCTGGGAGACATTAGGGAGGACTCTACTATGGACGGACGAGCGTACCTGGGCATTGTGGCGAGTCTTGCTGCGTTGTCTTGAGGGAGGAAAAGAAGGGACGGGAATTGATGGGGAGCACGTGCTGCCTGCTATGCAGTTACAGTAAACACAGGTAAATAGGAATATTCAAAAGGTTCTCCTCGACACCACCGACGCCCTCAAGACAACATGCCTCACTCATTCGGTTACCGCGCGCGGACGCGCCACATGTTCAAGCGGGGCTTCAAGGGTCCGTTTCCCTCTTCTCCCTTTAATCCCTTAGACCGATGCACGCACAGAGCACGGTCCCGTAAAATTGTCCACTTTCCTCATCAACTACCATGTCGGGGACATTGTCGACATCAAGGCCAACGCCGCCCAGCAAAAGGGTATGCCCCACAAATACTACCACGGGTCCGTGCTCTTGTCCCTGCTCTCCATATGCAACTAACATCCCCCAGCCGGACAGGCATCGTCTACAACGTCACCCCCTCTGCTGTCGGCGTCATCGTATACAAAGTCGTCGGGAACAGATACATTGAAAAACGCGTCAACCTCCGTGTCGAGCATGTCCGTCACTCGAAATGCCGCCAAGAATTCTTGGATCGCGTCAAGCGGAACCACGAGGCGCATGTGGAGGCAAAGGAGAAGGGCGGTGAGTGTGATATGCTCTATTTTCGTGGCCCGTAAAACCGCCATTCCGTGCGCAACGTTTGCCCGATGCGTTCCCTCTCACTCTAAACTTTCTCATACGGCAAAGATACTGAAACCCACTCTTTCCGCAGAACGCATCAACCTCAGACGCATCCCCGCTCTCCCGCGTGAGGCGCGCACGGTCGCATCCGCAACCGGGTCGAACGCACCGCAGACGATCGTGCCGGTCCCGTACGAGACGACCATTTGAGTCGAGTTTAGTAGGATGTATGCTATGCTATGCGATTCTATGGTTCCGAGACATTGTCTGGTGGTCTGCGAGGCCCATTGTTACCACGAAAAAACCGTTCTGGCCATATTTCGAAAAAACTAACATACAAGTATACAACACAACTACCCTCCACCCTGTGTGGCCTTGGTAGCCAGTCGGACGCCCTCTTGTATAGAAACGGCCTGAAAAAGACGTGTTAATTGTGGTATCGCGAACCATAGGAAGATAAAAGCACCTCTTCGACCCAAGGCAAACGGAAAAATTCACTCCTCTTCAGTTCTTCCTGCCGTATCGTCAGACCGTCGGTTGGCCCGCTACCAAGCACCGTCTCCAGGTCGCGGGATTGAGACTCGAGCCAAGTCTGGATGAACTGGGCCGGATCCCGCGCAAACGACTGCAGGAAAGTACGCTTCAAGTGCGAGTTGTGCAGCGACTGTGCCTGGGTTGCGATCTACAGGGCCACAAGAGTGAGCTGAAATCCGTACGAGGAAAGTAATCGCACCTCGTCATCAATCTTGGCAAGGTTCATGGCACTTTCTTTGGTCGCCTGCACCATGACCGCCATTCTCCCTTTGAGCGCTACGTCTTCCATTTTGATCTCAACATCCCATGCCATCGGTCGTTCGGGGGCAGGAATCGTAGGGTTAATCATATAGTGCAAGATAATTGGGTCCGGCGCGATCAGGCAGCGGTTCACGAGCTCGGGCAGTTTCTGGAATAATATCGTGTCGCCGTTGAATATCTAGAGAGACTAAATCAGTCTTGAGTCGAGAGAAAGTCCACATGCACGCACAGGGCGCAGTTTGTCGTCAGCGCGGACCAAACGTCGGTCGACCTTGTCTTGAAGGCCTTGTATTTTGATGTAATTCCACAGCGCCTGGACTACGCCAACGCGACTATCCTCTTTGATGCCCAAAATACTCCCTAGGGCGCATGATCAATATTAACCCAACTCACTGCCCGCGTAATCGACGTACCAAGTTCTGGGATGACCCGAAATTGTTCGGGATAATGCTCCACATACATGATCATCCGGACCTTTGTCGGCGCGTCGCCTTTCCGTCGTATGGTAAATCCATCGAGGGGCGGATTATGGTGGCCGGTGGCGCGCGGCCACTGTGGAAGGAGTATGAACGAGGGCGCTCATGGTACGTGGCGCGCGCGACATACCTCAACAATGTTGCCGTCCGGGTACAGTGTTGCGTCCCGGTCGAGCTCCACGACCATCCGCTTTATAAACGTCGAGAACTTCCGTACTGCGGTCTTGTCCTTCGCCCGTTGGTTTGGAAGCTGGAACGCAAATGTAAATATTAGCGGTAACGGGTCGATTAAATAACCACCTCGAGCAAACGACCCTCGATTTTCAAGGCCCACGCAGGGATTCCCTCTCCAGTCTCAAAGTTCGGGGCATCGTTGAGGTCGGGCGCCGTTTGCCAGGACTGGCCAGAGACGGTATGGCTCATGAACAATCTTAGCGTTCGCGTCGTCTGCATGACGTGTCAAGCCACTGCCTGAAAGCGCACAGAGCTGGTCCTACCGTTGGCGTTCTGACCAAGGCGTCCTGTATCTCTGCCTTTTTGCGCATCATGGTCCAGTCGAGCTTGCGTTCCATAGCAAGCAGGTCCTGGTACATCTGGGAATCCTGTGCAAAGTCGGGGTCCTGGAGAATGGCATTTGGGAGAGACTTGTCGGTGAGCTTTCGCTTCCTGCAAGGAATAAGAAGATGAACGCGTTTCACGAGGCTAATAGTACTTCGCGGCTTTGGGACCATCCATAGTTTGTTGGTTGATTGCAAGGCTCTAGCCAAACAAGTGCAAGTAAGGATTGGATAATATACTGATGATGATGTCCGAGCAGAAAGCAGTAAACTAGTAGTGAGGGTATACGAGGCGATAGTGCTATGGTCCGGGTCGGGTTCGACGGGATGAGTAGCCCGCCAAAAAGGCATTAAGACCCTGACCAAACGTCACGTCGCATAGCCCATCTGCCCCGCCTCATTCCCGTTCTGGTGATTCTGCGATCGCGCTCTCGCAGCATACACCGGCGTTGTCCCATCCTCACTCGTGCTCCCCGGTGAGTCCCGATACGGGGACGTCGGACCGCCTGGCCCGGCTTCGTCTCGGAACGGAGACAGTTCGTCCCGGAAGGGCGAGTCTTGCGATTGGTATGCTTGTGACTGGGGTTGTTGGTATGGGTTGTTGTTGGAATAGCCGGCACCGTATGGGCTATTGGCGGCGGCCGTTTTTTCTTGCAGACGAGCAGAGTCTGCTTCGGCGGCGGCGGCGGTAGCGGCGGAGGCATCACCGATGCCGGCACGCGTTCCCCAACCAGTCTAGACAGTCCAGGTCAGCGTGGAAGGCTCTATTTTTGTTGGCGGCGACATACCTCGTGCAGCGTAAATAACGCATAAAGTTTCATTATAGCAAAGTAATATCCAAACAGGATGAAGGCGGGAACGTAGATGACGTCCTGCGGGCGGTGCCAGAGATGAGGCAGGAGTTTGGCCGTTCGAGTGGCGAAAAGCCACACTATGTATGAAGCAAGGATGTTCCTGTCGTGCAGGGTTAGATACGATTTATGTCCGAATCAATGCAAGTACTGACCACCATGGGAGGTGGTATCCGCCATCGGCAACGGGGATAGTGCTCTTTACCATGAGCCGTATCACAAAGACGGGGCCAAGAAGCAGTGTAAACGGATTGAAGAGCTTGTCGACCTGCAGACAATGAGGGGACGGTGATTTTAGGGTGATTGGAATTGACGCACCATGGTGTACGCTACGTAGGGATGGGTTGTCCAAATATATCTTTCGGTGAACAGACTACGGATGTCCGAGCGCCACGTATTCCGGGTCCACCGCAGGACCTGCTTGAGGAAACGCCAGTTGGGTTTCATGGTACTGAGGAGCTCTGCCTCGGGGCAGCACTGGACATAGGTGCTCCAGCCGTGGGCGACCATCCAGCGGGTGAGGAACTTGTCGTCGCCCGAGTTGAGCTGGTACTTGCCGAGCCAAAAGTCGTGGGTGAACCCGTGGAGGAACTCGGGGTCCTTGAGGATGATGGTGCGGTAAGCAGCGGTACGGCCGGAGAGACAGGGCAAGCCGCCGTCGATGTGGGTGGAGCAGGCGATCTCAATGTTGCGGATGGTGAGACGGAAAGCGGCGAGAACCTCCCAGACAGTCATGCGGTTGCCGACGGGCTGGACACGCTGGCTGGTTCCGACACCGCCGACCTTTTGGTCCTCAAAGCAGGCGAGGACGGAGGGGAGGAGGGTGGGGGGCCAGATGGCGTCGTCGTCTGCAAAGAAGATGATGTCGGTTGTGGTGTTCTTGATGCCGTGGCTCATCTGGAGACGCTTGTTGGCAAAGGGGACGGTGAGGACGCGGATGCGCTCTGGGTCGACGGCGTTTGCGAGGGCCTGGAGTTCCTTGAGCATTTTTTCCTCTGTGATGATGAGGATCTCCTTTGGCTGGCCGACGAGCCAGCTGCGGGCGGCCTCCTTGAACTCCTCGCCGGCATCTATGGTGGGGACGATGATTGTGACGTCTTCGGCGGCAATATAGGTTGGGTTTTCGGGCAATGGCACTGGGCGGTAGGTGAAGGAGGCGGTGACACGGATGATGTACCAGAGGTAACGATAGAAGCTGGAGAGAGTGAGCGGGCGACTGGGGGACAACGAGGAAAGCTACCCAATTACGCCAAAGGGGACAACTGGGCGCAAAATGAGGGCGGAGACGGGGAGAGGGACGGGGAAAGCTCACATATAGGGAAAAGATCGGAAGTGAGGTACAACATGGTCGGCTGGCGGGAGGACGGAGCCCGCCGCGCAAGGAGGTGGAGGAGAAGGGCAAGGAGGCGATGTGCGGACTTGTAATGTCGTGACTGGTGTTCGTCGGCAGCGTATCCCCGAACGCAGGGTATAAACCGCAATGCAAGCCTCTATGAGGAGATGAGAGAGAAATGAAGCGAGGCACGTCCACAACAAAGCTGCAAATACACCGCGGCAGTACCCACGGCAACTCCCCGTGAACCCTTATTACCGTCTAGGAGCTTGATTTCTTCCACATCCAGTCTGCATATATTCTGCATATATTCATCGCTGTGTCTAAGAGAGCTCGAGCTACAATGCAGAGAAGAAATACAAGAAAGCTGAATATATATATAAACGGCGGAGGAATTGTCACCGTCCGCAGTTGATCGAGACTCGGATTGACACCTGGATTTATCATCGGGATTATCGGCCGTGACATCAATGGTCAGTCTCATCGCAATCCTCGACCTCAAGGGCAAGCCCCTCATTCAGCGCTCATACCGCGACGATGTCCCCCCGTCCTACGTCGAGCGCTTCCTCCCCCTCATCCTCGACCTCGAAGAAGAGGGCCACCAGGTCACCCCATGCTTCTCCAGCCAGGGCATAAACTATATGCACATCCGCCATTCAAATCTCTACCGTCTGTCGCGTCGCGTCTCGTTACGCGCTTGCTCATTTCCTCACTCCAGTTCTTGCCCTCTCAAAGCGCAACTCCAATGCCGCAGAGACCATCATCTTTCTCCACCGCTTCACCCAGATCCTCGTCGAGTACTTCAAGGTAGTCATTTATCTTTTGAGAAACGTAAATTGCTCAATCCCAATAACACAAAGGAACTAGAGGAGGAGAGCATTCGTGATAATTTTATTCTGATTTACGAGTTGATGGACGAGACGATGGACTTTGGCTATCCACAAACAACCGAGAGCAAGATCCTCCAAGAGTCCGTCGCCGCTCCCAATGTTTCTCAGTACCTTACGCGCCTCTCCCAGATACATCACCCAAGAGTCCCACAAACTCGAGATCCAGGTCCGCCCGCCAGCCGCCATCACAAACGCCGTCTCTTGGCGAACAGAGGGCATTCGCTACCGCAAGAACGAGGTCTTCCTCGACGTTATCGAGAGCGTCAACCTCCTCGTCAACGCAAAGGGCGACGTCGTCCGCTCCGAGATTCTCGGCGCCGTAAAGATGAAGTGCTACCTCACCGGCATGCCCGAACTCAGGCTGGGACTGAACGACAAGGTCATGTTCGAAAGCACCGGTCGCAGTACGCCCGCGCCGCTCTCCACCCTTATACCTCTAAATTTCACTCCCAGCCGCCCGCGGAAAGGCCATTGAGATGGAAGACGTCAAGTTTCATCAATGCGTCCGACTTTGTATTTCGTTCCTTTGTCCTCCAGTTGCCAATTCTGATTCCGTTTAACGCAGCGCGGTTCGAAAACGACCGCACCATCTCCTTCATCCCGCCCGACGGCGAGTTTGAGCTCATGTCTTACCGCCTGTCCACCCCGGTCAAGCCCCTCATCTGGGTCGAAGCGGCGGTCGAGAGCCACAAGGGCAGTCGTGTCGAGTACATGGTCAAGGTGATCGCACAGTTCAAGCGGAGAAGCACCGCCAACAACGTCGAAATATACGTCCCCGTACCCGACGATGCCGACAGCCCAAAGTTCCGCGCCTCCACCGGAAGTGTCCAATACGCCCCCGACAAGAGTGCATTCGTATGGAAGATAAAGCAGCTCGCCGGAGGCAAGGAGTTTTTAATGCGTGCCCACTTTGGCCTGCCCAGTGTAAAGAATGGTACCGCTTTTCCCCTCGGTTCATGTTCAGCTCATAACTGGGTCCCAGAACAAGACGTCGAGAAGCGTGCACCAATAACAGTCAAATACGAAATCCCGTATTTCACCGTCTCGGGTATCCAGGTACGATACCTGAAGATTGTGGAGAAGAGCGGCTACCAGGCTCTGCCGTGGGTACGGTATATCACACAGAATGGCGATGATTACAGGTAAACACCATCCTGTTTCCCATTTCCAGACTAACATCGTTTCAGCTTGCGGACAGCACATGAGAAAGGGAGTGCGCCTATTCGACAGAGCACTTAGGTTTTGTGTATATTACATTTTGAACGAGGACCGTGGATCATAAATTGAGACAATACATAGCGATAAATATCTAAACTAAACGTCGTTCAAGCAAGCAGATAGCTTTGCGCTTAGATCGGTCACCGCAGGCCGCCTTGCGCTGTTTCATAGCATCCAGTATGCGCGTTCGATGAGAGGCCGACTCGTCGACGTCCAGGACGATCACACCCCGCTTCACCCAAGGACTCGGGGAATCCTCTGAATGCCACCCGCAAGCAATAAACAACGACTCCAGAGAATTGACCCTCCTTTCCGGCGGCATCATCAGCTTCCACCGTCGGCGGGATATTGGGTTCTCTGCCGCAACGAAGACTACCGACGTCGCAAGCACGTCTGAAGTTGAGCCTTGGTCCTTGGTTGGCGAAGATGATTGCGGAGCCTTTGTCGCGGGAGAAGAGCTAGTGGGACATTCTGCTGGCAGACGTGTCCTCGGAGGCGGCGAGGGAGTGGCCGGCGTTGGTGTCTGGTCCTCTGCCGGACCCTCCGAACCCACTAGATTCGTCACCGTCGCCAAAGGCGCAGGACCTGAAGGAACCGTAGGCTGGGGCAGAACACGAGAATCAAAGGCCGTCCAGCCTCGCGTTCTTGCATGTTTGCGATCCGAAACAATCAGCTTTTGCTCCCAGTCGTCCGCCAGCCGTTTTCTCTTCAGAGAATTACCGACGCCGGGCGAGACGGGCTTTCCCCACATGCTGTTGACACAATCGTCAATGTCCTTGTTGGACCGATCACGGCCTACAATATCCCGCGCGACCTTGTGAAGATCCTGCAGGTTTACGCCGTCTTGCCAGCTGCGTTCGCGCGTCCGGAAAATCTTGGTGATACGCGGGAACCGTAGCTCATAATGCTGAATGACGAAATTAGAAGAGGGTGACAACAACATGAAAAAGCGCGGACTCTGCTTCCTGGACTCTTGGTAAACCCAGCCCCGTATAGCTCGGCGAGAAGGGGTTCGCGCAAGATCGTGGTCGGTGCAACTAACCCCGGAAGAATGTTAAAAGTGTATGATAAATCCTTCGGCTGGGGTGGAGTGAGTAGACAGCTTTGAGTACCGTCAACGAACTTACCGGACGGGTGGGATCGTACGCAATGGCATCAGAGCTCTTGATTAAAAAGTTGGTCTCCTCCAGTTGCTCACGGCTTAGGCCATACGACGCAGTGAAATAGATATGGAAGTGAGGACGAGCACTGGGCTATAGAGCAAGAGAGGTCGGCACTATCCCGGATCAAGGATTTGAGCGCTCACGTCTTGTTTCAACTGTTGAGCATTGTGTAATCCGCCGATATAAAATGTGGTATAAGCATTGGGTGCAACTTGGACGCCATCAGTCGCTGCAAAGCTTGGTTCAAATAAAACACACCGCGAAGTTCCCGGGCTCTATCTTTCTCCCATGACCCGCCCAATACAACTAAATCAACACAATCTCCATAGCCGGGGATATAATCCCTCTTGAGCTTTACCCACGGAAAACGCCTATCGTGGTACTTTGCTTCGCCGGCCTTGAGCACCAGGCCCTCTTCGGGACGCGCTAGACACCGAGCAAATACACGATGGAGGGGCGGCTTGTCGTCCGAGGTTACATTCAGAGCGATAGGTGTTCGCTCCGAAAGTATAGCCTGTCCCGGGAGAGTTGTTATCACGGATTCAAGGATAGCGCGTCGGGAAGAATAGGGAACTGATAAGAGTGATTTGGAGTTGAGCAACAGCACGTCGAAGAAAACAAGACCAAGATGTCGGTCATCAGAAACATCCGTCATAAGTGAGACCTGCGAATACCTAAAATACACGTTAAATAGTTTTCCCCGCAAAAGAGAAATCACCCACTCAGCAGGGGTGTCATCATGCGGCTTGTTGCGCGCGCCGTAAGCAGTGTGTTCGACCAGACTACGAATTCTCCAAAATTCTAAGCAGAGACCGTGAGATGAAGCAAGATGTCGCCGACTTAAAAAGCAGACCGTCAATCTTGTCCCCGTGCCATGCCACCATCTCCGCATCCAGAATCACGTCGCTCTTAATCTTAGTTGAGGTGGAAGAATTCAACCCAAGGGCTTCCCGGATAACGTTATGAATAGCGTGCCGATCCAACGTCGAGTCTCTTTTGCTCTTGCTGAAGATGGTAATGCGAGAACGATTTCCCGAGAGAATTTGGACATGGATCTGAGCACGTTCGCCGTCGTATTTCGTCTCTGCCCATACTTCTTTGGAGGCCTGAAGTATTTCAAGAGCATGCCCACACCCTCTCCCCTTTTGGGATTTCGGGATCTAAAATATATCAGCATGAGCGATACCATAAGCAGCAGGGACGTGGGCAACCTCGATGGGAGTTCCTATTAGAGGCATGACCGTACCACTGATACCAGCATCGAAGGCAGCCGCCGCGTCGTCGAGCCCAGCGCGGACGCGGTAGACATTGAGCATCTGCCGACTTGGGTCCCACGCTTTCATGGCATCCTCCTGCTCACGTTTATGAGAAATGATTTAATTTGCAGAAGAACGACAAGCCTTGGAGAGCTGGACAACAGCGACAGAGTTGAACGACTTGAGCGCCACCGTATAGTGCGTATCAGCCAAGGGATACAGGAGTGGGACGCAAATCTTTCAGAATAATTTGGGTCAAGAAAGAAGCATCGAGAGGCGACATAGATCGGTATAGTGCGCGGAGAATGGCAGATTTTGAGCGGCGGGTGGCGTGCGTGAAACTGGACCGCACAGACTTGTCCGAGAATCCAGAATGAGAAGCCAGCTCTTCCAGCAGACTGTCCACTTCTGCAATGCTGAGAGGGCTGATGTAATCGGCAGAGTACTAGATTATTTGAGCAACGAAAAAACGGGGAGGACAACATAGAGCGTACCGATGAACTCTTCTTGAGAATGTCTAGAACCTCGCCACCCAAACACCCAGACGAGCCGTCCGTACCCCACTGACAGAGCGGCGTCGCAGAGACGCCAAAACAGTCCGCGAGGGCAGCGGCCAGCCTGGTCTCCTGCATTTCATATTTCCTCCTCGCATCCTCCTCAGGAAACAATAGTCGAAATACAATAGCAGTGGTATTCTCTGGAAGAGGCGCGAACTGACTGCGGAGGCGGTTGATCCAGTTGTTGAGGGTTACAAGAGCAGGGTAGGAAGCAGCGTGTTTGTCGCGTCGAGCCCCTGCCTTCCGGGGACGACTATGGAGTGAGATTTCGCGGAGGAGGGACACAAAACTGCAGGATCAGTTGGCAAGGGTTGGGAGGAGCAAATATTCAACTAACAAGGAGAACGGCACACCCTGCGGTGCTCCCTGAGATGTTGTGGACATTGCTACATGCAAGTCATGGTGTAAGCGACGCGACGCGTTTGGCGCATGTGACTCGTTTTGATCGCCTGACGCGCGGACCGAGATCGGACAGCAAGTGGAACGAGAGTCGGAAATACTACTAGTAGTAATATAGAACAGGTGTGTGTGGGCATTCGTCCTAAATACAGGCAGCGCTCCTATATATATATATAGAATGTAAACGAGGGCGTCGTGCCCGAAAGCTAGCGGGTTGAAAGTAGGAAAATTAAGACATGCTGCTTGCAGTTCAAGCACTCCGCACTTTTGGTGATGCTGAGGGTGGCATCCGATCCATTCTCCCCGTCAGCTCGTTTGCGGGCGCGGTATTCTCTCTGTCTCAACAGGGTGGGCGGCTGGTTGATGTGGCACATTCACGTCGCGAGGCTGAAATGACAGGCTTGAATCACTCGCAAATTGGCTATCGCCGTCGCTGCGGGCTGCCGTCGCGAGCGATAGAAGCAACGCGTTGTTGTTGTCTGAGTTGTCTATGCCGCGGGGGCTAGCTCGGAGGCGTTTTCATCGCGTGCAGAGTCCTGGGTAAGCAGGCAGCGTATTCTGTGTTCGACACTGGGTACACTTCTTCTGCGCTTGAATGGGACTCGCATTTGTGAACGTGTTGACTGCGATTAAATGTGCGTTATTGATATCTACTTATTGGTTCTTGTCTGTTTTGTTATATAGTAAGTACAATAAATCCGCCACGCTTTAGAACTTGGTTTTGGCCAGCGGGCTAGACACAATACCAGATGACTGAATCATCGTGATCGTCGCCCCTCCATTCGTTCGTCCAACGGGAATAGCAGGTGGTTTCCGGCGCTTGGGCGGCGGGGGGCGGCACGGATCTGCGTTGTGGGGTCGGCGGCTGAACATGCAGGTGCACTGAATCAGTGGGCGACATCGAGGTTGAGGGCGGCAAGCTGGAGGTGCTAAGGCTGCTGACGATAGCCGCTGGTAACAGGTGTGACGGGGATGGGGGAGAATACGAGGGTTCGCTGGTATGACTGTGATGAGGGGTGCGGTGTTGGTGGTGCCGTTCTGCTTGGAAAGACCCGTCGACGGTGATCGCGCTGCCTTTGCGCGTCGGAAGAGGTAAGTTGTGCGACATCGGCGCCGTAGCGCCAGCAACCAAATTAATGGAGCTCGCATTGCTCGATCGGCGAACGCTTTCGAGAGCGGACCCTGTCAGGGATGGTGGTGTCGCAGAATACCCCTTGAGGAACTCGTGGCTCTTGCTGCTTTTCAATGTCCGGGTTTTCCCAGATGCAGGATCTCTCGAGCTGGGCAGAGGCGGACATGGAAGGCGCGGTAAGCTGGGACTGTGCCCACCCAGATGCTTCGCTAGAACCACTACGGCGCGTGTTGTCGTCCGAAGTGGGATCAGCGAGATGGGAAGAACCCGACTGCTTCCGTAGTTGAACACACCATTCCCCAGTCAAACAACGGTCCACCAGCCGTCGCGTGGTGGTGCTGACATCCCGGATACGAGAATTCCCAGTGAGTGACTCGAGCGCAAATACTATCTGGGGCCTCTTGTAAGGAATGTCCCGTAGTTGAGTCTTTGTGAGCAGAGGATGAAGGACACGAAGATACGTGTGACGCAACTGCATACATGGTCGGATGATTGAAGCAGAAGCAAACGACATGACTTACAGATTCGCTTTCGTCGTCGAGATTTATGAGCTCTCGGAGAAATACATCCACCAGAACGCACAGGTCGTTGGTGTAAAAGTACTCCGACGTGCCTTTTGTTGTGAAAAGTAGATATAAAATCTTGAGAACCAGCAGCTGCATGCATAGATCTTCTGGTGTTCGTTCTGAAACCCGAAGAAAATGAGGAATAAAGGAAACACCCAGGGATTTCGACTCACGGGCCCGATTCAACATAAATATCATGTTTTCTCCGAATGTCTTCGAAGAACCCAGTCGTCTCATGAGGACGCGGAGCACACGATTCTTGGGCTCCGACGGTTCCGGGGCGGGACTGTTAGCATCCGGTTCGTTGGTCAGCGAAGCGACCATGAACTGTTCGTTCAGCGCGACCTGAACAAAGGAAAAAGATCAGGTCATGCAACATGGTTTTCAACCCCAATACTCACGAGAAGTTTAATGACGGAATAATTGAAAGTTTCATCTTGCATTTGTCTCGTTTGTTCGACAAGGTCGAACATATAATCAATGAAAGCGTCGTCGAATATCCCTGCATCCGGTCAGTCAGGAAGATAGGACATTTGACAAAGTGCTCACGTAGATCATGCACAGAAAATTTCTGCACCCGACAAACCTCGTACAATAATCTAATACACAAACTCCGGAGCTTCGCTTCGATAGGAATTGGCACCGTCACTGAATGGCTATTAGACGCTTCGGCATTTCCAAAGTAGGTATCCTCAATGTCAGAGTCGATGTCGACGAGCACATGGTCGATGAGGAACGGCAGCAGCGGGACCCAGCGCTTATTCGAGCGAAAGAAATCTGCGCGCCGGCGGCCGTGGCAAAGTAGGACGTGGTAGTAGATAAGTTGGGAATGTGGATCCGTATTCTGTGTCGCATTTAGCGCACACACGAGTGAAAGATAATGGCGCACCGAGCGGGCTTCTTCAGACATTATCTCGCACATTCTCTCGGAATGAAACGCGAACAACTCGGACTCGACGATCAGACTACACGCATGCTCGAGTTGCAGTGGACTCTGCAGGTATTGCTCTGGATCCGACTGCATGAGCGGCAGCCACAAGTGAGCAGGAACAAACAGCATACCGTGATATGCGGCACACAGAGCCAAGGATCTCTTCAAGGTGGCGTCGAGGAGCGCCAATGTATGCACCTCGTCTTTCGGCAACTCCAAAATGTCCTCCTAGCTCTGATTGGGGTCATTGAAGTTCTTGAAGCTAGGGTGTATGCTGCGCACCTGACCAGAACTGCTGGGCATTTTCCACCAGGTAGACGATGCCCAGGTCGTCTTCCATGCTGGGCGAACGGCGGGGTGATGAGTGGCAGAAGTTACGAGATGTGACCGTGACTCGTTCGGAAAGCGGGCCGTAGGTCCAGGCTTGCGTCTGTCTCCCATGCCAAACTATCGTAGCGGTGAACTTGCATGCTGGAGCGAACGGCGGAGCGATGATGGTGGTAGAAGTAACGAGATGTTGACCGTGGCCGAACGCCAAAACCAACACTCCCGCTTGGCTTCACTCCAATCTCCAGCATGGGACTTTGTGCGGATGCACGCTCCGGATGCCAATGGGGCCACAGAAATCCAACCACCAATTACCGTTGCAGCGAACGTCTCCAACTGAGGACTCCACTTCGTCGGAGGTGCTTGGTGAAGGAGCTGCGTCGTCTGGGGGGGAGACAGAGAGCTCGGACGAGTCGAAGAGGACGAAGAAGACGAGGAGGACGACGATGAAGAGCCATTCTTGAAATATGAACGAATCGGTGGCATACTTCCGGAGCTGCTTAAGAAGGATTCAGCGTCGGCGCTGTGCGTCTCAAGGTCTTTGCTGGTCCGCTGTCTCTCTAGCTATTTGTATGGCGTCTGACCGTGACTCAAGGCTCTGGGCACACACGGCGGTGTTATACACATGCTGCCTTGCAGGCAATCAAATACAGTCCACATGGCGTCAATAACAGATGTTGCAATGAACGAGACCGGAGAATACGTCGCGGTCTAGCCAACCTGCTCGAGATGTACTGTGACTTCGTGCCGGACAAGAGATATCAGCTCGCCGACTGGCGCATACGGTGAGCATTCGAGACGCCTTGGTATTCCGAATACTGGACACTAACTTGCGGCAGACCACTCCCCGAGGATATGTTGCAGTACGTTCGCTCGGACACGGACTTCCTCTTCATCTACGATGATCCGCGCAGTGCCCTCCTGGACCGCGCTGTATCGCGAGCGCAACCAAAATCCCGCTCTCCCTCGCCCTCACGAGTCACGGCACTCTCCTCCCATTATCACGAATACCCCACCAGAACAGGTAAAGGGTTGGGAGGAGCAAGTGTTCAACTAACAAGGAAAACGGCACACCCTGCGGTGCTCCCTGAGATGTTGTGGACATACATGCAAAGTCATGAAGCGACGCGACGCGTTTGGCGCATGTGACTGGCTCTGATCGCCTGATCGCGCGGACCGAGGTCCGACAGCAAGTGGAACGAGGTTTATTCCGCGTGCGAGAGTCGGAAATAATAGAACAGGTGTGTGGGTATTTGTCCTAAATACAGGCAGATATAAAAAGCGCTCCTCCGATGAATGCCCAAAGAAAGTATATATATATATAGAATGTAAACGAGGGTGTCGTGCCCGAAAGCTAGCGGGTTGAGGTTGAAAGCAGGAAAATTAAGACAGCGAGAGATTACCCTAGAGGTTGAAAGATAGGTAAAGATGGCAAGTGAGGGATACATAAGTCTGCGAGAGTTGGTCGGCGAGCACGATAGGGCGGCAGGAGCGGGCGACATACAGTTATTGATAGTCCTTTTCGGTCATCATCATCCTCTCCGTTCGCATCGCGTCACCGTCAAGATCCATGTCTAGAGAGTGGCTATTGATCGTAACACCGTTCTCCATTCGCAGATCATTGGCAGGGGTGCCCGGTCGTGAGGAGGCCATTCCAGAGGATGTTGCAGTGGCCGTCGAAATAAGTTGATTGTGGGGGAAGTACGATCGTCGTTGCATTTTCTTAAAGTCATAGGACGTAAATCTGTGCGCGGTGTGGTTAAATCGAGAATATTATCGATGTGCGATTCAAACGTACTGTTCTTCCATTTGCCGCATCTCAGGAGAGAAATTCTCCTGATTGGCTTTACGAGTCTTGGCCTTGAGCGGATTATCCTCTAACAGGAGTTCCTCCAGCTCATGCGAGGCATCAAAGTTGGCCTTCTTGGCCTAGTGTTGTACTCAGTACGGGAAGGAAAAAATTAGAACGCGGCGGAAAAACGCACGTCGGGAATAAACGGAGGGGTCAACTCCTTGGATTCCAAGGTGTCCCAGTCGATAGGCTTGAACCATGGGTGCCTCCGGAGTTCTTGGAAACCCTCGCCATTGGGCTTGCAGCCAAACCGTCGGGAGGGATCACGGTCCAGCAACTATGAGAAAATTAGCCGACGTACAGCTCGAGATGATAAAATAAATCTTACCCCTTTCAGGACTTGCATCCCTGGACGACTGCATTTCTTTTCCGCGTCTTCCGGCCATTTGAGAGGATCCTTCGTTATGCTGTACGTGAGGTCGCTGTTCGTTCGTCCGCGGAACGGGCGACGCCCGAAAATCAGTTCGTAGGCGCAGACACCGAGGGACCACCAGTCGATTTGATAGCTGTAGCCTCGTTTGGCCAAGATTCTGTGCGCATGTCAGGAGGGTGGTTGCAGATTTTCAAGCATAAGCAACTGACTCGGGAGCCATGTAAGCCATTGAGCCCGCGACGCCCATGAGTTTCCTGTCCGTGTACTTGAGGCCGATATTAAAGTCCGTTAGATGGGCGTTCCCCCGTTCATCCAGAAGGATGTTGTCTGGTTTAAGGTCCCTGCGAAAGCAAGTCAGGGGTCCTGCGTGAAAAGTATGCGGCTCCACACGCACCGATGCATAATGTTGTTGTCGTGTAAAAACTGCACAGCAGAGGACAGTTGTGCGACAGTAAAACCGGACAACTTCCTCGTCCATGGAGCCAAGGCGTTCTAGATGAACTAGGGGAGTGTGATGAGTTGGGGATCATCGGAGGCCAATGCGCGGCTCACAGCGCAGGTCACCACCGAGCATGAGGTCGAGGACGAAGAAGCAGTTCTCGTCGTCCTGGAAGGCGTAGCGCAAATTGACAATGAAGGGATGGTCAATCTTGGGCGGATATCAATCAGGGCAGACTGCAGAAAGTCGGAGACAGGGCGGACCTCTTCGAGCAGTCGACGCTCCTGGACGACGTTGGGCACGGCCTTCATCTTGACGCACTTTGCTTTGTTGATGTACTTGAGAGCATAGAGCTCGCGGGTCTGCTTGTGCTGCACGACGCGGACCTTGATGCGGGGTCTATTGGTTATTTGGGTAGTGGTGGACGGCGAGACGAACGCACCTTGCCGAACGCACCCTTTCCTACACAACGGAGGAGCACAAAGTGAAAGAGAGTGACATCTCCGTCGAAATCGACGGGCTGAAAGGAAGCGTAACCAAATGAGACGGGAAAAATTGGAGAGCAAGGGGAGTAGACGGACGGTGGGTCTGCAGCACACGCCTCCCATGGTACGTTAGATTCGCGTGCGGGGGAGACTCGGACCCAGGATTAGTGAGACGGGATGGGGGGAATAGGGAACCTGGAAAGCGGTGAGATCAGATGCGCCGTCACGAGACCCCTTGACCCACCATGTCCCAGTTCCTGCGTCCGCTTGTGCTGTCTGGCCCCTCGGGCGTCGGCAAGAGCACTCTCCTCGCCCGTCTCTTTGCAGACTTCCCCGACAAATTCGGCTTCAGCGTCTCCCGTTAGTCCCCCAGCTCCCCCAGGCCCCGCTCACACAGCCCAGACACAACCCGCCCACCCCGTCCCGGCGAAACCCACGGCAAACAGTACTTTTTCGTCCCCGTAAACGAGTTCAAGGACCTCATCGCCGCAAACGCGTTCATCGAGCACGCAGAGTTCTCCGGAAACTTTTATGGCACCAGCTTCGAGACCGTCCGCCTCGTCCACGAACAGGGCCGTCGCTGCATCCTCGACATCGAGGCTCAGGTATGTCGCGCAGACGATCCCCCGCGTTCTCGCCCAGATCTTGCGTCGTAGGGTGTGCGCCAGATCAAGGCCTCCACCCTCGATCCAGTCTACCTCTTCATCTCCCCGCCCTCGCTCGCCGCTCTGCGCTCCCGTCTCCAGGGCCGCGGCACCGAAACGGACGCGTCCGTCCAGAAGCGCCTCGCCACCGCTCTCAAGGAAATCGAGTACGCAAAGGAGCCCAACGTGCACGATCTCGTCATCGTGAACGACGATCTCGACCGCGCCTACGATCTTTTCAAGCAAGTCGCCCTTGGCGAGGATATCGTCACCGATCCACTTCCCCCGCTTGATGATTAGGATACCTGAAATATTGTTTCAATTAGACTAGAAAATACAAAAGCAGGTCTACAATACACTAATTATTATAATGGATGTCACCGCGGCGCGTGCAAGTCGTTCAACACATCCTCCACCGTCCGCGAATCGCTCAGGAGATCGTCGATCACCCTCGACCAGTCTACCCCGTCTCCGTTCCCAACCGGAACCGCCTTGCGCTTCGCCTTCTTCTTCCCGTCCTTGCCGATTCCGCCCACAAACTTCCGTCCAGACTCGAGCTGCGCTAGGTGCTTGACCTCCCCGAAATCAGACGCAGCCTGAGCCTGCAGGAAGCTGGCGCCCTTTGCCCGATGGACAAGACAGTCCGACTCTGTGTAACCGTCCAGCGAACCTTCAAACGGCAGGTCGGATGTTTGCGGCATGGGTCCGCCATCCTTCAGCAACGATCCGTTCGTCTTCTCAAGAACCGCCTCGATGTTCAAGCTCTCGCCCGGCGCTATCGGATTCGGCTGTGAAGGCGTCACGCAAGGCATATCGACCTCTTTGCGGAGCACCCAATCCACGTCCACAGCGGAAAAGAACGCGACACCCTGCGGCAGGTCGTCCATCCCGAGCTTATATGCGAACAGGCTCCGCGTCCACACATTGGCGATTTGTAGTGCCAAAGCAGCACGGTAGCGGTCTTTTTCAGACACCAGGTAGCGTAATTCATCGTGGACGGATATCAGATATCGGGCATGGATGTCGTATTTCCGGATGAGATAGTCCATCGAGACGATGAGGAGGTGCAAGTAGTCCACGCCAGACGACTGTACGACCCAGTTAATCCGCGATGGCATATAGTCCGAGCCAAAGTCAGACGGCAGATAGTCCTTGGAGAGCGCGTAGGTGACGCCACAGCCCAACGCAGGGGTCTGCGGTTTGTCGCTGACCGCGATTTCCTCGAGCTTGTTGAACAGAAAACTCTCCGTCCCACCAAACCAGAACTTTCGGTCAAAGATATCTGTCCGGTGCGTGTTTTTGCCCTTGGTCGACGCGTACAGATTTGTTGCAAGCTTCTGCGCCTCCTCCTGCAACATCCCCGCGCTGTTTTGGAGTAAGAGCAGTATGGCATGCCGCATACCAGCACCGTAGATTCGGGAATAATTGAAGACTTTAGCCTGATCCCTCGAAATGCCCAGGATGCTCGCCGTCTTCGAATGCAGATCTGTTCCGGCCGCCTTTGTGCCCTCCAGCGTCATCCAGCCTATAGCAGTCGCCCCATGCAGCCCAAACTGCGCGTCGCCCATGCAGCTCGAGATCCATAACTCTTCGGAATCTACATCGGCGCCTACAATCGCGTACCCCGGCGGAGCGCGGACCATCGCCTTGAGCTCCGAGCCAACACGATTTTTCTTCGCGTTGCTAGCTGTCAGCCAGGTCTTCTCGATGGCGCGCCGCGTAACCGTCCCCATCGTGATCACCTGAGGCAATATGATGCCCCACTTTTTGCCGTCCCGGTCATCCGTGAACCCCAGATCGCGGTCCGTATTCTTATCCTGCCAAACGACGTTCTGATTGAGGATGCGGTCCCGTGCACTGATCCAGTAGCTGCACATCGCGTTCATGTCCAACGCTTCCATGGCTTCGGTACCGGGACTCTTCAGCGTTCCGTCCTTGGAATACTTCATGAAGGTCTTCCCGAGCGGACTTCCTACGTTGGCCTTCTCGCCGTCCTTGTGTGGGAGCTTGTAAAATATATACCCGCCTCGGAGAGTCTCCTCTGCCAAAGCGTCGTCGGCTGGGTCATAAAAACTGAGAGGATTCGATCGGGTCGCAAATGAGGCAGAAGCAGGAACACGGAACATCCATCCATGCTCCCGTGAATGGAACAAAGGCCAGTTGAGCCAGGAAAGTTTCAGCAAGAGAGGTGCGATCCTGTTTCGAACCGTGATGTCGAGAGTTCCGGGCGGCATGTCCTTTTTAGGCTTCGTGGCCTCCCAGTACCACTTTGGCCACAGGACAGGAGCTGGCTTGGCGGGCATCTCTTTTTTAACGCGTTTCTTCGGGGGAGGAGGCACAGATCCGACGGTATCATCAGCAACCAAGGTCCAGTCGAGTTGTCCCAACCAGCTGTCTTGCAACACGGTCGTTGCTCCCTTCTGCCATTTATGAAGGGCCCGATCTGCCAGTGCCTGAACCTTCTTTGCGACTTTCTCGTCTCTCTCCCCTCGCGATATTCGCTCGGCCAACTTGGCGTCCCGAGAGTCCATTCTGCCATCCTCCAAAGATTTCAAGGCATGTTTCGGACCCAGGACAGTGCGAGTTTTGCGCGTTCCAGCAGTCTCGAAGCGGGTGACTGATTGATCTTTGGGAGATAGGTAATGCCAATGCTCCTTGGGTGAATACTGGATCGGTTGCCCGTTATACGAGAGCTCTAGTAACAGGGGTAAGATGCGATCGATGGACCTAGATGAGAAGGGAGAGTCTCGGATGTCGGTGTACCACGACGGAAGTTGACGGGACGTCGCTTCGGTCGGTGACGAGTCTTGAGCGGGCGTAGTCTCGGTAGGTGCAACCTGAAAATGGATTGAACCAAGTCATATGGAGGGTGGAAAATTCAAATACCGCTTCTCCCGAATCAGGAGGAAATACGCCTCGAGACTTGCCTGCTACTTTAGGCGTCCAATCAAGCTGACTTAGCCAAACATCGTCTTTCCACTTCTCTTCCCCTGGATTCTCCAGGAAGAGCGACAACGCCTGACGCGCCAAATCCGCCAACCGGGATTTTACAGCGTTCTCAAGACCCATGTATACTGCTTCCGCTTGCTCGAGATATTTTTCCCAACCCTCGTCCACGCAGAGAAAGCTACTCCCCATGCTGAGGATGCCCGCAAAGCTCGCGGGATGAGGACATTGAATGAGAAAAGCGGGGAGGACCTTTGCAAAGATGGCATGGGTGGCTTGAACGTCTGATGCGCAATACGAAAGGTAATCCGGCAGTGAAGCGACGATGGCGGAGGGTGGAAGTTTCATGAAATCGTCCCGCGTGGATTTGGGTGCATGGAGCGGAACCTTGTGGAGAGCGGCGACGTCTGCGAGAGAGTTGGCAGAGGTTAACGCCTCCCATGTTTTTACGCTATCACCATCGTCCTCCTCTCCAGGCTCTGATCTGGAATGTTCGAGACCCTCGGATGGAGGATGGGCGGCGAGGCTGTCCTCGAGCCTCTCCATTAGTTTGCTCAAATCTTCTTTCTTTTCGACGTCCGTCTCCACCTCCCATCGTGTCGTGAGCTCCTGCAACATACCGCCAAGCACCATCCGCGCCTCCTCCTCCCTCTCCTTCTCCGCCTGCCGGTTTTTCCTCCATTTCATCCACGCCGGGCGCTGATTGCTGCTAATGCCCTGGACTGCAACGTGGAGAGCCATCGTATCCAGCCACCGATTTTGTGTGCCGTCCAGATGATACTCTTCTTTGGTCCGCCCTCTATCATACGATACATTGTGCCCCACTATAATGCGCGGGACTGGCGGGTCTCCCAATGGGATCAGTTGCACCGGATCCTCGGATTCGTTGAGCAACCAAGGAGAGACCCATGCGTACCACGCCGAAGGAGAGGCAGCACATGCCATAACAGCATTTGGGTGGTATTTTGGTAGGGTTTCGACGTCGAATGTGAGCAAGTCCTCCGGAGACCCGTCGTCCTTGCGTGGGTAATCGACCGCTTCACTGTAACTCGATCCGTCGGGCATGTAGTAATATTTGGTCCAACCACTCTGGTGGATATTCCATTCGGTTCCGTCGGGAATGGGGGGCAGAGACTCGGCAGCAAATTCCCGGGCAAGTCTGAGGTATGGTTGGGAGAGTGAAGAACCAATGCGATAAAAGTGTTCTAGGAGGTTGTTGCCCTGCAAAGGCGGGAGGGTAAAAGAGGTATCTGGAAGAGTCGAGCCCTGAGAGGGATCCAACCCATGCTGCTCGAGGTGCTGCAGTGCAATGTTGATGTATGCCTTGTCCGGCGTCGGGAAGGATACATTGTTGAAAATTTGAGAATGTAGGGGGCGGGACAACATTTGTACACCGAGTTCATTTCTTTTGACTGCGAAATAAGGATCTTGTCCGCCCGTTCACTATCCTGGACTCACTGTACTCCTTCCGGGTCGTCGCGGATCCAGAGGCGGACGCGTCTTGTACATTTTTTGGACGAACAGGCTGGAGTTGGGGAGTCGGGGGCTTTACTCGCTGGACCTGGACACTGAGCGGTCTGGCGCCATGCAAAGAACGGATTCCTGACGCAGACGCCGTTCTAGCAGCCCCAAACATCCGAATTTCCGAGACAACCCGACGCGAGGCACGAGCGGCTTGGGTTTGTCGTAGGATTAAGGATACGGTAAAGGCGGCGTGACAGCGTGACTTCGCGTCTCGCTTCCCCGCTCACCTCGCTCTCGCTCCCCCGACCTTTTCTCGGTGGTTCTCCGTCGTCCTACGGCCTCTGTACACTCCTATCGTCAAACTACACTCGCATACACTTCCCTGGTTCACTCAGTACGATCGGGAGGTTCCAGAACGCCTTTTGTACGCGTCAGCCTAAGATACGACGAGACGGATCATTTGGACCCCAAAGACTCAGCGCCAGTCGTCACTAAGGACTCAGAAACGCCGCAAACGCGTAGAGGAGCAATGAGAGCCCGCGGAGCGCATCCAGAAGTTCGAGAGCGCGTCATGTCACCTACGCATCCGCCCTACCGCGACCTTTAACGCGTTGATTCGCGTCGGCCCGCGTTCAAACTACACCGTGGATCGTAACCAACTCTTCAGAGAGGCAAGGAGTGCGGGGGAGTATAGCTCGCGGGATTCAGCACAATCGTACGTGGGCGGATCTTCCCTACCTTCCTTCCTTTTTCCGTTCCATTCCTTTTTGCCTTACTTCGCCGCGCCCTTCGGTCATGAGCACGCCTTCCACGCCGCTCCCCCAGGCCTGCTCGAGGCTGGATGTCCGCCGGGGTCAATCTTGGCCGGCGGGGTGTTTTCGCCTACAGGCATGTATGCGCCCAGAGCGTTGCTTGATGCTGCGGGGTTCTCACCCGCACGGGACTGCGCTCGGGTCTCGCGCAAGCTGGTCGTTGGTGGTCTCAGCACGGCACCATGATTTGTCCGTATTTCCTCGACCTCGTGGTCTGCTTTCCTTTCCTTTTGTTTTCCTACGCACAAATGGCGCCCCTGAGGAGCCCCTCCTCTACTCTTTTCGTCCCTTTTCAGCCCCAAAGACGCAGGCTGCCCTCGGACTCGCGCGTTTCGCCCGCGGTCGAGGGGCTACTCGCTAGCGCCGTCTGTCTCGGTTTGTGCGTCTCAGTCGACGCCCTACCGCGTCGAAGTTTGTGTGCCTCTCCGGCCTCAATTACGCTCGCGATTACTGGATATTGCCTTCGGGAAGTGGTATCAGGGTCGTTCTGGAGCGGCCTCGTTGCAAACACAGGCATTTTGTTATTCTTGTGCTCTTCATTCTTGCGTCCTGGAACTTCGCGCGGACGGGGGTCGCTTTTCGCGTACTTCCTGGGGGCTTTCCTTGCGTTTTTGTTGTTTATCTCGGACGTGCGGGGCGCGCCTTGCCTTGTCTGCTGCAAAGTATGTTTTGATCCGCAAGTGATGTGGCCCAACCGCTTCGGCTTGTTGAGCCAACTCGGCCCGTGCTGTTGATGCAACCCACGAATCGGCATGCTGATCTGGCTTCGCGAAGTTGTTGAGCAAACGAGACCTTAGGGCGTGTTGATCCAACTCGACCTTCTCTGTGTTGACCTAACCCGAAATTTCTGTCTTGATCCAGCCTCATGCCCTGATGTAACTCAATGAAGTCCTTGATTAATCCCTGATTTCTGACCTCTCGGCGTGTTGATCCGACCCAAGATTTCATGCTGACCTAACCCAAGATTCCATGTTGACCTAACTCTAGATTCTGTATTTCTCGGTGTTGATCCAACTCTAATTCCGTTGTGGTTGGCACGGCAGCACTAAGCTCGGGCCTCGGCTGAATGAGCCTCGCTGTCACAACACTACCGGCCAGTCCAAGACAGCGATGTCAGCCCTTGTCAGCCCGTCAAAGATGGTGTGTCAGCCCGCTGAGATTGATGGTTTGGTCAAACCATCAACATCGTTTGCGTAGTCTACTGGTTGTTATTTCCTAGAACTTGAAGCTAAAGGCCAAGGGGTGTCGAAAACCGTAATTGTGGACCACGACTACCCACTGGTGGGAGTTGATCAGGTGTTCGGGGTCCTGGGAAATCAGTTTTGACACCGATTTCGAGGAACTTTCTTATATCTCATCCATTTCAAGTGGTTTGACTGGTTTTGAGACATGGAATATGTAGAGTCTTAGTTATTGACGACTAATATTGAAATACTTCAGCCAATTACGTCCATAGTCGAGGAGCAGTGTGCCGCCGAACATCGAGAGAGTTGATCCGGCTGTCAATCATTGTCAACATGTGCACATAACGCGTCCTGCCTTTCTCCGTCGCGTCAATGGGGACTTGCCTCCCTCAAGCCCTCCGCCCCATCTCGACACTCCTCCCTCAAGCCCTTCGCCCCACCTCGACACTCCTCCACTCTCCCTTCTCCCAACACTGTGACTTGACGTCTGGATCTGGATTTCTCTTCAACAGTGATGGGCTTGACTTTAGGTCACCCGCTAGGTTTCTCTCGCGAGGAGATAACTGCCCCCGGAGTGCTGATAAGGAACTCAGTTAAGCCGCTTGCGAGCACACTCTTGCGCCGCCAGCTCGTTGCGCGGACAGCGGGTCTCGGACAGCGCCGAAGCCCGCCTTTCCACTTGAAGGAGGGCCCAATACATTGCTTTCCTATTTTACATCACATTCTCCTCGCCCTAATTACCCTAGACTTCACTTGCTCGCTGCTGAATATTGCTAATAGCTCATTCAAATATCACAGTTTTCCAGCACAAAAAATTAAGGTGGGATACAACGGCTACACGTGAGATATTAGAATCGTTTGAGGTTCAACTTCTTGCGCGTTGCAGAAAACAAAGGCTTGGTTAAATTCTGGCGGGTGTGTGATGTCGTGCGGATCACCGGACCGTGTGATAGCCGACTGGTGGTGGTAGGTCAGGTATCTGGGGTCCTGACAGGTAAGTTTTGGGTAGTCGTGGTCTGGAAGTTTTGACACAGACACCCCTTGCTAAAGGCCCTAATTTTTGGAATGATATGTGGTGGCCTATGTTCAGGGCAACAATGTTCAGTCCGTGTTTCAAATTTTGAACAACTTGGACGGATACGTGGCAGGTTCTGGCATCTAAGAACCAAGGAGGGTGCAACACTCAGTTTGTGTTTCCAACAACTCAGACAGATACAGATGCTAGGTTCTGGCATCCGAGAGTCAAGGCGGGCACAGTGTTCAGTTTGTGTTTCCAACAACTATGGTAGGTTCTGGCATCACAACCAAGGTGGCTTGCGGCTTCAGTTTGTGTTTCCAATAACCCTGCACGAATGTGTGTAGGTTCTGGTATCCAGGAACCAAGGTACAGCTTCGTGTTTCTAATAATTCTGACGGATACATGCTAGGATCTGGCACAACCGAGGAGGTGGCTTGCCAGTTCGTGTTGCCAATAACTCTGATGTCGCTTCAGTTCGTGTTTCCAATAACTCTGACGGACACACGTATCCAGGAACTAATGCGTCCCAAATTCTGTTAAAACTCGGCATCATCTCGGCATGTCCATCGGCCCGACTTTGCCTTGGACCAGAATAAAATCTGTTGCATTCTTCACGCACGGGGGGCAAGAAAGATATACAGCTGTTTCGCAAAAAGAATACGGTTTTGATCAAGTGGTGCTCTTCGATTTGTGCTTACCTTTGTTGACAATTTGATCCTCAGTTCTGAAGGCCGATGCTCCGAAACCCAAACGAAACCGTACCAGAACCGTCCCAGCCCGAATGAATCATTCTAATCTGCATCCCACAGCAATTACCGGGTGCCACTAGGCAGTACAGAGGAAACACAGAGGAAATATTTGAGCCACCAGGCAACATGACGTCGTTGAAGTGGAGCAATCAGTAAACAGAAGTAAGCACGAAACGAGCAGCACCACTTCATCAAAACCGTATTCTTTTTCCGAAACAGCTGTATTTTGAAACCAGTTCTTAAATACTAATAAATGCATTGTTCATTTGGTCATAAAACAAATCCCCCTTCCAGACACTGATGTCAGAAGACAACCGACCTCCCAAAAGACAATCTAAACACAAGCACTATTATGAGAAGTGAGTTTTGACTACCCTCCTCATAGTGTGTTCCTCACTGCCCCGCTTGCAACAGGCATAGGCATACAGTACTGGCTAAAGCAGCAGTGTACTTCTCTGCTTTCTTTTGCCTATTCTCTTGAGTCTAATTTTTGTCCCAGGAAGAGAGCCCAAAAAAAGCTCTCATTGCTGAAGCAAGGGCTCTTTGGGCTCTTCAGGCTCTGGAGAACTCTTCCAATGCTGAAGACGGCTCCAACTCTGACTCTGATGATTCCTCTTATGAAGAAACATCCAATTCTGTGTTAGGCGCCGGGGCGCCTGCCGGCCCCGATTAGGCCCGAGTAACCGGTTACGGGTAACCGGCCCCCGCGGCCATCAGTAGTCACATGATGTACTATATATACATGGGCGGTGCCGTGATGGGTGGGTATCTTTTACACACCCATCGACTACGCCGACCCTCTGTTCAATAGAGAACTTGGTACAGCTTAGTTTGGGTGAACCAGTAAGAGACCTTACCACACAAACTACTTACACTTTTTTAAGCTACAACGCTTCTATACGAAGCATCTCTGTTTTAACACCAAAATATAGTATATATTTGGGGGATCCCTACCATGACTACTACTGGGAATCCTCAAGCTGCCGCTGAGACCTTATCAGCGGCCAAAACCGAGTACTACTCGGTCCCGGGCCACCCTGGCGTTGACCCGGCCCAAGTGGCGCTACCGGATAGCGAGATAGCCACCAATGACGGACGATCTTCAGCGTCCGTTGGGGAACACTCCTCGCCTGGACTAGGCAACCACTACTCCAGGACACCCCCGTCCATACCCGATTACACGCTACATGCAGACGACGGGGGGCGCTACTTTCTTCGGGACGCCCTCGGCGTCCGATACGAGATTGTTTCGGGGGCAACAGACGGACCTGCATCACATACGCCGGAACCCGTTGGCCCCACCCACTATTCCGCTGTGAGCTGTCACTTTGTGATGCGCTCTGAACGCGGCCAAACGGGAGGAAAATCATACTCACAACAGCGACTCCGTATCAATAAAAAGCATCGGATACACCACCACCAGGGCCAGACCCCGAATCGAACAGGGTACTCTTGGAGAATTGCTCCATCCCAATGTATCGAGTCCAAGCGTGTTACCGTTACACTATCTGACCGCGAGTACTCACCGAGACCACAAGCAAAAAAGGATCCTCTGCGTCAGCAAGGCCGAACCCCGAATCGAACGGGGAGCTCTTGGAGGAGCGCTATCCGCGTGTAGTAGCAAAATCCAAGCGTGCTACCATTGCACCATCCAGCCGCATACAACTCCGTACCAACAACGAAAAAGGTTAAAGAAACGCAAGGGCCAAGGCCTGACCTCGAATCGAACAGGGAGCGCGCGAAGAACTATTTCTTGAAAAAGTATACCTTTCGCGTGTGCTACCGTTGCACCACCAGGCCACGCGATAGAACAGTATGGGGGGACTTACGACTGTGAATCACCGACTCACCGTGCACTACAATATGGAGGCGGGTCAATGGCGGACCGCTGTACGGAGGAGGTTCTGGGAAACGGGAGGACTAAACAGGAAACGGAGAAGGACACGAGGCAGCTCCGTTTCGGCATTGACTCCTTCAAACTCGGGGAGCACATAGAGAGCGATGCGGTGAGTCAGACTGGAGAGCCCGTTTCCTAAAGGAGGAGTTATTACGCACGCGGGTATCGGACCGAGAACAGTATAAAAACCCCTTGTATTAAACAGAATAGCATCTTATTACCTCCCACTGCATTTACCTAAAGCTACTCCCCCTGAAGTACACCAGGGTGGGGAACTAAATTAAAATACACTCCGCTACGGGTCGTGCCGCCCAATAGTAGGACAAACCAAGGTCACCTAGAAGGCCAGGGCTTGTCAAGAAACCCCGTCCGTCTCACCTCCGTTTCGATAAATCGATACGGGGGAAATATAGTCAATCCGGAGTTGAAAGCGCGCGGTAGTAGATTAAACGCGGCACACCACCAAACGGCCAGTCGCCTAACTTGGCTTCGTGCAACCGTTCCTTTTCGGAGTTCGAGCGCATATCCTTGCGAGGAACCCACCCCATCGTACACGGAAGGCCTATCCTACGCGATCATACCATTTCCCCCATTCAATTCACACTTCACCCCCGAGTCTTCGAAACGGAAGTGATTCCGTTTCAAGGCGTTCACCAACGGAGAAACCAGGCTACGAAGGGAATCGCTATAGCCATCCGTATAGTGTTGCACTGTACTGAAGAGACCTGCCGTCCGATACGTTCGAGACGGGTGGATAAAGCATAACAGATAACCCGAGTACTCCGGAACGGAACAGCATTCGCATTGCGGAGCGTACCCTTCGAGCAAGGGTAGAAAACTATCCATACGCGGTACCTTCGGAAGGCCAGCCCCCAACGAAGAACTAAATCTTCAAGGAACCTGGCAAAGCGTTCAATCCAAATGGAGAGAACTGTACACACACACACACCACAAATTATATATCGCGCATTAGTGTACCTTAAAACTACGCAGCTCCGCGAAAGAGCAATTTCCCCCTAGAGGACGAATTAAATTCTGTAAAACACTACTTGACTATACCCACCCCGGGTCAGGCAGTTCACAGAACCGCAGTCCGCATCACACCGCGTTGTTTGGCCCGTCCACTAGAGGACCGAGCACGGAATCAGACTTGTCTGAGTCCGCGCCTGCACAGGCCCCAGGTGGCGACGAAGAGTTGCCTGACCTGGAACTGGACATCAACCCTGACGATTTAAGCACCACCCAACTGGGGCAACTAGACGCCATCAGGGGACATATTGGCTCATTGAATTCCCGAATGCTTGCTACTACCGCGATGGTCGCGGAACATCAGGCCGCTACTGAACAGATGCAAGATACCATACAAATATTACGTAGGGACGTACTTTCTCGAGTAGACTCATTGCGCAACGAAGTCAACTCCCAGCGGTCACGACTAAATCGTGTGCTGGACGATAACCTTCGCATCGTACTTGAGACTGGAGTATCTAATGAAAAGGTATCAAGCATCCTTAACCAGATGAATAAGAATGGCGGCGCGCACCGTGTTGACCGACCGCCTCCGGTCCAGATAAGCGACCCGAGCATCGCGGCTCGGGTACCGTTGCCCCAAGGTTTGCAAGCGGCAGTAAACGCGACTGTTGCCCCCAGGATGACTGGGGAGAGTCTTGAATCATTTGAGCGTCGCGCGAGTGCTGTGTTACGCACCAAGGAAGCAACGTTGTCGGCATTCCCCTTCCCACCCGTGGAAGGGGATCCACCGGCCCCGCCCATGGGCCCGCGGGTGGCGGCTTTTGTCCCTCCCCCCGCGGATAGGTACCTGTCGGTGGGCAGCGCGTTGTGCGCCCACGTCCGGTACGAGGAACCGCGCGCACGCGCGGGACTGCAGAAGGCTCGTATGCTGGATGAGCATGATCGGCGCCAGCGTATCACGACGCCTGTGGCCATGAACAATACCGCTTCGGCGTATGTCACTGGCACTGGCAGAGAGGGACGCGACATACTATCTGAATTCGCGGACGACGCGGCTAATTCTATTAGGGAAATAATTCAGAGTAAGGTTGGGACAAGAATCCCGTTACCTTCAGACGTACGCACCCCAAAGGTTAGCGAGCCCGTAAAATACTGAGGCCAGGATGACCACGACGTGTTCGTGATGACATTCCTGGAAAAGCTTCTCGGGTGGTACAGGTCCAACAACTATGGCGGAGAGGACCTAGACTATTACCGAGTTATACTACTTCAAAATTATCTTGAAGGAGAGGCCCACCGTTGGTATGTCACGGAAACTCAACAGTACGCCAAGGAGAATGCCGGGGACCTGCCCGAATTCGCCGATATCATCTGCGCCATGCACAGGCGGTTCGTGAAGTCGTCCTCGGCCCAGCGAGCTACCCGAGCCTTTAACCAAGTCAAGTGGAATGCAGAGCTTGGACCGGAGCAATTGTATACTGACCTGAAGGATGCTGGGCAACGCATGGTAGGAATGCCCGCGTTGTTCGTAATGAAGAGCCGCTTTATGGCCACCCTTCCAGACTGGGTCAGCAAGGAATTGCGATTGCACCGCGGGCTCACCGCAGAATTCTCTGACTACGAAACTCTACGGTCTCACACGAGACAAGTCTGGGAGATCAATCTCGCCATAAAAGAAGAGCGGGCTGAGAGCGCAAAATATCGCGTGCAGGACCATGCCTCCTCCTCGACACAATACCCACGGAACTCCGCGACACGAGGTGATCGCGGCCAGACATCGTCGGGACAGGCGCACTCCCCCCGTGACCGTCAAGCCACCGGAGTGCAGTCTTCTTCTTCCCGCGACAGGCAGGCCACCCCTGGAAGCTCGCGCGACCAGGATGCGAACAAGGGCTCCAGGTCCTCCTCGGGCAGGGCGCCCGAGAAGAAAAGCTGTTTCGCCTGTGGCGGAACAGATCATTTCGCCCGAGATAAAGTATGCCCAAAATACTCGGAGACTCGAGAACACCGGCCTCGAGCGGCCGCCCAATACGTGATGGAGAGCTATTCAGATGAGGACACGGATGAGTACTCCGCCTTGGCTTCGGAGCACTCCGATCGCTCGGGCGATGAGGACCCAAGGGAGGCCCCTGATCTGGACAAACTCATTGCATGCGCAGAAGAGAACGACGAGTTAGTCAGGGTGGCCGCCATGAGGAATGACTCCTCAGTCAGATATTTCTCAATGAGGATCTCTGAGGATATCAAAATGAGCGACGCCGAGTCTCTGACTACCGAAAGCTCGATTACCTACAGTATAGAAGGAGCGACCACCCCAGGATCATCCTCCAGGGTGGGAAGCGAACTGCCGTTCCTACTGGGGAATTACAACCCAGGCCCCGTCTGCGCAGTCTGCCAAGAGTGCGAGTTAGTCGTACGCCAGGTCCCCGCAACCTCCGAGAATGGGTTTGAGGATACACAGACGTACACAGTATGCGAGCACCTTGCGCGCATAGGACAGCCTCGAACACCGCTCGAGGAAGGCAGTACAACAGTGGGGGCCGAAGTTTGTGCCCCCAGCCCCGAACTATTCGAGGGATACGAGCTGAATGAACTTGGCGACCCAGATTTCCCCTTGGGAATCATCATCAACATAACTGCACCGATGCCTGTGGGATGCCTGTCAGCACAAGAAGAGATACAAGAGTTTGAGGAGTCGCGAGACCGCGCAGGACTGCGCCCACTCACCGTGCTAGAATATGACGCCAATATGAAATGGCTCCATAAGTATCGGGCATACCCCGAGGATACCGAAACAGAACGGCGCCTTTTGGATGAACAACTAAGCCGAGAGGTATTGGGAGATCCCGAATTGGGCAGCCGCGCACGAGCAGAGGCGCTACTCAGTGAAGTCCGTCTGGCCAAGGCAGACGAAAAACGCATTGCAGAACGAGGCCCCGATATTGCTTGGGCGTTAGAACCCGAGCAGGTAATCATATGCGAACAGCTGGGCGACTGGAGCCTGGTACACGAGCAGCACCTTAGGGTGATGGATCGCCACCGTCAAGCCGTGATTACACGCGGGCTGACGCGCCGGACTCTAGATTGGTTTGAGTGAATCGCTCGCGACCAAAGTGATCCAGCGGCTCCAGAAAACGCCGCTGAGCTATGGGAAATGGCCTACCGGGAAGTCACAGAGATGGCCAGTAGGGTATCCTGGGCGATGAACTCGCTCCAGGCAGAATACCTCGAGGCGGTATATCGGCGCGGTGAAGCCCGCAGGTTGGTAGAAGCCACTCGCACCATAGACGCTGGGATACACTCACGAGCCTACCAACCCAAGGCCTCGACCTCCCTGGTCAACGCATTTGACGCCCCTAGGGCTGGTGCCCAAGACTCGGACTCGATGGTGGCCGACTTCTCCAGCAAATTCAGTCGCTCACCGATGTACTTTCCAAAGTTACCACCTAGACCGTCGCAGCCAAGGTCGGGAGTGCTGGTACCGGGACAAGAGAACCTCGGATTGATGCCCGCGGATGAAGCGCGATACTGGTCGGAGACGGAGTCGTTTACCAGCATACAGATCCATCGGCTAACACGTTTGCCGATTACCTTTTTGGGAAACACCGTCCCCGGGCCGAGTGCCCGGATGACGGATGAGGAAGATTACAACTTCCACAATCCAGGAGGATACTCCTGGGCTGAGGAGCGCGCACGGCAAAGACACGCAGATACTCGTCACGTCGCGTTCCGCCCTAGCAACATAGAAGACGAGTTCGACTACCCCCTACCCAATTCTCCATTTGAATTCTATCGGGCAGCACGAGTGGCACTTGACCCCTCACTCGATTTGGATCAAGGCTCCACGGTAGTACCGAACGCTCAGCTAGCGGGGGATCTGGTGGTCCACGAATCATTTGAGGTTCCGAGCGTACTTAGCACTGGGGCTGAGGACTTGAACAAATTTCAAGATGGACTCGGAGTCGGTGAAGGTCCACGATGCACCGAAGATGGGGCCATAACTCCAGACAAGCTCGTACTACGCTCTGTTAGAATGACTGGGCCCAGGGAGGGCGAACACATCCAAACGATGGTGGATCGCCACGGTAAGTTGTACTGGGTGTCTGAGGTGCTCCCAGAAGATCATTACTTACATCCGGAATTCCGCACCACCCACGAACGCGCACTGCTAGAGGCCCTCGTGGAATTACGCCTGGAGCGTGGTGACCCCAGCTATGAGGGTCATAGCCTGGTGGACGCGACGGACACTATGATGCCTTCGCGGGACCGACACGGTGTGTTAGACGAGGAACCTCGACTGTTCCCTGGTACGGTATTTCATGATTTACTAGCCAGGAAGGATCCTGAAGAGGATAATCACCACGCACCTCCTGGGTTCCGTGCACAACTGCTCACTGCGCGGGTAGAGCACTCAGGGAATATACGCCGGGCGGGCGAGATCGGGCTACTCAATCAACCCTCTCGACCTCGCGAACAAATGGCCTGTATCACCGCCCTACTTATGATTAATGGTACGGAGGCTTACACATTGATCGACACAGGGAGTACTACGAACTCTATCTCCCCGGAATTCGCGAATGCCACCAGGGCACCCCGAATTCACCTCAAAGAGCAAGTAACTCTGCAATTGGGTTGTGTCGGGAGCCGATCCCGAATTAATTACGGGACCCGAGTACCTGTAGACTTCGGGGGAATAAATGGCCACATTTACTTTGATCAAGTCAACCTAGACCGATATGACTGTATTATCGGGACACCTTTCCTCAACCGTCATGGCGCCATTGTGGACTTCAGGACGCGCGAGTTACGCTTCCCAAGTGGGAAATCAGTACCTGCCTTGCCTGTGCCAGCGGAGGCGAAGCTCATCGTCACGCGCGACGTTAATTGCAAGGAGATAGTGTATGGGAAGAACAAACCTCCAGTGGTATGACTGCGGAGCGCGCGAGTAGAGGTGGTGTCTGCCCACTTGGACAGTGCCACCGCAGGGAGTTCGCCGAGTGAGACGCAAAGGCGAACAACAATGGAAGAGGTATTCGAGGACGAAGAAACTGATTTACCCAGCTTACCTGGGGACTCCAAATATACTCTTGAAAAGGAGGGAATTGTGGAGCCAGACTCAAAGACGGGTACATCCGACCTGCCCAACGCTCCCAGTACGAGCGATACTACAGTGTCTGATAAGAATAGAATGGACCCGACAGGCGAGGAGTCAGGAGATGAGCGATTTTATGATGCTTATGAACAGCCCATCAACGATGAGCTTGACAAAGAATGTCAAGAATGCGCACAGAATGCGGCAGCCAACGCACCGTCTGATACCGAGCCTAAAGCCACACTGCACGTGGACGTCGACCCACTGAACGAGAGAGCGCGCACTCCGCGTGCGCAGTGCAAAGGTGGGCACCTGATATAACCACCTATTCAGTGGTAACGCTGCATTCATCCAAAGCCCGGACGTCCCTATCTGGGGAGTTGGACCCGTTTGGAATCAACGAGGAGGCGCTGGAGGGCGCCGCCGGAATAATGCACATGTGGTGAATGGAAGTAGACGAACCTGTAGAAGGGATTTCCCCGCTACAGTCGCGAGATCGACTCGCCCCCTTGAGGGCGAAATGGTTTGAACGGTGTGCGGATTTAATGGGACCTATACCCGAAACGCTGCCGCCATTCAGAGAGATTAACCACGAAATAAACCTCGTGGACGATGACTTGATCTATGGGTATCATATGCCCAGGTGCTCGGACTCGTTGCGGCCGCAACTCCGAGACAAGATCAATCACTATGTACGTGCGGGGTGGTGGGAGATGAAGCCTGTACCACAGGCGGCCCCGCTACTTTGTATTCACAAGAAGACTGGTCTGCTACGTACCGTAGTAGATGCTAGAAAAAGGAACGACAATACCATTAAGGACGTGACTCCTTTCCCAGACCAAGATAATATCCGAATGGACGTTGCAAGGGCAAAATTTCGATCTAAGATTGACATGTCAGATGCGTATGAACAAATACGAATACGAAGCGAAGACGTATGGAAAACGGCCTTCGCCACTACATTTGGAACTGCAGTGTCGAATGTAATGCAACAGGGAGATTGTAACGCACCTGCAACATTTCAGCGCTTGATGACGTGGATATTTCGAGATATAATCGGGGACTATATCCACGTATACTTAGATGACATATTCGTCTTTTCAAACAGTCAGGAAGAGCATGAACAACATCTTGAAGAAGTATTTGCACGCTTGTGGCGTGAACAATTATATCTGAGTAAAACCAAATGTGATTTATATTCAAAAGACATGGATTGCCTCGGGCACCGAATAACGGACCGAGGGTTACACGTGGATACTGATAAAATGGCCCGTATACTGGAATGGCGCCCACCGAGGTCTCAACAAGAGGTCATGAGGCTCCTAGGGCTGATTCAGTACCTAGCCAACTTTATGCCCGATGTTGCTCACCTTACCTCCCCGCTGGAGTCGATCTGCCGCGGGGGACAAGTGTTCGTATGGTGACCGTTTCATCAACACTGTCTTGACCAAATCAAGTTAATTGCACGAAAAACACTTATACTGAAACCTATCGACCCATTAAACCCCGATCCAATTTGGCTGGTGTGCGATGCCTCGGCCTGTGGAGTCGGAGCTGTATATGGGCAAGGCCCGGACTGGCGCACCTGCCGCCCGGCAGGATTCATGTCGAAGAAGTTTACCTCGGCACAACGGTCATACAGGACCTATGAACAGGAGGCCCTGGCCATTATAGAGGGATTACTGAAATGGGAAGATAAATTATTGGGACGAAAAATTATGATAGCCTCTGACCATGAAGCCTTGGAAGCGGTGAAAACCGTGGCAAGGGGGGAGCCTAAATGGGCGATTAATTCGCTGGGACGAGTATTTTTCGCGCTTTGATTTTAAGATATTCCACGTTGAAGGAATTCAAAACAAAGTGGCCGACTGCTTGTCAAGATACTATGAAAATGACCTACCGGATGAGCACCACCCGCCCAATGTATACGTGGACGGGGATTTCAGACTCGACCCCAGACTAGAGGACATGACGCGGATACGCGCCGAGGAACTTGTAGATTACAAGGTGCGGCTATTTGCGGCACGCGTGCACCACAACACGATTGAGGACCGCATACTGGAGGCTATGGAAATGGAGAAGCATTCTGCAAAACTGCAGGACGTCGGATTCGATGTCACGGCGATAAGCATAGAAGACGCACTAAAAGCGGAAACACCGCTGAAGCCGAGCATCGAAGGCGATATAACATTTATACCCGGGGTTAAGAGAGGATATAAAGACGACACATTTTTTGCGAAAATCCTGAAGGACCCGGGGCATTACAAAACGTTTGAAATAGAAGATGGAATAATCTACTCACAAAATGTCCTTGGCGCGCGCGTCATATGCATACCCCGGGTAGCAGGGATGAAAGGCCCGAGACTGTTAACAGAACTGGTGGTAGACCAGGCACATAAAACCCTGGGCCATCTTGGGCCGGCACGCACTGCCGAGTATGTGCGGCGGTGGTACTGGTGGCCTAAGATGGGAAAACCTATCGATAAATTCGGGCTCAGCTGCGGGACTTGCCGGATGAGCAAACCGCAAACGGGTGCGCCCGAAGGCCTACTACACTCATTGCCAATCCCGAAATACCCATGGGAGTCGGTGGGGATGGACTTCGTCGGGCCTTTCCCGAGTTGCATGGGCTATAATTACATGCTAGTGGTGATATGCAGACTAACCAGCACGATCTCACTCACCCCAATGAAAGTGACAGACACATCGTCAGATATGGCATGGTTATATGTGCGCGACATTGTGCGATTGCACGGCATACCTCAATCAATCGTATCGGACCGTGATAGTAAATTTACCGCCAAGTTTTGGCGGGAACTGCACAGACTCACGGGTACGAAGCTCATGATGTCAACATCATTCCACCCCCAGACGGATGGCGCGTCCGAACGCGCGATACGGAACATTTCACAAATACTGCGGGGGATGGTCGACCCCGACCAACGCGACTGGGTGTACCATATACCTATGGTAGAATTCGCGATCAACTCCAGCATCAGCTCGGCGATGGGATACGCACCGTTTGAATTAAATTATGGGTACGTACCTCGAATGACAAACGTGGTCGCAGAAGACTCGGAATACCCGGGAGTGCGTGACTTCGTAGATCGCACGCTGGCGAATATAGCAATAGCGCACGACTCTATAATTGAGGCACGAGTATCGGCGACGTACCACGCGAACAAAGGACGCGTGGAGGAAAAACAATACGGCAAAGGCAACCTAGTATATTTGTCAACAAAGAACTTAAACCTCCCAAAAGGGAGGGCCAGGAAGCTCGCACCAAAATTTATCGGCCCTTTCAAAATATTGGAAGCAACACCAGAGTCGTCCAATTACTTGTTGGAGCTACCGGAGGAGACGCAGCGCCGGAGGATCCACGCAAGGTTTCATGTGTCGCTGATACGGCCCCACTACGCGAACGACGACGACATCTTTCCTAGTCGAGAGGCACAGAGATTCTATAATTTTGGCGCGCCAGAGGAGCAAGAGTGGATGGTTGAGGCGATATTGGGCCACAAATGGACCGGGCCGAGAAGTGTGCGGTTCAACGTTCAGTGGACGGCGGGGGATAGGACTTGGGAACCGCCCAAGTACCTCGACGAAACGCGTCATCTTGAAGAATACTTCGAGTTGTACGCTGTGGAGCGATGGCAAGATCTGCCAAAGTGATGGATTCCCACACTAGCAAACTCTAAATCCGACATTTATATCGGATGGATACAGACACTCCCCTCTACCAATCTCACCTCGCTATACGCCACTGGATGACACAAGGCGAAGACTCACCAATGGGGGCACCGCCTACGGACGACACACCCCTCTACATAGAAGATAATAATGGTTCTGGCCAATACTTTCAGCGCGAACAACGCAGCCGATGGGCAGGCAAACTGCCCCGCCCAACATTCGTCTTTGGGCTGCACGCGCCTCTAGACGGCCCAATTCCCCGATTCAATCGGTTCGGGGTGGTCGAAAATTACACTGGAGACAATCCAGGCCGCGCGATACAACCAATAGGTGCGTCGAGTCAGCGAGACATCATATCCCCGTCACCTGAACGGGGGACTGCAGGGCAGAATTTCCTAGGCAACCGGTCTAGCTCGGGGACGACATCCAGCAGCGAGGAATCGCACCGATTCGATGGCGGCCCAGCGCAGGACGACGAGCTGCGATACCGCGCAATGGTCTCGTGCAACTGGGACCGATTCCAGGACGAAGCTTACTGGGACAACGGCCAGCGGATGCGGTCTGACAACCGTCGTCACCCGTACAATAACTACGACCCCAATCGCACTTGGGGGTACAATCTAGCGGCCACTGAGAACGCGCAAAATAGGACACTGCGTGTGCAACCACCCCTGCCCACGATGCGCGAGGCGAGAAGCGGGGTACCCGACCCCGTACGTACTCTCGACAACCCTGACCTTGCACTAGCACTGCGAGGAGCGGACGGCCACCCACAGTCAGAGTGGGCCATACGCCATGCGGGCTCGACGACGGTCGAGCACGACGACTGTCCACCGTCGGATCCTCGATACCCGGAGATCGAGGAGGAACACATCGCGCGTGTACACGACAAACCACTCGCGCCGGACAATATTAACCAGCCCGCGTGGCGCGAGGGAAACACGATACTGCTCGGACGCTTCTACAGGGTCCAGATACAGACACTAGAGCAGGCATTCAACCTCGTATCATTCCTGGATGTGGGACAACAGGAGGCATACGAGCTATTTACGATGATCGTAGGTAACCTGGCGCGTATCCGCGCACCTTCAGAACTGAAGGGGAGACGTATCTCATGCGCTTCCAGCAGGAAATCAACCGCGCGTGGTGGGATACGACAACAGGGATAACACGCCCGCCACGCCATGAGCGTCACCCGAACCTTTACAAGACACCGCGCGGACTGATACATGGCACCGCGCGCACACCCAGCCGCGGTATAACCGCGGGACCATTGAGCGCGCATCCGCGCACCACGGAACAGGGCGGGAGTCACAGCTACGGCCCGCGCCCGAATGCGGGGCCCACAGCGCCGATGGGCGCGATGGCGCCAACGCAAACATTCGCGTTTGGAACAGCGGCATTGGTACGTCCGACCCCGCCGACGTCGTCTCTGGCGACACGGAGTACAACACCTGTTATCACTGAAGATACATCCTGTTATATCCGTGCACACAGAATTCTTTTTTCCTGATAATCGGTTCTGGTCGCACTCAAAACCACTACCGATTGTGCTCCTGTCACCTCTGTGCACACTTCATCAACCACCAGCAAGGCTCTCACCAACTCCTGACAATCATGGTCCCACTCATTCCACTCATTCGACCTATCTCGGAATCCAAGTCTTCGCCCGATGAAGTATCACTCAATGCTTGCCTCCTCGGTTCAGCCATATCTGGCCTCCCTCCTCGTCTTGACCACCTATTGGCCGCTCTCGCCACTACCATATCATTACGATCTTGGATCCAGTCCCACGATCCCAACCGACTATGCCCAGCTTGACCTGGATCATACTCTGCTTCATTTCCGATCCCCACGTTCATTACTCCTCCTTGCCTCTGCCACGCCTGGCCTCACCTCGTCCTCCCGTTCATTCGCTGGCCATTCTAGTTCACACTGGAACCTCTGGACTTGTCACCCAGTACTGGTCAGTCCCCTTCGGTTCATCTGAATCCCCTCGGGTCCATTCTCCTGTTGTACTTGGTACTCGCTCAGTCCCGCGAACCAAGTTTGGTACTCCCGAAGCTCCTTGCGCCAACCCAAGCCTTGGTGTACTGATTACGTCATCTTCCGCCCTCGGCCCGACTCGGCTCAGCTCGCTTAGTCATCGCTTTGCCTCGCATTGCCTCGGGTATGCTGCAATACAAGAATCTAGCATTCCCGAACCTGCTCGCGCAAACCCGAGTCGTCCCGACCCGATCGGGTCCCGATTACGTCATCGCCCGATCTCGCTTCGCCTCGCCTTGCGTCGCCTTTGCTTCGCTTCACCTTGTGTCGCCTCATGCATGCTCCATTACGCATAGGCACCCATGCGAACACCGTTCCAAACCTTTGGCCTCCTGACGTTCATTACCAGTACCTCGGATCCATTCAGTCCGACTTCCCACGGTACCACTCAACCCTGGTACTTCTATGCATCACTCTCATCTATGTCAATATCCATATCCGACACTCTCGCACAACTCAGCTTCGCCTGGTGTTCCGATCCTCCGGTCCGAGTTTCCCGAACATCGCTCGCCAATGCTCGCCTCGTGTGTCCTTCATGCTTATCACTCTTCTCACTCTATCCATCCATCTCTCCATATGCTCTGCTACTTCTCCTCTATATATCCCCGACCTCATGTCTTATCTCTCCTTCATCCATCTATCTCTTTATCTATTCACACGCTCTCTTCTTTCCTTTCTAGTCACTTACCTTGTTCTTCACGCTCACTTGATACATTCCTCCACATGGTGTACTTGCCTCATGGCTTGCCTCATTGCATCCTCATTGCATCCTCATGTACTTATTCCCACCTGTACTAATTACCCGACTCTAGTATTTAAACCTCTACTTTACATCTTGTACACTATCCTGAAAATAAATGTTATTCCATGGTTCTCTGCATGGTCTGATGTCACTTCTGTCTTGTGCGCTATGACCTTGCCTTGGTCCTCTCTCTATCTCCTCGCTCCAACTTCCTGTCGCTCATCTCGGGAACTTCCCGAGCTCGGATCTCGGCCCTTTGCTCGGTCATCGCCAACAACTCCAACACACACCTGAGTTGTTCTCTCCTGCTTTGGATACGCCTCTAGTCTCCTCTCGGCTCGTTATCACCATCACCCCGATCCGACTCGGGTTGATCCCGATCGTTCCGATCTCCCCGATCCGACTCAGGTCGACACCATTCCCATCGATCTCTCTCGGGCCTATGCTGGACGACTACTCACTAAATATCGGTTATACTCTTGTGTCGCCGATCTTGGCTATCCTGTCCTCTCGCCTCCCCTGAGTGATCTCCTCGGGCTCGGCTTAGGACACTCCCCTTCTCGCAGCCAGAGGCTAGTCAGTCGGTCACCCTTACTGAGCTGTGGTGCTCCGAGAATGGCTGATCTTCGACATCTGATCACCCGCCGGTTCATGGCTCGACTCCGTTCTGGCATTCCGATTGGATATTCCTTCCCTCGTGGCTCAGTACATAACACATCCCAGGGATACCTGGGGAGCTCGCCACCAAACGAGATGGACAAACACCCGTCCAGCGGAGATACCTCTTCCATAAATTTCCGCTGGACAGCGGGGGAGCTAGCGGTTCGGTACTCGTGCACACATCCTTCGGTGTGGGGACGCGGTGTGCGCGGCGTAATGGGCCGTGCAGCGACAACGCTAGGGGATTCGCCCTGGATGCCAGATGTACTATTGCACAACACGACCATGGCCTTAGCGCCGTTTGCGAACGCTCACGACCAGCGCACGTTCATACAAGTCGGGACGCAACTCTTCTCAGTAGAAGGGCTGTATGAGCACATCCTGCAGCTTGGCGAGTATCCACTTGCCAAGCTGCCAATTGCGCACTACCCCTATCCTACGGAGAACGTCACAATTTTTCTGGTCGCAGCATGGTACGCGCAGTATGGCCTAGTGCCGGGCTCGAGGGACGTCGTGTACCTCGAGGAGTACGCACGTGCCCGCCGTAACGCTACAGCAGGGAACGCCAACCTCACCAACAACGATTGGACCAATGAGGAGGTAAACGCGTCCGCCTTACAGTTAACGGCGGCGCAAATACCCCACTGGAGCGCACTGCAGCACACGTCCAGCAACGACAGCGTTGCTGGGATCGGGGTGTCGATACACGCCCAACCTATGGACGTGGTGGACAAAGTGCACGCAGCGCCGGGGCCGGACGCAGGATCGGGTGCGCCGAAGTCGGACGATCACGCATCGGGACCAGGCAGCGAGTAGAACGCGTCGAAATATTTATCCTGTTGCATACTCACAATGCCTGGCGTTGTATTCACTGTCTTTACGATGAACGTTTCATATTCACACAACTTGTCATTGTGGGCACTGTCATTATGCTACTAGCACTAGGGTACTAGTGAAATACACTCTCTGAATCTGTTTCCACTAGGGTGAATACTGAAGGCCACGACGGGGATCGTGGACGGCACTTATTTTCGGACCGATGAGCAGGTCCTGTGGGGGGGGTGTTAGGTGCTGGGGCGCCTGCCGGCCCCGATTAGGCCCGAGTAACCGGTTACGGGCAACCGGCCCCTGCGGCCATCAGTAGTCACATGATGTACTATATACACATGGGCGGCGGCGTGATGGGTAGGTATCTTTTACACACCCATCGACTACGCCGACCCTCTGTTCAATAGAGAACTTGGTACAGCTTAGTTTGGGTGAACCAGTAAGAGACCTTACCACACAAACTACTTACATTCTGATTCTGATGCAGCCTCTGTCATCTCACATACTTCTCATGCATCTTCCAATGCAGAGGATATTGATCAATATAACGACTTCACTCAGCAACTGCACTCTGGGATGCCTGCACTATATCAACTCGAAATACTTACCCAGGACTTCGGACTGTGGCGGTCAAAGTGGGGGAAGTTTACCTCAGTGGCAAAATCTGGAATATTCTCATAAACTTTTGGACCATCTATCTATTCATCGTAATTGCGGTGCTGGTGTAATTGTGCCGCTTATTTACACGCATTTACTTACAGCTTCTGTGACCCTTGGTCACAGTCACCACTCTTCTTGATCCTGTACCACCACCACCTCATCTGTATTCTGTACTCTCTCCATCAAATCCACTCCCCCCACAAAAGGGACTTATTGTTATCTTGGCTCCCTTCTCTTTTCTCTCTGTCTGTCTTCTTGAGGAGCCTGGTGAGTGGGCTTCCATTTTTTTAAACAATATCCTTCCTTCCACTCTCTTCCATCTTTCCCTGCGCGAAGCTCGCCACTGAGCCCATGCAACTCCCCGCCACCTTTTTCTTCACCCCCACTGTCCCGAGTCGACACGAGGACTTTGCTGTTCTCGCTGTCGCTCACCACCGGTCCACACGCGTGCAAAACTACATAGTTCCACGTGACCCGGACGAACGTGTACGCACGTTCTACCTCACACACACCCACCGCTGTGATGCGGACTGCGGTTCTGTGAACTGCCTGACCCGGGGTGGGTATAGTCAAGTAGTGTTTACAGAATTTAATTCGTCCTCTAGGGGGAAATTGCTCTTTCGCGGAGCTGCGTAGTTTTAAGGTACGCTAATGCGCGATATATAATTTGTGGTGCGTGTGTGTGTACAGTTCTCTCCGTTTGGATTGAACGCTTTGCCAGGTTCCTTGAAGATTTAGTTCTTCGTTGGGGGCTGGCCTTCCGAAGGTACCGCGGATGGATAGTTTTCTACACTTGCTCGAAGGGTACGCTCTGCAATGCGAATGCTGTTCCGTTCCGGAGTACTCGGGTTATCTGTTATGCTTTATCCACCCGTCTCGAACGTATCGGACGGCAGGTCTCTTCAGTACGGTGCAACACTATACGGATGGCTATAGCGATTCCCTTCGTAGCCTAGTTTCTCCGTTGGTGAACGCCTTGAAACGGAATCACTTCCGTTTCGAAGACTCGGGGGTGAAGTGTGCAAATTGAATGGGGGAAATGGTATGATCGCGTAGGATAGGCCTTCCGTGTACGATGGGGTGGGTTCCTCGCAAGGATATGCGCTCGAACTCCGAAAAGGAACGGTTGCACGAAGCCAAGTTAGGCGACTGGCCGTTTGGTGGTGTGCCGCGTTAATCTACTTCCGCGCGCTTTCAACTCCGGATTGACTATATTTCCCCCGTATCGATTTATCGAAACGGAGGTGAGACGGACGGGGTTTCTTAACAAGCCCTGGCCTTCTAGGTGACCTTGGTTTGTCCTACTATTGGGCGGCACGACCCGTAGCGGAGTGTATTTTAATTTAGTTCCCCACCCTGGTGTACTTCAGGGGGAGTAGCTTTAGGTAAATGCAGTGGGAGGTAATAAGATATTCATTCCGTATCTTACAGCTGGCTTTTATACTGTACTCTGTCCGATACTCGCGCGCGTATTTATCCCTTTAATTGGAAACGGACGTTCCACCTTTTCAGTTCTGACTCGCCTCTGTGATCGCCCACGCGTTCCCGATTCCGAAGGGGTTAGAAATTGACTCGGAGCAGCCTCGTGTCGCATCCGTTTCCCGTTTCAGCCACCCCGATTCCCAAGAACCGCCTCAGTTCTCCGTTTTAGTCGCCCCGTTTCCCATAGCGCAACCACTTCGTCTCCGTTTGCCCCCCCATTTCCTTCCCTAGTACCGGCCAGGTGGCGGAACGGCAACGCATGCGAGACAAATAAGAGAGCCTGTAACGTTTCCTCGCAAGGTCTCCGTTCGATTCGGGGTCTGGCCTTGATAAACCATCAAGAAACTTTTGCCTCCGTTTCGTTTTTGAGTGAATGCGCGTCGAGTTTTAGAGTGAACGCATTGAACGGCCAGATAGCTCTATCAATATTTTCCTGCTTGCTTGTGGGTTTCCTATTGATTCGGAGTCTGATGTTCGGCCAGGTGGCGGAATGGTAACGTGCGCGAGACGAATACACAGACTCCCATAACGTTTCGGGATTCGGGGTCTGGCCTTGCTTGACGCAGAGGATCCTTTTTGCTTGTGGTCTCGGTGAGTACTCGCGGTCAGATAGTGTAACGGTAACACGCTTGGACTCGATACATTGGGATGGAGTGATTCTTCCAAGTGATTCTTCCAAGAGAACCTCTGTTCGATTCGGGGTCTGGCCCTGGTGGTGGTGTATCCGATGCTTTTTATTGATACGGAGTCGCTGTCGTGAGTATGATTTTCCTCCCGATTTGGCCGCGTTCAGAGCGCATCACAAAGTGACAGCTCACACCGCCCCCAAGGTCCTTCGTGACCCTCCCCTGCTTCCCACCGCACTGCACCGTACTCAAACGAGTCTCGTCCACAGAGCTCGCTACCCTTGCCAAACTGGCTAGTCGACAACCGTCGATCCCGCACTCTCTTCAAACCCACGGTCAATCCAAAGCCGTGGAAACCCCTTCCTCACCCCTCATACCTCTCTCTCCTAAACCCAAGTCCGCGCCGTCGTTCACACCACCAACATCGCCTTCCCCACCGCCGCCACCGCACCTCGACTCCGAATCGGACTCCGACTCCACCGACTCCACCCCATCACCCTTCCGTCGCACCATGCCCGGCAACCTCGCCGTTCTCAAGTCCTCCGTGACGAAACCTCCTGTTCTGCACAAGGGCAAGATCATGCAGGTGATTCTTCGTCAGTTCGAGATCACCTTTAAGAACTACGTGTCCTACAAGTCCCTCGAGCGCGCGCAGCAAGCTTCTATTCTCGTGGGCTGTTTCCGAGACTACTGCATCACCGACTGGCTCAAGATCGACAACGAGCGCGACACCGCCCTCCTCATGATTGCCAAGGAGATTATGGCGAAGGTCCATTCCCTCGTCCTCTCCCTGTCGTGGGAACACAACCTCTGTATCGTCATGAACCAGCACAAGCAAAGCAAGGCTGAGCCCTTTGCCGAGTTCGCCACCACCGTACGTTCCACCAACTCCCTCCTTATCAACACCGAGTCCCACGTTGACGACGAACACGTTTGTACCCTCCTCGAGGCGGGCATGCTCCCCGACCTCCAGGAGGACTACGAGGACGACCCTGACACCAAGAATGAGAAGAAGTTCCTTCTTTGGCTCGTTGAGGCCAAGCGCGTTGACACCAAACACATCCGCGCAAACAGTTGCCTACACGTCATTGCCGACAAGCAGCGCAAGGCCGCCGACGCCGTTGCTGCTGCCAACAACAAACGTTCCACCGCTAACGACAACAATGACTGTCCCTCCAAGAAAAATCGCAACGAGAACACCGCGCCACTCTCCTCCTCTTCCACTTCCAGCGCCGACTCCAAACGCTGCCCCAAATTGACGGCGGAGGAGTCCCAGCTGCTGCAAGTGTCACGTCCCCTTCGTCGTTCACGCGACTGAGGCGGTCAAGACGTGTCCCTTCCCTGCTGCCGTCGGGTGCAAGCCCATCACGCCTGCCGCCGCTGCGCTCACCGCCGACGACCGCAAGGCCTTTGGGCTCGCCGCTGCCAAGACCCCCGCTGTCGCCGCCGCCAAGACCCTCGCTGTCGCCGCTGTCAAGAACGTTGCCGCCGTTGTCATGTTTCCAAAGTGTTTGGCGACAAGTCGGTGGAACCAGTGCAACATCAGATGCTTGAAGAATAAGGTTAAACCTACCAAACATAGGATAGGACGCTCACACACCGGAACTCGAACCAACCTCACCAACCTATGCGAGCAGGGCTGTGTGCCCATAACAAAAGCTCGACACAGCATCAACTCGGCTGTACGTATAGCCTACAACTGCCTCATACAGGCTGTACGCATAGCCCAAATGACTCGAAATGACTCCCAGTGACTACAGGATTTACTGAAGGCTATGAATGTAAACAACTATGAACTATTAATACTTTCTTGTAAAAATGTATATAAACCCCCTGTACCCGTAGAATAATTATCTGACAATCTAATAACCGAATTCCTAATCCTTTCACCCTTCCGACCGACCAAAACACGACCTACGCCGAAGGATACCGAAACTCCTTCATACGAAATCACCCTACAAACGCACGCTGAAGGGTACCGAAACCCCTTCTCGTCCTACGAACAATCTACGAACTACGAACCACGACCTACGATTACGACCTACGAACCTACGAACTACGAACTACGAACTACGAGCCTACGCCAAAGGATACCAAAACTCCTTTATAACCTACGACTTACGAACATACGCCCGAGGGTACCGAAATCCCCTCACCCCTTACGATTCCAGTCGACAGATTACTAGATAATCCTTCGACACCTCCCTTCACCCACACACCTCTCACAAGTAGGTTTCTTAAAGAAATCCCACTACTTTCACTTCACACCCCCAATCCCAAACTTACGAGAAACACTCGGATAAAGTGATTCCTAGTGGACCTCGTGTATAACACAAAATACGCTTGACATCATTGGAGCCCACCGCGAGGGAATTTTACCAGTGAAAGTAAAGCACTCTATTAACACAACAAACAACTTAACCTCAACAAAAACTTACCCACCGACCCCATACAACATGTCTATACCACCAAACTCGGCCGAGACTATAGATGCAGGCACATCTGCCCCTGCGCCTGGAGTTTCGTTTGCACCCCCTCACGTTCAACCGAATATGCCTTTCCCATATTTGAACTCCACACAAGGAAGAGCATCACAAGCATCTTCATCCAATTATTCCTTCCCTACTTCACATTCCTCGTCTCTACTAACAGAGTATGAGACAGAGCAGCATGAAGGGCCGGAAGACTCAGACGATGAAGATTCCCCCTCCGCACCCTCATCACCAGAATTAGCACCAAGAAGAATGAGATCAGCTGTTCCAGTGTTTGGAGCTCCCCTCCGATCGGTATTGGATATGCCAATGAGGAATAGCAAAGACGCCCCCAAAACATTTAGAGGTCAGCATGCAGAAGTGGAGTATTTCATTCTGCATTACGACAAGCTACTTGTCAAATTTCGTGTTACTGATCCCTACGATCAATGCGAGTGCATTTTGGATTACTGCTCTGCTGATGTTCAGTCCTTTATACGGGCATCAACAAACTACCAACGGAAACATTGGCCCCGTTTACGCCGGGAAATATTAAAGTGCTACGACGCGGAACGAGCAGTTACGCGTTTCCGCCCGAGTGATATTACAACCTTCACGGTGAAAACACAAAATCGCCCTATTGTAAATCTGTCACAATGGAAGAAGTACTTCATTAAATATAAAACCATGGCTGGAACTCTGCTTCAACAAGGGCACATCACAAAAGTCAACCGGGATGTTTATTTCTGGGTAGGAATTCATCTTGATTTACGACGCATGCTGGAGTCCCGAATTTTGCAGCATAATGCAGGGCGTGATAGTCGACGGCCATACACCATGTCAGAAATCAATGAGGCAGGGGAGTGGTACTTCCGTCGGAATCGTGCTGAAACCATGGTTCTCAATGCTGCAGACTATAACATTGAGGATGATGGAGGATACAATGAGCCCACAACAGATGCAGGAGAGTCAGGAGAAAGCTCAGACGAGGATGACCTCGCATCCTTTCTACGGCGAAGAAGAGAGAAGAGCAAAATCAGGAAGGAGAAACAAAAGCGAAAGGCCTCCCCTTCCAAGCCACATGAGTATGTTGAAGATCGCACGAAGAAGTCGGTAGGGTCTCCAGAGGAAGTTGCTGGTCTCATCTGGCAATTGAATAAAATGTCACTAGATGACCCTGAATATTCACCCGCGTACTATGCAATCCTTGCCAAAGATCCAACAGGGAATGCAGCCAAATGCATTAAACCACCCTACATCATCACAATGGGAGAAAGTAGTAGTGGGAGAATGCGGCCACCACCCTTACGCGAATCACCGCCTGGTCCAACGAATAATAATCAACAGCGGAGCCCAACCACGTACCCGAATAATATCCCGCTGGGATCCGCCAACATAAACCCACGGCCTCCAAGTACAACCTGTTTTGGCTGCAATGCAGAGGGCCATCGAATGAATGAATGTCCCGAAATTCAAGCCCTACTGCAGAGCGGTACTATTATTCATGATCAAGCAGACGGACGTTTCAAAATGAGTAATGGAACCTATATTCCCCGCCTACGAGGAGAAGGAATTGTGCAAGCTGCAAAGCGGCAGGCAGCAGCACCTAGAGTTATGCTGGGATACATAGATGAGAACTCTTCTGAATTCTTACCAGGAAGCGCCAACCACATATTTTACCAGACTCAAGAAGGAGAAGCTCAAGAGTATTACGAAGATTCAGACAAAGATCCTGGAGAACAATCAAATGATTCAACTGACGAAATTGGAAACCATACAACCAACTCGGAGTTCGGTGGAGAGGTGTACCTGAGTTTCCCCAAAAGGAAGAGATCTTTCGAAGTTGGAGATCAGGTACATGCCGTCGAACGCACCATACCCAGTACCCGTATTGCGCGAAAACAGGTATTTGACGGAGTTCACATACCTAAACGTGACAAAGCGCGAGGCGGGAATGATGCATTGCCGCCACCCGAACACGCTCCGAGCTCCACGCAAATTCCAAAGCCCAAGGGCGGGAATATGCGAGATATCCTGGCCGATGTGCAGCCGTACGACGCGCGGCAACCGCGATTCGATGCAACCCAGGATGTTGAAATGACAGCGGAGTCTGTCCAGCAAAGTAAAGGCTCAGTTACAAAAGAAGGAAAGCGCCAGGAAAAACCCGGAGGCCTGGACTCATCGAACCGCCGCAAGTCGACAGAGCAGCGCCCCGATGACGCGCCCAAGGCCAAGCCTAAAGCATTGGGAAGACAGTCCGATATCCAGGCAAGTGTAAACATGCCTGGAATCATAGAGCGCCTCATGGATCTTCAGCTTCCGATGACTATTCGTGAAGCAATTGTGACCTCAAAAGAGATTCGCAATGGAATCCAGGATGTTATTCGCTTAAAGAACGTGAAAGCGGTACTATTAGGGCACCACTCACCGCTGGTAGCAAATTGGACATGGCCCCGCTCTGAAGGAATTTTAATTCGAATTGAATTGGAGATAGGAGGGCGGCGCGTTGTGGCAATTGTCGACACAGGCTCCCAATTGGATGTGGTGCGCGCCGACGTGGCGGCTTTGGTCTTGCATCGCCCCGTGGACATGACACGTGTAACTAACATGAACGATGCGAACGGAGGCCGAGGCCAGCTGCGAGGATTCATCAATGATGTTGAACTCACCTGCGGCGGCGTTCTTACTCGGACAGGGCTTTGGGTATCACAGCAAGCTCCCTTCGCTCTACTTCTCGGAAGGCCATGGCAGAGAAATAACCTGGTATCAATAGATGAACGAGATGAAGGCACCTACCTAGTATTCAAGGACAGAGAGACGCGTCAGCCACGATACGAGTTGATGGCCGTACCACATGAAGCAACTAGCGAAGTACTGACTTACGGGATCGACAGCCACGTTCTCGCGTTCATTCCCGAAGCAACATTCATTTCCGAACGCGGGGAAACCAGTGCTAGCACAGGAACGAGAACAGGAAGCAAAATTGACAGTCCACGCAATCCTGACTTGACACAGCCTGCCGATCCTCAAATTGGAAGCCCTAACCTCATACCTGCAGCCAATTTGGAGGATTCACACGAAGAACAATTCAGTTCAATGACGTTGTGGGCACAAACCAAAGGAATAGGTCTCGAAATCGGCTACTTAGTCCAAATTTGGGCGTATATCGGGATTTTGATGGGCGGACGAATACTATTGTGGCTTGAACACGGAATCTACAGGGACCTAGGATATAAAAGAGCGAGTAAAAGCGACGGGTACTCACCAACGAATACCACCCCACTCAGCCCACCATTAACGACAAACCACCTTATTACCCCCCCCAAATCTATTCACCATTCTACGCACTCTACGCCGAATCATCCCCCGCACGCTACCTTTCCTATGGAATCAATTAAACCAGCACTACCAATTAACGACACAGGTACGGGACCTAGTCTCTCACCCTCCCTCGTCGACGCCGTTGATAGGGCGTGTACCTAAACACGCATGAAAACTACTAAGTTTTCTTCGATTTACGACCTATACTGAGGCGAAGTGAGACTAGATTAGAGGGAGTACGTTCTCCTCGGAACGGTATTCTACACCGCTCACGGTCGAAAGCCAGTGATTAACAAGTACTTTACGGTCCAACCGAGAGCCTTAACGGGTGTCTCAGTTCAGCCTTACAGTCTACTGCTGGGCTCCGGGAGTTGGCTTACCGCCAGACTCTTTGAGTACTGAGGTGAACAAGAGGAACTACGGTCTTAGCGGCTGGGCGCTACAAGCGGTAGCCTCATCAACGATAAAGGAGTTGTTCTTTGAACTCTTACCGTACGGCTGGAGGACCTTCAGCCGGAAGCCAACATTGACAAGTTCGAGCCGGAAGCACCGGCAGCCGGCCAGACTATTTATAGGAATCTGGTCTACCGGCCGACCGTTGGTGGCTGTGCAATTCGGGCGGTAGAAGCCAGCCTACGGGATGAACTCAGAAAGAAAAGTCTTCTTCCCGCTGGACTGTTCCAACGGGAAGACTAGTTTTTGAGCAGAAATAAGATAACGGGAGTCCCTACGGGCCAAACCTCTTACGGTTGGACCACCTTAGAGCCAGCCGCCGGTTGGTCTATTTATGGCCAACTCGAGCCACGGCTGAGCCGTGGCTGTGCTACCCTACAGAAAGGACTTGCCTACGGGAAAAGTTTAGAAACGGCTGCTACCGTTGGAATAGTCCAATGGTAAGAGTCCAGCTAAGACAAAGATATAAGATTCTTGCGGTCGGACTGCCTCCTACGGTAGGAGCTAGCCTGACCGTTGATGAGAGATTGCTGGACGGCTAAACCATAGCAACCGGAACAACGGGAAGTCAATGGTTGGTTGTTTCAGCGGGAAATGAGCCTTCCCGTAAGAATGGTCTACTGTAGGTCTTGGACCAGCGGTAAGCTGTTCGACAGGGACCGCTTGAGATAAGAAATGGAAAAGATATAATGCACTGAAAATGGTCTATGGTAGGGAGCTCTGACGGTAGAAGCAGTGAAGGCAATCACTAGCCGTAAGGGTGATCTGGTCTAGACCGAATGATATGATTGCGGACCTACAGTGGCGGTTAAAGGCACCCACGGTTGGGAATGCTCAGCCTACCATTGGACCGCTAACCATGAGGCCGCCCGGAACAACAATCACGACTTATCACGCCATTCCGGCTCATTCCGAATATTTCCTTTCAGCCTATCCAATTTGTATAAATACAGTAGAGTTACACCAATGTACGCTAGTGAATCCGGCCCCCAGCCGTTAGTACCTCAGAGAAAAGATAAGATGTGAAATCAGATTTTGTTGGAAAGCAATAAGAAAGGATAACGGTGTGTACGTCCCGCGAACCGCCGGTGAAAACCATCATAAGTGCCTGCGGTCCAGCCAGCCCAGTTGCCCGTTGGAAACCTCGCTGTTCCGTAGCGTTAGCCGTAGATTGAGCTTTGCTCTCTACCGCAGTCATTGAGCTTTGCTCTGACAATAACACTACCAGGGAATTAAGGAAAGCCGTAACGAGTGTGTACGTTCCACAAACTGTTAGCCGCCGATTGAGCTTTGCTCTCTGCCGCCGTCATTGAGCTTTGCTCTGACGAGTTTTGAGGAAATAAAGGATAGCTCGACCTGTCGGTCTACCGTAGCTACTCAGTGGCTAGAGTGGTTACCGTAGCGTTGCAAGTACACAATCTCTGCATTTTGTACTCGAGTCGAGTACTCTCGAGCCGTACAAACCTTCCTGCGGGGGCCATCGCTACAGATAGAGATATTGAATTGAATTGAAACCCAATTGGACTTGCGCGCTATACAATTTAGCCCGTAGGTCACTTGTCGACACCACTTGAAAAGCAACACTCTTGAGGGACGAGACGCCTGTCCTACTACCCCGAACTCACACACACACGATTAGCTTCGGTTATTGGAGTTTGTGAGATTAGTTAGATTTGGTTAGTTTTTGGTTGGTGTTAGTTGAGTTGATAGCTCGCTGCGCCGGTCAGACCGCCATTCTATTTGATTTCACGGCTGCACCCGACTGCACCGTTTCATCTGGAGCCCACCGCGAGGGGTGACAGGAGTTGTTGCTCAAGAATAAGACTTGTGGATTGTCACTACTTCGTTGGTGCAAGCCATTTTGTGGTTCATTCGCCCCTCCGGCCTAAACCAGAGTATAAACCAAAAAGCCTTTACACCCCGTTGAGCCTTGCTCCGGAGTCATATTTGGTCCTGCCGCCACAAAGTGCAACACCCGTTACATCGATCCTCGTAGTAACTCGGAATCGTCGGACTTGCTTCGACAAACCTCATACTCTGGCACTTGACTTGAGTCTAAAACAAATTTATTTACCTTACCGTTGAGCCTTGCTCCGGCCCCTCTCCGCTGTTGCCGCTGGAATCCTCTATTGAAACTTGTCCCGTAAACCATAAAAACCCCACCTTCACTTTGATAACCCGTCTACCGCTAGAATGACGGACTATGATTCAGATGATAACCGTGTACCGGAGGCGTATGAAAGGGATGCTCCGCATTTTGATGATACCCGCCCGGAGGAGCTCCTTGAGTTTCTTGAACACGTTGAACGGATGATGGAGATAGATAAAACCCCTGCTGGTGAAAAGAACGAATTTCTCGTCAGGTATACTGCGCAGGAGACGGGCAGACAATGGCGAGCATTTGATTCTTATTCAAAGCCATACACGGTGTTTAGAAAGGAAGTGATACAGAATTATCCTTGCGCTTGGGCACAATCCCGGGGGTCAGTACGCACATTTCATTCCACCCTCGACTCTTATGCCGACGGGAGCATTGAAATTTCCGACCGGAATAATCTGTTCAAACTGATAAGAGCACTAAGTGTTCAAGTCCAGAAATTGCTTGTACCGCCAGCTCGGTTATCCCACCGGGAAGCAATTCAAGGCTTTCTGAGCAAACTTGAGCCGGAGTTCGAAGATAAAGTCAAAGAGTACCTGAGTGACCGACGGCTTGAGGCTGCTGCTTCTGAGTCTGAACTCGAGTTCAACTTTGACGAGTATTGCCGCGCCGCAAGGAAAATTGCAAATAACTTTGAGACCAGGCTGGATTATTCGGCCCGAGCCTTCTCAGATTGAACTGTATATCGATATTGGTGCCCTCCCGGCACAAGAATATGAGAAAATGTTGCCCCCACGGCCAGTAATGTATCCGGTGCGGCGGGAGCAACATCACTTGAAAATTTGAAATGTGCTTCAGAAGTCAGTAGCTGACTTGGTATGGTGTAAGGCCAGCGGTCAGCTACATTTGAAGTACAGGAGATACATGTTGGCAGCGGTCCACTCTTGCCGATCCAGCATAAGATAGAAGAGCTGTGCTGAGGAGGCGAAGATTACTGATTGCCTTCCGAACGGGCATCCAGTAATCTTCGCTCTCCTCTCATGTTTCTGGGCTTGCGGACCAGGTGCATACTCAGCAAAACTATGCAACTGCTGGCAGTGACCGTAGTACCCAAGGATGCGCAGAGTTCAACCATGTTGAATTGGATCTTCAAGTCAACATTGAATTCTGTATTTCCCTGCGGCTTGCGGGCTTGAAACTCTGGCAGCCAATAAGGCGGGTCAGATTAAGCCGATAGCCTATACCCGGCCGTTCGGGTTCAATTCGTACACGAACCCAGAGTGCCGTTAGGCTCAAAGAAATTGAACTTGGCACAAAACTCGCTGGTCACCGCTGGTACCAAGGGCTGAAATGTTTGAATTGAATTCAGCAGCGGACGGTTCCTTTGGCCAGCGGCAACAAGCATCAACCAGCGGCAGCCGTGAAAATTGCTTCTTGCGGCCAGATTTTAATAACTTAGCCACCGGGAATGAACTTGTGTTTTTCCTTCCAGGTTGGGTTATAAAAAATCTGGCGGCTATAAGGGCAACCTTGCGGGAAGCGGCTAGAGCATCCTAAGATCTCAACCACTGTTTACCCCGCCACTGTTGCCCGCTGCCGATATTGTGCCATGAAAAGACACAGACAAGAAAAACCATGATAACCCTTGTTTCAGCTTGATTGAATTAAATGGCGGCCGCGACGGACACAGGAAATTTCTATAACCGCTGGGGCACGTTTATTGGCGGCTAGAGACCTCCCTAGGACCGGCCGCCAGCCGTTCTCATTATCCTGCGAGCTGGGGTAACGGAAACCATAGAGAAACAGAAAGTCGTCCTACTCTTGGTTCTTGCTGGCCGGACATGCCCTTAGCAAGCACAGGAAAATTCCTGCGGCTGTGGGGACATGCGCTTGTAGCGGCTAAATACCCCATGGGATCATCCGCTAGCCGCCAGCATTATTTCGAGAGTTCAAAAAGGACAACAGATAAAGATAAAACTGGATCCTACTCTCTGGTTCCCGCTTGCAGAACTTGTCGGGTAGCAAGCACAGAGAAATGCCTGTGATTGTGACACATGAATTTGTAGCGGCCAGAGGATTCCAAGATAACGACCGCTACCGCCGCTCTGAATCCTTGTGGAAGTTCAACCGCAAAGGAATGGACCGGCGGCTGATAATTTGGTGTTCACTGTAAAGAACTCCAAATGTTTGCATTCCATGTTCAAGGAAAATGCACTCATGACAGCTGAGGCATGTCGACTGGCTGCTGGAGACTAAAATTGGTCCCGCCGTTGGCCCTTCATGTCTCAGTTCAAGGCATAAACTCCTAGTGCAAGATGAACAGAAAAGAAACAGCCGGCACAGGAAACTCAGAGTATTCAAAAAAACATGAGTATACACATGCTCAAGTTGACTCTTCTCGAGGCTACAGGGCCATGTCTACCAGCGGCTGCACGGTCCTATGCACCCAGCCGTTAGTTACGACCCTTAAATCAAGTCCCTGAGTTGCTGCTGAACAGAAGAAATAAGCAACTTGCTTCGAACTTGGCATCCAGCCGGACACTTTCCAAGTCAGCGGTGCTTGAGATACAGCCGTGGTCGGTACAATATTTCGGTTAGCGGCTACGGAATTTGATTGATAAATCCTGCATGCGATAAATCTCCTTGGGCACTTCCCAAAGCAAAGAATGAACCCGCTGTTATTAACTCGGTATTCCCTCAATGAAAATTTGAGTTAACATGGCCTGTTCAACCGGGATGTCTTCGTGAACGGTAGCACATGTTTCTGTGGCGGCTATCTGCCTCGACATATTCACACGCTGGCCGCTGGGTACAAACGAAGTCCTTGGACGAGAAGACAAGAAATGAGTCCAGTCCAGACTTGCACAACCCGTTGAAATCAGAACAGAGAAAAATGTTGTGATTGCCGGGGCATGTTTGCTAGCGGCTAGGGTGTTGCTTCGAGTCCAGCCGCCCGCTGCTATTTTTGGGCAAAGTCCTCTGTCAGTTTAAAACTGAAAACCGGATACAAACCAAAAATCACAAGCATGAGATAATGGCCGTTCAACATGAACTTGTTCTTCACCTTGCGGCTCTTACTCGGAAAATCAGTAATGACGCTAATTGTAAGACAATTCACGGTTGGGCCGGAAGAAGTGACATCAGATATTGGACAAACTGCTTGACGGTGGCACGGAAGGGAGTTAGAAATGATACCGCCAACCGGTTGGACAGGTAAAACTGGTTCAACCGTTGGCCTCAGTAAGACACCCGTAGCGGTCGAGCACACCCAACGGTAGAGATGACTGGACCTAGTTTGAGCACCCCGACAGTTGAAACCTCCAACGGGAGGACTTAACTCATACTGTCCTAGCCGTAGCACCCGCAGCCGGGCTGAGCTATTTATACACAGTAGCCTAACGGCTAGCGGTTGGTGCACAACCTAACGGTAGAAAACCCGCCTACGGGAAGACACAGAAAATGGTCCTTACCGTTGGAGCAGTCTGACGGTAGGACTATATCAGGCTAAGATATATGATAAAAAGGTTCCTACGGTCGGAGCCTCTTACCGGCTGGACTTCCTACGGGGAAGAACCTCTCGCTGGCTGGACTTCCTACGGGAAGAACCTCTCACCGGCGGGACTTGCTACGGGAAGAACCTCTTACCGGCTGGACTACCTTGAACACTAAAGTCGACTGGCCCGACGGTTAGCCGAGACTGTGCAACTGGACGGTAGCAACCCTACCTACAGTAAGCACTCAGGATAGCCTTAGACCATTGGAACAGTCCAACGGTAGGGCTAGATTTGGATAAGATATCTGATAATAAGACTCTACGGTAGAAACCTCCTACGGTCGAGTTGCCTCCTACGGTAGCAGCGGGTCTACCCAGTGCCATGTGTGGGATTGAGGTTGAACCGGAGTCTCAGATTTAGATTGAACAACATAAATTTCGGTTGGCCAGGAATTTTCAAAGCCAGTGCTATGTTCATTCCAACCCGGAACAATGAGATAATGATATCTACTTGACCGGTTGCTGAACCTGAATCAATGTAGTAAGAAAAGACAGAAAGATTGGGCCCTGAACTACCTGTGTATCACTGCGGACAGTGAGAATTCAGGAAGGGGGAAGTAATCGTGCCGGTGGGATGATTCACCGGTCAATCCATTTCTGGCCGCTGGTGCCCCCTGGGCATATTGAATTTTCTTGCTGAAAGGCCACATATTTTTCGAGTTCAAAGAGAGATAACAGATTGAGAAAAAGATATCAATGGGGGAGCTCTAAGACAGGCAGAGCTGGCAGCGCGGGTCTTGCTAGCTGCTAGCGGCCACTGAGGTGAAGATGTTCAGCTCAGCGGTTTGCCCTAAACTTGCCCTTCCCGTAGACGGAAGAATGACTACTGTCAGTGCGACTGACTGCGGACAGTCAGGATTTCAGAAAGGGGGAGATGATAGGGCGTGTACCTAAACACGCATGAAAACTACTAAGTTTTCTTCGATTTACGACCTATACTGAGGCGAAGTGAGACTAGATTAGAGGGAGTACGTTCTCCTCGGAACGGTATTCTACACCGCTCACGGTCGAAAGCCAGTGATTAACAAGTACTTTACGGTCCAACCGAGAGCCTTAACGGGTGTCTCAGTTCAGCCTTACAGTCTACTGCTGGGCTCCGGGAGTTGGCTTACCGCCAGACTCTTTGAGTACTGAGGTGAACAAGAGGAAACTACGGTCTTAGCGGCTGGGCGCTACAAGCGGTAGCCTCATCAACGATAAAGGAGTTGTTCTTTGAACTCTTACCGTACGGCTGGAGGACCTTCAGCCGGAAGCCAACATTGACAAGTTCGAGCCGGAAGCACCGGCAGCCGGCCAGACTATTTATAGGAATCTGGTCTACCGGCCGACCGTTGGTGGCTGTGCAATTCGGGCGGTTAGAAGCCAGCCTACGGGATGAACTCAGAAAGAAAAGTCTTCTTCCCGCTGGGACTGTTCCAACGGGAAGACTAGTTTTTGAGCAGAAATAAGATAACGGGAGTCCCTACGGGCCAAACCTCTTACGGTTGGACCACCTTAGAGCCAGCCGCCGGTTGGTCTATTTATGGCCAACTCGAGCCACGGCTGAGCCGTGGCTGTGCTACCCTACAGAAAGGACTTGCCTACGGGAAAAGTTTAGAAACGGCTGCTACCGTTGGAATAGTCCAATGGTAAGAGTCCAGCTAAGACAAAGATATAAGATTCTTGCGGTCGGACTGCCTCCTACGGTAGGAGCTAGCCTGACCGTTGATGAGAGATTGCTGGACGGCTAAAACCATAGCAACCGGAACAACGGGAAGTCAATGGTTGGTTGTTTCAGCGGGAAATGAGCCTTCCCGTAAGAATGGTCTACTGTAGGTCTTGGACCAGCGGTAAGCTGTTCGACAGGGACCGCTTGAGATAAGAAATGGAAATAGATATAATGCACTGAAAATGGTCTATGGTAGGGAGCTCTGACGGTAGAAGCAGTGAAGGCAAATCACTAGCCGTAAGGGTGATCTGGTCTAGACCGAATGATATGATTGCGGACCTACAGTGGCGGTTAAAGGCACCCACGGTTGGGAATGCTCAGCCTACCATTGGACCGCTAACCATGAGGCCGCCCGGAACAACAATCACGACTTATCACGCCATTCCGGCTCATTCCGAATATTTCCTTTCAGCCTATCCAATTTGTATAAATACAGTAGAGTTACACCAATGTACGCTAGTGAATCCGGCCCCCAGCCGTTAGTACCTCAGAGAAAAGATAAGATGTGAAATCAGATTTTGTTGGAAAGCAATAAGAAAGGATAACGGTGTGTACGTCCCGCGAACCGCCGGTGAAAACCATCATAAGTGCCTGCGGTCCAGCCAGCCCAGTTTGCCCGTTGGAAACCTCGCTGTTCCGTAGCGTTAGCCGTAGATTGAGCTTTGCTCTCTACCGCAGTCATTGAGCTTTGCTCTGACAATAACACTACCAGGGAATTAAGGAAAGCCGTAACGAGTGTGTACGTTCCACAAACTGTTAGCCGCCGATTGAGCTTTGCTCTCTGCCGCCGTCATTGAGCTTTGCTCTGACGAGTTTTGAGGAAATAAAGGATAGCTCGACCTGTCGGTCTACCGTAGCTACTCAGTGGCTAGAGTGGTTACCGTAGCGTTGCAAGTACACAATCTCTGCATTTTGTACTCGAGTCGAGTACTCTCGAGCCGTACAAACCTTCCTGCGGGGGCCATCGCTACAGATAGAGATATTGAATTGAATTGAAACCCAATTGGACTTGCGCGCTATACAATTTAGCCGTAGGTCACTTGTCGACACCACTTGAAAAGCAACACTCTTGAGGGACGAGACGCCTGTCCTACTACCCCGAACTCACACACACACGATTAGCTTCGGTTATTGGAGTTTGTGAGATTAGTTAGATTTGGTTAGTTTTTGGTTGGTGTTAGTTGAGTTGATAGCTCGCTGCGCCGGTCAGACCGCCATTCTATTTGATTTCACGGCTGCACCCGACTGCACCGTTTCACCGTCAACCATCGGATCGCCCAACTCGAGGCGGGAAGAACAACGCACCCTCACCCACACCGGGCAGCGACCCTTCGGCACGGTAGACCAAGCGACCAGCTACGACCCTCGCCTCGACATCAAGCGCGCCGCGCGTTCCCAACAATATGCGGTGGAAACAGGGAAGAATCTCCATATTCGACCCGCCATGGCCGAGTCAGCCCAAACGAAATACCTGGGCGTGGAGGAGAAGGCTTTTGGTCAGGAAATCCACCGCGCCATCTTCTTGAACGCGCGCATGCTCATCCACGACCCAGACACGGGCATGCCGGGTATTCGCACCGGTCACCTGTACGCGGAATTGCATACGAACCCCGTGGAACCATACCGTCGATAGCCACTTGAGGTCCCATGTGTATCGCACCAGGACGTTCAAGCGGCGATACGCCCGCATTTCAATCGCCGTGAAGCAAGGAAGTGGAAGGTGAATGAAACAAACTCACCAGATGCTCCACTGTGGTTAACACATAGTCTGCAGGCCACCCACGCCGCGCATCAACCCACAACCGCGGTGAGGGAAACACCTCCCATCTCGGTCAGCATGCTGCTGAAACCCATCGGACTCCAGGATATTTTGGAACAGAATCACGCACCCACGCATTATCTCATCCACCCGCCGAACGAACCCCCTCCTTTCGATACCAGCCGCATGACTACGATCGGCACGACTCGTGAGAGTGGCCAAATTGTTCTGGAATTTCATGCTGAGAAACGCGGCGCGGAATCCCCGGAAACCTGCAAACGACCGGAAACTCCGCGCCTCCCGTGGATCCTCACGACAATTAGGCCCGAGATGGCTGATGATAACGTGGGACACAAGAACATCGACCACGATGATTTAGTCGGCAACAACGGAAGCGGCAACACGGAGTCGACCGCTGCAGAAGAACCTGCCGACACGGAGTCGACTGTCGCCAGGAACGTTGATGTGGAGATGCGAGAACAGACATCGGCTGACGAGGAAGAAATCGACGAGCTATTTGATGAGCCGGTGCAAGCGACCGAGCGGGGCTTTGGGGTCGTCCACGACAACGGCAACACATCGTATGTTGTTTCCAATGATCGGTTTGAGGTGATTAATTATGAACTGCGCAGGGAGTATGCGGATGCCTTGGAACGACTTGAGGACGACGAGGAGATGGAGGAGGGCGAGATCAAGGAAGATGCACGGCCTCTCGATTCGGTACCGATTGACTCATCGGACCGAACCGCCGCTGCACAGCCCATGGACCCACGCCAAGGAGACAGCGGGGATCACAGCCCGAATCCCGACTTCGCTCTCACGCGCACTCGTCTTATTACTCGCGCTCATTACTCGTCCAGCCCTTCCGCCCCACGCTCTGACAGTTCGGACGACTTTCCACCTTACGATACGCTACTTCAAAGTGACACTACGCCGTACCCTACTCTCCCCGACAAATCTCCGACGCCGCGAGAAATATTCGACAATGCGTTGGCCTCGGTAGTTCTACAACCAGATTTTGATCCATCCAGGATTGTAAAGCGCGAACCTCCCATCGTGTCCCCGCTTCCCCAGCCTGGATATCGCGAACATATCATCCTCCTTAGCGACTCAGACTCTTCGGACTTGCCGGACTTAGTTTCCGCCCCCTCAGACGCTGGAATTTCTCCGCCGCCAACTTTCATATCAGGAACCGAGGCCACGGACGGCGGAAGCGATGATCGGGGAGCCCTTTCTGAAGAGGAGGGGTTCGTTGTTGTCGCCACTCAAGAAATGGTGCAAGCAATGCACAACTTGCATCATTGCGCTCCCACCCCCGAATCCGACGAAATTGTACGTGCCAAAACCTGGGCGCAAACTCATCGCTGGGTAGAGAATCACCAAGATTTCCGGGTTGTGGCCGACGCGTACGACGATGGGCATACCCTTAAACCCCTGCAGAATGCTATCCACGTCATCACACGCGGACTGGAGGCTATTCTAGACCGCGTCGCGATGGCGAGGGCTAGCGCCGGGGAGATCAACGGGTTCACTCAGATGTTGAAAGATGATCAGGCAGACATAGATCGGTACCATCGACAGTGCATGGTAAGCATCTACCTCGACGATGTTGTGCTATGGGTCGCTCACAATGACACCCAGCTCGTAAATACAAACAGGCTGGATCTTGTCTCCCAGCGGGTGAATAATGGCAAGCGCAAGATGCGCGAGGACCCCACTCTTCCGCCTTCTCGGGACGGACGCTCTGTGCGTGTTTTCAGCCAAGATGCGCAGGAACGCAGCCCCGCGTTCCGTAACGCCATTGCGGCCGAAGTAATCGCAAATCGCACGACTGTCAGCACACTCACCAAAATACGCGAGGACATCAGCGACTTCATTCATCGTGCCTCACTCTCGGTGGCCCGGCGCCATTGGACCTTCGACCTCGCTACCCTCCACGACTCCTGCCATGTCCCGCTCCCGTTCTTGTTTGGCGACAAGTACGCCAAACTCCGCTTACTCCACGACGTATACCGGAAGCATGGACATCACGCAGTCGTTGAGGAGATCGAAACATTGATGAGCTTCCGTTTCAGCAAATCGCAGGTAATCGCACATCTCCTCTACAGCGGCATGCTCGAGACGACGCCCAAACTCCCAGACTCTTTCCCGAGCGCTGCCGCTAACGTGCGGCTGGATGGTAGAAATCATACAGATGCCTTGGGCGTATGTTATAATTTCAATCAGATGTCAGGCGCCGCTAACCAGTTTTTTCTGCAGCGGAATCTCCCCGGGAATACTGAATCTCGACCGCCCGGTCTTCTTCGCCGCGATACGCAGCACCGCCCGAAGACTCGATTTTCCACCAAGAACCGTCACGGTCATCGTTCAGAACGGGGATCAACGGTGGACCGGTCGGTTTCATTTTCCCGCCGAACTGATCCAACTCCTCCCGCTCGTTCGCGGAAGGGTGATCGAGGTGCGGCCAACCCTCTCCGACGAACCCCCTTCCCACCACGTCAACTTCCGCCCCGTGGTGCGCAATGAACGTACGCTTTCAATCTTTTCGTTCCCCGCGGATACGTTGACACTGTACCCTTCTAGACGGAAACTGGCGCTTTGCCCGTTTACCCGACATTGTCGACATTTACGAAATTCATCTGGACCACATGTACCAAGGACACCCGCGCACAACTCAGATCACCTAATCCCGAATGTAGGTGTTCTCAACTCTGACTCTCGACCCGCTCTCGATTCGCATTCCCACGCTATCTTACGACGCTTTTACCTATTAATTCATCTAATCTCACGACTCCCATTCCTCATTTCAACTTCTGAAATACAAAGTACTCCGGACGCCGATTCTCACGCTACCTTACGACCTCCTCACTTATTAATACAACTAATCTCACGACCCTCATCTTGCTATATTCCCTCGACCGTATCCACCCTATTGATCCTACCCCTCCGAGTCGCAATGTTGATTCCCATCGGAATCTACATAATGCTACGAATCACTCGACGAATAATAAACTTGTTTTTCTTGTACCTTGTGCATGCTCTAGAAAATCACTTGGAGAAGAAAACATTTGTCCTCGCCTATCAACAGGAGTCCAACCGAACTCGAAAGGTTGTAACAAAGCAGCCCTTGTCAGTTCAGGAACCTGAGGATGAAATTGAACTTGAAGACGACGATGAGTTCATTTTCTACCCGATTGACGTGGAAACCCATCATGGGCAAACTCACCAAGCATTCACCATGTACAAACGAGTGGACAAGAAAATTAAACCTGTATCCACAACATTCTCCCCTGACTATGCCGTACGACGATCAATTCCCGAGGACCCTTTGATAACCTTGAAACCTCTTCCCACTCGACCGCCGGAATTCATTCCTGGAAAACGTTTAACGCAAGAACGGTTGGAGCAACTCGAGATTAATCCCGATGGATATTTATCTTCTGAAGAAGAAAAACTCTTCGCATATATCATGCGCGAAAACGAAGAAGCACTGGCCTTCCAAGACTCGGAACGAGGAACGTTCAAGGACTCCTATTTCAGTCCATATAAAATTGCTACCGTACCCCACGTACCTTGGGAGTACAAGAATATTCCTATTCCTCCCGGAATTTTAACCAAGGTCATCGAGGTCCTGAAACTAAAGATGGAAGCAGGAGTCTACGAACCCTGCCAGTCTTCATATCGATCACGATGGTTTTGTGTCATGAAGAAGAGCGGGAAATTGCGAATTGTGCATGACCTGCAGCCACTAAATAAAGTCACCATACGAGATGCAGGGATGTTACCAATCTTGGATGACTTTGTGGAGGGCTTCGCAGGACGACAATGCTATACTGTGTTCGATCTCTACTGGGGATTTGATGCACGCCGGATGGAGCCTGAAAGTCGTGACATGACCGCGTTCATGACTCCCTTAGGACTACTGCGAATAGCTTCAATGCCCACAGGATTCACAAATTCACCGGCCGAATTCCAGAAATGCATGGTCTTCATCTTGCATGATGAAATTCCGCATATCGCCAATATATTCATTGACGATCTACCGATCAAAGGACCTCGAACTCAGTACTTAGACAAAAATGGGAAGCCCGAAACTATACCCGGGAATACCGAAATCAGAAGATTTATCTGGGAACATGCAAACGATGTGCACCGAATAATGCACCGAGTTAAATGTGCGGGCGGCACGTTCTCAGGCTCAAAAACCCAAATATGTAGACCTGAGGTCTTGATTGTGGGTCAACGATGCAATCCCGAAGGACGTATTCCCGATAAAAAGAAGACTTCAGCTATCCTTGATTGGCCGCCGCTAGAAACACCTCAAGAAGTACGCCGATTCTTAGGATTGTGCGGTACAGTGCGCATTTGGATAGCAGGATATTCCGAGATAATCCGTCCACTCACTGAATTGTACCGAAAAGCAACAGAGTTTCACTGGGATGAACGGCGTGAGCAAGCATTTGCACGAGTAAAACAGCTTATAGCTTCCGCACCCGCCTTACGTCCTATTGACTATGAATCAGAGTTACCGGTGATCGTATCGGTCGATTCAAGTCGAGAAGCTACGGGAATGATCCTTTCACAAATCGATGAGGAGAATAAGCGAAGACCGGCACGCTACGGGTCTGTACCCATGAGTGAACGGGAGTCGCGATACTCACAACCGAAGCTGGAATTATTTGGACTATACCGAGCTTTACGAAGTTGGCGGCTGTACATCATTGGCGTCAAAACGCTACACATAGAAGTGGATGCCAAATTTATTCAGGGGTTACTTAATAATCCAGACTTACAGCCTGATGCGGCTGTCAACCGGTGGATCCAAGGAATCCTCATGTTCCACTTCCAGCTTATTCACGTACCGGCCACTAAATTCCAAGGACCCGATGCACTATCCCGAAGAACTCGAGCCGAAGGGGAAGAAGCACCAGATGATGATGACTCCTGGCTAGATCATATAGCCCTAACCCATTTTGCGGCTCCGAAATACTTCAAGGATACGCATCAATATTATGAACGCAGACCCTCGCCAACTACCCCAAGCAGCCCATGGATTTTTGTTGCTCGACGAACACAGGAGAATCTACTGATTGATATCGAGACATTCTTATGCACACTGGTAACACCAGAATTTGACTCCATTCAAAAACAACGGCGATTTATCTCGAAAGCCACTCAGTTCTTTTTGAAAGGAGGAAAATTATGGCATCGCAATGGGGAACTGCCACCATTACTTGTAATCACCGATCCCCGCGCTCGATTATCTATTCTTACGCAAGGGCACGAAAATCTGGGGCATCGGAAAGTCAAAGCAATGTGGGAGGCACTAAAAATACGCTTTTACTGGCCCCGATTGCGCGCTGATATCCAACACCATGTCGCATCTTGCTCACCATGCCAAGTACGGAACACAAAGAAGGTGGAGATTCCTCCCACTATCTCCACACCAGTCACAGTCTTCAGCAAAATCTATATTGATGTAATGCAAATGCCGCTTGCCAGCAAATATAGTATGATTGTGGCAGCTCGCGACGATTTGACCGGCTTCTGCGAAGCAAAGGCCCTGATCTCGCAAAACGCAAATTCGCTAGCAGATTTTCTGTGGAGCCATATTTATTGCCGCTACGGCTGCCCTCAGCAGGTTACTACCGATAATGGAGGAAAAGTTCAAGGTGCATTCGAAACACTCGCCAAGCGACTTCGCATTCCGCAAGTAAAAATATCACCCTATAACAAGCATGCCAATGGAGTCGTAGAGCGAGGACATTTCACCATGCGAGAAGCACTTGTCAAAGCATGCGCAGGACACATGTCAAAATGGCCACAGATGCTTCCTGCAGCAGTATTTGCAGACCGTGTTACCATCAGTAGTGTCACAGGGTATTCGCCATTTGAATTGCTCCACGCAACAAAGCCGGTTTTGCCTTTTGACTTGACTGAAGCGACCTTCCTTGTCGAAGGATTCCATTCGGGAATGACCACCACCGAACTTCTAGCCCTGCGAATCCGCCAGCTACGAATGCATCCTCGTGATGTGGAACGAGCAGCTAATACCATTCGTAAAGCGAGATTTGCATCCAAGGCACAATTTGAAAAACGGTTTCGTCACAAATTACAAAAGGAAGACTACGGAAACGGGGAACTCGTCTTAGTGCGCAACACACGTATTGAAACTACATTTGTTTCCACACACAAGACCGACGACCGATACATGGGACCCTATGAAGTTCACCGTAAAAATCGTGGAGGTGCTTATGTATTAAAAGAACTCGATGGAACATTTCTACAAGGAAGACCAGTGGCCGCCTTCCGCCTCCTCCCTTTCATCACTCGTGACCATTGGTTCATGCGAACAGGCTGGATGGGCCAGGATGACGACTCCACGGGCGAAGACGATTCAAGCGGTAGCGAAGAATCCTCCGACGGGGAATAATGGAGAATGAGCACTATTAATTCAGGAACCGGCAACAACCGCGTAGATACACGGCAGCGGCACCTTGAAAAATCCTCTAAGACTGAGCTTACTCGACTCACCCCAAAAACGCGGGGACTACACGTTTTAAAAAGGCATAAACGTGTGGATTGCTCACCTCCCCCGCTCATAGCCATGAATTCCCCAGCGCACGACGATATCACTACCACCAGCCAAAAGACTGAGATCAACTATGATAGCGACCAAGACAGTGTGGCATCTGATACGACAGTAATGGCGACCCATGACCATCAGGAGGTACGATCACCTCTTCAATCCCCGCTACCACGATTAGTGCTGAGGAATAGTGCTTCCTCTATCGCCAGTCTCCTGCCTCTCCGCCTTCAGCCCGCAGCCTCTTCTCGTGTATTGGCCAGGCCCTACACCCCCCAGCCGCTCGGGAGGCTGGGTACCCCTTCCGATCCCCGGTGTCGCGTGGAGGCGCACGAGCCCCTGCCCCCGACTTTCAGATGCTGCGTCTCCTGGACCCTGCATGCCAGTACGACCTCGACGTAGCTGCCACTACCCCGACGAGCGTGCTGCCCACCGAGGTTTATCAGCCACACAATACTTGGAATACGGACCCAACCGACCTGGAGTTCTTGACGGGCGCAGTCGCTTTCACCCCCGATATGGCCCTCCCAGTAGCAACTTCTCAGATGCTCAGCGACTGGGCCGGTGATAAGCCTGGAAAGTGGCTACCCGTGAAATTTACCAATTTCTAAGGCAGACCATCAATTCCAACGGAGTAATAATATTACTACTGGGCTTAGTACATTTCATATAAGAGCTGGGACCAGTCCTGGGTTGCCAGTTACGGGTCTATTGTGTGGGAGAATGCTTGCGCTGCGACTAGTAATGATTCCGGCAAGGGTCAGAGCTCACGGTAGCAAAGGTATTTGCCTCAAACGATGGTTCAACCAACTTAGACTAAGTTTGGAGCCATCGGCACAACCCCAATCAATGGACAGTAGAGGAGGGATCCATCCAGAGCGCTACTACAATTATGTTAAGCACCTCAGGGGGCGCAGGAGTATTCTCGAATACCTCAGTACCCGCTCAGTGTGCCGAACAAGACAACTCTCGCGAGTGTCATTGTTCACGGATCAAGTGTCGGGACTCGGACATCACCGCAGCAGCGGAACAACCCGAACCAAAGTCAGACGGAGTCAGAGTTGAGGACTCAGGGCCTAGACGAAACCTTCAGATGTTGACGAAGGTCTCGGCAAAGCTCGCCTAACGAAGTTACTGCGCCTAGAGGCCAGGAAAGGAAAGAGGAGTCATAATTGGACGGCTGAGTCAGTGGCCGAGCTACATCAAAACCCTCGCCTACGCAGGTGGGGGCGGTGCAGCATATAAATTTACTATAACGGGTAAGGCCATACCCTGCCCGCAGCAACATACCCGGACTCGGCTTGCTTATTTATTACTGGGCCGTCCCATGTTGTATTAATAGATACGACGCGTAAGATTCTCGGGTTACGAGTTACTGATTAGTGTACAGTTTGAATCATGTATAAAAGAGATGAGTTACCTGGTGTAAGGCCAGTGGATCCCCCTCTGTCTCGCTAGTCATAACAATCACATTGTTTTGGCGTCCGTGAAGAGTGGCTTCCCCTCGGCATACCACTTGGAGCTTTAGAGTTCCTTTTGTTATTCCATTCGCAATATATTTTGGTGTTGGTTGATATCTATATCGTCGCAATTGTTCGCAAGGGTTACCTATATCGTCGCAAAGAATCGAGTCGCAAGGTTACCTAAACGAATAAGTCGCAACGAGTGTCAGAGATCAGCCGGTTATCGAGCGTTTGGACTTAGTCTGAACAATCTCGCAAAGTGTATCGTGAACGGTTCAACAAGAGAAAGCATTAAACCCCAAGCCCTCCGAACGTTGTTTGGAGTGTATATCGAGTCTAGCCCACGTCCCTCACATCTTCTTGACTTCAGATCCGCGTAAAGCGACTGAGACGGTCTTGAACTTGTCAATTGATAGCAAATAAGAATAACAGTTACCTTTCGAACGAGTCGGATTGCAACAACTATATACTTTAGTTGGAACCGCCCGAACTCAACGAGGACTATTAGTGTGTGTGTGTGTGTGTAGTGTGTGTGTAGTGTGGATTTAGAGTTCATCTCTAGTTCATATTTGCATTTGCATTTCACGACTAGCCCCATAGTCACCGTTTCACCGGCTCGGAATTCCTTACCAGCGTTGTGGCTGCAACGTCTGACACGACAACACCTATGCTGGCCTATCAGATACCGGTCTGGACGGAGGATCGCCCTGACCAGGGATTCCTCGCTGACGATGTCCATATCTTGTCAGCACAGAGGCCTGTGATCGGGGTTTGAGTCCGACTGAGGCGACAGAACAAGACGAAAAGGGATAACAAATAAAGCCACTGGAGATTAGACCAGAATAGTATACAGTACATGCGTCCAAGTAGAGTACTTATACTATAAACTATAGGAGAGTAACCTAGGCATTATTGCTAATAAGTAACTACGCGTCAACGATCAGTCAAAATGGGAGTCAAGGGGAAAGATGGAAGGTAAGGGGTATAAATGCAGGGGTTAAATAAGGTAGCGTTGCCTACGCATCGATCGGGATCGAGTCGTCTCGGGTTTTGATGTATTGATGCGATTGATGATGCCGCATCAATATCCCAAACGGGAATCTAGTGGTTCGGGGGTCAGACCCCGGGGTCTCGGGGTCTGGTGAAAAGAACCGGATCATGACATTACCCCCCCTCTACGGGTTCCTTCGTCCCGCAGGAACCAGCCTCCACTTCCCTCTCGGCCCCAACTCCTCTCTGGGGCGTTCGGGGTATTTCTTGTAGAACTCCTCGATTGCCTCTTCTGCTCCGTCCAACCACTCCCGTGGTTCCCACGTCCACTCTTCCTTCGGGTAATCCCTCCACTTCACGAAGTATCGCAACCTCCTCCGTGCCCTTCCCCAGTACTTCACACGAAGGATCTCTTCCACTTCGTACACGTTCGCCCCATCCACTACATCCGGGGGTGGTGGGGTCACCGCGTGTTGATGTTGTGCGTACGGCGGAGTCCAAGGGCGCAGGAAAACCGTGTTAAACACCGGGTGCACCTTCCATGACACAGGCAGCTCCAGTTCGTACGATATGGCCCCCACTTTCCGTTTCACCTTGAACGGGCCATACCGCCGGTCTTCGAATTTCTTCGCTGGTCGATGCGTCGTGAGGTTCTTGCCCGATAGGTATACTTTATCCCCAGATTTATAGTCGGGGTCTGCCTGTCGCTTGGCATCGTAGAACCTTTTCATCGTCTCCTGTGCCACGCGCATCGACGCTGCTGCCTCCTCCCTCACGAGCTGCATGCGTTTCGCGAAGTCGTCCGCTGCCTCCGTAGGGACCGCGAGCCGGGGTTCGGTCCCCTTGCGTGGATGGAACCCCAAGGTGGTATAGAATGGGCTAAACCCGGTGGTCGAGTGCACCTTGTCGTTGTAACTGAATTCCGCCAGGGAAACCCAGCCGGCCCAGTCATCCTGCAGGAAGTTGGTGAACACCCGAAGGTACTGCTCGACCTCTTGGTTTACGCGCTCCGTCTGTCCGTCCGTTTGTGGGTGGTACGCCATGGATGCGTTGGACTTTATCCCCAACAGTTTGAGCAAATCCCGCATGAAGTGCCCCACGAACTGCGAACCCCGGTCGCTGATCACCACTTCTGGCAGCCCGTAGTCTTTCCACACGTTGTCCCGATAAATCCGCGCGATCCCTTCGCCGCTGATGTGTTCCGTGCAGGGCTTGACCCTGATCATCTTCCCCAACCGGTCCACGACTACGCAGATGGAGTCGAATCCGTTGCTGACCGGAAGTTTCGTTATCAGGTCAATGGAGATATACTGCCACGGTCGTTCGGGGACTGCGTTGGGGTGTAGGGGACCCCGGGGTTTGGCCGGGAAATTCTTCGTCCGTTGACATGTCGGGCACGCGGCGACGTATCGTTTGGCATCCTTGAGCAGAGTTGGCCAATAGTAATTTCTGCTCACCAATTCCGCTGTGCGATACTGCCCGGGGTGTCCGGAGATGTAGTCGTTGTGGTGCGACCTCAGCACTTGATCTCGAAGCTCCTTGTCGTCCGGGATGTAAACCGCCCTCTCCTTTGTCAGGAACCCGTCGTGTTCCTTCCATCCGCCTGTCTTTTCCTTCAGCGCGTCCCTCACGCCCCCCTCCCAGCGATCCTTCTTTGCCTTGATTGCTTCCAAGAAATGGTCTCCCGGGGTGTCATCCAACACTGCTGGCATCGCCCGCAGAAATTCTTCCTTGGCGATTTCTCCGAACAGGCCCTTCGGCAGCAGCACAATGTTTGAATTGTCACTCTGCCCCTTCTCGTGGCCCCCACGTCGTGACAGGGCGTCCGTCTTGACATGCTGCTTTCCCGCCTTGTGTATCAGAGTAAAGTCGTACTCACTGAGTTCCAGAGACCAGCGCGCCTGCCGACGGTTCAGCTTCTTCGTGGTCGTGAAATATTCGAGATTCTTGTGATCTGTCCAAATCTCGAAGCGTTTCTGACTGCCTTGCAAGAAGTGTCTCCACTCCGCCAGGGCGCGCATGATAGCCAGCATCTCTTTGTCGTGGATGTCGTAGTTGCGTTCCGTGTCGTTCAGCCCCTTCGAGAGGAATGCAATCGGCACCCACACCCCGTCTTGCTCTTGCGACAAGCAAGACCCCGTGGCGAAGTCAGAGGAGTCTGCCTCCACTCGCCACTCCCCATGGTCGGTCGGGAAGTGCAACACGGGTTCCGAGGTCACTGCGTCTATCAGACCCCGAAACGCACCGTGTTCGGCCTCCCCCCACCTCCACTTGGTGTCCTTCCGAGTCAGTCGCGTGAGGGGCTTGGCGTGGTCCCCGAACCCTTTGATGAATCGTCGGTAAAAGTTCAGGAACCCCAAAAAGCTTTGAATGTCCTTCACCCCCTTGGGAACGGCCCAGTCCCGTACCCCGGCGACCTTGACGGGGTCCATGCGTATCTTGCCGTCTCCGATAATCACCCCCAAGTACTCCACCTCTCGTTTCTCGAACTCGCACTTTTCGGGTTTGAGGAACAACTCGTTATTTTGCAAAATTTGCAAGACCTCGCGCACGGTAGCACGGTGTTCCTCCAACGTTTCCGAATAGATGAGGATGTCGTCCAGATAAACAATGACACGCCCTTCGGCGATCTATCGTTCGAAGATTTCGTTCATCATGCATTGAAATGTGGCCGGGGAGTTGGTGAGTCCGAAAAACATTACCCAGGGCTCCCACAAACCCCGGTTGGTGATAAACGCCGCTTTTTCTTCGTCCCCCTCCTTTATCCGAATGTTGTTGTAGCCCCAGCGCACATCTAGTTTGGTGAACCACGTTGCTTTTCGGAGCATGTGCATGATTTCGGAAATGAGGGGAATGGGGTATTGATTCTTCACCGTGAGGGCGTTCAGCTTCCGATAGTCCTGAACCGGTTGTAGTTGGCCGTCCTTCTTGCGCACGAAGAAGAAGGGGGATGCCCAAGGCGACTTAGAGGGCCGGATCCTTCCGGTCTTCAAGTGTTCGGTGATGAATGCGTCCAATTCCCGTTGTTCAGCGGGCGATAATGGAATGTTTCGCCCCTTGACGGGTTCTGCCCCAGGGTTAAGTTCTATCGCGTGGTCCCATTTCTTTCGTTCGGGGAGTTTGTCGAAATCCTTCTTCTCGAACACACCCCGGTAGTCACGCAAGTAGTGCTCGGGGACGCCGTCCTCTAGCGATTGACTGGCCTTGCCCTCCTGCGCCGCGGCTGCTAACTTGGTAGAGACGCTGCCCATGGCGCGGAGGTGTTGCGCGTCCCGTTGCTCCAACGTCTCTTCGGGGTACATCCTGGTCACAAAAACCCGGTCTCCATCCTCTATTCCTTCTGCATCCTCTTCTTCCCACTGCTCCCAGAGCCGTTCCTTCTTGCACGCCGGGGGGCACCTGGTGAACCGTAGCTCTTGCTTCTGCCAGTCGATCTCGGGGTTATGGTGTCTCAACCAGCTATACCCAATGATAACGTCGCTCTTCCCTGTGTCGGTGACCGCGAACGAAAAGACTTCGGTGTGGTCTCGAACCTCCAGGCGCAATTTCGCGACGTGGGTAATCTTGCCTCCCTGATTCGGGGTCCCGTCTGCGTTATAGACCGGGACGGCCATTGGGAGCGCCTCTACTTCGAGCTGGTGTTCGTCGACGAACCTCTGACTGATAAATCCGTTGGTGGCCCCGCTGTCCACCAAGCCTGTAACCATGTACCCGCGTCCGCTGCTTAGCTCTTTCAGCACGACCGGTAACATCATGGAGTTTCCTCCCATGGATCGAATATACTGCGGGGCCTCGCGCAGGCTATCCAGGGCATCTAGGGCATCGGGTTCGTATGCCTCTACCAGATCCCGCACCAGCTGCGCCGTTACCTCCCCCTTCCGTCGCGGATGTACCCACCGAGCCAGGTCTTGCTCAGCCCGCCTGACTTGTTCCTTCATCCGGGTTAGAACCCGGATCGTACTGCCCACGGGGAGTCTGCGCCATCTCGCTTTCTCCGTCCGCGGCCTTTCCTTCCGACGGAGACCCCGAGGGGAGTAGCCCCTTGACTCCGTTCTCTTTCCGTCTCGGGGTTTGATTCGGCTTCTGCGGTTTTTTCCAACTCAAGGTGTTCGTCCGGGAGTCTCAAGACTTCGAATCGATTGTTAACAGACAACGGTACACCTGAGTGGGGTATAGTAGATCGTGAGGACGCAGCTTTCACTCGCGATCTTCGCCAAAACCCTCCTCCGAATCCTTCACCATCTCGGTAACCACTGCACGGAACTGCGGGTTCTGCATCATCTTCTGGGGGCAGTTGCGAGCCAAGTGCCCCTCCTGCCCACAGTTGTAACAGGCGCGGGGTCTGAAGTTGGCCCCCGGCCTGCTAGCCGCGCGGTCGATGTCCATAGGAGCAGGCCCCGATGCCACGGGAGTCGCGGCCGCAGTGGCGGTATGCGACGGGATCTGGTGCTGGTTCTGTTGGACCGGGGTCTGGTGCGGTGCCTGGTTCCCGGGGTTCCGTGCGCGTGCGACATAGGTCGCGTTCTGGTAGCCGGGGTTCCCCATAAGCCGAGGCAGGGAAGACCCCGATGTCCCGGGTGCGGTGAGGGTGGCCTTGACCGTGGCGATGGCGCGCTTCAGCCCATCGTGTTTGATAATTGCCTTCTTCCACTCGTCGTACGTCTTGGGCATAACCTCCGCGTTATAAACCGCCTCGAGCACAGGGTATTGGACCCCCGCCTTGAGCAAACGAATGAGCGTGGTCTCATCGTATCCCGCGGTCTTGTTGAGGGAGTCCATAACGGTGAAGTAGGACGTTGCGGTGCCCGTATTCTGCCGGAGGCGTTCAATCTTCGCCTGCGCCACTTCTACCTGTGCTCCGCCCTTGAAGGCCTCGATGACGGCCGCCTCGAACACCTTCCACGTCGAGTAGTTCCCGTCTTCCCTCCGGGGGTCCCAGACCCCGCCTTCTGCGTAATTTCCACCAGTTCCGCGCGAGCGTCTCCCAGCTGTCGGAGCGCTTCTCCGACCAGGTCTCCGTTGCTCGCCAGCCCTCTCATCGCATTCGCCAATTCGTCCACCTGGGTCCCGAGGGTGGTGACCTGATCACTGAGCGTGACCATCTGTCCGGCAGCGACACTCGACTGCTCGTAGAGAAGGGTAATCGCCTGAGGGGGTTCGTAGGTGACGAATTCGTCGCGCCCGGGCATGGAGAAGCCGCTCGTCATCGTTCGTTCTGTCGGGTAGTCGGTATGTGGATACTATTCTTTTGTCAGCACAGAGGCCTGTGATCGGGGTTTGAGTCCGACTGAGGCGACAGAACAAGACGAAAAGGGATAACAAATAAAGCCACTGGAGATTAGACCAGAATAGTATACAGTACATGCGTCCAAGTAGAGTACTTATACTATAAACTATAGGAGAGTAACCTAGGCATTATTGCTAATAAGTAACTACGCGTCAATGATCAGTCAAAATGGGAGTCAAGGGGAAAGATGGAAGGTAAGGGGTATAAATGCAGGGGTTAAATAAGGTAGCGTTGCCTACGCATCGATCGGGATCGAGTCGTCTCGGGTTTTGATGTATTGATGCGATTGATGATGCCGCATCAATATCCCAAACGGGAATCTAGTGGTTCGGGGGTCAGACCCCGGGGTCTCGGGGTCTGGTGAAAAGAACCGGATCATGACATATCTCCCCGGCATCCACCGACACCACCATCGACCACGATCCCTTCTTGTTTGGCATCACGACGCCCAGCAGCTATACTTCACCAACATCAGTCGCGCCCCCTTTACTCCGATACATCAGTCCTTATAAACCCCAGCAGGCCACGGTTTCCTACGTGACAGCCGAGGACAGTCGCAACATAGGCCCACGCGTGGAGATCACTGCGGAATTGATGCCATGGGGCGTCTATTATTATACGGTTCACCACGACTTCGACCACGAGATGCGCATTGGCACGATCATTCGCACTGTAGGCGGCCTCCGCGGAGTCTGGAGGGCGAGAGAGCTGGGATTTATTCAGGAGGGGAACACATATGTCCGCATGCGGGAGATTTACCGCGAAGAAGTTGTGGTTGTTGCGTTCCCAGAACGTTGCGTCAAAATGCCGACTCCCGATGAGAAGGTACAGTTCCTCGCTAACCTGTTGAATGATCGCAGTCGTGTGCATCGGGGACTTCCTGCCCTGCACCGCAGTGCCGACATCGGCACTATCGAAGATGCGCACGAGCTCGCAGCAATGGCGGGAGCATCGGAGTCGAAGTGAAGCAAGGTTCTGGTGTGGTGACCGCTTCTTTTGACAAATTTGTATACGCTATGATCGAGAAACATATCCCTTCTTGTACGAATGTGTCTGATTTGCACTGGGTTCCACCGAGAATTCAAGAAGCAACCGAGGACGGTTGAAATTTTCGTTCCCCGCGGATGTCATGTCTCCAAAGTGTTTGGCGACAAGTCGGTGGAACCAGTGCAACATCAGATGCTTGAAGAATAAGGTTAAACCTACCAAACATAGGATAGGACGCTTACACACCGGAACTCGAACCAACCTCACCAACCTATGCGAGCAGGGCTGTGTGCCCATAACAAAAGCTCGACACAGCATCAACTCGGCTGTACGTATAGCCTACAACTGCCTCAAACAGGCTGTACGCATAGCCCAAATGACTCGAAATGACTCCCAGTGACTACAGGATTTACTGAAGGCTATGAATGTAAACAACTATGAACTATTAATACTTTCTTGTAAAAATGTATATAAACCCCCTGTACCCGTAGAATAATTATCTTACAATCTAATAACCGAATTCCTAATCCTTTCACCCTTCCGACCGACCAAAACACGACCTACGCCGAAGGATACCGAAACTCCTTCATACGAAAACACCCTACAAACGCACGCTGAAGGGTACCGAAACCCCTTCTCGTCCTACGAACAATCTACGAACTACGAACCACGACCTACGATTACGACCTACGAACCTACGAACTACGAACTACGAGCCTACGCCGAAGGATACCGAAACTCCTTTATAACCTACGACTTACGAACATACGCCCGAGGGTACCGAAATCCCCTCACCCCTTACGATTCCAGTCGACAGATTACTAGATAATCCTTCGACACCTCCCTTCACCCACACACCTCTCACAAGTAGGTTTCTTAAAGAAATCCCACTACTTTCACTTCACACCCCCAATCCCGAACTTACGAGAAACACTCAGATAAAGTCATTCCCAGTGGACCTCGTGTATAACACAAAATACGCTTGACAGCGTCGCTCCAAACCTCTCGGTATGTGGTTGAAGACCCCGCCTGCCTCTAAGCTTACCTGGATTCCCTTTGACTCTAACCGCGGGTGGATCTGGGGATCAAGATGTATTCCAGAGCAAGATACATACGAGACAGTACGTAGGGCGAGAGAATATGATGTGATGCGGAAAGTGGTGCATTATTCCCGAGCAGAAAACAGATGGAATGCAGTTCACGCACCGCGCGAAACGGCTGCATCGACATTACCGTTTGCACACCGCGCGCACGCGCCGATGAGCAGTGACCAGCACTGTAACGACGTGGCGGTATAGTGAGTGAGTCAAGGGAGAGGGTGCGGAGCACGCACCTTGCAGCGGGATCTCGCGCCCGCGCCATTCCCTTCGTCTCTCTCCTTTCCTCTCGTCCCAGCACCCATTGTTGTGCTTGTTGTGTGTTCACATCGTCGGCGTCGGCGTCGGCGTCGGCGTCGGCGGCGGTGTCGAGTCGGAGCTTTGAGGCGGTGTTGGCGTGTGGGGGTGTGAGAATAAGCTGCAAGTAAGTGAATGCGAGTAGGAAAACGGTGATGCAAGTAAATTGGAGCATGCACCGTGAACGCGTGTACGCCAGTTTGAGCGGGTCTCCCGCGCTCCTGCGCGCCCCGTTCCCGCTTCCCTGGGCATTCGGCTCGTTGGGATCGTCGGCGGTGTGGTGTGAATCAGCAACACGCAATGCGCGCGCACGCCCTTTCGTCCTTTCCCGCACCTTTCCCCTCCTTACATCCCGACGTCGCCCGCGCGGTATGCACGCGGAAGCGTCAGCGCCGCTGAATAGGGACGCTAGCAATCCAGAATCAGCTTGTCTTGAGGGCTGGTTCCGGAATAACGTAGAAGGAAACTCACATATGGCGTCGAGAGCCAGATCTCCACATAGGACGACCGAAGTCCGAATCCAGAGAGTACATAACTCAAGAGTATGAAATCCGCCGCGTACATTCAGGCATTGGCGTCCGCCGCAGCGTATGAATTGGTCGGAGTACCAGCACTGGCAGGGCGGTGGTGTGAGCTTGATGGGCACAGGCATGTTTGGTTGAATGGTAGACTGAGACAGAGAGAGAGTATCTGAGGACAGACAGGGCGAAATTTGAGCGATGGGGGGAGAAGGAACGCGCCGCCGTTGGTGCTGCGGAAAAGAAGCGCGCAGTGGCACGTGTCAATTCAAACTCCGCAATTACATAATAACGGAGCACTGCGATCGGACCCCCGCGGTAAGCACTAGACTAGATCCACCCTGCCTCCGCCTCCTGTCCGGAGGGGGAAGTTGGGCTTGGCATATAAAGCGCTACACGAAATTGATCGGGGAGGTCCAAGTTGACATTGTGCGGTTAGTGCGGAAATTATTTTAATACTTAAGTATGAGATTTCTCCGACTTGTCAATCTCCGGCCCTCGACTTTTGCCAGCTCCCACCTTCTACAGATCGCTGCTCTACCGATTCTAGATACCTAAAATGCCCTCTCTTCCTGCCCGGTCTTCATTCACCCCAGTCCCATGGTTGTTGTTGGAGTTTCAGGATCTCAAAATGGGTGTGGACTTGTTTCTACAGGGTGTGCTTTGTGCGCAGTTCGCCCACTACACGAATGTGAACCAGCAGGATTTCTCCTCTAACTCTCTTGTTCTAATGTTCCGCTCAGAGGGATGGTATCGACCCAGAATGTTGCTCTCTTCCAAAGTCCGGGAGCCGCACCCAACTTTGTCAACATGTGGTTGTCACAGATGAATTTGATTTTGGAGGCCGGCGTCGCATTCTATGTCCAGCTGTTCTTCTGTCATCGTCTTTGGGTGTGTATTTTCTGCTCTCTGGGGTATCCACCTCTTACTGAGCCTGTTCAAGGTGCTATCTCATAATGTATGCATCATGGTTGTCGCCATAAGTTTGTTTATTTTCGCGCTTATCGCAGCGAGTGTTGGGGCATGTCTTCGTTATATTCATCCATTAACGACACTGAACGTATTGTCAGGCCTACGAATCAGCCAAAGCCAACAAACCTACTGAGTGTGTTTCAATCCATCACAGATTAACTGGATTCTCACTCGGTCTGATTATAGTTTCAATGCATCTTGGACTCGCAATGGGTGGGGATCTCCTTCAGACTGGAAGTATAGTGTTTTATTTGCTAGTGCGTGTTTACGGTAATCCCTAGACTATCCTCTTTATTTACGCTCCCCTTCAGCGACACTCTCAAGCTGTCCTCCGTCATGGACCGGTGGCATCCATGCTAAGTTCACTACTCCGGCTGACAATACAGGCAAGCATTCCTTCATCCCCCCGAAACTGAGCTCCGCTGATCATCGAACCACCAGTCCGCCGCACCAGGGGCATTCTGTGCCTTGGTCGATTTTTCCGCTACCATCCAAGCCGTCCGATCCACTAAGTCTAAGTCTGGACCCTCATTGGCGGTTATGATCTCAGTTATCGCGAACATTATGCTCCCAAAGTTGTACGCGATGGCTGCGATGTGGACACTCAACTACCCCGACGAAATCCGCTCTGCCGCGACGCGCGTTGACGTTGAGCTCCCGTCGGTCCGCGGAATGGGCGTAGGCGACCCGTCGCTCCCAGAGATACCCAAGCTGCATGTGGGTGGAGTTGAGACGACTAGCACCAACTCAATTAATGGACCCGGGAACATTCAGCCGAGTTCTGTGGAGCGGAAGGCGTGAGAGGTCTAGTGATAGTATGCAACGAGTATCCAAGTTTGAACTGTCCTGGAAAGACGGTCGCTCCTGGGAGCACGTTCGTAGATCCATATACTAATAACAGTAAAAGTGATACTGGAATTGTACCTGAGATATTAATTATCCGTATGTAACTCCGTAAATGTTGAAGTCCAAACTTGCCCGAGACGCCCGAACCGGCCCATTTCCTCAGACTTATTTGAACGATAAGGGTGACGCGCAGACCCGAGATTATTTTTGCGGAGGACATAGCCACGATTTTAACATCATTTTGATGGCCTCTTGGTTTGATACTTATTGTGCAGCTAAAATACTTCCTATGTACACGTATACAGTATGGTGGGGGACTCCCAAGTAGGGATCTCTCCTCCCAACCCCGAAACATGAGGGGTCTGGCAACGAGGAGAAACGTGGTTCTGAGCGGAGCGGGGTTCGATTCCCCCCACCGGCGAATATGGGGGAGATTTTCTGTCTTTTGTAGGGAGAAGGTATTTTTCGGAAGTCAGGTGAGGATTCAGTCAAGTAATCTTGGGATGGGCGTCAGTTGACCTATAATTCCTCACTTCTCGGAATCTTCCTTCGCACCAAGGGCCGCTTGCTATGATCTGGAGAATTCGCGGATGGCCCATGTCAACTGTACCGTATTCACAGCAGGAATCACAACCGGCAGATGACCCTCGGCGAATTCCCGGCCAGATATGTCACATTGAATTGTATTGTTTCGGCTCATCTGAAGCCTCACGTCCATAGCAGCATGCATATGGATCCGGCGGATATATAAAACGGCGTAAGCAAACTCGGCACTGGCAACTGCCAAGAAAGAACCGGCACCGTTTCATCATGGTCCCCTTCACCTCTCTGTTGCTCCTCATCGTCTCAACCTGTGTCACGTCCACCCGGGGGGTTGCCATCCAGAGCCTTCCCAGAGAGACAGGGCTCTCACTCAGGCAGTCTCCGACTGTGAGTTCACCTTCAAGTTCTCGTGGATCTCTGAGCCAACTCTCACAGGGGGCATCCACCGTCGCTTATGTTTTCATAAGCGACGGACGCTTGTACATGGCAGGTGTGCGGCGGTTGTGCTGCTTATTGATCGCGAGCTCTCATTTAGCAGAAGGATCCCACGCGGCTAGAGGTCTAGGCCTCGGCAAACCTCGGCTCGGCGCAACCACGGGGGAACCTGTCGGAAGCGAACTACAGCCGTTTTCAAAAAAGAATACGGGTTTTGATCGAGTGGTGCTCTTCAATTTGTGCTTACCGTTGTTTGCGCCTGAGCTCCACTTTTGAATGGCAGGCTGTGTTCGTACGGCACGCGTTCCCTCGAAGACCACGAAACTTGCCCGTATTTTATTGGAATGAGGAACCCATTTGCAGCAGAAGAACAAGGGAGAACATAGAATATGCATAGACCGCAAGTGCCAAAAAATTGGGCAAGCAGAAGATGTGTCCAGCGGCGAAAACAGGACGCACCATCAAACGAAGGTAAACACAAATCGAGCAGCACCACTCGATCAAAACCCGTATTCTTTTTTGAAAACGACTGTAACCGCCGCACAACCGCGGAGAACCCACCAGTTATAAGCGTCCGTCGCTTATTTTTTCACAAGCGGCGGTGGGTGCCCCCTGTGACTCCTACTTAGTGCGCAGGTGAAGGTTGGCTGTGCAACATACCCGGTTGGACCCCGGATACTTGTTGCGACGGCCTCGTTTGCACGTTCATTATCACCGTATACTCGGAGTGCCTGCCGCCGCCGGCGACCACGAGCGATTGATCTCTACTTGTGTATGTGGACCATGATGCTTGTTGGACCCCGGATACTTGTTGCGACGGCCTCGTTTGCACGTTCATTATCACCGTATACTCGGAGTGCCTGCCGCCGCCGGCGACCACGAGCGATTGATCTCCACATGTGTATGTGGACCATGATGCTTCTGTGAAGTCGGCCTCTGTCCTCTGTGCTGAACTCTCCTCCAGGCTGGCCTGTGATTTCTGCGCTCTAGTTTGTCATTCATTGGTTTTTGCGTACCTTGTTATGAATGTTGGGCTCTGTCTTCGCGAATCATACTTGAGGGAAAGCATCAGGCAGGGCAAAAAGGGAGAGTTAAGGTGTCGGATTCGGATTGCAGCGCTAAGATCGGGGTCCAAACAACAGACGTCGTGATCTGCAGAGGCGCATTCCCATCACGATTGAACAGCACACACTGGGCGACGTCAGAAGGCGCGGTGCGCACCGCATCAGGGTCGTGATCTCTAGGAACTCGATCAGTAATGTTTTTCTAGTTCTGTTATTTTTAAAAGTGCCACCTCCAAGGATTGAACATGAGACTGTAGCCTTTTTGGGTTGTTTAGTCTTATGATTTGCTTCCAATTTGCGGACCCCGCAAATTTCAAATTTGCGGACTCCGCAAATAATAAGCAAATGGGAAGCAAATAATAAGCAAATTTAATATTTGAAGACACCGCAAATTGGAAGCAAATGAGAATCAAATTCTAAATTTGCTTTCAATTTGCTTATAATTTGCGGGGCCCGCAAACGGTAGCTTGCACCCAGTGTGATAGCTCAGGAGCGGTTTCAAGGTTCATTTAAGGTTCAGCCATGGTTGGAGACTACAGATCGGGGGTTTGGCGAGAAGGATTCAGACTACTTCCAGTTTCCCTGCCCCCCGTCATATTTAGCGACCCAAAACCCAAATTCGTTAGGGTAAGCTGAAATAACCGCCATCACCAAGCCGACGCCGCGGCTCCCCGGATCGCCCGAGTGTGCTTTCGGTTCAGAGAACACACGTGCAACACAGTGCTGAGTTGTGATCAGGTTCTAGCCTGCTCCCAGCCTCTTTACTTCAACTCCTTCCAACCATGGCTTAGAGGCGACAGTAAAAACGTGATCTATCGTGTCCATTAGGGCATCAAACCGTCCGTTTTACGCCCACGGGCGTAAGAAATACGCCCGTAACCGTAATTTTTCTCAGCGAAACGGGACGTGGATTTTGCACCCGTGCCCGTACCGTAACCGCCCGTTACGGGCGTAAGTTGACCTTTCCGTGCTCGTCTGGGGCATTTACTAATTCTTTGTGAGTGTGAAACTGACGCTTTGACGAATAGGAACCCACTGATAATAGCCAGAACACCTCCTGAAGCAAGGAGACTTACCCGTAAAAATGCCGTATTGAAACGGCCGTTTTTGAACCTCAAGATTGGCCATACGGTACGGGGACGTAACCGTTTTTACGGCCCGTCGTCGCGTAATTTTACGGGACGGCTTGATGCCCTAGTGTCCATTCCCTCGCTTAAATGAATCAAACACCGAGCGGGATGAAACGGCCCAAATTTGAACGCTTCTAGTGGTTTCATCTGAATCATCGACCAGCCGACAAGGCTACTCTCAGGCTGCAAATTTCCACCACATGCCTCACGATATCGGATGCTCGGTCCACGAATACTCCTTTGGAAACGAGACAGGTACTGCCCGGCCCTTCGGCGGGTGGTTAATTGCAATACACACGATCCCATGCGTAGAGGAGGATGGTCTTCCCCTCTTTGTACCGCATTGAAGGTTCCGACAAGAACTCCGAACTAACTGCCGTCTAAACGATCAGGAAAGCATCACTTGGGTGAACTAGTGAGACCGGAGGCTCTGGGGCCGGAAGGCTAATGCTTTGATCGTCCGCGGGAGGATTGGACACAAACTGGCACCGGGAACGGGCAGGATGTATAAAAGCCAACCGCTAATTTGTGGTCAAGCATTGAAGATCCTACCCTTCATTCGTGCTCTCTCATCATTCATCGAAGTTGATGCATTTTCCTCACCTCCTTGTTGCTCTTCTACCATCGCTGGTCCATGCATTCCCACCTGCGGTGGGATTTGCACGCGGTCCCAAGGACACAGATGGTCATATCCTGCATCCGACCCGACATCCCAAAGACAATCCGTCCGACTTGGCCCACCTCAAGGCGTCGATGTTCGGTCAACAGCTCCACTACGAGGACCATCAAGGTAAATGCATACATTATCTGCAATTATGTTTATCTGACATTTCCTCAGCCGTTGGGACGGTGACTATCCACGTTGCGAAATACCCCCTTGTTTCTCTTGACAAATCGGATCTTGCGTCGGCCACTTGCAACTACGCCAGCAATACCATGACCGTCTCATTCCACGATGAAGAAGCATATACTGTTGCTTCGAAAGACTGGTCTACACACCCCGGAGGACTTGTCGTAATCTCATACATCCTTGGCTGTGGGAAAGGTGTCGACACCCTCGAGCGCAGCTTTCATTTCGTTTCGAGCATGCAGTTGCGTCGCGCCGAGCGACAGATTGTGTGCAAAATCTCTCCTCGAAAGCTCACTGATGTGGCTCATCCCGACCACGACATTGGCATCCGCGTCAAAAGGTTTACCGAGCCGTCCGAGAAAGACGCCGTTTACGGGGTTGCGCGAACTAAACGCGACCTTGGTGATTTGGACGAGGAGCGATTGTCAAAGTACGACGGGAAGTTCATAAAGGCGCTCAGGACTTCACCGGCAAGTGATAAATCCTACCAGTTACAATATTCTTACCATGATATCCAGAGTGCCCTCTACGCGGCCAAAATATGTTGGTCCCATATTGTGAATTTTGGTCAATATTTGCTTATCAGCTATCAGTCACGTCTCCCACCTCCCAGTTTGAATTTGACAGTGTGAAGTCGTTGGGCACCCAGGCATTCATTTTGGTAGACGGACGTGAGACACTGCCGACCATAGAGAAAGGAGTGAAGAAGGGAGTCATTAGCGGGACGCTTGAAGGACTGGTGCTGTGCAATCCCTGTTTCGCAAAGTCCGAAAAGATAGGGTACGGACTCGACCAGAACGTCAGCGTGGACGGCAGGAAGGTCAACTTCGGGGAGATCGGCGTCAACGGGGGCTTCTCTATGCAGGCACAACTCCAACACGAGGGTAAAAGTGCGAATTGTTTATCTTTGTCAATATAACACTGACCTCGCGGTCGCACAGTGTCAATTCAGGGATCCTACGAGAAGGAGCAGCCGTTCGGAATTCCAGGTGTATCCCTCCAAATCCCGAATATCATATTCATAGGCCCTGCGGCGTTGCTCGGCGTCGGGATAGAGGCAAAGGTGACCCTGGATGGCGATATAGAAATTGGATACAAGTGTCAGTTCGATGGCATCTCTGCTAAGTTGGACTCCGCGGACGACAATAAATCCACCACCGACGAGAAATCTGTGACACCAAACTGTCAGCTTACTGGGGACACCAACATAACACAGGTGGAGCTCTCCCTGTCGGGCTATGTTACCGCTGGGCTGGGATTCAAAGTTCAGCTCTTTGGTTCGGACGACGTCAGCGCCGAAGCGGCGCTCAAGCTTAAGGTCGCACTCGAACTCAAGTTGATCGACCAAGTGGGATGTGTCAAGGCGCCGAAATCGCTGTCCGATATCAAGGTCACTATCGGCGTGTCCGCATCCATCTATGCAGAAGCGAAACTTCTTGGGGTGGGTGTCCAACCTCCGATTGTCTCGGCGGAGCAAATACTTTATGAAAACTGCGATGGGTAAGGACTTTTCAACGTCCCTTGAGCTTGACACTCACCGATGGTTTGTAGGTGGACAATCGGCCCTCCGACATTCAAGGTTTTCAACAAGGAGGTCAAACCTGAACAATCCAAAGGGGACGGACGTCCCACGTATGGAAGCACCATCACCGATGGTCTCGCAGGCCGCCAAATGGAGGAGGGGGAGACCCCCTCCGGAGACACTAGTGGTGTGACTCCGCCTCAGACATCTGAAGGGGACGAGCCAGCGCCTCCGTCGGATCCCACTCCACAGGGACATTCGGACGCAGCCTCCGCAGGTGGAACTCCCTCGTCTGACGAACCTGGTTCTGGTGCGTAATAGTGTTCGCAGCGTGAGCCCGGCCTGAATTTTATGCCCCAGGTGCAGCGACCGAGCCTGATGCGAGCCTTGCGCCCGCCGAAAGCCCTGTGACTGCGGATCCCACAGGAGAAACGCCCCCAGCCGGCCCAGAGGACACTACCAGCGCCCCCGATGATCAGCCTCCCGACGCGCAGCAGCAACCACCTGCCGATGGATCCTCTGCGGACGGTGTCTCCTCCGCACCCATGAGTGCCGACGGTGCTACCGAGGTGGGCACCGAGTCGGAGGCATCTACCGTTGGGAATGACAGTGAAGGGATGGACGGTGAACCCAAGGGCGACGAGGGAGATGGGGACGACGCCACGAAGGAGGGCAAAGATAAAGCCGGCACTCTTGCGTCGATCGTATGGTCCGTCGACGGAACGACACTTGCGGTTACAATCTCGGCCGGTGGCCAGCTGGTGCTCACACCCGACGGTGGAACCCCCGATTTCCACACTGGGGTCAGCAAATCCCCCATCCTCATCTATCTCGACGCGAGCGAGGAGAGACAGATGAGTGCGGACTCAGCGCTCCAGTCCACCGGCGTGGGACTTGTAGATATGGTTCCCCTTGGGAGCGCGCCGCCGGGAACCGCGATGTGAGTGACCATTGAGTGAGGGTCTTGATTTTTATTGACGCCACGCACAGCGCCTTCGTTTCCCAATCGAGGGTCTTCGCAGTTTCAGACGGTAATAGCTCATACAACGCGGCTGCGTGTAAGGCAGCCGATGGGACGTGGTCGCCGCTGTATCTCTTGGCCGACGGAAAGGAGCTGGATGCGTTGGAGGAAAAGGAGCCGGGAGCAAACTGTGTTGCTGTGGATTTGCAGTTTGGGCCTTGAAAGTTGCGGTGTTCACGTTCTGCTGGGCCGGGCGTAGTTTACTGGCTCTAATTCGCCCAACCTCGACGGTCGCGAAATTGTTTTCCCTTCCTTCCGATATAACGATTTTATATTGGAACGCTAGGCGAGTAGACCGATGACCGTCTGTCTATGAATTCTGTCGATAGACATGACAGGTTTACCTTCATAGACAGGTTAGTTCCGAGCCTAATTCCCTCCCCTCCTTGCTCTTCCTCCTTCCCTTCCTTACTTCGGTAAGGAGAACTAAGGACCATCGCTTCCGATCCAGAATGCCCTAAGAGATTCCAGACTCCACACAGAGGGAGGAATTGGTTCAAGCAGAGAGTAGGGCTATAATGCACGGTAATGAAGACAGTATGATCAGGAGAGCCCACTATCAAAAATAAAACCTCTGTGAGATATTTGACGGGCCGTTTTTGATTTTGAACCGTGGGCGTTATTTTTCGGCAGTGGTCGGCATGATTAAGGTTGTGATTCAGTTTTTGGCCCCTGGTGCCAGCTGGATTTCGACAAAAGCCACTGGCAGCCAAGGTCTGTAGTGTCCCTCTGGAAACGAGGTGAGGATCAGATTCACTAAGTAGAGGTACCTTAGTTGAACGACACGAGTGCCATCACCGGCTTAATGACGCGCATCGAAAAATCGCTCAAGACACCCAAACTACAGAATTAATTTCGCCGTATAAATAAGACCCCAATACAAGGTATAGAATGCACCGGTTGTGTTTGGAGCACACCGTCAGTCTATGACCTGCTTGGAACAATGCGATTATCGACGGAACTGGGGTTCGACTCCCCACCGGTGTATGGACCGTTCCGAGTAGAGCGTATTTTTCTATTTATTTGGCGTGACATCGGAGCTCCTTTTTAATAGCTTGAATTTGTATCGAAAATGAGGTCGGTGAGGGGCAAGTAGGCACAATGGTTGAACGACGAGCTAATGGCCCGCAGGGAAGACGCCAAAACTATAAGGTTCATTGAAGCACACGAATAAACAGAGCGGTAACGCAGAGTAGAGAACGCACCGGTTGTGTTGGGACACACCGTCAGTCCATGTTTCGGACGCTTCCGTCGATTATGAGCGGAGCCGGGGTTCGACTCCCCACCGGTGCATGGCCAGATGCTCCTTTTTGGTTGGCTTGAATCGGTAGCTCAAAGGTGAGGGCGCTGAGGATTCAGAGAGCCATGGGCAAGCAGGCGCATTGGCTGAACGACGACCTGATGGCCCGCAGGGAGGATTCTCGAGACACCTGAGAGTTGATTGAGGCACACGAATAAACAGGGCGGTAATGCGGAGTAGAGAACGCACCGGTCGTATTTGGAACACACCGCCAGCCCGTGCTTTGTCGCGATTGACACATTCAAGGGGTTCGATTCCCTGCCGGTGCATGGCTCGTCATGTCCCTTTTTGGTCAGTTTGAATTTTTATCTCGAAAATGAGGTGGGTGAGGATTCAGAGAGCCATGGACAAGTAGGCATATTGGCTGAACGACGACCTGACGGCCTGCAGGGAGGATTCTCGAGACACCTGCGACATCAGACTATGAAGTTGATTGAGGCACACAAATAAAGAGGGAACAATCCAGAGTAGATACCGCACCGGTTGTGTGTGGAACACACCGCCAGCCCGTGGGTTCACTGTGGACAATCCACGCATTCAGGGCGGATTTGGGGTTCGATTCCCCGCCGGTGTATGGCACGATGCTCCTTTTTGGTTACATGTAGCTTGAATTTCTATCCCGAAAATGAGGTGGGTGAGGATTTAGAGAGCCATGGGCAAGCAGGCACATTGGCTGAACACGACCTGATGGCCCGCAGGGAGGACTTTCTAGACACCTGAGACACCCAAACTATAAAGTTAATTGAGGCACACAAATAAAGAGGGCAACAATTCAGAGTAAATAACGCACCGGTTGTGTTTGGGACACACCGTCAGTCTATAACCTGCTTGGAATGCGATTGCCGACGGAACTGGGGTTCGACTCCCCACTGGTGCATGAAACATTCCGACTGGGGTTCGACTCCCTACTGGTGTATGAACCTTCTGAGGGCAATTTTTTTCTTCTATTTATTTGGTGTACATCGAGAAGTCGGAAGAACTGCAATTGAGCTTGAGAAGCCAAATTTTCGACGACGCCGCAGGAATTCACAGATAGAGGCTGGGACCAGAGTCACCAGACGAAGTACGTCGTAGACAAGGAAGGCCAAAACGCGAGAATATTGGGGGTCCTACCACTCGACCGAACTTCAGTCAATCTGTGGGATCTATCAATAAGACAAAGGGCCAGTACGGGAGCGCACCGGCCGTATGTACTTGGGACTCAGTCGTATACGCTACACGGCGAATGGAGGAATCTGCGTGGGCGGAGCCGGGGTTCGAGTCCCCGTCGATGACGATATTTTAATTTGGTTTTTGTACGTCGCATTTCTTTCCTTGATCATTTATTTATGAATCCTTGTCAACGCCCAGTGCGGAATTTAATCATTGCCCATCGGTTGAGCTTTCTTCCGTCGAGGAAATCGAGGGAGTCGAACGAAAAGTGGCCAAAGACTCTAAGTACCTGCCAGGGACTTTCCCTTGCTCTTAATCTTGGCGTCCCAACCATCGATGCCACTGTAAAGAAACAAGAACCGAAGCCAGTACCCAAGGACAAACGCATCGGTCGTACTTACGTTCACTATGTGCTAGGTCTACCTGTGGAGTTATCAATAGGGCCATGAAGCAGGTGCAGGACGCACTGGTTGTGTTCGGAACACGTCGCTAGTCCGTTCAAGGGCGCTGATCGTTCTCAGCGGAACTGGGGTTCGACTCCTCACCGGTGCATGTGTCGCCACTGCTTGACCATTTTTTTTCTTGTTGCGAACTTGGCTTGACATGCGCATCGGTGATCGAAGAGTGGGCTTTGGCTTGAGGGCAGAAACGAATCTCTCTAGATTTTCAGAGGGCCCTGGGCTTAGCACAGAGCTGAGCGGGAGGATTCTCGAGACACCTGAGAGTTGATTGAGGCACACGAATAAACAGGGCGGTAATGCGGAGTAGAGAACGCACCGGTCGTATTTGGAACACACCGCCAGCCCGTGCTTTGTCGCGATTGACACATTCAAGGGGTTCGATTCCCTGCCGGTGCATGGCTCGTCATGTCCCTTTTTGGTCAGTTTGAATTTTTATCTCGAAAATGAGGTGGGTGAGGATTCAGAGAGCCATGGACAAGTAGGCATATTGGATGAACGACGACCTAACGGCCTGCAGGGAGGATTCTCGAGACACCTGCGACATCAGACTATGAAGTTGATTGAGGCACACAAATAAAGAGGGAACAATCCAGAGTAGATACCGCACCGGTTGTGTGTGGAACACACCGCCAGCCCGTGGGTTCACTGTGGACAATCCACGCATTCAGGGCGGATTTGGGGTTCGATTCCCCGCCGGTGTATGGCGCGATGCTCCTTTTTGGTTACATGTAGCTTGAATTTTTATCCCGAAAATGAGGTGGGTGAGGATTTAGAGAGCCATGGGCAAGCAGGCACATTGGCTGAACACGGCCTGATGGCCCGCAGGGAGGACTTTCTAGACACCTGAGACACCCAGACTATAACGTTCATTGAGGCACACGAATGAACAGAGCGGTAACGCAGAGTAGAGAACGCACCGGTTGTGTTTGGGACACACCGTCAGTTTATCACCAGGTTGGAACAATGTGATTGTCGACGGAACTGGGTTCGACTCCCCACCGGTGCATGAAATTGTTCCGACGGCACTTTATATTTTTCTATGTATGTCGAGAACTCAGAGCTCCTTTTTGATTCGCCTGAATTTGTATCTCCAAAATGAGGTCGGTGAGGGCAAGTAGGCATGTGGGTTGAACGACGACCTAATGGCCCGCAGGGAAGACACCAAACTACAAAGCTGATTGAGGCACACGAATAAACAGGGCGGTAATGCGGAGTAGATAACGCACCGGTTGTGTTTGGGACACACCGTCGGTCTATTGGTTGTTGTAATGTAATGCGATTATCGACGGAACTGGGGTTCGACTCCCCACCGGTGCATGAACCATTCTGTTGGTAGTTTATTTTTTCTATATATTTGGTGTGACGTCGAAAAGTCGAAGAAGTGAGCTCGAAACGCCAAATTTTCGACGACGCCGCAGGAATTCACAGATAGAGGCTGGGACCAGAGTCACCAGACGAAGTACGTCGTAGACAAGGAAGGCCAAAACGCGAGAATATTGGGGGTCCTACCATTCGACCGAACTTCAGTCAATCTGTGGGATGTATCAATAAGACTACGTAGTAGGAGATGCACCGGTCGTACTTGGGACACGCCGTCAGTCGTATACGGTACACGGCGAATGGAGGAATCTGCGTGGGCGGAACCGGGGTTCGAGTCCCCGTCAATGCATGAGATAGAGGATGACGATATTTTATTTTGGTTTTTGTACGTCGGATTTCTTTCTGTTTGTTGATCATTTATGAATCCTTGTCAACGCTCAGTGCGGAATTTAATCATTGCCCATCGGTTGAGCTTTCTTCCGTCGAGGAAATCGGGGGAGTCGAACGAAAAGTGGCCAAAGACTCTGAGTACCTGCCAGGGACTTTCCCTTGCTCTTAATCTTGGCGTCCCAACCATCAATGCCACTGTAAAGAAACAAGAATCGAAGCCAGTACCCAAGGACAAACGCATCGGTCGTACTTACGTTCACTATGTGCTAGGTCTACCTGTGGAGTTATCAAAATAGGGCCATGAAGCAGGTGCAGGACGCACTGGTTGTGTTCGGAACACGTCGCTAGTCCGTTCACGGGCGCTGATCGTTCTCGGCGGAACTGGGGTTCGACTCCTCACCGGTGCATGTGTCGCCACTGCTTGACCATTTTTTTTCTTGTTGCGAACTTGGCTTGACATGCGCATCGGTGATCGAGGAGTGGCTTCAGCTTGAGCGTGGAAGCGAATCACAGAAGGCTTGGGCTTGGTACAGAGCCGAGCGGCGAGAGGGCGAAATTCTGAAGAATGCAGCATCGTCGAAATTCCAGTCAAAGTCGCAAAGAAGATACACAGAAGCCTCCAGGCAAGGCAGACCACTTCCCGGACCAGAAAAGCCACCCCAGCGACCAGAAACGCGAAATCCGAAACGCTTGATGGTGGTTGAGAGCAAGCGTGTCACAAGTTGTGACATGCCACGCGGCACCGCGTGGCCCGGAATAGCCGACACGCATGCGGAATCAGCTGTCTCTCTCCGACCGCCACCATCGTCGTCCCCCGCTCTCCCTTGTCCGCGATACCCTCCCTGGTCTTCGCGCTCTTTGCCTGGCTTTGTCTACTGGAACTACGGGACAAGAGGACACCTTGCTGAAACCGCGCCACACAGGAGACTCTGCGATTTCACGAGGAATTTAAAGCGTGAAAAATGGATCAGCCCTCGTGGAACGACACCATCCGCGCCTCGCTCGCTTCTTGTATCCCTTGCCTCTCCCCCTCTGCATCCACTTCGCACGACGGCGACGAGCAAGACGGGTACGGCACCCGCGTCCCCGGCCCGCACGATGCGTCTTTTGGGGTGCGCCGTGCGCGCGCAGACGAGCTCGAGGGACTTTTAAATTCGTCCTCATCCGCCGCTGACGACGGCTGGGGCGGGAATGGGGACGCCGCAGCCGACGCCGACGCCATCTCCCTCCACTCTCACCTCGGACCACGGGGGAGACGAAAACCGCCCCCCAAGACGCCGCGCCGGATCGCGCTCTGGGGGTTCGATCTCTTCGGTTCTACCCGCGGGAAGGGCGTGAGACTGGAGGGGGAGGATGGCGTGCTTGCTGCGGGTGGTACGGGCCCGGGTACAACTGCGGGTGCGCGAAACAGTGACAGCAACGGTCGCCGCAGCAGCGCAGACATAACCAGCGCGCTCCTCGACCGCGCGGCGCTCGAGCCCTCACCGCACGCGCTCACCGGCGACGTCACCGAAGCGGATATTGAGCGGCGCGCGAGGCGGAAGGCGAGGAAGGAGATGCGGCGGATCGCGAGGCTCGTGGCCGACTCGCCCGCGTCTCCCACGTCTAATTCGCCCTTTAACGACACGTACGAGCACGACGAGCCGCCCTCGGGGCGCCCGTCTGCCCTCCCACATTTATTCCTCCCCCCATCCCCATCCCCATTGCAGCCCGGCCCGCACGTCCCCGACGACGAAGACGAAGCGGACCTGGGCGGCGGTGTGTACGCGCGCCTCGCCCCGCGTCCCACCGGCGGATCGCAGTCGAATTCACGATCGAGCGGACGGTCGAGTGGGAGTGGTGGGACACCTTATTCACCGACTGTCGCCGGGTATGCGCGCGGGGTGCAGGGCGCCGCCGCCTCTCTGGGTAACGGTGGTGTGCCGCAGCCCAAAGCGAAAAAATCCAAACGCTCGCGGACGAGCAAGTCCAAATCCAGCGCCACCTCTTCGACACTTGCATCTCCCCCACCTACCGCCACGTCGTTCTCGTCTACCGCGGGGATCCACGACGGCAAACACGCGCAGGATGGGGAGGAGTTTGGGGCGTTCGCACACGCGCCTGTCGGATTTGAGCAGCACGCGCATGAGGAGGACGACTTCGACGGCACCCCAGGCGGGTTTGATTCGTTCGATGCGGAGGAATACGGGCAGGAGGTGGAGGTGGAGGTGGAGATGAGGAGAGAGGCGTTGCCGAGTGCGGGGTTGAGTCGGCGATAGGGTGATTTGATTCGGATGTGGATGGACGGATTTAATTCGGATTTGGGTGGACGGTGGCCGGTTCATGGGTGGAGGATTTTACTTATTTAAGAGGAGGAGGGGACTTTCATGTGACGACCTTTACGACCTTTAATGCCCACGACCTTCGCATTTCCACATACATACCACGTCTTCGGCTTTGTTCGATAGTTTGTTAGGTTACTAATATGATACCTCCAGTTCACGTCTCTGTGTACTTGAACTCAAGTTAAAGTACACGTATCGTACGGCGAACTGAGATATTGAAGCACCGAGCGAAGTAACCATGCATCGGCTCGGTGGTGGCGGCCACACCTGCATTTCATGCAAGAATTCCCACGCGTTGAATAATAACCTGTAGGATGCCCGTTCGACTCGGGACCGAGCCCTAGATGGCCGAGAGGTTTCTTTTTTCACTCTTGTTGTCAGGTTTTTTTGCGCGTAGATACCCAACCCTCGAGCTAACCACCCATCGGCTCGGTGGTGAGGGCCACACCTGTATTCTATAGAGCGTGGAGGAAGAAATACCTTGTAGGAAGCCCGTTCGACTCAGGACCGAGCCCTAGGCAGAAGTGCACGTTGCTTTTCCTTCGGATCGATTTCATCCTAGCCTGGGCGGATACCAGCCAAACCAAGCACCCAGCTAATCGTGTATCGGCTCGGTGGTGGCGGCCACACCTACATTCCATTCGGCCGCGGATGAGAGTAATATCTGTGTAGGCAGCCCGTTCGACTCGGGACCGAGCCCTGTGGAGGCACAAACTAACTTTTTTTTCTTTTCTTCTTGCTGGTGTCAGGTTTTCCTGGGCGACCAACCAAACCAAGCACCCAGCCACCAGTAAACGTGTATCGGCTCGGTGGTGGTGGCCACACCTGCATTCCATGCGTCAAATTTTGTGTATCTCTGTAGGATGCCCGTTCGACTCGGGGCCGAGCCCAGTGCTCGACGAGAACTTAGAACTTTCTTTTTGTTCCCGTTGCCTGGTTGCAGTACCACTACAGCAACCACCCACCGGCTCGGTGGCGGTGGCCACACCTGCATTCTATATATGAGAAAGAAATACCTTGTAAGAAGCCCGTTCGATTCGGGTCCGAGTCCTGTCGCTGAGCAATTGCTCTTCTTTTTGCTCTTCTGCCTCTCTTGATTTTTGTGCCACTCCATACAACCCTGAGTATTAGCTTGGAACTTGAAGGCCGGAGTAACAAGACGCATCTTCGGTCCAGTAATATTCTCAATTAATCAGGTAAGTGTTGTGGTTGAGTTTCTCGGCTCAACTCTGCGCGGCTAGGAAGGAAAGGAAAACGTACATACTGAACCTCGGAATGCGATAGGCTTGGTGGTGGCGACCGCCTGCAGTTTGTCGACTTGGCGTGCAACAACAAATTTCCGCAGTTCCTTGTTGTTCTTGGTGTCTGGCTTCAAGTGGCTTATCTGCGATAGGTGCGACAGAACGCGGTGTTTTCTTCGGATCAGGTTTACGAAAGGACTAGTTAAAACTAATCCAAGCTGACAACTAGGCTCCTCCTTCTCAATGGGCATTTCCGAGCAGACGGTTTTGAGTCATTCGGGGGAAGAACGTACCTTTGTGTAAGAATCTCGTCTCCGGGACTAGCGTGCAGTAGCAGCAGCGAGGTAATACTATATCGCGCCGGGATCCTGGCCACCTAAGGGGTTTGGGCCCAATTTCGATCTTACACACGGGCCGTTCCCAGGTTTGTGGGCCCTAGTCAATAGGCGTACATCCTGCGAAGAGATTGAGCATATTTGTAATAATTCTGGTGCCGTTTTGAGTGCCCAACGAATTTAATTTCCACAGATTTCCCGAAAAGGCAATTCACTGCATTCAAGGGTGGGATAGCCACCGGGACGCCTCGCCGCTGACGTCGGCCAGCTGAGGCTATGTTCGGCTAGTCGGCCGGCCAGCCGCAGCTGCCCACGGCTACCGAGGGTCGGCTAGCCTTGAGCTAGACGAAGCGGGCCATAGATGCAGCTAGCTGCCCGGCTAGCTGAACATAGCCTCAGCTAGCCGAAGCTGAGAATAGCTAGCCAGGGCCCCGGCTATCCGGCGGCTGAATGCAGTGATTGACAGGCATCCTGGCCACCCTCAAAAGCCCATTATTAGGGGCGAATGAGGGCCCGCACCATTTCCCATAGTGCACATGGGATCCATATAATGTATTTCGGGTACTTATATCATACATTGGGCCTTGCAAAAGCAGAGTAGCGGAGACACTTTACAAAAGCCCTCGGCGGCCAAGAGGACTCGAAATCTGAAATCGGACACACTGATCAACTTCCGTAATGAGTCACGTTACTTTCGACCCGTTTGGAATTCTGACCTGCAAAACGGTGGGTTCGAGCAAGTGGATGTCCGGATACTACAAGGATTGACCCAGGAGACATATAGGAACCTATGTAGCTACGTAGAAATGAACTTCATTACGCTTTGGACTTGAACCGGAAGATTTGACAAATCACGATGAATAAGACAGAAATCACAGAACCACTCCTCTTGCCCCAATTTCTTCGCTGACAAGAGCGTGAGGCGTTGGGATAGGGTACTAGATGCTTGGAATTAATCTTTGAGGTCTTCCTCAGGGCAGTGGTCCTCGTATGCGGGATTCAAACCAAATGATGTGCTTTCCGCTTTTGGGGGGGGGGGGGGGGGGGGGGGGGGGAGGTTACGTATGATGATCAGTGTGCCCGATCCCAGATCTCGAGTCCTCTTGTCGGCGGCGGGATCCATACTGTCACCTAAATCGGGTTGGTGCGCCAGTGGTAACACATTGTAGGCCAAAATAAGTAACAGGGAGATCCATTGGAACCCAATGGACCCACCTGAATGTACTGTATTTTTTCGTTCAAATCGACAGTCACTTGTCACGCACCCCCTTGTCGATGTCGAATATTCGTCCACGTAACGCGTCACGAGGGCCCCTGTCGAATTGGTCCAGCAGTTGGTCACGCAGGCCCAAAATCCCATAGAATGGCAGAAAAAAAGTTCTTGCCCTTGGCTATCATTTTACAGCAGGATTTAACCATTTCTCAGCCTTCTCCTGGGATTTTTCCCTCTACAAGCCCAGAATTTCAACATCTGGTTGGGTTCACGCTCTAAATCAGTCTAGAACAAAAAAACTACCAGAAAGCACTAGTCAGGGTTTGAAATGAAACCCAATATTCTCTTGCTATCCAGGGAGTTTTTCCACTTGTCTTCTTCAACATTTCTGGGTGATATCGATTTTTTTTGCCTTGTCACGCTGCCCAAAAACCCAGTGTCGAACTGTCGAATTCGTTGAACATGTCACGCGTCACCCCCCCTGTCGATCTGAACGAAAAAATACAGTATATCTCTACTTGAAAGGTGTACTGTTGAGAACCTGACGTTTAATTTTTTTTCCAGCATCAAATGGGTGGTTTTCTATCTGTACTCATATCAGGAGGGAGGGCGAAGCGTTCAAGGAGCGTAGTATGGATAACACGGATGCCTTACCTATCAGGATGGATAGTCCAAGGTGTTGGAAGCATAGTCTTCAAGGGTCCTTTGATATCTCGAATTTAGGAGTTCGATTGCTGGGTTTCTGTTCCAATTGTATTGGTGAATTTGACTGCAGAGGGCAAGTATCATGCCAGATGCTGCATATCCAGAAAGGAGCCCCAGGTTTTAGCAGCAGAATGAGCCCCCAAAATCCCGGATCCACTGCATATTGGTCGAGAAACAAGGGAGACAGTCGCCCGGGGTTATCAAATTGATATTCTCACCCTTCGGATCGCAATCAATCTGGGCACAGCTTTGGATCAACTTATCACTTTAGGTTGAAATTTGGTCTCAAGATGCGCAATGGGTCATATTCCACTGTGAAAATGTGAAGGGGACATATTACACACTTTTAAGTCCTACAGTTGGCCTATGGCCAGGTTCCTAGTGTGGCTAGGTTCCCAGCACGATATAGTAGAGGCAGCGGTAATACCACCATGTCCTCGGACCCCGCGACTTTCCCCGACGCCACTGAATCTAAATTTTTGAGCAGACTGAAGAGCGGGACTACAGTCTAGCGAATACCGAAGCGACCTTGCGGTGCGCACACCGCGTCCGAATAATTTTCGTGTTCCCGGCTATATACTTTAAGACACTCGAATGAACGGCGGATCTCGACTTACTTCGTAAACCACACCTTGACCACACCAAACCTTTGCTTTATATCTGCGGGGCGAAACGAGCGGGTCACCTGGCTGACAAGCAGTCTCAACATCTGTTGATTCGAATGCGGGGAGCCGTATCACCGTATTGCGAGAGCTCCATTGCCGCATAAGTAAGCAAAGCCTCGCGGTGCGTCACACACCGAATGTCCCTAGTTCCGAGGAGGTGAAAGTGCATGAGGGCGCCGGCACCGCAGTCAAGATTTCCGCGAGGGCATGAAAAGGAAGTAGTATCATATCACCTGTGTCACCGCACATATCCGTTCTGTCTCTAGCATATCCGATGAGGATGCGTGCTCATCTTGGTTCGTCTTCAAGTTCGGTGTATGTACTAGTATTTAGGGTCCTTCACTGCCAATTTGTAACGCCTGTTCATCCGGCAGTTCGCGGCCGGTACGGCTGCACCGTCGAGTGTCTACGCTGACATACTTGGAGATAGGTTCGTTACGGCCTGCGAGGCTCATTCTTATCTCGTCCTCCCATCGTAGCGCACCATCTGAATACGTCGAAATCGGACCTTGGGACGGCAAGGACGGGACTAGGAACCATCCACCGTACGTGTTTTTTGTCACCCGTCAAGTGTGTGAGTCATTTCGCTGACATCCGTTGAATTTCAGTGCTGAAACAATTCCTGTGCTGGTTGGTGAGGCTCCAAACATGGATTCATGGGAGTGGAAGCCGTCAGGCCTGAAGTGGTTGGATCTCTATGTATCTTTGGAAGTCGTAGAGCTCCTGGATAAAATCAAGCTCACAGCTAAGTAAAGAAATTCTTGGTAACCACTTCAACGACTAAGCTTGCCTGAACTTACGCGTGAAACTTTGTCCAACCAGACCAAGTCTTAAGTTAGAATTGTTCATTTCCTGTAACCCCATCACTTTGGTTGAAATTGTGGAGGGAGGAATCTTCTTCAACCGTTATCTAGATGAACACCGCCGGTACGCATGCGTCACTCTGGGGGGAATTCATGGGCGGAAATTACCATTCTTGAGTTTGGAACAACGTGTTCCTGAAACTCCTGGAGGCCATACTCGTTGCGGACTCAAGCGGTACTTGGTTAAAACCTTCGCCATCTTTAATGACAAGCTTCCCGATGACTTTACGGTGGTTTACAATTGGACCCCCAATTCTTTATTAACTCTCCGCGACACCGTCTTGACTTGGAGTCATCACCAGTCTGGAATCGGATTCATTATGAGGTTACCAAACTTCCATGTTTCTTCGAAGTTCCTTCACTCAGAGGGATAGTCCCTGGCCGTTCAATTCCGTCAAATTAAATAACTGAACGTTGAACGCTGCCTCGAGACTCCTCGAGTCGAACATACAATGAACTCACGAGTTGAGTTGAGCGATTTGAACTTTGAACACCACTCACTGGACCATCTCGACACCGATAAATGAACGGAGGCACGAGCCCAGACACAATGAGACACGCCATATAATAACTCAACGAAGAACTCGAGCCAAACCCACCATCCCGAGATGCCCGATGTTGGACACCGCTCGAAGCATTTATGAACGCAACGACGCCCTTGGTTAACATGTACCTACTCCCAATTGAATGAACCTCTCGAATGTTCGTAGAGGTCAAGTACGATGTCTGGAGCTGTATACATAAACACGAGCACTGAGAAGTGAGCTGAATCCATTATAGATGGCAGCGGGGCCGGGCAGACACCCGCACGACGTGGATCCAAAGGGTCATAGGTCGGTCTCTCGACCATTACTATGCAAAACATGAGGACCTGTGAAATAATATCAGCACTAGTGCCTGAGTTGAAGAACAAGTGGACGTGCACCAGTCACAAATTGAATTTGAACTCGGTGAAACTGGCAAGGGCTTTCGATAAAAGCTGGCAATGGTTAACATTCACGCCGGTGAAATGAATGCAAGAATGTGAAGAATCAACCAGAAGCCCCCTTCAACATCCTATGAAGGTGCAGTTTAGGAAGCGAGTCCAGAATTCAAATACTATCGGAGATCTAAAACTCGGCTAGTCAAGATCTAACTAAAATTGAACCATACTGCTAATTAAACCCAAAATGTATTCATCTCAGGCCATCCAATCGACCACGCTATATTCTGGCCACCCGGAATAGCAAGATGGGTTCTGCCTGAACCAGGATTTGCCCCGCAACTCAACCAAGCATGACGGCGCATCAAATGATTACTATTGAGGGACATAACTATGCTGCTTAAATGGGAATACCTTAAAGCAGATTCTGCATGTGTATGTTCAAGGTAGGGGTAGCGCAGGTCAATCCGATAACTTACTGAATTGAACATATATTCACAAACAAAACATTAGTTCTTTTGTGCTCTAGAGACCAAAAATGACCAAAAATGTCCGCACAAACGACACGTGCCGGTGCACGAAACGTGACCCACTTGTCATTACGCTGACCAAAACTGTTTGTGCCCGCCGCTTGTCGGCAACTTCCAATCATTACGGTAAAATTCACAAATAAGACTTTAGTTTTTTTTGTGCTCTACAGACCGAGAATGTTCGCGCGAAACGACACGTGCCGTGCAGAAACACGTGATGCCTTTGTCATGGGCGACGTTTTAAAAAAAGTTTTGTTTGTGCCCCGCCGCTTGCCGGCCACTTACCATCATTTGATGGTGGATGTCTCGACCGTTTCGACCACGTGCTACGCAGGATAAGTTAGGGAACTTTAAATTTGAATAGTGTGAGGCTCCTCTGGAATCTTCAATGGCCATTCTTCTACATAACGCGCGCGAAAACGTCGACTTGCTGAAATGCATCACTCGAATCACAAATCATTTACTTGCCGCAATCATACAGGAACATTGCCCGAGAACGGCTGGTGCTAATTGTCCCGCAGCGAGCTCGCTTCGCTACTTCGTCCGAAGAAGGTGCTCAGTTAAGATGCCAAATCTGGCAGGTGACAGGCTTGTAACGAACTTACACACAACCCGACGAACTTCCGCCATCCTACGAAGTGACAAAGTATGTGGGGACTCCCTCCACTCCCCCATATTTTCATCGCGAGTTCCCCTTGAGGCTGCTGACCTCTTGCGTGACCGCCTTCTTTTATATAAATAGATGTGCGAAAATGCGAGACCCATGTGAGAAGGAATAGGAATGGGAGACGACCGATGACCAAGACAACCTATGATAGGCCGCTTACTGCCAGGAGCAGTCGGTATTATTGTTCACGCTTGCTGGCCTGCTGTGATATGGTAATGTATGTACCGCCCGTCTCTTCTGACTGTGGACCCGGTGACAATGTATGCAGCATGCGGGTGTTGTCCTTGCTCGGGTCAAAGTCCTCCACCCAATTCCGTATCGCGAGGAATTTTGGGGTCTTGATGAACTGCAACAACGGCATTAGTTGTTTTGTTTAAAGGGGATGAATGTGATGCACCTTTGGAACATAGTCCGTAGCCATGAGACGGAAGATGTGCATTTGGATGCGTGCATACACCCGAATCATCATCTGCAGCTGCATCACATTGAATGTGGTCATGTGCTCGGGGTCCCTCGTCATCACATGTAACAAGTACTTGGACAGCTCATTTTGCAGCTCGTGGTCGATGTTCAATTCACACTGACTCGAGGGTGCCAGGTACTTGTTGTAGATGAAAAACACAGTGTTGATCAACAACTTGTGGTGCATTTCCATGGCCACCTGTCCAGGCATCACCTTGTCTTGCCCGGGTTTGCCGCCGGAGTTTGGGGACGGGACGGCAATGACACTAGAGTTGATGCTAAACTTGGACTTAAAGTCCTCCACCTCGAGCCAGAACGACAAGTTCTCCTCACAAAAGTTGCCCTTGAGGAACTCGCAGAATAGGGAGCACAGGGCCGGATCCTCGAGGATGTACTTGAGATGATCGGTATTGCTCTCCTTGCTACCCTTGTGCTCCTCGTAATTGAGCTTCTCCGCAATCACGATGCGCCTGTGGATCTCGTCGGTCGGCTTCTTCTCGGGCTCATCAATGGATGAGCGGGTGGCGGTGAGCTTAACAGAAGAGGTGTTGGGGGAGTCGTGGATGTTATTCCGCGCACCGACCCAGTGAGCGACACACTGACCCTCATCGGTGATCTTGTAAATGGCTGCTGCCGTGCATCGGAACTCGCCGTGTTGCTGGAAGGAGAGTCAGACACACGAAAAAGAATAAAAGAAACTCTACGCACACTAATAGGTGAATTGCCGCCGGGGGCAGAGCCACGAACGGTGAAGATGACGGCGGAGTCATTATTCTTCCGTTTGTCGCTGACGAGGGCGATGAGACCGAGGCGGACAAAGTGGGCAGCCATCTCCGCCGCCTCCTCCCTGCCGACGACAGATGTGAAGTCACATAGCCACTCGAGCAGAGTGACGGCACCAAAGCAATACTTGTGATGCTGCTGGCCCTTGCCCTGCAGGGGCTGGCTGTGATCAGTCACATCCATGAGAGAGACACCCTTTGACTGCTCGTTGTACCCTGCAAAAGTGTCTTGAGGGGCATTCATCTGGGGCAGGTAGTTGGGTTTACGACCGACGAAGTGACGGAAGAGGGCCGCGATGACGGACTGGGTGACAATGATCTCGTCATTCGAGGTGCGACGCTCGAGATGGAGGAGCTTGATGCAGATGGGCTGGGAGACGAAGACATTCTGGAGGTGGTCCGAGTTGATGCCGTTCTTACTGATGAACTGCTCGAGGACATGGAGGCCCTTTGGCGTGAGCACGTAGAGACCCCGGTCCTTGAAGAGGTTGGAGGAGGGGTCTGTGGCATTCTCGATGAGACGGCCGTCCATGAAGTGCTGGCTCATGACCTTTGCCATCTCACGAGTCATGGAGAAGGTAGTGGTGGTAGTGGTGGTCACGATGCACGAGGGCTCTCTGGGATCCGGTCCCCGATTAGACTGGGAAAACTTGAGGGAGGCGAGATTCTGTGCTGCCTCATCCCTGGAAAGGAGAGTGAGTGGGGGCAATTGGAGTGGCACAAGGGATGCACATAGTGAAAGAGTTTTGGTAAGTCTTGAAGAATTTTGCGTGGGGTGCTAGCTGTAGGGAGACTATTAGGGTTGCATAGAGGTCGAGGGTGTCCTTGTAAAGCGGAAAAGGTGAATGAAAAGGACTCTTCAGGGTTGGTGCAATGCACCTTGAGAAACGGCCTCCCCCGCTTGGTCATCTTCATCATGTGTGACAGGCTGCCAGGGTCATCCGGGAGGGCAGGCATGGCGGGAGGAGATGGCGGGAGAGAGCTATGGTGAGGGAAGCAGGTCACAGTCACGCATTACGACGTCGGCTCTCACGCTACTGTACTCTTTCGACCAAGTGATGAGTGATAGAGGGTCGTGAACTGAACAAATTTGGTACATGTAACGGTGACATTCTAATTTTGAGACAAACTAGAGGTAAAAACTGTCAAAAAATCTCGGCCCCGCCCGCCGGCCGTTCATTTATTGGGGGGGTTATTATACTCGTGTGGTCCAAATGTCTGAACAACGAGTTTACCGAAGACAAACAAGTAGTAATGTATGGGTGGTTATCCTTACATAAACTACAGGATGCCAACGGAGCACACACCATTCCAGGGGGTCGTGCGCACTCGACTCATATTGGCTGGCCGGCCGTTTGAATGGGAGGATTCTGGTTAAAACCCAGTGGGACCTGACCTGTGCTGTGCAGGAGGGGTTCCCCCTTCCCAGGTATGAAGTCCCCGGAATCCACCAGTTGCTGTGAGCTGTTGCATGGCTGTCCCTTTGCAGAATGCATGCACGAGACAAATCATTTCTGCCTCATGATCATCTGCCGTGGTGACAGGTAACATGTGGTCTTGCTCATCTGCCCAATGTCGCTTCTTCAGGCTTCTTCTCTGCACACCGCTGAAGCTGCCGCGAATCAAGCCAGGCCAAGCAAAATCACAATTGTCTTGCGACTTTTGGGTCTTTTTCTTTTGTGGAAAAAAAAAAGTTCGCAGAAATGATGTCTAGACTTCAATGGCACGTCTCACAAAAGGGGGCTTTTTTTTTGCGTCTTGTGACATAGCTTGCGGTATTGCAGACTTTTCGGCTTTTTTTTGGCTTAGCCGAGCTAATAAAAGTTCAGTTAAGCGGTCAAAAGTAAAGTGTGGAAAACGCAATGCCCTTGTTTTGTTTCTGGGTTGTTTCTCTGAAAGTTTTGGGTTACGCAGTGCCAAGTTTTCGTCAACTCTGCCAAAAAAAATCCTCGTTCCTCTCCTTCCGGATGTCGGGAATCCCACAACAGCAACAGCGCCAACGTGGAGGAGTAGAGTTATATTCAATCAAAATGATAACATACAGCGGTATGTATGGACTCGGGTGAAAACAGGAAAGGAGAGCCAGGGAGGGAGGGGAGAAGAGAAGGGACGGAATCCACTGTTGTGTGAAGGCGGAAACTCGACGCGCACCGCGCACAGTATTCGCATGAACGCACGCCGAATGCATTGATTCAGCGCGCACGGGCGGTGCCAGGTCTGTGTAGCTCGATGGCGATGCGGTGTACACGGCGCGAAGAAAACGTAGGAAGATGAGGTCGAAGAAAAGATGAAAAAATATGCGAAGGACGCAAGCTACACTGGTGCGGGTAGCGCACTCGGTTTGGCGGCGCGGGTAACGCCCTACGAATGCAACGTCGCGGAAGGTCTTCGCAGTACTGGACGCCTCCATCTGCACAGACCGAGTACGCCGCAGTTTTTGCACAAACGCAGCACAGCACGCGGCGGACGCGTGGGGAGGGGAACGAGGCGGGGTGGGAGTGGAAGGGGGGGGAGAACCAAAGGAAGGTAACAAAGAATGAAGAATGAGCGTACCTTGGCTTGATTCCATTTCGACAAGCCGGCGCTACAATGGCTGTACGCTATGTTACTGTATCACGTTGGGCTGCGTCGAGTGAGGACGCACCTCGTGCATTGCGCGCGCGCCTCCTCGTTACCCGGGTATAGATTGTACGGGCACCGAGTCAAAGGTTGAAGTGGGCGCAAGCAAACCAGTCAGCGCGGCCGGTGTGCAATATAAACTACAGCGAGGTAAGTCAGCTAGTTACACGGAGGAGAGATAGCAGAGGGCGCGTCTGGTACGAATCCTGTAGGGAAGTAAAATCCGTTCATCCCACGGCTGTCCCCCCTCCCACTCAAGCTCCCGCTCGACCTCGAATTCGACTGCGAACCGCCGGTGGGCCGGTGCGCGAGCCGCGCGTACACGTCATCGTCAAGGACGGCATCGTCTTCGGGCGGACGATGGTGCGGACCGGGCGTCAACGGGAACGGGGAGGGAGGGGGAACAAATGCGGCAGCCCAGTCGGGGGCCTCGAGGCGGCTCGTCGTGCTCAAAGGCGGAAGACAGGCTCGTCAGCAACCATTCGCGCGCTACTCGAGGTGCGCCTCGGTGACGTCTCCCGTGAGCGCATGCGGCGAGGACTCGAGCGCCGCGCGGTCGAGAAGCGCGTTCGTCGTATCTGTGCTGCAGCGACGACCGCTGTTGCTGTTACTGTTTCGCGCACCGGCCTTTGTACCCACACCCGCACAACCCAGCCCCACACCATTCCGCAATCCGGCGCGGCGTCCTCGCGGTTCCCGTCTCCCCCGTGTTCCGAAGGGCGAGTGGCACGGAGGGTGTCGTTCCACGAGGGTTGGTCCATTTTTTTGTGCGAAATCTCCGAGTCTGAGTCTCCTTGGTGGCGTGGGTTCAGCAAGGTGTCCTCGTGTGTCGTAGTTTCGGTAGATTAAGCGAGCCAAGAAGCCAGGACGGGTAGCGCAGAGGACGAGCAAAGCGGGGAAAGGACGGTGGACAGAGACAGCTGATTCCGCGCACTGCGGGCCGTCTGCAGGACGTCACAAATGTGACACGCCTGCGCTCAACCACCATCAAGGGTTCCGTATCCCGCGTTGAGCTGGTCGGGGGTGGCTTTTCTGGTCTGGGGATTGGTCTGCCTGGGGGAAATGCTTCTCTGGGTGATCTCGGAACTTTGGCTCGAACTTTGTCGACACTTTCTGAATAGCTTGGCAGTAAATTTCAAGATCTTAAGAACTTTCGCCCTCTCAGCTCTGTGGCCCAAGCCCTCTGAAAACCTAGAGAGATTTATTTCGTTTCGGGGCTGAAGCTGAATCCACCGATGCACATGTTAAGCTAATTCCGTAACAGTGTTTCTTCGACAACTTTGGGCATTCCTTGAACTCTGGTCAGGTACTGTGTCCGACCCGATCACCATACTTACAATGTGCCGTTTCCCTTCTAAGGTCGGGGGGTTGAGGATATGTTGACTCGGTGCATGACCATAGAAGGTAACGGTCATAGAGTAGATCTGAGTTCGTTACGATGAATGCAACAGAGGGACAGAAAGGTATGTGGACCCACTGCGTTCAACCCGCAAATTGTATTGACAAGTTCAAGACACCTGGAGAGTCAAGCCGATTGGAAGTGCCTTCGGAAGTATTGAAATAATCGAACCAAATTACAGCGACCTTCCAGATCCTTTAGCCCTGTGTTTGTGGAGGTAAGGAACAACAGTGGTTACCGTGGCCTTCAAAATCTTAGAGTCCTCCCGGAATTGGCGGTAATAATTGAAAGTTTGCAGAGTCTCGATTCCGAATAGAAAGGCACCCAGGATCGCTCCGATTTCCATCGCTCCAAGGGTTCCGTCGAGTGCTGGGAACTGAAAGGTATCCGACATGGTAGGAAGACGGGGTATGGAGTGTCCTATGGGAAGTAAGTGTCATGTTATATATTACATCTCACGGTGCTGTGTTTCCATCGAGGAACAAAAGATGATCACAGTTTTATGTGAAAATCGCCTGCGAACCATTCGCTAGGAGCAGGATTCCAGGATAAAAATACCAGACTTTCGAGGACACAGTCAGCCCCAGCGAAATGCGCTGCGCCAGAAGCGTTTGAAACAGTGGCGGATTGCGGAGCTCTCGACTCGGAATCACGGTTTCGCAGGATATTGCAAGTGAATGCCAACATGACCAAATCAACCCGGCGTTAGAACGAAGATATGATCTACCCCCCTCTATCATGCGTTGGCAAGAAACACAGCCACACACGCTCAACATGACGATACTATTATCTGCTCCGATAAACGCATTGGTCCAAGTACGTATTTCCATTTCATTATCCACCGGTGGTCATCGCGAACTATGATAGCTCTTTTTTGGGAACTGCATCAGAGTTCTGTCGGGACACTGGCACATCATGGTCCTTTGCTTGTTTTGACTCTCCTACGTTTCATCTGCGACGTGGCCCTAACCATCGCGTTCTGGGCATCCCCTTCCGGGTTCTCTGTCCTGCGGTCGAATGACCACTAGGAAATGATAACGGCATCGTCTGTGGGTCCGGCGGTCGATGGGTTAATCGCAGTCTCAATGTGCTTTTGTCTCTGGCGACTTCGCAGGTCTGGCGTCAAGCGGTAGGTAGCTTGTTATCAGTACCTGGAAATACCATGGTTATATGTTGTTCTGTATACAGGACCCAGAGAATGGTGGATACACTTATTGTATGGACCGTCGGTGCGCCTATTGTATCCAACAAATGCTCCGCGTTAATAATTTTCGTATTATTAATTAGAAACGACACTGATTACGAGGTAAATGAATGCCCTATCAATGCGCGCCTCCTTCACATTGACTCTAGTGTGGCGGGAATTATGCAACTTATCCTTGCAAGTCTTCCTCGTTGTTGCAACATAAGTCGGTGGTTTAACTTGGTTTAACAGTTCCTGGCACGCACAGACTGTAAGTGGCGGTTTCGACGTGTGGAGTCGACACACTTATCATGCAGTATCCTTCATGGCTTTCTTTCTCACCCAACCCAAACGTGAGAGCCGTTAACTTGATCGGCACCTTCTAATCATATCCGCACTCAGTATTCTTTAATTCGATGCTTGCATCGTAAGTCGCGGCTAGCCACAGACTGTCATTTAATCTCGCATACTATTGAATGCCGCAGGTTGAATGGACGACAACGCTTTCGCTTGCTCGACCAAGGAGAAGTTGTTTCTCTCGAGCTTGCCGATGATCCCGAACGAACGAAAAATAGGGTGAGCATACAAGTATCATTGTGATCCACTTTCACTCACACTAGGCTTTGATGCAACTCAGCGCGTTCTCCTTGGAGACGAGCGAGCTTGAGCAATAGTAGTTTCACGCCACGAAGGCCGAACTATTTATTTATATACTGCAAACCATGGACTTGCCTTGAGTAGTAAAGTACGCAGACACGGAATGCTAATTTATCTATATTTCGGCAATATAGTCTTACCACTGGGAAAATACTTCTTATCAGATTAGTTCGTGAGATGAAAAAATGCGAGTTAACTGGCCGGACTTTTTGTGAAGGCTGAACTCCAGTTATAACCTCGTGGGCCCTGACCTCCCCGGGTCCACCCAGATGAATTGAATCCAGAAAAGGCTCACAATTTGGCAGCGTGTTCCAAATACAACCGGTGCGTTCTCGACGTTGCCTTGCGTTCCTGTTCGTGCACATGTCGTCCCAATTCTTCCGTCGGTCGGGTTTAGTGGGGGTGATCGATGGACATCAGAAAGTCATACTATATCGCGCTGGGAACCTGGCCACCTAAGGGTTTTCGACCTGTTCTCGCCTTAATATAGGCTTTCTCTGGCCGGCGCTTTGACCCATGCGATAGGCGCGCATCTTCGGAGGATATTGAGCATATTCTCAGAATTCTTCACCCTGTTTTGAGCATAATACGAATATAATTGTTCGGGACTTCCCAAAAGGGGAAATAATGGGGAAGCTGGCCACCACGAATATGTCATTATTGCGGGCCATTACGCGCCCGCGATCTGGACTATGTTGCATAAGGGGTTCATACCATGTATTCCGGTCACATTCATTGTGCATTGAAGGGCGTAAATCTGTGTTAAGATATAGTTTATGACCCCAATTGGAGCTTGGAAGGCCTCCCGAGATTTAAACAACGCTGGGGCACCAGTGTTAGGACATGGTTGGCGAAAATAAGCTGTTGGGAGGTTCATTGGAAGTTAATGAACATACCTGACCACAGAGTTTCACGTCTGAAGGGGTTTCCAGAGAACCCGGCATTTGATCTTTTTTCCGGGGTGAAAAGTGTGCTTTTATACTTCTTCCCCCACGGAGCATGACAGTGATTGGTTGGCAGAGTGTGTAGTGCATTATATTGAGGTTTTACCCGATATAATGCCCTGGACAAAACCCGAAGAGTGTGTTCTGGACGGGCACGTCAGTATCTTGAGTCGAAGATGGAGATCGGTAAGTTTGAGCAGCAATCATGCAAGCGGACTGGTAGATGCCTACGGCAATCGAAGGCGTGGGCTGAACGTCTATGACAGAACTCGACATTGGGCGAAAATTTAGAGAGTTTAATCTCGTGAATTGGTGAAGGATTGGATGAGAAAGAGACGAAACAGTCGCGCGGAGTTAAGGAAATTGATTTTCTCACCCTCTAACGGGAATCAAACCGGGCACAGCCTTTCATCAACTCACCAATTTTGGTTGAAAATCGGTCTCAAGGTGCACAGTGGGTCACAGTCCACCATGGAAGCACAAGGGGAAAGTATTATCAAGTCCTGGCCCTGGTATTTCACAGCTGGCCAGCTTCTTAGTGTGGCCAGCTTCCCAGCGCGATATAGTAGTTCGAGCAATTTGTATCTTCCTGTTTACTGTAAATCCTTATCTCCCCTCAGGCTTCGAGGGATACAATTACAGACTCAAGCTGAAAAAAGCGTGGCTATTTCCGCATCCACCGGTGAGTCAAAGTGTGCCGGCCGCCAGACGGGGCTACTTAACAATCCGGAGCGTGGGCACGAACCCGATTGATACTGGCCCTTCATGGAACATATACTACACTTTTGCTTACCGGTAAGTTACAAACCGAAAGCTTTGGCGGCTTGTATGTTGAGAATTTTGCTGTGAACACGTTGGTAGGAATTCGGTTCCCACGGTTGACTTCCAGCTTACCGACACGAAATCTCTCATTTTTAGCGCCTCGATACTATCGGGGACCTTGCACCTGAATCCAACTCCCGCGGTTCATGAAACTCGGCGGGCTCAATTCCCCTAAACTGCCAAGGTCTGCTCTGCTCTTCATCACCCACTGCTTCGTTCTGACCTAGTGTCAGGGTCAGGTCTTTCTACAACGATTTGGCATGGTATAACTTAACCCTAAATTCATTCCCTTGTCTCAATTTAAATCACATCCCACTGGCATTTCCCTGATCCAAGAATTCCGGGACACCGTGCATTTGGAAATTGGAACACAATTATCCCCCGTGTGTCTGTCTGAAGCCTTTTGAACTCCGCAGATGATCTCATCGCGGCACCGCTGATCCCATAGAGTTCCACCTCTAGGATGCAGACGATGCCGACAACGTGTGGTTCGGCGTGTTGTCGACGGGCCGAAGGTGCACATGACACACGCACATGACACACTTCTATCATTTCAACTCAACAGCTTTATCTCAAGCTCAACAGCTCCGAGATTACGCCACGACTTCCATGGCCGCAAAGATCCATCCTGCGAGAAATGGCGAGCAAGACTCCGGATACCATACGAGACTGCAATTGGGTTCAAGGACAAGTTCTGCTATGTGGGGATGACCTTCCAGTCCACTACAAAAAATATTTTTGCTGCTCACTATTCTGATAAGGCCTCGGCGGCGCGTGGCACGGTGTACTCAGTACTGGGTGTTGAGACTTATGTTGGAGATCTGCCTCCGAAGGAAGGGCGCCTCTTGTATATGGCGTGTATCGATCCTCAGCTCATTAGCGGGGCAGACGTTATGGTCGATGTGGATGACACATCGTTAGCGCTCCTGGAGAAGGTACAGACGTCGTTCTTGAGGCGTCTACTGGGCCTTGGGCAATTTTCGATGCACGCGCCGTTATTCACTGAACTGGGGCTTGTACCGCTGCGCTACAGGAGGCTGACTATTGCTCTGCGATATTTGAAGTACCTGATGACCCTCAAGAGCACTCACTATGCTCGAGTCGCACTGGAGGACTCATATCAATTGTTCCTCGCGGGTCAGCCGGGGTACTGGATGGATCTCAAGTATGCGTTGGGTAAACTTCGTTTCCCCGTGGAACTACCGCAGTTGCCGGACCTGACACTGGATATGTGTGACACGCTCTCAAAAGCTGTTCACGTCGCGGCGATGAGACACCTGCAGGGGGATATCAAACTGTCGACACGCCTTTATTTGCTGCATGATCGACTTGAACCTTTGGAAAATGACAGACCGAGAACTATCACGGCGGTTCTGCGTCATTATCTGGAGTTGGTGGTCAATGCAAAGCACCGGAAGGCGTTGACGAGGTTACTCGTCAGTCAGCATCCTCTCGCCGTCGAACGTCTGCGATACAAAAGGCGGCGTCATGTGGTAGTGCCACGGGCACTGCGGCACTGCAGGTTTGGTTGCGGAAAGGTAGAAACAGTGGAACATGCAATGTTCTTCTGCGACGCGTCTGATGTGCTTGCTGCGAAGCGGACTGCTTTTTCAATTAGTGTGAGTGGTGACATTCCGGAGGTGTTAATTGTATCGTCTGCAACTGCGACGACAACACTGAAGGCGTTGATCTTCGACCGCTCAACAGTCTGTCGCGTAGCAAAGTTTGCGCACCAGGTGTTCGAGATTTTCAGCGGGGAAGTGTTGAACTGGCCGGAGGGTTTTTAGGGGCGACAGGTAACAGTTCGGCGGATGTTTCTAATAACTGCGGTTCGCGGGTCTGGTCATGGCCACCTTAAAAGCGGTGATTCCTGTAAAGGCAAGTGGATTTGTAGTGTAGTGGCGGTAGTATATCGAGAGGCCCGATGTACAGTCGCTACAACTCAGCATGTTCCGAAAGGGACCACGCTGATCAATTTATCCTGATTCTTATCCATAAAGCGCAAGAAAGGTGAGCTGAACACTAAAGCGCTTACTACCCTCCAGATTCACTTCTTTCCGCCTGGAATTCTCTCAATCTCTGCTCTCAGCATCCCACGGGCATGATAGGAGTGTCACGTAGCCCTTCTGACGTCGCCCAGTGTGTGCCGTTCAATCGCGATGGGGATGCGACTTTGCATGAGATCACGACGTCTGTTGTCTGAACCCCGATCTTAGGGTTGCAATCAGTCTACTTTTTCGGACCACCACATACTCCAAATCCGACACCTTAACTCTTCCATTTTTCCTTACCTTGATGCTTTCCCTCTTCAGACAACTGTGATTCACAAAGATAGGGTTCAATATCCACAACCAAGTACGCTAAACCAATGAATGACAACTAAAGCGCAGAAACAACAGGCCAATCTGGAGGGAGTTCAGAGGCCGACTTCACAGAAGCATCATGGTCCACATACACAAGTAGAGATCAAGAGCTCGTGGTCGTCGCTGCCGACGGCACCACGCACTCCGAGTATACGGTAATAAGGAACATGCAGACGAGGCCCTCGCAACAAGTCTCCGGGGTCCAACCGGGTATGTTGCACAGCCAGCCTTCTCCTGCGCACTAAGATAGGAGTTAGCTCAGAGAATCGCGGACAATGGGTGAGAACTTGAAGGTGAACTCACAGTCGCAGCCTGCCTGAGTGAGAGTCCTGTCTCTCTGGGAAGGCTCTGGATAGCGACCCCCCGGGTGGAAGCGACACAGGCTGAGACGATGAGGAGCAACAGAGGTGTAAAAGAGACCATAATGGAACAGTGCCGTTCTTCCTTGGCAGTTGCCAGT